>OZ014520.1:387702944-388377251 GCA_963966055.1 Lathyrus aphaca
TACAAATGAGGCCAGCCACCTCCAATTAAGGTGAACAATATTAGTGCTAATGCATGCGAGATAAACGATATGTAAATCTCCATCCGGACGCAATACCGCACAAAATTAAAGGTGAATACCAAATTAAGCCGCACTTATGGTATTCTTCCATCCTTAAGTTCAATCACTCATCTCGGTGGATTCAAACATGAAAATGTATCACTAATGCAAATTACCTTAAATGAATTGAATAATCCACTTAAAGGTAGTTTTGAATTAATGAACATTAACTACTCTAATCTACACCCAAAGTTCGTTGAAATTAAGGAGAAATCACTCCTAAAAGTGCTTCCCAAGGTAAAAATAAAAAGGAAGAGGAAAAAGAAGAAAAAGGAACCAAAAAATGCAGAAATTCAGCATTGATCCATTTCCGACACCCTTTTTCAAACATTTGATGATCATGATCTGAATTTGCACGAATTTTAAAACCAAAATACAGGGAAATCCCTGCAATCAAACAACAAATAAAGATCCAAAGGATCTAGAAACAAAGGCACCAAGGATCTACATCTTGAATGTTGATTGTGAATATGGGTTTATGGAGTAAGAGGAATAACCAAAAGCACTTCTTCAAATTGGACCAAATCAAGCTTAGATCTACTGAAATTGATGAACAAAAGAAGGAAAGGATGAAGGTTTAGCTCAAGTTAGTCAAGAATTCAATGTGAATTCTTGATAACTTCAAAAGAAAGAAAGTGAGCTTTGGAGAATTTTGGTGTTGAGGGAGTATTTTGCAAGAGGTTTTGTGGCTCTCCAAAGCTTGGTGAACGAATGAAATTATGGTCCTATTTAAAGGCCTTAGGTATGGGAATTTGGGGGAATGGAGCTTGCTTTGGTAATTAAAATTAGGCTTGGTAACTGCAATTTTGGTGGGAAATGGAAAAGAGTGGTGATTAGTAAGGGTTTATGATAGGAAATGATCAAAGTGATGTAGAGAAATCAGAAACCAATGGATATAGAGTATTCCAATTAAATAAATGATTTAATGGTGTTGAATTTGAATAAAATATTCAAATTTTGCACTGGTTAATCGGTTAACGCATTTGGTTAACCGGTTAACCAAGCTGAAATTTGAATATTTTCTTCAAATGTGACTGCTTGGTTGTTGTGGCCCGATTCTTTTTGTACGCCGAAGAAGGCATGGAAATAAACACATGAACCTTTGAATTCCTTTGAATGAATAAATTAACTTGGGAAATCCTTGATCAGATAAATTTGAATTATTTGCGGATCAACTTCGACTTTTGTTTGTGAATTTTACTCGAGCTGCAAGACTGCTATTTTTAGAATTTTCAATGGTTCCTCCTCTTGAAAAAAAAAGTTAATGAAAGAAACAAAAATATTTTTTTGGATTTTAATTAATGGTTAGTAAACATAAACAAAATGAAAGCAAATAATAATATAAAAAAACGGTGATCCCCTGTGAGGCATAAACCTGCACTCGAAAAGGATAAATGAACCAGTGCGCGATCTTGTTTGTATGCAAAATGTAGATGAGATGTGAAAAATTTTAGGGTCAAAAATTAGGGTATGACACCCTGTCGGGGCCCTCTTTGCTGTTGTTGAGGTTGTTGGACCTGTTGTTGACTAACATCTGTAGGAATGGTAACAAAGGCTGCCTGGTAATATGAGTTTTGGATTTCCCTTCTGAGCATATACCACCCCGACTTCTCCTCCCCTTCGCTACAAGAAAGGCTTTTTGACCCCAGAGGTTGACGCTCCGCTGCTCTAAATTTTTCCTTGTTTCATCCAACTTTTGATTCTTTCGCCTGTTAAGATGATATCGGAATAACCGCTAGAGGAACAGCCTGCCAATCTTTCCATGAAATTCCCAGGATAGGTATCCATGTAAAGGTCAACCATTTCCCTTTGCAGCAACGGTGGTTGAACTCTGGCTACGACCTCACGCTACATTTGTGCATAGTCTTTGAAGCTTTCCGAATTATTTTGTGACAAGCTTTGTAGTTGAGTCCAGCTGGGAGCCATGTTGATGTTATATTGGTACTTCTTGAGGAAAACCTCCCCAAGCTCCTTCCAATTGCGAACAAAGTTCTTCCCCAGTTTTAGGTACCATTCTAGTGAGCCCTCAGACAGGCTGTCTTGGAAGTAGTACATCCAAAGCATCTCGTCTTTGGTATGTGCAGCAATCTTGTGATAAAAGGCTTGCAAGTGAGTCTTAGGGCAATAATTGTCGTTGTATTTGTCGAAACCTAGAGGTCTGAACTTTGGAGGGATGACCACCCCTGAAACCAAGCCCATGTCAGAAATGTCGATGCCGATAGTATCTCTACATTCCAAAGCCCTCACCTTCTCAGCCAATATTTGGAAATCTTGATTATTAGCCCCAGTACGAAATCCCATATCTTCATTGACCAGGGTGAACTGATCTTCCTGACGGTTTTCCACATGCACATGAATTGGGCCACCACCCTCTGGAGTTAGAGGTCCATCCACTCTATTATTGTTGATCGGATTTCCCTGAGCATCCAAGGTGACCACCGGAGGATCTGTTTGCGGGAGGTTAAAGCTTTGCATAGCATCCCTCATCTCTTGCTGCCCTAGAGCTATACCATGCATCATTGTCATTAACTCCCCCATCCTGGTGTGAAGTTCGTTCAGCTCGGTTTGTACTATATCCATGATATGCATTTGATTATGGCGAATAGCGTACCAGTGTGGAGGGATATCGTGTCTGAGAAGACGAGTTTTTTAGGCTCTCGCATTCTTTCTTGAAAATGCAGATAAGTTAAGAAACCCGGATAACCAGCAAAAGAAAAATGCAAATGACATGAATGCATGGAATGCTGTGTTCTTTTCATTCTTAAGGTTTTTTACATTCCCGTTCTGGTATTTGAGAATTTAGACATCCTTTTTAGATTTTAGGGAAGAAAACCCCGCATGACATTCAGATAAGATGATAATCGTGGAGAATTGGTGCTTAGTACCCCGTGTCAGTGCAAGAGATAACAACTAGAGATTCAAACCAAGTCGAACATATCATAAATTGAGATCTGAAGATAACAACGTCCCCGAAGGGTGCCAATTCATACATCAAGAGAAAAGAAAAGAAAATTAAAGAGGAATGCCACAACAAGCCTGTGGGTAATCCAGGTACAAAAGTATGAGACTAAACCCTAGGAAGCTCCATGTCTTGCAACCTGCAGCTAAGACGCTTGACAAATTTGAACAACTGGGCTATGTCTGGATGATTCGGCTCCTGGATAAGCTTATGAATAAGAAGATACCTTAGATCAAAGGAAGCATGTAGTTTGTTGATCTGTTGTAGGAATACCTCCTCCCTTTCTTTGTTAGGGCTCGACTCAGTCTTAAATTTCTTGACATTGGCCCGAAGCTTCAGCTCTTCTACCTCCTTCTGGATGTCTTCAGCTGCTTGTTAACTTCATTTCATCTTCTGAAGGTAGTCTATTCGTTGCTCATGGAATTTTTGAAGAAGCTCTCCCTGCTCAGACAGAGTCTCTTGAAGATTTTTGATCTTCAACTTATACCCAATCTCTATCTCTTTCTGCTTTCTCATATGGTCCTCCCAATTCTCTTGCTAGAGGGTCACAACATCGTTATTCTCGTCTAAGGCTTTCTTATCCTTCCGACACTGACTCGCCTTGTGGATTTCAGCCAACATTCTTTTCTTGAAGTAAAGCTCTCGTTCTTTGAAGTCTTGTTGCTTGAGCCTGACTATCTCTTCGGCTTAATGAGCTCTCTCTTCTAGCTTTTTGTTCTGAATCATCAGCTTCTGGCAAGAATTGCCAGCCTCTTGATTTTTTGCTCTAAGTTTTTGGACCAATGCCTCCAACTTCTGGTAGTCCTCCAATGGCATAGTAGCCGGAGGTGGGACTGGTGCAGAGAATGGGATTAAGGACACTTGAGCTTTTTCCTTCATCCAAGTTTCAAACTGGGGGAACATCTAATTGTTGCTCTTTCCCAAGAGCTATATACCCTTCCTTTTGATAAAGTTTCCAGGCACCTGCGGCTTCTCGAACCAAGGGAAGATTATCCTTCACAGAGAAATAAAAGGTTTGAACTAGATCTGATTCATTGGGAACAGTCTTGAGTGCATATCCCAATTGTATTCTCAGGAGAATGAGGTTGTAATTGTTGCCCCCAACTATTCCTAAGAGTGGAACATTGGGATAACCTCCCCAACTAGAGATGAGATCTTTCCCTTTTGACTTCAAAGTAAACCACCTGACATACTTGGCAGACAACCTGCTTAGTTTCTGGGCCCATATTACCCTGGGATCAATGAAAGCTTCAGTGATGGGTAGGTGCCTCATAAACCATATGTAGAATAAAGGAGTACAACACCTAACCAAACCACCCTACTTCTTCTTGTTTTTGTAATGTACTAAGTAGTATATATCACCCAGGAGAGTGGGTACAGGATTCTTCAATACAAACAACTGAATAGCATTCATGTCCACGAATTTATCCATATCAGCAAACAATACGATCCCATAGATGGATAAGGCCAGAATAGCACAAACTGAAACCCATTGACCAGCAACAACAAGTTCTCCAGCTCTTCTCACCAAGAACTCCAAAGGAAAACCAAGCACCCCAGCTTTGGTAGCAATACGGTTATCAGATACCTCTTATGGGCTTAAATAAATAGCTTTGGCAATGTTAAGATGAGTTGGTCTGGTCATCTCTGAATTAAAAGGAATATGATATTTGAGAGGCACCCCCAAAATCTCAGCATACTCCTCAAGCAGAGGACCTAACTGGAAGTCAGGAAATGTGAAGCATATGAGCCTAGGATCATAGTACTACAACAAAGTATGAATGTCACTCCTTTGTGAACTATCCATGAGTCGCTCCCACTAAGAGACACAGGGTCAAATAGGGTACAGACACGAACGGTCGGCGAGAGGAGGAATTGAGGATGAAGGTGAATAGAGTCGCCATCTAGGCATTTTATTCCCGAAGGAAAGGTAATGCTGCATAAACCTAGAAATATATGGACAAGACGGTCGCGAACCAGACAAACTGAGAAAGGGGGTTGGTTACAACCTGGGAAGGTATTAGCACCCAGATTGTCCATCGTACTCGACGGGATCCACGCTTGAAAGTTTGTATTTAAAGGGGGTAGTGTCAGTGCTATCTGTGTGCAAAAGCTGGAAAAGAACATACAAGTGTCAGTGCAAAAGAGACGTGAAGTGAAATGCTCAGGAATGAGGCTTAAAGAATAATGCTGGAAGAAGGGGAAGAGATAGAGACTTTTGTTCGATAACAGTTAAGTTATGCCTACATATCCTCTCGTGCAATGAGGAAGTTAGAACACCGTAGTTCGACTCAAAGAGACTGGAAGATTTATTGACTGATGAACTGCTTGCTTGTCTATGCTCAAGTGTATGACCTGTCTGGCTCAGGTGCTTACTGTCTTGCATTAGACGGAAGAAGCGAGTTCTCGTTTGTGAGTGAAGATGATGAGAAAAGAATCCCGGAGGAGATGATTATTGTTTGTTTTTTTGTGTTTTCAATCTTTTATTGTTTTTTTGTGTTTGTTATAAATTAATGAGCTTAAACCTAAACCAAGGGTTAGTAAACTCATCACATCCTCCCTTTGATTAGGGGTAATGAGAATACCTTAAGTATGAAGTAAACACCTCAAACTTAATTACCATGATGTAGGATTAAGATCATTAACCTACTTGTGATTACTTAGATGTTTTTGGTATTTAGTTCAGTGTTAAGTAATGAGTTTAAGCCATAATCTAGGATTTAATGGACTCATTACACCATCCTAATAGAAGGATAATAGATGAGAACATTTAAGCTGAGGAAGATACCTCAACTTAATTCATGATTAGGGATTAACCTCATGACAAAACAAAGCCTTTATTAAAGTGGATTTTATTTAATGGTAAGATTAAGAAATGAATTTTATGGCTGGTAAGACAACTTGAGGAGGACTTGTCCATTAACACTAGGGTTAGTCCTTCTTAACCAATTAAGGAAGAATTAGAACCCTAATGCAAGGCCCAAGTTACAAGCTATTGCCTTAGTGATTATTAAGATGGATTAATTAGGAGATTTAAACACATTAAGGGTTTAACACTTAGGATTAAAGTTATACACTTCATCCTAAGAGAAGGATGCAGGCATAATCTTAATCACAAAGCCTTAAAACCTTAAAGGTTTAGTCTCTGATAATGAGATGAGAGGAGAGACACAAAAGAAGACACAAAGGTAAAACTAATGGGGGACTAATCCACCCTAAATATTACCATGCTTGGGTGTTCCCAGGGTTTATGAGGCTTGCAAGAGATCTTCAAGAAAAGCCACAAAGGAAGAAGCAAATGAAAGAAGGAGAAGCCGAAGAAACAAGTTAACTTACTTCACTTAAGAAGATAAGTTACTTGAAGAAAGAAAGTGAAGGAGGAACATGAATGAGCAATCTCACTCTAAAGCAAAAGAAAAATGCAACAATGATGCATAAGAGAGATGAGAAGGGAATGTGAGAAGTGAAGGCAAATTCACTTCTCAAAGCACTTACCACCTGAAAAGTTAGCATAATGGAATGAAATAAAAAAAGGCAAAGATGCAAACCAAAACCAGAAGCATATTCATGATGCAAATGATGCTAAGAGATTATGCAAATGTATGTCAAGAGCAATGGATGATCATACAAGAGATGAGAATGCAAATGAAGCATGAAGGAAGCATGAAAGTTCATGAATGTTCATAGAATATAATGGATGCATAACATGGAAAATGGATGAAGAAATGATCAAACATGATTCTAATGTGTCCTAAGATGTCTTAGAAGTCACGTGGATGCAAGAAATGTCAGGGCCAGTTTATGAATGCAAGCATATGCAAGATGTATGCAAATGAACATGAGAAATTAGGGTTTTCATGCAACATGAGATGCAAAAGTCAAAAATAGAAGCAAATGACAAGATAAAAAATTGAAAATGTAATCAAAGGAACCCTAACCCCATATGATATCACACCCCAAAGGAGGAGACCCAACTCTTAACCTAATGAAAGTTGTGATTTTTCTAAGTTATCTAGGGTTTTAAGGCACCTAAAGGGAAAAAATGCAAATCAAATCAAAAATGCAGAAGAAATTTGTGACAAAATTATGTTAGATACTACATGCTAAATGAAGATCAATGCAAAAAGAATCATTGTCATACCATTCATGGTTAGGCAGAAAAGAATTCTTGAATTAGGGTTCAAAAACAGGAATTTTATGAACCCTAAATTCAAGATAATTGTCAAAGATTGTTCAAAACCAAAAAGAAATTTATATGGATGGTATGACAATGTTTCTAAATGTCCTATTATGCAATGTGAATTTTTTTGGGATTTTTAGAAACCTAAATGATATTTTAATTAATTAATTTCCATTAATTAATTAAAATAAACATTTAAATATTTTAAAAATGATTTTTAAATGCAAAAAATAAAAATAAAAATATTTTTGGGTGAAGAAAATTATTTGAAGTGAAAATGCAGAATAAAATATTTTTAAGATTTTCTAGCTATTTAAAATAATTTGTGCAAAATAAATAAGAAAATGTGAATTAAAAACTGAATAAAACAAAAGTAAACCAGTCTAATGGTCTGGATTTAAAGTTGAGGATTTTATGTTAACCTGGCGCGCAATCTGATGGCTAATATTCAAACCTTTTTAATCCTGATTAATTAATTAAATAATCCATAATTAAAACTAATGAAATGATCCTGGGCGTCCATCACACGCGGGAAAACTAAATCCAAAGGCCCACGTTTAAACATAGCCCTAACCCTAATTAGCACATTAATGACTTTCAAGCCACCGGAGAAGAGCTTCGGTCGTCTTCTCCAGCAGCCTCTTCCCCTGAAAATCTCAAACTTCAACCCTAGGTTATTTCTGGAGTTCTAAAGCTCCAGATCAACTCCCCTCATCTCCCTGAACTCAAATCCACTCTCAAAACAAATTTCTAATTTGCTCAATCACAAGATTCGAAGAAAAAATCAAAAATGGCAAAAGTTTCAGACAATCAGTACTTTTTCATTTCTTCACCATTTTCAAAAATACAAAGCACATAATGATCACTGAAGCATGCTCTTTCACATTGTAACATAAAAATAGAGTTCTGGGAAAATGATTTGAGATGACTACCTGAGATGAAGCTTTCCAAACTTGAGCTTTATGACTTCTTCCTTTGTGCAAATCACCTCCAATGATCACTCTGATGCTATTGAGAAGCTTGAATGGAGTTTAGATTGGCTAGTTTGTGAGATTGCACTTCAATTGGCCAAGAATCGTGTTTTGTGTATGGGGTGTTTTTGGCTGTTTTAATGGTTGCTTTATGGTCAGTGGATGATCTTGAGATGAATGGTGAAATTGGTTTTGAGTTTTAGTGAGTGAGCTGAGAGATTCGAAGGATTTTGCAAGTTGAAGTGATTTTGGGAATGCTGAGTTCTTGGAGGTTTCAGCTTGTGTGTGTTATGAAAAATGATCCTTGAAGCATGCTTGTAGAGTTCTGGTTGGGCAGAGAGTGGGAGGTGGCTGCAGCTGATTGGTATGGGCTTCTTGCCAAAAAGTCAAAAGTTTTGTACTTGAGGTATGGGCAATGGTGCAGCTGGCTTCTTGGCTTGTCCATGCGCAGCTGAGATCAAGGATGTCCATAGACTTGGATTTGAGACAATTCAGCAAGTGGATGGAAGTTTATGTGCCATTTTGCAAATTCTATGAAGTTTGGCCCTTTTGTAATTTCTTAATGTTCAAGGCATGGAATGATATAATTCTTTGGGCAATTCTGATTTTAATGCAATGTGTTATGTTTGTATGATGATTATAAGTGTGTTTGAAGTCACAAAATGAATTGGCAAGTGGTTTTGCAAAGAATCCTCTTTGGTGCATTCTTGAAAATTATGTGATTTTAGCCAACTTTGACAAGCCATAACTTGAGTTCCATAATGAATTAGGACTTGTTCTTGTACTTTTTGAAAAGGGAATGATCCAATCTACAACTTTCATGACCAACAATTTTTGATTTGAAGCATTTCTGGTTGAGAAAGAGGAGGTTGAAAAACTTTCCCAAAATGGAAAGTTTACATTACAAGTCATTTCCATTTTTGGCAACTTTTGGTTTAGCTCACTTTTCTTCAACTTTGTGAACTTCCAAGCACTTCAATGATCAAATAAAGATCATATAACTTCAATTTGATGAAAAATCCACTTTGGTTCCATTGATGGGGGCCTCAAATGCCCTAATTTTGCCCTGACTTGCTCAAGAAGTTACCCAGTGAATAGATGACTTCCCCAATGAATTTCTTCATCAAACTTGGTATACATGATCATTATAACATATAGAGATCCTTAGAAACAAGAATGACCAAAAAATTTGGAGTTATAGCCTCTGAAACCAAAACCCTAATTTCAGGTCATCTGTGTAGTGAAACCCTAACTCTGCTTCCATGCTTTCCCAGTTCTTGTGATTTTTTGACTTCCTTGATCTTTGAGGGATGTAATATGGTGATTGAACACACATGGACCCTCTTGAGATGATTGAAGACCTTTGGAGTGGCTCAGATGGATCTTGGATTGCTTAGATCACAAACCTTAGATGCAGATGAACTTGAACTAATGCAGTGAAACAAAGATGCAATATGGTATACTTAAACTAATGCAAAGATGAAAGCCCACAAGCCATGGTGTGAACTTAGTGAGGGAAAATTTGGGGTGTTTACAGCTGCCCATATTCAAGCATGAGTTAGCTGTGCGGGATGTAAGCGCATGGCTTAACAGACAAACAAGATAACTTGTGGTTGAATACCAAAGACAGTCCGAAATTTGCACTCATTGGGGAGGAGAAGAAAAAAAGGAATATAAATTGTAAAAGAAAGTAAAGTATGGTTATAAAGTGCGGGCGATGGAGGGCGACCATCGAGTAGAGGACGACTGCTGGGGGATAAAGCAATGACGGGGACGGCCGACATGCTGGGGAAATAAAGAGACCACGATGGGGACGACCATCGGGTTAAGAAGTAAGATTCTCCAGGGATTAAAGTAAGGGCAATGATGGGGACGACCATCAGGTTTGCAAAGTAAGGTAAACAATGATGGGAACGACCATCGGTTTAAAGAATGAATGAAATAAATGATGAGGGACGGTCATCAAAGGTGAAGGACAATCACCTAGCAGGGGACGACTGCTCTTTATCACGACATAGGACGAATACCTGATAGAAAAAGGTCGGCGATGGGGACGGCCATCAGATAAACATGATGAAGGACGATCATCAAGAGGTGAAGGACGACCACCTAGCAGGGGACGGCTGCTCTCGGGGTTTATCATGACATAGGACGAATGTCAGATAACAAGATCAACGATGGGGACGACCATCGGATAAAAGTGATGAAGGACGATCATCAAAATGTGAAGGACGATCACCTAGCAGGGGAAGGCTGCTCTGTTGGGGATAAGGATGAGGGATGGTCATCCATGGTGAAGGACGATCTCCTGGAAGGGTACGGCATCCGAAAGTATCACGACATAGGACGAGTGCCAGATAGAAAAGGGTTCCAATAATGGAGACTCCGTTGGGGAAAGGATGAGGGACGATCATCCAAAGGTGAAGGACGATCACCTGGCAGGGTACGACTGCCGAAAATATCGCGACATAGGACGAATGTCGGGTAGAAAAAAGATGTTTTGCTGGGGGCTTGCTGGGGAATGGTAAACACAGACGAGTGCTTATGCTTTCCGAAATAAAAGGTATAAGTGTTTTGGTATTGTGTATAGATTAAAGATGCGGACGAGCATCCTTAAGATCATGATATGGACGAGTATCGGAAGAGAAAGTGTACAAGTTATGAGTGTATTCTGGCGACCTGTGGGGATAGGATGACACAGACGGGTGTCGAGGAGAGTGTATTAACAAGTGTTTGGTTTGCAACAAGTGTTTTGGGCAACTATGCTGGGGATTGGTGACACGGACGAGTGTCAAGAAAGTGTATAGGTATATGTTTGTGGTTTATATCTGCAGGGAATGATATGACACGGACGGATGTCAAAAGAGTATATAAAGAAGTGTTGGTGAATGCAAAGGGGACGCTTTGGCTTTCTATTGGGGAAATATGAGATGACACAGACGAGTGTCGAGAAGAACATGTCATGGACAATGATGACACAGACGAGTGTCAAAAGGAGCATGTATCTGTATTTTGAGAGTGCAATGGGGATGCTTTGGCTCTCTGCGGGGATTATGAGTCTTTATATACATTGCTGATGGAATGTTGGTGGTGTTTGCAGGTGACTGGTTCGAACCTGACTTGTGATCATGCAATATGTTTGATTTTTTCCGTAATGCTCCATATTAGACGGAATGCTATGCTCTGGGGGAGAAAATGATGTGAATTCCATGATTATGCAAGAGAAACCGGTTCGGGATTCAGATCCCGCTGCACTGAAGATCTGTGGCTGATCTGCTTGGAAGAATCCCTGTTGGGGATGAGATCATTGGTAGATCTGATAAATCATATGATTCTGCTTGAGGACTAGATCACTGATAGACCTATCTGATGAGGAGATAACCCAGTTGGGGATGAGGAAGCTTTCGTCACTTTTTTGTGTGAGAATTTCAGACATTGCTCTTCTTGGGAGAGGCTGGAGCTCTGTGGGGAGATGGTTCCCTTCATATTTAACACTTTGTTGGGGGAGGAACGATCACTGAATGATCTTCCTAGAGATTTCTGTGAGGATCCTGCTGAGGATGAGGAGATCTGACAATTCAGTTGGGGAAAAAGTTCTTTAGATGCTACTTGGAAAAGATGTGCTAGGGAAGTGATGCTTGCAACTTCGCTGAAAAAACATTCCAGATACTGCAATCCTGTTAAGACAAAGAAACGCACAAGTATCCCGAGGTATCCCTTACCGGATTCCGCCATAGGAGTTAGATATTCCTGGAAGTAAATACATTTCCTGCAAGCATGTAATTAGAAAGGCACATCTGTTTTATGCAAACATTATATCATGGATATTGGACATTTTGCAAACAAAACAACAAAAATGTACAAGACGAAGTGTGACTGAAAACTCTGATTTTATTGATCTGGGTGCCATGAATTGGCAAGTACAGACAAAGAAATAAATCCCCTGAAATGAGGAGATTGTTACAAATTGAAAAAAGGTAAAAGTGTTGGCAATGCTGATGACGCTTCAGTGAGCTTCCCTTTGCTATGACCTGTATGACCTTGACGTTCTTCTTATCTTGCTTTCTAGAGGAGATTGATTCTGACCGACACTTTAACCTTTCGATTCTTGCCGTGTTGTAAGTGATACAGACGGATTCAAAATGCACTTGTTCGCTTATTCCCTTATTTTGCGTGGATCGCCCTTTCGGGTTTTCAATCCACCAGGATACCCATTTTTGCCTGAGCTGTCCAATGCGGGTTTTCTACTCAGCGGATGTACATTTTTTTCCCTTATTTTTTCCCGAGTCTTTTATTCTATTTTTGACTCGCCGGGATGCCCTATTTTTGCCTGGACTTACATTCTGTTTTTATGTCCAGCGGGTCATTTTATGCGAAGTATTTTTTAACTACATCTGAATTCACAGGGGATAAGAAATATTCACCATCCATAGTAGTGAGCATCAGTGCTCCACCAGAGAAAACTTTCTTTACTATGAACGGGCCATCGTAGTTCGGAGTCCACTTGCCCTTGTGGTATGTATGAGGAGGAAGAAGTATCTTCAGCACAAGATCTCCCACTTGGTATTCCCCAAGCCTGACTTTTTGATCGAAGGCTTTCTTCATTCTTTTCTGATATAGCTGCCCATGACAGATTGCAGCTAATCTCTTCTCTTCGATCAGACTCAGTTGATTGTACCGAGAACGGACCCATTCTGTTTCACTCAGTTTGACATCCATCAGTACCCGTAAGGAGGGTAATTCAACTTCAACAGGTAGGACTGCCTCCATACCATACATAAGTTGATACGGTGTTGCCCCAGTGGATGTTCTGATTGAGGTTCGGTACCCATGCAAGGCAAATGGTATCATTTCATGCCAGTCTTTGTAAGTGACCACCATCTTCTGCACAATCTTCTTGATATTCTTATTAGCTGCCTCAACAACGCCATTCATCTTCGGCCTGTAAGGAGAAGAGTTGTGATGTTGGATCTTGAAGTCCCGGCACAGTTCTTCCATCATTTTGTTGTTCAAATTGGAACCATTATCAGTAATGATTCGCTCGGGTACTCCATACCGACAGATGATGTCTCTTTTCAAGAATCGAGCTACCACTTGTCTGGTGACGTTGGCATACGAAGCTGCTTCAACCCACTTGGTGAAGTAGTCAATGGCTACCAGGATGAATCTGTGGCCATTTGAAGCAGTCGGTTCGATCTTTCCAATCATGTCAATGCCCCACATGGCAAGGGGCCAAGTTGAAGACATTACATTCAAAGGAATAGGATGCCCATTGTGATCCAGTAGTAGCCTGATCTTAACAATTTCTTTGCCATTGCATGCCCTCCAGCATGGGTACCGAAAGATCCTTCATGCACCTCGTGCATTAGCAAATCTGCTTCTTTCTTATCAACACATCTGAGAAGAACCATATCAAAGTTCCTCTTGTATAACGAACCATCAGCATTCAGGAAGAAACTACCAGCCAGCCTTCATAATATCTTCTTATCATTGGATGATGCCCCAGGTGGGTATGTTTGATCCTCTAAGAAGCATTTAATATCATGGAACCAAGGTTTGTCATCTTTAGAAATGTCCACGGAGAATACGTATGCTGGTCTGTCAAGTATGGATACTAAAATCCGAGTCACAAAGTTGGCAGTCTGAACCTTAATCATGGAGGAAATGGTAGCTAGAGCATCTGCGAACTGATTTTCGTCTCGAGGGATGTACTCAAGTTTGACTGTTGTGAAGAAAGTCAGTAATCTCCTCGTATAGTCACGGTATGGAATCAGATGGTCTTGGTGAGTGTACCATTTTCCGTTGGTATGATTGATTACCAAAGCTGAATCTCCGAATATAGTTAAAGTCTTGATCCTGAGGTTAATGGCTTCCTCAAGACCCACGATACAGGCTTCGTATTCAGCTTCGTTGTTAGTGCATGAAAAGGTGAGTTTTGCCGAGAAAGGCATGTGAACTCCTTTCGGTGTAATGAGCACTACACCAACTCCACGACCATTCATATTAACAGCCCCATCAAACATCATTGTCCATTCTTCTTCCGGGTCAGGCCCTTTAGTGTGAACAGGCTCTTCATGATCTTTTGCTTTCAGGAACATGATGTCTTTATCAGGGAAGTCAAATCTCATAGGCTGGTAATCATCAATGGGTTGCTCAGCTAGATAGTCAGACAGTACACTGCCTTTGATGGCCTTTTGAGAAGTGTATTGAATGTCATATTCTGTCAGAATCATTTGCCATCTTGCAACCCTTCCGGTAAGCGCTGGCTTCTCAAATATGTACTTGACGGGGTCCATCTTTGAAATCAACAAGGTAGTGTGGGTCAACATATAATTCCTTAGTCGGCGAGCAGCCCACGCTAAAGCACAACATATAATTCCTTAGTCGGCGAGCAGCCCACGCTAAAGCACAACATATAATTCCTTTGAAATCAGTGGATAACGTTGTTCACAGTCGGTAAACTTTTTTCTTAGGTAGTATATTGCATACTCTTTTCGACCAGACTCGTCATGCTGGCCCAACACACACCCCATTGATCCTTCTAATACTGCCAGGTACATTATTAGAGGTCTTCCTTCAACTGGAGGCATAAGGATTGGAGGTTCTTGTAAGTACTCATTGATTTTGTCAAAAGCCTTCTGGCAGTCTTCATTCCACCTGACCGCTTGTTCCTTTCTTAACAATTTGAACAGGGGCTCACAGGTTGTTGTAAGGTGAGATATGAACCTTGATATGTAGTTCAATCTACCTAAGAACCCCCGAACTTTCTTTTCGGTCCTCGGCGCAGGCATCTCCTGAATGGCTTTGACTTTGTCAAGATCAACTTCAATTCCTTTTTCACTTACAATGAACCCCAGCAGTTTACCAGAACGTACCCCGAATGTGCATTTGTTGGGGTTTAGCTTCAGCTGATACTTTCTCAGACGTTTGAACAACTTCAGCAGATTTACCAGATGGTCTTCTTCAGTGAGGGACTTGGAAATCATATCATCCACGTATCATTCATTTTCTTTGTGGATCATGTCGTGGAATAATGTCACCATAGCCCGTTGATAAGTGGCACCAGCATTCTTCAATCCAAAAGGCATCACCTTATAACAAAATGTGCCCTAAGGTGTGATGAAGGTAGTCTTCTCCATATCTTCGGGTGACATGTTGATTTGATTATATCCTGAAAATCCATCCATGAAAGAGAACACCGAGAACTGAGTTGTGTTGTCGACCAATACATCAATGTGAGGTAATGGGAAATCGTCCTTCGGGCTAGCTCTGTTCAGATCCCGGTAATCTACACACATCCGTACTTTGCCATCCTTCTTAGGCACTGGTACAATATTAGCAACCCACGGAGGGTAACTAGTCACAACAAGGAAACCGGCGTCCCACTTTTTTTGTACCTCTTCTTTTATCTTCATGGCCATATCCGGACGAGTACGCCGTAGCTTTTGTTTCATTGGAGGACAACCTTCCTTCAAGGAAGCTTGTGCATAACAATGTCGGTATCCAGACCTGGCATGTCTTGATAGGACCAAGCAAAAACATCAACATGCTCTCGAAGCATGTCAATGAGCTGTTTCTTCACTGAATCTTACAGACGGGCCCCGATCTTCACTTTTTTCAAGTCTTCTTCGGTACCAAGATTTACTGTCTCAACCTCCTCCTGATGAGGAGTGATTACCTTCTCCTCTTGCCTTAACAACCTGGCTAGATCTTTAGGTAACTCATAATCTTCTTCAACCCCTTCATCGGCTTGATTAATCGGATTGTTGAAGTCATACGAGGTCATAGCAGTGTTGTTGTCGGTGCAATCTGGAGGGCACTCCCTGCAAGGGTTGAGATTGGTTCATTTTAGTGATCAGTTTTAATCTTGTTTAGAAAAAGTGAAAATGAATTTGTTATTTTGAAAACATTGCCATTTTATTGTTTTGTACAAAAGTGAAAAATGAAAAAGACAGTGAGCGAAAAAAGACTCGTTTGCAAAAGATGTCATGATATTCATTAATTAATCATTTACACAAAATACAAGATGTCCATATTACAAAATGAGTCCTGACACCTTGGGCAAGATGCAGGACTTGATGCATGCTAAAAGACAGGAAATAATAATTACTCTGCAGGAGTAACTCTTATAATTTCTTGGGAAGACCAGTTAGAGACTTGGTTCCCCAGGATCCTTGGACGTATCCAGTTTTCCAGGTTGCGGTTGCCTTCTTCCTCGTCTTCCAGACTGTTCACAACATCCGGGGTAAGCATTCCCCCACTGACAAATTTGGGCTCCTTTGCAGCCTCTGGTTGATCTTGTCGGGTTGGTATGTAACCCAACCCGAACCTGTCTTCTTTTTTCTCCACCGGAAATAGTTTGCCCCAGCCTTGAGCGGTACCTTCTTCAACAACCTTCCGGGCTTGCTGATATGAAGTGATTGAAGTTCCAGACACAACAGTTACTTCATTAACATTAAGGGCCTCAAACCCCTGGCTCATAGTCTCGTGAATTTCTCCGTCCATCTCAATATACTTGTAAGTATCTAGATGACTGACGAAGATATCCTCCTCCCCGCAAATTGTGATGATCCGGCCTTCCCACTCAAATTTTACGTTTTGGTGAAGGGTAGATGTAACAGCGCCAGCGACGTGAATCCAGGGTCTACCCAACAAACAACTGTAGGCCGACTGTATGTCCATCACGAAGAAAGTAATTTTAAAGATTTGTGGGCCAATCACCACGGGTAATTCAATCTCTCCAAGAATTGATCTCTTAGAGCCATCAAACGCTCTTACCACCAAGTTACTTGGACGCAATGCCAAACCATCATATTCCAGCTTCATCAAGGCTTTCTTTGGGAGGACATTGAGCGAGGACCCAGTGTCTACCAGCACATGAGAAAGAACAACACCTTTGCACTCTAAGGTGATGTGTAAAGCCTTATTATGATTACGTCCCTCTGTTGTTAAATCAGCATCTATGAAGCCCAATCCATGACTGGTGTTAATATTTGCAACCACTATTTCCAGCTGATTAACCATAATCTCTTCTGGAACGTAGGCTACATGCAGGACTCTCAAAAGTGCATTCCTATGGGCTTCGGAACACATTAGCAATGACAAGATAGAGATTTTGGAGGGCGTCTAATGAAGCTGGTCCACCACTTTGTAATCACTCTTTTTGATTATTCTCATGAACGCGTCCACCTCTTGGTCAAAAGACGTCTTCTGAGTTTCTTTAACAGCAAGCTCTTCAAGTGCCACAATCTTCCCTTTTGCTTTAACAACAGCTTCTGCTTCAGCATTGGGTCTCGGTATTTGTGAGGCAAAAAGCCGTCCGCTTCTGGTGAAGCCTCCGCCTCCCCCAACATTGTCAACTTGTGGTGAAGAGGTTGATGAATCTAGAGCGATCTTATTTCTGTCGCAGTAGAGATCAGAGCCGTAGTGCCAAGGTATGGCATTACTGCTTTCATAAGGAACGGGTCCAGGTACCGTAATGGTGACTGGACTGATTGCTGCAGCGAAGGGAACTGTAATGGTATGCGGGTCGTAATAGATTGTGACTGGAGATCTGGCAGTAGGTGTTGCAGTTTATTGTTGAAAATTGTTGTTGGGATGAACAATTGCCGGGTCATAATAGATTGTGACCGTTGAGACATCTTCGTTAGTGTTTGTTGGTGTTGTAGGAGATTCCATTGATAAGATGGGTGTTGATGTTCTAGAAGTAATTGTTGCTGGACTTTGGTTTGTTGAAATAATGGATAGAGTGATTGTTGGAGTTATGGATGAATCAGTGGGAACAATTGTTGTAGTTGTAGGAGGATTTATTGTTGTTGAAGAAAGAGTTATTGATGTTGTAGGCGCCGTTGTGGTAATTTGCAAAATTCCATATCTGATAAGGCCATCTATGCCAAACCTTAGCCTCTCACAACCATTAATAGCAGTCTTGCACGATTTGCAGCAAGCTTCACAGCCTGGGAACACCTGGCATCTTAAGAGTTGAGCTTTGACTTCTGCCAGTGGTGTTCGAATCTGTGCAACATTATCAATCAGTGCAAATGGTTGGTCCTCCTCTATGGCATTAATCCTGGGCCTACCATGATTAGGCATAGGATATCTGGTAACATTTGGAGGAGGTTCGAAATTGAGAGCTTTAGAATCGACCAGATCCTGAACCTTCATTTGCAAGGCTCTACACTTCTCAGTATTGTGACCAGGTGCGTTGGAATGAAAGGCACACCTAGCATTGGCATCATAATTCTTTGGGAGGTTGAGAGGATCTGGTGGAGCCAACGTCCTTAACTCAACCAGGTTGAGCTTTAGGAGCTGTGGCAGTAGGGTGGCATATGGCATAGGAATGGGGTCAATCACCCTATTTGCTTGAGATGGCCTCTGTTGAAAGGGGCGCTGCTGTTGGTTGTTATTGTTATTGTTATACGATATTTGTTGCGGAAAGTGCAGTTGTTGCTGATAGTGATGTTGTTGTTGCTGTTGTTGTTGAGGAAAAAGTGGCTTTTGTGGAGCTGGAGTCGGGATAGAAACGACTGCTACTGATCTATGAGAGTATTGGGGTCTGCCCCTTCCTGTATGAATATCATTTGTTTCACCCGTCCTTCGGGGTCCTGGAAAAGGTTTTCATGTATTGTTGGAGGAACTTGCACCATTGTCAGAGATTTTTCCCATGTTCAAAAGACTCTCAATTCTCTCCCCAGCTATGACTACATCAGCAAAGCTAGTGGAGGAGAATGAAGCAAGTCTGTCAATATATGTTCCTTGAAGAGTGTTCATACACATGTCAGCCATTTCTCTTTCAGACATGGGTGGTTGGACAGCAGCAGCAAGCTGTCTCCACCTCTGAGCATAATCCCGGAAGCTTTCCCTCGAAGACTGAGACATGCCCATTAGAAGGGTTCTATTGGGAGCCATGTCTAGATTGTAGTGGTACTGACGGATGAAGGCTTCGGCCAAGTCTTTCCAACATCTTATAGTGGCCCTGGTCAAATCCGAATACCATTCTCTTGATGCTCCAGTCAGGCTGTCCTCAAAATAAAACATCCATAACTTCTCGTCCATGGTATAAGCTTCGAGTCTCCCCAAGAAAGACTGCAGATGAGTACGCGGGCAAGAGGTACCATTATATTTTTCAAAGCACGGGGGTTTGAACTTGTGAGGAATTCTCACCCCATCTACCAACCCCATGTCCATTACATCAAAGCCTAGGGAATTCTGGGATTCCAAAGACCTCAGCTTCTCAGCAATCTCGTCCAGCCTACGGTCAAAAACTTCATCTCCAGCCCCAATAACTGTGAACTGCTCTTCTTGAGGATCTTCTTGCAAGATCCTGCCTCCACCAGTGTTACCTTGTATATTCCTTGTGACACTAACATCTTGGTTTAGATGAGGCCCAAACTCCGGTGGATCAATGCGAGGCTGTCCGCGATCATTATTGCTGGTGCCTCCTGTACCAGGATGGTGTTCATCAGGAATTTGCCTTTCCACCAGCTCTCTTAGCCTTTCCTGACTTTGAGCTAAGCCAGTCATCACAGTCATAAACTGGGTCATTTGATTTCTCATCTCAACCCTTTCGTTTGCCATTTGGTTCCTTACTTCATTCAGGTCCTGCTGTACTTGATCCATCTGAATGCCCGAAATGTTATTTCGCGTTGGGTACCGGTGTGTTCTGTTGACAGGGAACACTCGTCTTCGAGCAATGTTTCCTGAGACCACAACAAAGTGAGAAACAAAAACAAACAAAAACCTACAAAACAAAGAAAATGTTAGTATGCAATGCAATATGCTTATTTGTCTTCCAAGGGTATCCAGTTTGGTTTTTTTGGTTTTGACCTTTCCAGACCTCGAGGAAATGCTGATGATGTTGAGAGATAAAGCCCACCGAGAATAAAATACAAACCGCATATATTAAAAATGATGAAAATACATAGTTCTTTTACAATACATGCCCATGGTGGGTCAAAATACAACAATCAAAAGAAAAAGTACATCAAAAGAAAAGAGATACAAGCAAAAGGATCAGACATCCAAGTCAAAGTCATCCTCCCTGACTCCCTTCAGGAGGGCCTCAGTCATTGGCCCTGCTGGGTGCTCTGTAATAGTCATGATGAGGAGGTTCCTGGTAGCAATAGCACTGGTTAGCTTCTTATGCTTGTCTTGATCCTTTGACATCTTCAACCCCGCCCGGAGTTTCAATTCTGATATCTCCTTCTGAGCTGCCAACAAAACTTCCTGCTGCTTCTTCTCATTAGCCTATAGCTGTTCTATCTAAGCTTGAGTCCTTTGGTCTTCTTGTGCATGGGCTTCAGTGATCCTGATCCACCTAACCTGGCTTTCCTCCAGATAATGCTCTGCCCTAGCCTTCTGAATCTTTGCCTCCTTGCAGGCATTCTTCAGTACCAACTCCCTTGCTCTTGCCTTCCTGATATAGTCATCTGTTTTCTCAATCTTGGCCAGATGCTCAATCTTGAGTCTTTCCAATCTCTCAATATCCAGACGACTGTCATTTCTCTCCCAGAGAGTCTTCTTCAGGGCTTCAGCTAACTAATTATTCCTCTCTTTCAGCTTTTCAAACTCTTCCAGGCTAACAGTTGCTGCAGGCTGTACTGTAGAAGGTCCAGGTGTATCTTCCAAGGTGAAAGGCATACGGGTTATTTGAGCTCTGGTACGGGACCAATCTGAGTATTGGGCTGAAGCAATATTGTTGCACCTTCCAAGGATGGTTGTCCCTTTGGTCTGAATGTTGTCCCAAGCCCAGGCAGCTTGTCTGACAACAGCAGAGTTGGGTTGAATTTCACAGTAGAGAGTTTCAGCCAAATTTTGTCCTCTGGGAGGATGAACCAAAGCATATCCCAACTGCCTTTTAAATAGTAAAGGGTTGTAGTTGATGCAACCTTTTACTCCTATCAGAGGCACATTAGGATACTGCCCATAGCTGGTAATAATGTCTTTGCCTTTGGTGCTCTAGGTGCACCATCTAATGTCATCTGATGTCAAGGCAATGAACCTCTTAGCCCAATTCTTCTGCTGATGTGGGTTTAAGAAGGCATCTGATTTTGGCAAGTGTCTGAGCAGCCAAGAGTAGTACAGAGGAGCACAACATCTGACCAACTTCCCCCTTTGCTTTTCATTTCTCTGATGTATGGAGTAGTAGAAGTCTCCCAGCAAGGTAGGAACAGGGCTCCTCAACAAGAACAGGTGGATGGCATTCTTACTCACAAACTTGGGCTCATCTGCAAACAAAATAACCCCATATATACTGAGGGCTAAAAGTGCACATACAGCCTTCCATTCTCCTACTGCAGCCTTCAGCGTAGCCTGGGAAATCAGGAAGTCTAGGTGGAGGCCTGGAACTCCATCTTTGGTTGTCATGTTCTGTTCAATGAGGGCAGGCTCCAAATGTAATGCCCTAGCTATCTCTTCATTTTTGGGAGTTTTCATCTCTGGGTTGAAGGGGATCCCTCTTCTGATAGGCACTTCAATCAACAAGGAAAACTCTTCCAACAAAGGTCCCATCTAGAAATCAGGAAAGATGAAGCACCTGAGTGGAGGATCATAAAACTGCAAGCATGTATGGATTATGCTCCTCTGAGATGCATCATGATCCATAACCATGTCCAATATGCCCCCATAGTGCTCTCTAAATAGTGGGATATGGTCAGGTGTAATGAGGGACTAGACCTGCCTGATGCCAGTCAAGGGGGGCTCAAAGAAGTGGTAAGAGATGTTGCTTTTTCTTGAAGTGTCCATGAGTGCTGATGAAGAAATTGAGAATAAGTTGATGAAGATCACAGACTGAGAAGCTGGAGGTGAGTCTCTGACACAAACAGCTAAAGGAGAACCACTGATAAACTGATGAAGGTGCTGAAGAAGAAAACTGAAGCAGTCTGAGTGGCAGAAGGGGTCAAAACCAAACCAAATATGAAGATGGATACCCTGCAAAACAAATAAGCACGTGTTAAATGATGCAATGATGATGTATGAAAATGATATGCAAAGGCTTTGTGATCCAGAGCTGGATCTGATTATCTGCCTTGGTAAAATTCCATGTATGTTCAAAGGTCCGGATGGAGGCTCAGAAATCCAGTAACCAGGGTGGGGGACTCAGATAAAGAGTCATAAGTCCGGGGTAATCATAAGAACTGTCCAAAGTGATGCATTCTTAGACAATACAGTAACAGGGTATGATGTGGCCAAGGGTTCCTGCAAACCTGTAAACAACCCAACCCCCTCACATGTAATGTTCTAGAACAAGGATCCTCAGACTTGGATCAGTTATGAGAAGTGTAAACACTTCTAACCCGGAGGCAGTGTTTACAATAACCATAAAAAATCCTCCTCTAATTCACCCCAGATTCTGAAGGTCAATATAAAGGTCATCCAGACTTAGCAGGCTTCCCAGATAGCCCTAGCACTATAGGAAATCTGTAGCACAGAGTTCTCAAGAAGAAACCCACATCTGAACCGTGTTTCATATTCCCGCACCAGACCGAAATGGAATGGGAAAGAATATGAAACCACTCTAGCCTATGTGTCACTAAGATCCCAGGTATAGGACCTTAATCACTCAATGAAACCCCACCCACAAAGGAAAACCAGATCCAGCAATGATAATGATAGTATGAATATGCACAAAACTGTAAAGGAAAGCAATAAATATAGTTGTACATAAAGCAATAAATAAAGCAAGTAAATAAGCACAAGTAGCACATAACACCCCCGTAAACACAAATCAAACAAGCGCTAGGAGGAACCCACAAAAAGAACCAGAAGCCCTAGTTGCAGTATAAAGGTCCCCAGCAGAGTCGCCAAGTTGTCGCTCCCACTAAGAGACACAGGGTCAGATAGGGTACAAACGCGAACGGTCGGCGAGAGGAGGAAATGAGGATGAAGGTGAATAGAGTCTCCAACTAGGCATTTTTATCCCGAAGGAAAGGTAATGCTGCATAAACCTAGAAAGATATGGACAAGACGGTCGCGAACCAGAGAAACTGAGAAAGGGGGTTGGTTATAACCTGGGAAGGTATTAGCACCCAGATTGTCCGTCGTACTCGAAGGGATCCGCGCGTGAAAGTTTATATTTAAAGGGGGTAGTGTCAGTGTTATTTGTGTGCAAAAGCTGGAAAAGAACATACAAGTGTCAGTGCAAAAGAGATGTGAAGTGAAATGCTCAGGAATGAGGCTTAAAGAATAATGTTGGAAGAGGGGGAAGAGACAAAGACTTTTGTTCGATAACAGTTAAGTTATGCCTACGTATCCTCTTGTGCAATGAGGAATTCAGAACACCGTAGTTTGACTCAAAGAGACTGAAAGATAAATTGACTGATGAACTGCTTGCTTGTCTATGCTCAAGTGTATGACCTGTCTTGCTCAGGTGCTTACTGTCTTGCATTAGACGGAAGAAGCGAGTTCTTGTTTGTGAGTGAAGATGATGAGAAAAGAATCCCGGAGGAGACGATTATGGTTTGATTTTTTGTGTTTTCAATCTTTTATTGCTTTTTTGTGTTTGTTATAAATTAATGAGCTTAAACCTAAACCAAGGGTTAGTAAACTCATCACATCCTCCCTTTGATTAGGGGTAATGAGAATACCTTAAGTATGAAGTAAACACCTCAAACTTAATTACCATGATGTAGGATTAAGATCATTAACCTACTTGTGATTACTTAGATGTTTTTGGTATTTAGTTTAGTGTTAAGTAATGAGTTTAAGCCATAATCAAGGATTTAATGGACTCATTACACCATCCTAATAGAAGGATAATAGATGAGAACATTTAAGCTAAGGAAGATACCTCAACTTAATCCATGATTAGGGATTAACCTCATGACAAAACAAAGCCTTTATTAAAGTGGATTTTAGTTAATTGTAAGATTAAGAAATGAATTTTATGGTTGGTAAGACAACTTGAGGAGGACTTGTCCATTAACACTAGGGTTAGTCCTTCTTAACCAATTAAGGAAGAATTAGAACCCTAATGCAAGGCCCAAGTTACAAGCTATTGACTTAGTGATTATTAAGATGGATTGATTAGGAGATTTAAACACATTAAGGGTTTAACACTTAGGATTAAAGTTATACACTTCATCCTAAGAGAAGGATGCATGCATAATCTTAATCACAAAGCCTTAAAACCTTAAAGGTTTAGTCTCTGATTATGAGATAAGAGGAGAGACACAAAAGAAGACACAAAGGTAAAACTAATGGGGTACTAATCAACCCTAAATATTATCATGCTTGGGTTTTCCTAGGGTTTATGAGGCTTGCAAGAGATCTTCAAGAAAAGCCACCAAGGAAGAAGCAGATGAAAGAAGGAGAAGCCGAAGAAACAAGTTAACTTACTTCACTTAAGAAGATAAGTTACTTGAAGAAAGAAAGTGAAGGAGGAACATGAATGAGCAAGCTCACTCTAAAGCAAAAGCAAAATACAGCAATGATGCATAAGAGAGATGATAAGGGAATGTGAGAAGTGAAGGCAAATTCACTTCTCAAAGAACTTACCACCTGAAAAGTTAGCATAAAGGAATGAAATGAAACAAATGCAAAGATGCAAACCAAAACCAGAAGCATATTCATGATGAAAATGATGCTAAGATATGATGCAAATGCATGTCAAGAGCAATGTATGATCATACAAGAGATGAGAATGCAAATGAAGCATGAAGGAAGCATGAAAGTTCATGAATGTTCATAGAATGTAATGGATGCATAACATGGCAAATGGATGAAGAAATGATCAAACATGATTCTAATGTGTCCTAAGATGTCTTAGAAGTCACGTGGATGCAAGAAATGTCATGGAAAGTTTATGAATGCAAGCATATGCAAGATGTATGCAAATGAACATGAGAAATTAGGGTTTTCATGCAACATGAGATGCAAAAGTCAAAAACAGAAGCAAATGACAAGATAAAAAATTGAAAATGCAATCAAAGGAACCCTAACCCCATATTATATCATACCCCAAAGGAGGAGACCCAACTCTTAACCTAATGAAAGTTGTGATTTTTCTAAGTTATTTAGGGTTTTAAGGTACCTAAAGGGAAAATATGCAAATCAAATAAAAAATGCAGAATATATTTGTGACAAAATAATGTTAGATACTACATGCTAAATGAAGATCAATGCAAAAAGAATCATTGTCATACCATTCATGGTTAGGAAGAAAAAAATTCTTGAAGTTAGGGTTCAAAAATAGGAATTTTATGAATCCTAAATTCAAGAAAATTGTCAAAGATTGTTCAAAACCAAAAACAAAATTTATATGGATGCTATGAAAATGTTTCTAAATGTCCTAAGATGCAATGTGAATTTTTTTGGGATTTTTAGAAACCTAAATAATATTTTAATTAATTAATTTCCATTAATTAATTAAAATAAACATTTAAATATTTTAAAAATGATTTTTAAATGCAAAAAATAAAAATAAAAATATTTTTGGGTGAAGAAAATTATTTGAAGTGAAAATGCAGAATAAAATATTTTTATGATTTTCTAGCTATTTAAAATAATTTGTGCAAAATAAATAAGAAAATGTGAATTAACAACTGAATAAAACAAAAGTAATTAAATGGTCTGGATTTAAAGCTGAGGATTTTATGTTGACCTGGCGCGCAATCTGATGGCTAATATTCAAACCTATTTAATCCTGATTAATTAATTAAATAATCCATAATTAAAACTAATGAAATGATCCTGGGCGTCCATCACACGCGGGAAAGCTAAATCCAAAGGCCCACGTTTAAACCTAGCCCTAACCCTAATTAGCACATTAATGACTTTCAGGCCACCGGAGAAGAGCTCCATTCGTCTTCTCCGACAACCTCTTCCCCTGAAAATCTCAAACTTCAACCCTAGGTTATTTCTGGAGCTCTAAAGCTCCAGATCAACTCCCCTCATCTCCCTGAACTCAAATCCACTCTCAAAACAAATTTCTAATTGCTCAATCACAAGATTCGAAGAAAAAATCAAAAATGGCAAAAGTTTCAGACAATCAGTACATGTTCATTTCTTCACCATTTTCAAAAATACAAAGCACAAAATGATCAGTGAAGCATGCTCTTTCACATTGTAACATAAAAATAGAGTTCTGGAAAAATGATTTGAGATGACTACCTGAGATGAAGCTTTCCAAACATGAGCTTTATGACCTCTTCCTTTGTGCAAATCACCTCCAATGATCACTCTGATGCATTTGAGAAGCTTGAATGGAGTTTAGATTGGCTAGTTTGTGAGATTGCACTTCAACTGGCCAAGAATCGTGTTTTGTGTATGGGGTGATCTTGAGATGAATGGTGAAATTGGTTTTGAGTTTTAGTGAGTGAGCTGAGAGATTCGAAGGATTTTGCAAGTTGAAGTGATTTTGGGAATGCTGAGTTCTTGGAGGTTTCAGCTTGTGTGTGTTATGAAAAATGATCCTTGAAGCATGCTTGTAGAGTTCTGGTTGGGCAGAGAGTGGGTGGTGGCTGCAGCTGATTGGTATGGGCTTCTTGCCAAAAAGTAAAAAATTTTGTACTTGAGGTATGGGCAATGGTGCAGCTGGCTTCTTGGCTTGTCCATGCACAGCTGAGATCAAGGATGTCCATAGACTTGGATTTGAGACAATTCAGCAAGTGGATGGAAGTTTATGTGCCATTTTGCAAATTCTATGAAGTTTGGCCCTTTTGTAATTTCTTAATGTTCAAGGCATGGAATGATATAACTCTTTGGGCAATTCTGATTTTTATGCAATGTGTTATGTTTGTATGATGATTAGAAGTGTGTTTGAAGTCACAAAATGAATTGGCAAGTGGTTTTGCAAAGAATCCTCTTTGGTGCATTCTTGAAAATTATGTGATTTTTGCCAACTTTGACAAGCCATAACTTGAGTTCAATAATGAATTAGGACTTGTTCTTGTACTTTTTGAAAAGGGAATGATCCAATCTACAACTTTTATGACCAACAATTTTTCATTTGAAGCATTTTTGGTTGAGAAAGAGGAGGTTGAAACACTTTCCCAAAATGGAAAGTTTACATTACAAGTCATTTCCATTTTTGGCAACTTTTGGTTTAGCTCACTTTTCTTCAACTTTGTGAACTTCCAAGCACTTCAATGATCAAATAAAGATCATATAACTTCAATTTGATGAAAAATCCACTTTGGTTCCATTGATGAGGGCCTCAGATGCCCTAATTTTGCTCTGACTTGCTCAAGAAGTTACCCAGTGAACAGATGACTTCCCCAATGAATTTCTTCATCAAACATGGTATACATGATCCTTATAACATATAGAGACCCTTAGAAACAAGAATGACCAAAAAAATTTGGAGTTATAGCCTCTGAAACCAAAACTCTAATTTCAGGTCTTCTGTGAAGTGAAACCCTAGCTCTGCTTCCATGCTTTCCCAGTTCTTGTGATTTTCTGACTTCCTTGATCTTTGAGGGATGTAATATGGTGATTGAACACACATGGACCCTCTTGAGATGATCGAAGACCTTTGGAGTGGCTCAGATGGATCTTGGATTGCTTAGATCACAAACCCTAGATGCAGATGAACTTGAACTAATGCAGTGAAACAAAGATGCAATATGGTATGCTTAAACTAATGCAAAGATGAAAGACCACAAGCCATGGTGTAAACTTAGTGAGGGAAAATTGGGGGTGTTTACACCATGTTAATTACCAGATCCATATTGTCACCATAGCTCGCTTTGAAGTATCTAAGATGACCCGGGGTAATAAGAGACACCACCTTATTAAGCAAATCCACTTTGGTATCAAAGAACTATTAATACACATTCCTCTTTTTGGAATCTTCCATTTCTGAAGCAGGAGTATGACCGTGAATCGGGAATAGTATGAACCCTGAGAATGAAAAAGAATACAAATGATTAATGATGTTATGATGCTTATGCAAGGAAAGGCATAAGATCAATGACGTGTCTGTGGGGTGTCAATCATATAATCACGTGTCTGTGCAGGGTCACAACAGCAGTATATCACAATAACAGTTCCTTTGAACAGGAATCCCAGATCTCAGAACCAAGGAACCAAAGAACCAGATCACAATACTGAACAATACTGGAAAAATGGATATGCTGGAGGTTTTAGGGTTCCTGCAAACCTGTAAACCCTTCCCATCTCACGGGTGTGCTACTCAGGTCAACATCACGGACTCTCAAAGCCAAATAGCAATAATACATTCACCATTTCCGAGATATGGCTCATGACTAAATCAGGGAATCAGTTTGGCATTATGTACTACTCAAGGAGGTCTTAGATGAGTCCAAGGAAACAAGCATCCCTCATAAGTCCCCAGCTTCAAGCATTGAATCAAGAAATAATAGTACATTCAGTCATTGGGATATAATACTATCGTCATACGAACAGTTTGCCTTAACTGGGTTCCTATGAGAGAACCAGACCATCCTATGCGAGTTCCTAGTGGGCCCTCGGATGCGAGTGGGTTTGCCACCAAATGTGGTCTGCCACTCTCATCACTGGAGATGGTTGTTTCCACTAAGGTCCTCAATAATCGGTCACTAGATGCACATAACTATCAAGGTCGTACCCTGAAGTGGAGTAATCCCTACACAAAATAGTTCAAAGACAGTCACAATCTGGGTGTGGAGCACATCGCCACTCATCATGGTGAGATACCATGGAAGTACAATGTTTGTCCACACTAATCCTATGGTGCACTCAAGCCGAGTATTTCGCTTATCTCAAAGTAATTCCCACCCACAGAAAAAAGTAAACCAACACAATCCAGTATATATAATGCATGGATAATAAATACTAAAAGCGGTAAATAAATGTTGTAAAGTAAAGCTGTAAATGAAAACAGTAAAGCTAAACTAAAGCACACAACAGCAAACAGATAAACACCCAAAGAAACGGAAACAAACAGGCGCTAGGATTGACTCTTAAAGGGGAAACCAGAGATTCTGGTTTCGTTCCCCAGCAGAATCGCTAATTGTCACTCCCGAGATTTTCACCTAGTACAAACACAAAAGTGGCACGGAAAAGGTAGAGTCGACAGCCAGACATTTTCATCCCGAATGAATGGGAAAGGTAATGCTGCACAAACCTAAGGAAGAAGGTTCTTCTGTTACGACTGTGTTTACCTTCTTGCAGAGAGACATGTCATCGCAAGTTCTTGTTGAGAGTGAATGAGGTGAAAAAAGAATTCCCACAGGAAAAGACGTTTATTGTTTGTTTATTGTCTTTTAAAGAGGTGTTTTATGAGATTATTGTTTGTGAAACATTCTCATACTAAGACTTGTTCATCGTGGTAGATGCCTTACACTTCACCCCGAAATGGAACACGCATAAGTAATCCACGACAAAGTCTCATGGCGTACGAGAAGATCAACCTTTATTAGGTGTTTTTTACTTTTCTTTGAGATGAGAAAGAAATACTCAAATTGAAAAAGGACAAATTAAGGGGACTAAGACGCAACCCTAAATTGTTTATTGCATGCAAGAGGATATCCTAATGGTTTGTGTGGTTCTCTATTCCTAATGAAAAAAAGGAAAAGAAGAAAAGAGAATTTGAAATCAACTTACTTCCTAAGGAAGTTAATTTGTTTCGAAGAAAGGGGGGAAATCCTATACAAGCACAAGCATGAAACGTAAAGGAAAATGTGAATCAAAGCATAAAGCAATGAGGAAAAGAGTAAGGTGAAGAAAACTTACCTCAACCTCCCTACAAAACAACGATTAGTATTGCATGTGATTAAGAAGAATGAGGTAAACAAGTACCAAAACAATTCTTAAGGGATCTAGGAGCTAACTAGACTCAATCCTAAGTCTAAGGGTACTAAAACTATGCAAAGCCAAAATCCAACAGCTACTACAACTCCTATAACTCAAACAACTTGGAAATGTAATGCATATCACAAACAGCTTATTACAACTAACAAACAACATGCAAAATAGGTGTAAAAAGGGTGAAAACACAACAAACAACATACATTTAACAGCTCCTGCTTCAAAATGTAACTACGAAAAGCAAGACAGATTTGATCAATTTCAAAATGCACCAAGATGAATTCCAAATAGTGAAGAAACATCACATAACATTGACAAGGGAATTCAAAATGAATGTCATAGGCATGGTTATGTACATGTGAGCACTTTCAAGATTTGTTTATTAATGAAAACACAAAAAAGCAACAATAAGCAACAAGTATGCATTTTCAAGATTTAAGAAAATAAGCACATAGGCATGAAGTATGAACATGTATCATCAAGAATTAATAACTAGGCATGCACTTTGATACAAAATCAGAATTGTCACCAACATGAAATTGTAATCAAGAAAGCAAGGATGAAGGGATGAACATACATGTGTGATCATACATTTTCAAGCAAAAACACAACATAGCATTATGCACTCAAGCGATTAAAGCACGCGTGTACCATTAAAGTGAAGCAAAACAGAGCTTGACATAATTATTGGCATGCAAATAAGGAGGTTTGAACTTAGAAACAACATTCACAAATCACTTCATCCACAACTTTCAACATTAGGAACAAAACATGAAAGTTAACAAATACGCGTGTTGAAAGAACTCAAAACATCATAATCATGCACCTAAAGTGGTCCTAAAAATTCCTTAAAATCATGCTCTAACAATCCACAAAGATTAACGAAGCAATGAAACACAAACATGGAATGAAACAATCAATTTTTCAAAATCTGAACAACGGTAACTGATTAACGATAGGGGTTAACCGATTAACGGTCCCCAAATAGCCACAAACAGACATGCAAAACATGTGTTAACCAGTTAACCCATAGCGTTAACCGGTTAACACTGAACAATAGCTAAAAAAATAGTTGTGAAAAGCACTTCTTAGCTAGCAACTTATTTCTAAAATCTCCTAATACCTACTGTAAGTATACGAGTGTGCCTAAGAGGGGGGGGGGGGTGAATTAGTTTCTTAGATATTTTTCTGGAACTTTTTCGATGGATGAATAATTCTTGATTATCGTTCTAAGTTTAAAATGCGGTAAAGCGGAAAAGTAAAGTGGACACGGCGATATATAGTGGTTCCCCTCACAATCCGAGAGTACTCCACTCCCCTTTCAACACCAAAGAGAATTTACTATAGTTTTGGACAAATACAAGACTCTTCCTAGTCTTTCTATACAAGTCACTAAACTATATCCACCAAGATCAACCCTCTTGGAATTTTCCACTATGTCTTATTGAGAACAATCCTCACAATAAAAGACTTCTTGTATCCACAATCCGGATAACAAGAACAAAACAATAATTCTGAATTTTATAAGATAGAAATTTGAAGCTTTGATATTTTTATCAATATAACAATTGATCTTCTCTTTCACTAACAATAATTCACAATCATAAAATATTAGATGGCTCAAGAATTTTCTGATTATATGATATGAAGTAATGCAAAAAAATTCTTATCAAAAGTTTAAGAGTTTTGTGAATTTTTTTTAAAAAATATTTTTGAAAGAGGTGACAAAAGATTTTAAAAAGTTTTGAATTTATATGCACATAACACCCATATGAAACAATGTAATAACAGTAAAAATTCATGAACAAATGCCAATGCATCATGAAAAGGTTCCATGAAAAGATAAATGAAGAGGTGTTATGAAAAATACTGATTTTTCAAATTTGTACAGGCTGCAATCGATTGCACTATAAAGCAAATCGATTGCACATGCATACGTTGCCAAATTTTTCAATGTTTTGAAACATGCAATCGATTGCATGTAAATGCAAATCGATTGCACCAATTTAAAAAGCCAAAAATGCTTAAAACAAACAGATGTAAATCGATTACATGTATGGTGAAATCGATTTACACAAGCTTAAACTTGAAAAATGCAAATTTAAATTATGCTAAGGTTAAGAGATGATTATGCCATGATATAGGTTTTTGATTGAGCATCTAAGACTTTAATTTTTGTGAATAATTGTTAATATACCTTCAAGAAACATCTTCTTGAAATAAGTCTTTGAACATAATGCATTAATCTTGAAAAATCATCTTTGGCTTCTTATCATATTGTAGCTAAGAGATGTGTCTTCATCAAAACAAGTGTTGATCATGGAGAAACTTGACTTCACATTTTCCCCCTTTTTGATGATGACAAACAATCTTCTTAGATGTTTTAACTTTTTCAGAATACTTCTCCCCCTAAGATGCATATCTCCCCCTTTGTATGTGAATCGGAGCTTTGTACCTTTAGGAAATTCAAAACAAGAAAATGTACAAGCATAACATCTTTTTCCCCCTTTGACATTATCAAAACGAAGGGAAAGATGGGTGAAAAAAATAAAAGCCATAAACAAGAAATAATGAAACTAGAAATAACATATCATAGATTAAAACTTGAAGTGCATACATAGAATAAGTGCAGAATTTTACATTGTAAAGAAACATAACGAAACATACGGAAACAAAAGAAACATAAATGAGACATTACAACTAGTAAGCATAAACGACTACATAAAGAAAGCATTCAAACAAAAGATGAAAACATTTTTAAAACAGATCCATATTGGGGTCAAAAGGGTCTTGGTTAGGAAATTGTTGGTTGAGAGGTGGTTGGCGAGTTGGTGGGGCAACCAGGTTGGATGGATCTTAATGTGGTATGTAGTTGTCGCTCCCCCGAAAAGACACCTGGGTCAGATGGGGTACAGACGCGAACGGTCGGCGAGAGGAGAAGAAGAAGTGAAGGTGAATAGAGACGCCAGCTAGGCATTTTTATACCGAAGGAAAGGTAATGCTGCATAAACCTAGAAAGAGATGGATAAGACGGTTGCGAACCAGAGAAACTGAGAAAGGGGGTTGGTTACAACCTAGGAAGGTATTAGCACCCAGATTGTATGTCGTTTAGGGTTTAGGGTTTAGGCTTTAGGGTTTAGGGTTTAGGGTTTAGTGTATGTCGTACTCGACGGGATCCACGCTTAAAATTTTGTGTTTAAAGGGGTAGTGTATGTGTTGTCTGTATGCAAAAGCTGGAAAGGAATATACAAGTGTCAGTGCAAAAAGGGGTGAATGCCCAGGAATTGAGGCTTTAGAAAGAATGATGGAAGAGGGGATGATAAAGAGACTTTTGTTCGATAACAGTTAAGTTATCCCTACGTATCCTCTCGTGCAATGAGGAAGTCAGAACACCGTAGTTCGACTCAAAGAGACTGAAAGAGAATGTGACTGTGAACTGCCTGCTTGTCTATGCTCAAGTGTATGACTTGTCTGGCTCAAGTTCTTATTCTCTTGCATTAGACGGAAGAAGTAAGTTCTCGTTTGTGAATGGGTGTGATGAGAAAAGAATCCCGAAGGAGACGATTATTGTTTGCTTTTGTGTTTTCATTCTTTTATTGCTTTTTTGGTGTTTGTCATAAGTTGATGAGCTTAAGCCTAAATCAAAGGTTGTAAACTCATTATATCCTCCCTGATGAGGGATAGTGAGAGTACTTAAGTATGAGATAAGCATCTCAACTTAATTACCATGATGATGTAGGATTAAGATCATTAACCTACTTGTGATTATTTAGATGTTTTTGGGTTTTTTGTTTAGTGTTAAGTAATGAGTTTAAGCCATAATCAAGGATTAGTGAACTCATTACACCATCCTAATAGAAGGATAATAGATGATCACACTTAAGTTGAAGAAGATACCTCAACTTAATACATGATTAGGGATTAAAGTCATTAGATGAGAAGCCTTTATTAAAGTGGATTTTAGTTAAGGGTGAGATTAAGAAGTGAGTTTTATGATTTGTAAGACAACGTTAGGGGGACTTGTCCATTAAACACTAGGGTTAGTCCTTCTTAACCAATAAAGGAAGAATTAGAACCCTAATGTAAGGCCCAAGTTACAAGTTAATGTCTTAGGGATTATTAGATGGATTGATTAAGAGGTTTAAACAAATTAAGGATTTAACACTTAGGATTAAAGTTATACACTCCATCCTAAGAGAAGGATGCAGGCATAACCCTAATTCCAAAGTCCTAAAGCCTTAAAGGTTTAATCTTTAATGATGAGATGAGAAGAGAGACACAAAGAAGACTCAAATGTGAAAACAAAGGGGGACTAATCACAACCCTAATTATTGTCATGCTTGGATGTTGCTATGGTTTGTAAGGCTTGAGAAAGATCTTCAAGAAAGCCACCAATGGAAGAAGCAGATGAAAGGAGGAAGAAGCAGAAGAAATAAGTTACTTACCTCATTGAAAAAGATAAGTAACTTAAAGAAAGAAAGTGAGAGATGAACGTGAGTGAGAAAGCCCACTCAAAGACAATTAAAAATGCAGCAAAGATGCATATGAAGAAGATGAAGAGAAATGAGAAGTGAAGGCAAATCCACTTCTCAAATTAACTTACCACCTGAAAATGTTAGCATAAGATGCATAAGGAAAGAAATGAAATGGAATGAAGCATATGCAATGACAAAGATCAAAACCAGAAGTATACACATGATGCAAATGATGTTATGACATGATGCAAAGGCATCCAAAGTGCAATGAATGATCATACAAAGATGAATGCAAATGAAGCATGCTTTGAAGTTTGAAAACAACATGAAAGTTAATGAAGGGAAATGAATGTTAATCATGGAAAATGAATGAAGAAATGATCAAGCATGATTCTAACATGTCTTAATATGTCTAAGATGACATATGAATGCAAGAAATTTCATGGCAAGTTCATGTTTGAATGCATATGCAAGATGAATGCAAATGATGATGCAAAATTAGGGTTTTAAGGCAATATGAGATGCACATGGCAAAGACAGAAGCAAATGACATGATAAAAATTTGCAAATGAGCTCAAACAAACCCTAACCCCATATGATATCACACCCCAAAGGAGAAGGTCTAACTCTTAACCTAAAGAATGTTATGATTTTCATAAGTTTGCTAGGGTTTTTGGGTACCTCAAAAGGAAAAATTCAAATCAATTTGAAAATGTAAGACAAGTTCTGTCACTCCCGCTAAGTGACACAGGGTCAGATAGGGTACAAACACGAACGGTCGACAAAGAGAAATGAAGGTGAAATGAAAAGAGTCGCCAGCTAGGCATTTTTATCCCCAAGAAAAGGTAATGCTGCATAAACCTAGAAAGATACGGATAAGACGGTTTTGAACCAGAGAAACTGAGAAAGGGGGTTGGTTACAACCTGGGAAGGTATTAGCACCCAGATTGTTCGTCGTACTCGACGGGATCCACGCTTAAAAGATTTGTGTTTAAAGGGGTAGTGTCTGTGCTATCTGTGTGCAAAAGCTGGAAAAGATGTACAGGTGTCAGTGCAAGAAAGTGAAGTGAGGTGCTCAGGATTGAGGCTTAAAAAGAATGATGTTGGAAGAGGGGGGAAGAGACAAAGACTTTTGTTCGATAACAGTTAAGTTATGCCTACGTATCCTCTCGTGCAATGAGGAAGTCAGAACACCGTAGTTAGAATCAAAGAGACTGAAAGATGAATTGACTGATGAACTGCTTACTTGTCTATGCTCAAGTGTATGACCTGTCTGGCTCAGGTGCTAACTGTCTTTCATTAGACGGAAGAAGCGAGTTCTCGTTTGTGAGTGAAGATGATGAGAAAAGAATCCCGGAGGAGACGATTATTGTTTGTTTTTTTGTTTTCAATATTTTATTTTATTTTTTGTGTTTATCATAAGTTAATGAGCTTAATCCTAAACCAAAGGTTAGTAAACTCACCATATCCTCCCTTTGGTTAGGGATAATGAGAATACCTTAAGTATGAGATAAACACCTCACACTTAATCACCATGATGATGTAGGATTAAGATCATTAACCTACTTGTGATTATTTAGATGTTTTTTTTTGGAGTTTTTGTTTAGTGTTAAGTAATGAGTTTAAGCCATAATCAAGGATTTAATGGACCCATTACACCATCCTAATAGAAGGATAATAAATGAGCACACTTAAGCTGAGGAAGATACCTCAACTTAATCCATGATTAGGGATTAACCTCATGACAAAACAAACCTTTATTAAAGTGGATTTTAATTAATGGTAAGATTAAGAAGTGAATTTTATGATTTGTAAGACAACTTGAGGGTGACTTGTCCATTAACACTAGGGTTAGTCCTTCTTAACCAATTAAGGAAGAATTAGAACCCTAATGCAAGGCCCAAGTTACAAGCTATTGTATTAATAATTATTAAGATAGATTGATTAAGTGGTTTAAACAAATTAAGGGTTTAACAATTAGGATTAAAGTTATACACTCCATCCGAAGAGAAGGATGCAGGCAAGAGATGAGAATGCAAATGTTATGGATGTTCATACAAGAGATGAGAATGCAAATGAAGCATGTAGGAAGCATGAAAGCACATGAAAGTTCATGGAATGAAATGAATGCATATCATGGAAAATGAATGAAGAAATGATCAATCATGATTCTAATGTGTCTTAATATTTCTTAGATGTCATGTGAATTCATGAAATGTTATGGCAAGTTCATGTATGGATGCATATGCAAGATGTATGCAAATGAACATAAGAAATTAGGGTTTTATGACAACATGAGATGCAAAAGTCAAAAACAGAAACAAAACACAAGATAAAATATTGAAAATGCATTCAAAGAACCCTAACCCCATATGATATCACACCCCAAAGGAGAAGTTCTAACTCTTAACCTAAAGAAAGTTGTGAATTTTCTAAGTAAACTAGGGTTTTAAGGTACCTTAAGAGGGAAAATGCAAATCAAATAAAAAATGCAAGATAAATTTGTAACAAAAATATCCTAGACACTACATGCTATATGAAAATCAATGCAAAAAGAATCAATGTCATACCATACATGGTTAGGCAGAAAAGAATTCTTGAAGTTAGGGTTCAAAAATAGGATTTTTATGAACCCTAAATTCAAGATAAATGTCAAAGAGTGTTCAGAACCAAAAAGAAATTTGTATGAATTGTTTGACAATGTTTCTAAATGTCCTAAGATGCAATGTGAATTTTTTTGGAATTTTTAGAAACCTAAATGGTATTTTAATTAATTAATTTCCATTAATTAATTAAAATAAACATTTAAATGTTTTAAAAATTAATTTTTAATGCAAAAAATAAAAATAAAAATGTTTTCTGGTTGAGAAAAAAATTTGAATTAAAAATGTAAAAGGAAAATATTTTTGGAATTTTCTAACTATTTTAAATAAATTATGCAAAACAAATGAGAAAAAATGAATTAAAAACTGAATTAAACAAAAGTATGTTGATCTGATGGTTCACATTTAAAATGGTGGATTTGCCTTTGACTACGCGCGCTATCCAATGGTTGTGGTTCAATCTGGCATTTTTATTAATTAAACCTAATTAATTAAAAGATTAGGGTTTTAACAATCAATCTGGACCATCCAAAACACGCGCGCAGACAACAACCAAGGGTTCACATTCAAACTCTGCCCTAACCCTAATTAACCCCTTAATTACTTTCAGGTGGCCGGAGAAGACCTCCGGTCATCTTCTCCGACCAGATCTTCACCCTAACTCACTCAAATCGTAAAATAAACTCACCAAACTCTCCAGAAATGATCCTTATAACATTCTAAAAAGGATTCAGCCAACAAAAATCATTTATTTCACATGAACATCAAGATTCGAAGCAAAACGGAAAATTACACAGAAATTTCAGAAGTTCAATACATGCTCAATACTTGATCATTTTTAAAACTAAACACATCAGGATCATCAGTGAATCATGAAGAATCATTTAGGAACTCAAAAACGCATTTCTTGAAAACAAGTTCTTGAGGTTACCTGAAGTGAAGCTTTCTCAAACTGAGCTTTCTGGCCACTTCTCTTGCGCAAAACCACTCCTCTTGACCTCCTGGTGAAGCTTTGATGCTTGGAAGAAGTTTTTTATGGCTGTTTTGAGTGCTTTCACTCTTGCTGGTCAGAAATCGTGTTTCAGTTATGAGGGGTTTTTGGTTGCAATGAAGGGTGGGAAATGATCCTCTTGTGATGTTGAGTTGATTGGTGAAGAGAGTTTGAAGTTTGAGTGAGTGTGTTGTGTGTTTCGAAAGTTTTTGCAAATGGAGTGATTTTTGAGAGCTTTAGGATTCTGAGGTTGCAGGCTTGATTGTGTTGTGTTATGGTCTGTATTTGATCCACATAACAAGTCTTGATAGGTCAGAAGAGTGGTTGTGGCCTATGGTGATTGCTATGGGCAAGTTTCCAAAATGTCAACATGACTTGTACTTAAGGTATGGGCTCTTGTGCAGCTGGCTTTTTGGCTTGTCTTGGTGCAGCAGAGATCAAGGGGAGCCATATAAAGGGTTTTGTGGTGATTCAGCAAGTTTGTGAGAAGTTCTATGTCATTTTGCAATTTCCATGAAGTTTGGCCCTTTTATGATTTCTTGAAGTTCAAGGCATGAAATGAGATGATTCTTGGGCCAATTCTGACTTTAAGGCAATGTACTATGTTAGTATGATGCTTAGAAGTGTATTAGAAGTCATAAAATAGCTTGGCAAATGGTTTTGCAAAAATCCCTCTTTGGTGTATTCTTGAAAATTATGTGATTTTTGGCAACTTTGAAAGATCATAACTTGAGTTCCATAATGAATTAGGACTTGTTCTTGTACTTTTTGAAAAGGGAATGATCCAATCTACAACTTTCATGACCAACAATTTTTCATTTGAAGCATATTTGGTTGAGATAGAGGAGGTTGAAATACTTTCCCAAAACAGAAAGTTTACATTACAAGTCATTTCCATTTTTGGCAACTTTTGGTTTAGCTCACTTTTCTTCAATTTTGTGAACTTCCAAGCACTTCAATGATCAAATAAAGATCATATAACTTCAATTTGATGAAAAATCAACTTTGGTTCCAGTGTTTGGGGGCTCAGATGCCCTGATTTTGCTCTGACTTGGTCAAGAAGTTACCCAGTGAACAGATGACTTCCACAATGAGTTTCTTCATCAAACTTGGTACACATGATCCTTACAACATATTGAGACCATTAGAAACAAGAATGACCAAACAATTTGGAGTTATGGCCTCTGAAACCAAAACCCTAATTTCAGGTCATCTGTGCAGTGAAACCCTAGCTCTATCTCCATGCTTTCCCAGTTCTTGTGATTTCTTGACTTCCTTGATATTTGAGGGATGATATAATGATGATTGAACATACATGGACCCTCTTGGAATGATTGGAAGCCTTTGGAGTAGTTCAGATGGATCCTTGGATTGCTCAGATCACAAACCCTAGATGCAGATGGACTGAAACTAATGCAGTGAAACAAAAATGCAAAATGAAATGATATGCTTAGACTAATGCAAATATGAAAGATCACAAGCTATGGTGTGAACTTAGTGAGGGAAAATTTGGGGTGTTTACAGCTGCCCCTATTCAAGCATGAGTTAGCTGTGCAGGATGTAAGCGACGGGCTTAACAGACGAACAAGATAACTTGTGGTTGAATACCAAAGACAGTCCGAAATTTGCACTCACTGGTGAGAAGAAGAAAAGGGATATAAATTGTAAAACAAAGTATAGTATGATTATAAAGTGCGGGCGATGGAGGATGACCATCGAGCAGAAGACGAATGCTGGGGATAAAGTGGTAAGTAAAGCAATGACGGGGACGACCGACATTCTGGGGAAATAAAGAGATCATGATGGGGACGGCCATCAAGCAAAGTTACAAGGTTCTCTGGGGATTAAATGTAAAGTCAGTAATGGGGGCGACCATTAGGTTTGCAAAGTAAGGGTAAACAACGATGGGGACGGTCATCGGTTCAAAGCATAAATGAAATAAATGATGAGGGACGGTCATCAAAGGTGAAGGATGATCACCTAGCAGGGGACGGCTACTATTTATCACGACATAGGACGAATGTCTGATAGAAAAGGTCGACGATGGGGACGGCCATCGGATAAGCATGATGAAGGACGATCATCAAGAGGTGAAGGACGATCACCTAGCAGGGTACGGCTGCTCTTGGGGTTTATCATGACATAGGACGAATGTAAGACAACAAGATCAACGATGGGGACGACCATCGGATAAAATGATGAAGGACGATCATCAAAAAGGTGAAGGACGATCACCTAGCAGGGGACGGCTGCTCTTTATCACGACATAGGACGAACGTCGAATAGAAAGGGGTTCCAATAATGTAGACTCCGCTGGGGGAAGGATGAGGGACGGTCATCCATGGGTGAAGGACGATCACCTGGAAGGGTACGGCTGCCGAAAGCATCATGACATAGGACGAAAGTCAGATAAAAGAAAAGTTGCTTTGCTGGGGACTTACTGGGGAATAGTAAACACGGACGAGTGTTTACATCCAAGAAATAAAAGGTATAAGTGTTTGACGCTGTGTATAGATTAAAGATGCGGACGAGCATCCTTAAGACTGTGATACAGACGATTATCAGTAGAAACAAACGCTGACGCGTGTTCAGAGATGATGTTACGGACGAGTACCAACTTGTTAACAAAGAACACGGACGAGTGTCGAATCTGTGGGGAATAAGTGTATACAAGATACGGACGAGTATCTATATAAGTAAAACAAGTATTGTAAGGTATTAGTGAGACACGGACGAGTGTTCAACTTGATGGGGAAGAGTATGACACAGACGGGTGTCATAATAGAAAGTGTATAAGTTATGAACTTATGAGTGTAAAGGTAATCTGGTGACCTGTGGGGATAGGATGACACGGACGAGTGTCGAAAGGAGTGTATTATAAACAAGTGCTTGGTTTGCGACAAGTGTTTAGGCAACCATGCTGGGGAGCGGTGACACGTACAGGTGTCAAGAGAGTATATAAGTATTTGTAATCACAGAGGATGTTTATGGTTTATATCTGCGGGGGAATGATATGACACGGACGAGTGTCGAAAGAGTATATATGAACATGTAGCTGTTGGAGAGTGCAAAGGGGATGCTTTGGCTTTCTGTGGGAAGATTGAGATGACACGGACGGATGTCAAGAAGAACATGTTATGGACAAGTATCTGTATTTGAGAGTGCAAAGGGGTGCTTTGGCTTTATGTGCAAGAGATGTATTTTGTATATTGCTGATGAAGTATTGTTGGTATTTACAAGTGACTGGTTCAAAACCTGACTTGTGATCATGCAATATTTTTGATTTTTGCCATAATGCTCCGTATTAAACAGAATGCTACACTTTGTGGGGAAATATGATGTGAATGATATAATTATGCAAGAAGAAACCGATCCGGGATTCGGATCCCACTGTAGAGAAGATCTTTGGCTGATCTGCTTGGAAGAATCCCAGTTGGGGATGAGATCATTGGTAGATCTGATGAGATACAAGGTTCTGCTTAGGGAACTAGATCACTGATAGATCTATCCGGTAAGGAGATATCCCAACCGGGGATGAAGAAGCTTTCGTCACTTTGTTGTGTGAGAACTGCAGGCATTTCTCTTCTGGATAGAGTCTGGAATTCTGTGGGGAGATAGTTCCCCTGTCTTTAGGAGACCTGACACTCTGCTTGGGAGAGGAAAGATCGCTGAAAGATCTTCCAAGAAATTGCTGTGGGGATCCTGGCTGAGGATGAGGATGCTTTGACAACTCTGTTGGGGAGAAAGCATTTCAGATGCTACTTGGAGAAGACGTGTTGGAGAAGTGATATTGGGCATGCCCCATGCTACGTATTTAATACCTGCAATCATACTAAGACAAAGAAAATCACAAGTACCCTGAGGTATCCTTTACCGGATTCCGTCATAGGAGTTAGATATTCCTGAGAGTGAATACATTTCCTGCAAGCATTTATTAAGAATGGCACATCTGTTTTATGCAAATATTATATCATGGATATTGGAAATTTTGCAAACGAAACAAAAATGTACGAAATGAGGTGTGACTAAAAACTCTGATTTTATTAATCTGGGTGCCCTGAATTGGAAAATAAAGTCAAAGAAACAGATCCCCTGGAATGAGGAGATTGTTACAAATTGAAAAAAGGTAAAAGTGTTGGCAATGTTGATGACACTTTGGTGTGCTTCCTTTGCTATGACCCGTATGACCTTGACATTCTTCTCATCTAGCTTTCTGAAGAAGGTTGATTCTGACCGATGCTTTAACCTTTCGAAGCTTGCCATGTTGTAAGTGATACAGACGAATTCAGAATGTAGTTGTTTGCTTATTCCCTTATTTTGCGTGGATCGCCCTTTCGGGTTTTCAATCCACCGGGATACCCATTTTTGCTTGAGCTGTCCAATGCGGCTTTTCAACTTAGCGGGTGTACATTTTTTTTAATTTCCCCTTATTTTTTCCCGAGTCTTTTATTCTATTTTTGACTCGCCGGGATGCCCTATTTTTGCCTGGACTTACATTCTGTTTTAATGTCCAGCGGGTCATTTATGTGAAGTATTTTTTAACTGCATCTGAATTCACAGGGGATAAGAAATCTTCACCATCCATAGTAGTGAGCATCAGTGCTCCACCAGAGAAATCTTTCTTTACTATGAATGGACCATCGTAGTTCGGAGTCCATTTGCCCCTGTGGTCTGTATGAGGAGGAAGAAGTCTTTTCAGCACAAGATCGCCTACTTGGTATTCCCGAAGCCTGACTTTCTGATCGAAGGCTTTCTTCATTCTTTTCTGACAGATTGCAGCTAATCTCTTTTCTTCGATCAGATTCAGTTGATTGTACCGAGAACGGACCCATTCTGCTTCATTCAACTTGACATCCATCAATACCCGTAAGGAGAGAAATTCAACTTCAACAGGCAGGACTGCCTCCATACCATACACAAGCTGATACGGTGTTGCCCCAATGGATGTTCTGATTGAGGTTCGGTACCCATGCAAGGCAAATGGTAGCATCTCGTGCCAGTCTTTGTATGTAACCACCATCTTTTGCACAATCTTCTTGATGTTTTTGTTAGCTGCCTCAACAACGCCATTCATCTTTGGCCTGTAAGGAGAAGAGTTGTGATGTTGGATTTTAAAGTCCCGACACAGTTCTGCCATCATTTTGTTGTTTAAATTGGAACCATTATTAGTAATGATTCGCTCGGGTACTCCATATTGACAGATGATGTCTCTTTTTAGGAATCTGACTACCACTTGTCTGGTGACATTTGCATATGAGGCCACTTCAACCCATTTGGTGAAGTAATCAATGGCTACCAGGATAAATCTGTGGCCATTTGAAGCACTCGGTTCAATCTTTTCAATCATGTCAATGCCCCACATAGCAAAGTGTCGCTCCCGATAGATGGGAATGGGCCCAGATAAAGGTACAGACGCGAACGGTCGGCGAAAGGAACAATGAGAACACACAGCCGTGAACTCACTGGAGAGGAAAAGAGTCGCCAGCTAGGCATTTTTATCCCAGAGGAAAGGTAATGCTGCATAAACCTAGAAAAAGATGGATAAGACGGTTGCGAACCAGAGAGACTGAGAAAGGGGGTTGGTTACAACCTGGGAAGGTATTAGCACCCAGATTGTCCGTCGTACTCAACGGGATCCACGCTTAAAAGATTTGTGTTTTAAAGGGGTAGTGTCAGTGCAATTTGTGTGTAAAAGAGCTGGGAAAAAATGTACAGGTGTCTGTGTAAAATAAGTGTAAAGTGTGATATATACAGTGTCAGTGTGAGAATGAGAATGAAATGCTCAAGATCATGAGGCTAAAAGAATGAAGCTGGAAGGAGGGGGAATATACAGAGACATTTGTTCGATAACTGTTAAGTTATGCCTACGTATCCTCTCGTGCAATGAGGAAGTCAGAACACCGTAGTTCGACCCAAAGAGACTGAAAGGTGAATTGACTTGTGAACTGCTTGCTTGCCTATGCTCAAGTGTATGATCTGTCTGGCACAGATGCAAACTGTCTTGCATTAGACGGAAGAAGCAAGTTCTCGTTTGTGAGTGAATGAGATGAGAAAAGAATCCCGAAGGAGACGATTATTGTTTGTTTTTGAGTTTTCAGTCTTTTATCGCTTTTGGATTTGTCATAAGTTAATGAGCTTAAGCCTAAACCAATGGGTTAGTAAACTCATCACATCTTCCCTCTGATTAGGGGTAATGAGAATACCTTAAGTGTGAAGTCAGCTTCTCACACTTAATCACCTTTGATGTAGGATTAAGATCATTAACCTACTTGTGATTATTTAGATGTTTTTGGTGTTTTTGTTTAGTGTTAAGTAATGAGATTAAGCCATAATCAGGGATTAAACAGACTCATTACACCATCCTTATAGAAGGATAATAGATGAGAATGTTTAAGCTGAGGAAAGCTCCTCAACTTAATCCATGATTAGGGATTAAACTCATGACAAAACAAGCCTTTGATTAAGTAGATTTTATTTAATGGTATGATGATGAAGTGATTTTTATGATTTGTAAGACAACTTGAGGGGGACTTGTCCATTAACTCTAGGGTTAGTCCTTCTTAACCAATTAAGGAAGAATTAGAACCCTAATGCAAGGCCCAAGTTACAAGCTTGATGTCTTAGTGATTATTAAGTGAATTGATTAAAGGAATTAAACACATTAAGGTTTTAACACTTAGGATTAAAGTTATACACTCCATCCTAATAGAAGGATGCAGGTATAAGCTTAATCACAAGGCCTTAAAACCTTTAGGGTTTAGTCCTGGATTATGAGATGAGAAGAGAAGACTCAATGAGACACAAAGGTAAACTATAAATGGGGGGACTAATCAAAACCCTAATTATTGTCATGCTTGGTTGTTCCTAAGGTTTGTGAGGTTTACAAAAGCAAATCTTCAATGGAACCACCAGGAAGCAGATGAAAGGATCAGGAGAAACAAAGTAACTTGCTTCATTCAAGAACTCAAGTCACTTGAGGAAAGAAAGTAAGAAGAAGAAGAATGAGCAAGCTCAATCTCAAACACATAACAAAATGCAGCATGGATGCACAAGAGAGATGAAGAGAGAATGTGAGAAGTGAAGGCAAATTCACCTCTCAAAGTTACTTACCACCTGAAAAGTTAGTAGAGGAATGCAATGCAATGCAAAATGAGATGAAATGACATGGTGAGAAACAAAACCAGAAGCACATACATGATGTTAATGATGCTATGAGATGCTACAAACATGAAACAACACATGGGGATGATCATACAAGCTCATGGATGCAGGTGAAGCAAGTTAAGACACATGAACATACATGAAAAGTTATGAGATGCACATGGCATACAACATGGCAAATGCAAGATGTAATAATCAAGCATGCTTCCAATATGTCTTATGATGTTAAATGAATCACATGGAGGCATAAAATGTCATGGCAAGTCAAGGTATGAATGCAAATGCAAGATGGATGCATAAGGAAGCCCAAATTAGGGTTTATGATCAAAGCATCAAACACAAACCAAAATCAGAAGCAAACATCAATATAAAAAATTGAAAATGCACTCAAAGGATCCCTAATCCTATACTAACCCACTGCCCAAAGGAGAAGTTCCAACTCTTAACCTAATCAAAGTTATGATTTTCCTAAGTTTCCTAGGGTTTTAGGGTTCCTAAACAAGAAAATTACCAAACAAATGGAAAATGAAATATCAAATCATGGCCATTTAATCTCAAAAACTACATGATAAACACAATGCAATGCAAAAAGAATCAAGGTCCAACTCTTTAGGGTTAGGCAGAAATGATTTTTGGAAGTTTGGATCAAAATAATGCATCAAAATGATTTTAAATCCATGGAAAATTCTTAAAATGCATCAAGATCAAAAAAGAAATTTGGTTTGAGGGTTGGACAATGTTTCTAAATGTTTTTAAATGCTTCATGAATTTTTTGGTGATTTTTAAATACCTAAAAGTATTTTTAATTAATTAATCCTCATTAATTAATTAAAAAGAAACCTTTAAATATTTAAAAATACTTTTTTAATGCTAAAAATAAAAATAAAAATATTTTTGTGTTCTGAAATTAAATAATAACTTGTACAAAAATTTTCAGATTTTTTAAAGTATTTTTGCTATTTTAAATAAATTGGAGAAATTAAATGAATTAATATGAAAATAAAATGAATTTTAAACTGAAAAAAGGCAAAGTAATCCAATCTGAAGGCCCAGATTCAAACTCCCATACGCGCGAATTGACTTGGCGCCAGATCCCACGGCCAGCATTCAAACTCACTAACCCTAATCCAGCCGTTAATGACCCTCAGGTGACCGGAACAGTGTTCCGGTCATCTTCTCCGTTCACTCCAAACCTCAAACTCTCTCTAAACGCATCTAAAATGAAATCTAATTAAACAGAAATGATCCCCACCTAAAAACAAATCAGAACCCCCATTCAAAACACATTTATCATTCCTAAACTGGCTGAATCGAATCAAACAAAACCTAGGGCAAAAAGTTTCAGAAACGGATTAAACTCTCATCTCTCCACCATTTTCAAAACCAAAGGCATCAGAGTGATCAGTGAACTACAAAGAACAACTTAGGAACTTTAAAAATCATTTCTGGAAAAAAAGTTCTTGAGCTACCTGAGTTTCGAAGCTTTCAACTTTGCAACTTTCTGACCTCTCCTCTTGATGCAATCCACTCCTCTTGGTCCCTTGATGATGTCTGAATGCTTAGAAAGAGTTTATGTTGGCTGGTTTGAGAGTTTGAACAAGTTCTGTTCAAGCTCAGGTGGGAATCGTGTTTATGATTCAGGCAGTTTCAGGCTAGGGTGAGGGGTTCTTTGTGATCAGGATGATGAGTTGAGAAGGTCTGTGAAGTTTGTTTAAGTGTTTGTGGCTTGTATGAAGAGTTTCAAATGCTTTTGGCTTCAAGGGTGGAAAATGAGAAAGTTATGTTCTTGCTGGTTTCAGGCTTGCTTGTTATGATGTTTTGCTGGCATTTGGTTTGTATAAACTAATCCTATTGGTCAGATGACATGACATGTCCTTTTGTGATAGGTATGGTTGCTTTTGCCAAAATGTCAACTTTGTGTAAGAAGGGCATGGGCTACCTTGCTAGCTTGGTACAAGGGCTTGTCTTGCGCAGCATGGTGAGGGGAAAGGGCTAGGGTGGTTCAGCATCCAAGGCAGCAAGTGGATGAGATGTTATGATGGTTTTTGCAAGTTGGTTCCTTTTGGTTCTCATGAAAATATCTTGCCTCACAAGCCATAAAACATGTGATCTCTTTGGTTCAATCTGAAATTTAAGACTTGTATGATGCTTGTGTAATGGTTTGACACCAATTAGAAGTCACAAATTGCCTTGGTACAAAGTTTTGCAAGTTTCCCATTTGGTGCATAACTTGAAAATTAGTGATTTTAGCCAACTTTGATGCACCATAACTTTTGATCCAAAATGAATTAGGTCATGTTCTTGTACTTTTTGAAAAGGGAAATATCTAATCTACAATTTTCATGACCAAAGTTTTTCCATTTGAAGCATTTTTGGATCAAAAAGTGAGGGTTGAAAAGTTGCCTAAAATGACAAATTTCTTAAAAGTCAAACTTGCCCTAAAAAGTCAACTTTGCAAAAACTTGTAATTCTTGAATTTTGTGAACTTCAAACTTCTTCCATGATCAAATAAAGATCATATACACTCAAAATGATGAAGATCACCCCTTGGTTGGGTCATTGGGGGCCTCAGATGCCCTGATCTTGCACTGACTTGTCTGAAAAGTCAACTCTTGATCAGATGACTTCCCCATGGAATTTCTTCATGAAAATTGATATGCATACTCCCTATACCATATAGAGACCAATAGAAACAAGAATTACCAAAAAATTTGGAGTTATGGCCTCTGAAACCAAAACCCTAATTCTAGGTCATCTGTGCAGTCAAGCCTGGCTCTGCTTCCATGCCAATCTCAGTTCTTGTGATTCTTTGGCATTTTTTACTTTGAGAGGATGTAATATGATATAATAACACACATGGACCCCTTTGAAGTGATTGATTACCTTTGGGGGTGGCTCAAGAAGCTCTTGGATTGCTCAGATCACAAACCCTAGATGCAGATGACTTAGAACCAATGCAGTGAATCAAAAATGTGGTATGAGATGGTATGATTGTGTTTATGCATATGAAATGATCACAAGCCATGGTGTGAATGGGTGAGGGAAAATTTGGGGTGTTTACAGCTGCCCCTATTCAAACATGAGTTAGCTGTGCAGGATGTAAGCGACGACTTAACAGGCAAACAAGATAACTTGTGGTTGAATACCAAAGACAGTCCAAAATTTGCACTCACAGAATGAAGAAGAAAAGGGATATAGATTGTAAAGGAAAATAAAGTATATTGTAAAGTGTGGGCGACGGAGGACGACCGTCGAGCAGAGGACGACTGCTGGGTAAAAAGCAATGACGGGGACGGCCGACATGCTAAAGCAATGACGGGGATGGCCGACATGCTGGGGATAAAAGGTATTATGATGGGGACGGCCATCAAGTAAAGCTATAAGGTTCTCTGGGGATTAATGAAACATGACGGGGACGGCCATCAAGTTCATAAAGGTAAAGTAACCAACGATGGGGACGGCCATCGGGCTAAAAAGAAAAGGGACCACGACGGGGACGGCCATCGGGTTAAAGAATAAATGAAATAAACAGATGATGAGGTACGGTCATCAAAGGTGAAGGACGATCACCTAGCAGGGGACGGCTGCTCTGTTGGGGTTAAGATGAGGGACGGTCATCTAAGGTGGAGGACGACCACCTGGCAAGGTACGGCTGCCGAAAATATCGCGACATAGGACGAATGCCGGATAAAGGTCAACGATGGGGACGGCCATCGGGTGAGCATGATGGGGGACGACCATCAAGAGGTGGAGGACGACCACCTAGCAGGGGACGACTGCTCTCGAGGCTTATCATGACATAGGACGAATGCCAGATAACCAAAATCAACAATGGGGACGGCCATTGGATAAAATGATGAAGGAAGATCATCAAGAGGCGGAGGACGACCACCTAGCAGGGGACGGCTGCTAAATATCAACGATGGGGACGGCCATCGGATGAGCATGATGGAGGACGACCATCAAGAGGTGGAGGACGACCACCTAGCAGGGTACGGCTGCTCTCAGGGTTTATCATGACACAGGACGAGTGTCAGATAAAAGGGAAAAAAAACTGATGTGTTGGTGACCTACTGGGGAATAGTAAACACGGACGAGTGTTTACATCCAAAAAGGTATAAGTGTTTTGATGTTGTGTATAGATTAAAGATGCGGACGAGCATCCCTAAGACTACGATACGGACGAGTATCGGGTAGAAACAAATACTGACACGTGTTCAGAGATGATGGTACGGACGAGTATCAGGTAGAAACAAACGCTTGACACATGTTCTGAGATGATGGTACGGACGAGTATCAACTGGTTAACAGAGAACACGGACGAGTGTTGAATCTAAGGTGACTCTTCTGGGGAATGGTGGACACAGACGAGTATCTATATTCAAGAAGACACAGTGTAATGGATTAAAAGATACGGACGAGTATCCTTAAGACTATGATACGGACAAGTATCAGGTAGAAACAAACGCTTGACACATGTTCTGAGATGATGGTACGGACGAGTACCAACCGGTTAACAAAGAACAAGGACTATTGTTGAATCTGCGGGGATATAACTGGTGTATACAAGATACGGACGAGTATCTATATAAGAGTAACATGAGTAATATATATTTGAATGTTCCACTTGCTGGGGAGAGTGACACGGACGAGTGTCAAAAGGAGAAAAGTATAGTATAAACAAAATCTGATATACAAAGTGTTTATATTGCTGTGTTGGGAAAATGACATGGACGAATGTCGAGGGAATGTATATATACAGGTATCTGTGAGTGCAAAGGGAATATCTTTGGCTTTCTGCTGGGGATATGACACGGACGGGTGTCAAAGGGAGTATATACTGGTGTTTGTGAATGTGGGGCAACTGCTTTTGCTGGGGACTCTGGGGGGAAAGTTTCCTGTATATTGGTGGATTTTTATTATTCACGAGTGTTTGATTCAAAACATGGCTTATGATTATGCAATATGTTGGATTTTTGCCGTAATGCTCCATTTTAGACGGAATGCTACGCTTTATAGGTGAATATGATGCGAATGCTATGATTATGCGAGGATACCAATCCGGGATTCGGATCCCGTTGCAGTAAAGATTTCTGGATGATCTGCTTGGAATGGACATCCCAACTGGGGATGAGATCATTGGTAGATCTGATGAGATGTATTTGCTTGGGGAGATAAGTCATTGATAGACCCATTTTTGGTAATGAGGGGACCCAGCTGGGGTTTGTAGAAGCTTTCTTCACTCTGTTGTGATTCCTTCATGCGTTACTCTTCTGGATAGAGGCTGAAACTCTGTGGGGAAGTGGTTTCCGGGCTTTCGTACTTGACTGAGGAAGAATGATTGGCAACTTGGCTGGGAGAGGCAATAAGTGGCAACTCAGCTGGGGAGAAAACACCTTGGGTGCTAAGATTGAGTGCAGATTTGTCAGCTTGCTGGGGATGAAGCTTTCATGCCCCGAGTTGCGTTTTGGATACCTGCAATCCTGCAAAGATAAAGTAACGCACAAGTGATCCCGAGGTATCCTTTGCTGGATTCCGTCATAGGAGTTTAGACACTTTTGAGAGCAAGTATATTCCCTGTAAGCATGTGTTTTTATTTTTGAAGAAAAACATTTGTACTTATGCAATCAGTTTTTTAGAGACATCAGACATTCTTTGCAAATAAAAATGTACAAGACGAAACATGACTGAAAAATCCGATTTTATTAATCCAAATGCCCTGAGTTGGGAAGATACAGTCAAAGAAACATATCTCCTAAAATGAGGAGACTGTTACAAATTGAGAAACAAAGTGCTGGCGATGTTGACGACGCTTTCAAAGGAGCTTCCCCTCTTGCTATGACCCATATGACTGTTGACGCTCTTCTCGTCCCGCTTTCTGAAGAAGGCTGATTCTGACAGAAGCTTGATCCTTTCGAAGCTTTCCAAGTTGTTGGTGACAGACAAATTCAAAATGCAGTTGTTCGCTTATTCCCTTTTTTGCATGGATCGCCCTTTCGGGTTTTCAATCCATCGGGATACCCATTTTTGCCTGAGTTGTCCAATGCGGCTTTTCAACTCAGCGGGTGCTCATTTTTTTTTATTTTTGCCTTATTTTTGCCCGAGTCTTTTATTCTGTTTTTGACTCGCCGGGATGCCCTATTTTTGCCTGGACTTACATTCTGTTTTTATGTCCAGCGGGTCATTTTATGCGAAGTATTTTTTAACTGCATCTGAATTCACAGGGGACGGGAAGTCTTCACCATCCATGGTGCTGAGCATCAGTGCTCCACCAGAGAAAACTTTCTTTACCACGAATGGTCCTTCATAGTTCGGAGTCCATTTGCCCCTGTGGTCTGTATGCGGAGGGAGGATTCTCTTCAGCACAAGATCTCCTACTTGGTACTCTCGGTGCCTGACTTTCTGATCGAAGGCTTTCTTCATTCTTTTCTGATATAGCTGTCCATGACAGATTGCAGCCAATCTTTTCTCTTCAATCAGACTCAGTTGTTCGTATCGGGACCGAACCCATTCTGCTTCGTTCAGCTTAACATCCATCAATACCCGTAGAGAGGGTAATTCAACTTCAACAGGCAGGACTGCTTCCATACCATACACAAGCTGATACGGTGTTGCCCCAGTGGATGTTCTGATTGACGTGCGGTACCCATGCAAGGCAAATGGTAGCATTTCATGCCAGTCTTTGTAAGTGACTACCATCTTCTGCACAATCTTCTTGATATTCTTATTAGCTGCCTCAACAGCGCCATTCATCTTTGGCCTGTAAGGAGAAGAATTGTGGTGTTGGATCTTGAAGTCCCGACATAACTCAACCATCATTTTGTTATTTAAGTTGGAACCATTATCAGTAATGATTCGCTCGGGAACTCCGTACCGACAGATGATATCTCTCTTCAGAAATCGGGCTACCACCTGCCTTGTAACATTTGCATATGAGGCTGCTTCAACCCACTTGGTGAAATAGTCAATGGCGACCAGGATGAATCTATGGCCATTTGAAGCAGTTGGCTCAATCTTGCCAATCATATCAATGCCCCACATGGCAAAGGGCCATGGTGAAGACATTATGTTCAAAGGATTGGGAGGCACATGCACCTTATCTGCATAGATCTGGCATTTGTGGCACTTTCTGGCATAAGCACAACAGTCTGCATCCATTGTGATCCAGTAATAACCTGATCTTAGCAATTTCTTAGCCATGGCATGCCCTCCTGCATGGGTACCAAAAGATCCTTCGTGCACCTCGTGCATCAACAAGTCTGCTTCTGTCTTATCAACACATCGGAGGAGTACCATATCAAAGTTCCTTTTGTACAAAGAACCATCAGTGTTCAGGAAGAAACTGCCAGCGAGCCTTCTCAAAGTCTTCTTATCATTGGAAGATGCCCCAGGTGGGTATGTTTGATCCTCCAAGAAGCACTTAATGTCATGGAACCAAGGCTTATCGTCTTTGACAACTTCTGCTGCGAACACATATGCTGGCCTATCAAGTCTGGGCACTGAAATCTGAGGTACAAAGTTGGCAGCTTGAACTTTGATCATGGATGAAATGGTAGCCAGAGCATCTGCAAACTGATTCTTGTCCCGAGGGATATACTCAAGCTTGACTGTTGTAAAGAAAGTCAGTAACCTTCTTGTATAGTCCCTGTAAGGTATCGGATGATCCTGGTGTGTGTACCATTTGCCGTTGGTTTGATTAACTACCAGAGCTGAATCCCCAAATACGGTCAATGTCTTGATCCTGAGGTCAATGGCTTCCTCGAGACCCATAATGCAGGCTTCGTATTCAGCTTCGTTGTTAGTGCAGTTGAAAGTGAGTTTTGCCGAGAAAGGCATGTGAACTCCTTTGGGTGTAATGAGTACTGCACCAACACCACGACCATTCATATTAACAGCCCCATCAAACATCATAGTCCATTCTTCTTCCGGGTCAGGCCCTTCAGTGTGAATAGGCTCTTCACGATCTTTTGCTTTAATGAACATGATGTCTTCATCAGGGAAGTCAAATCTCATAGGCTGGTAGTCATCAATAGGTTGCTCAGCAAGATACTCAGACAATGCACTGCCTTTGATGGCTTTCTGAGATGTGTATTGGATGTCATATTCTGTAAGGATCATTTGCCATCTTGCAACCCGTCCGGTAAGAGCTGGCTTCTCGAAAATGTACTTAACTGGGTCCATCTTTGAGATCAATAAGGTAGTGTGGGTCAACATATACTGTCTCAGTCGGCGAGCAGCCCACGCTAAAGCACATCATGTTTTCTCGAGCAATGAATAACGTTGTTCACAGTCGGTAAACTTTTTGCTTAGGTAGTAAATTGCATACTCTTTTCGACCAGACTCGTCATGCTGGCCCAACACACACCCCATTGACTCTTCTAATACTGTTAAGTACATTATCAGAGGTCTTCCTTCAACTGGAGGCATGAGGATTGGAGGCTCTTGTAAGTATTCCTTGATCTTGTCAAAAGCCCTCTGGCAGTCTTCATTCCACCTAACCGTTTGTTCCTTTCTCAACAATTTGAACAGAGGTTCACAGGTTGCTGTAAGGTGAGATATGAACCGTGAAATGTAGTTCAATCGACCTAAGAACCCTCGAACTTCTTTCTCAGTTTTCGGTGCAGGCATCTCTTGAATAGCTTTGACTTTATCAGGGTCAACCTCAATCCCTTTCTCGCTTACAATAAATCCCAGCAGCTTACCGGATCTCACCCCGAATGTGCACTTGTTGGGGTTCAGCTTCAGTTGGTATTTCCTCAGACGCTTGAACAACTTCAGCAGATTCACCAGGTGATCCTCTTCAGTAAGGGACTTGGCAATCATGTCATCCACATAACATTCTATTTCTTTATGGATCATATCGTGGAATAATGTTACCATAGCCCGTTGATACGTTGCACCAGCATTCTTCAGTCCAAATGGCATTACCTTGTAACAGAACGTGCCCCAAGGTGTGATGAAGGTTGTCTTCTCCATGTCTTCAGGTGACATCTTGATCTGATTGTATCCTGAAAATCCGTCCATGAAGGAGAATACCGAGAACTGAGCCGTGTTATCCACCAATACATCAATGTGAGGTAATGGGAAATCATCTTTCAGGCTGGCTCTGTTCAGATCCCGGTAGTCAACACACATCCTTACTTTGCCGTCTTTCTTAGGCACGGGCACAATATTAGCAACCCACGGTGGATAGCTAGTTACAGCCAGGAACCCGGCGTCCCACTGCTTTTGCACCTCTTCTTTGATCTTCATTGCCATGTCTGGGCGAGTACGGCGCAGTTTCTGTTTAACCGGCGGGCATTCTTCCCTTAAAGGTAGCTTGTGTACAACAATATCGGTGTCCAACCCTGGCATATCTTGATAAGACCAAGCAAACACATCCACATATTCTTGAAGCAAATCAATCAGTTGTCTCTTCACTGAGTCTTGTAGGCAGGCCCTGATTTTAACCTCTTTCACGTCTTCATCTGTACCAAGATTAATCGTTTCTACCTCCTCTTGATGAGGAGTAATAACCTTCTCCTCTTGTCTCAACAATCTGGCTAGCTCTTCAGGAAGCTCATATTCTTCTTCAACCCCTTCATCAGCTTGATTGATTGGATTGTCAAAGTCATACGAAGTCATAGCCGTGTTGTTGTCGGTGCTGTCTGGAGGGCACTCTCTGCAAGGGTTCAGTTTGTTCATTTTAGTGATTGATTTTAATCTTGTTTAGAAAAGTGAAATAAAGTTGTCATTTTGAAAACATCGCCATTTATTTTTTGTACAAAAAGAAAAATGGAAAAACAGTGAGCGAAAAAGAAAAAGACTCATTTGTAGAAAGATGTCTGATATTTCATTGATTAATCTTGTTGCACAAAAAGTACAGATGGCCCGATTACAAAATGAGTCTTGTCATCTTGGGCAAGATGCAAGACTTTGATGCATGCTATAAAAATACAGGAAATAATAATTACTCTGCATGAGTAACTCTTATAATTTCCTGGGAAGACCAGTTTGAGATACTGCTCCCCGGGGTCTTTGGACGAATCCAGCTTTCCAGGTTGCGTTCTTCTTCCAGCTCGTCTTCCAAATTGTTGATAGCATCAGGGGTGAGCATCCCCCCACTGACAAAACCGGGCTTCTCAGCAGCCTCTGCTTGATTTTGTTGAGTTGGTCTGTAACCCAACCCAAATTTGTCCTTCTTCTCCTCCACAGATAAAACCTTGCCCCAGCCTTGGACAGTTCCTTCTTCAACAACCTTCCGGGCTTGTTGATAAGATGCCATGGAGATTCCAGGTACAGCAGATGTTTCGTTTACGTTCAGGGCCTCGAACCCTTGACTCATCGTTTCATGGATCTCCCCATCCATCTCAATATATTTGTAAGTAGCCAGATGACTAACAAAAATATCCTCCTCTCCACAGATAGTAACGACTTAGCCTTCCCACTCAAATTTTAGCTTCTGGTGAAGGGTAGACGTTACTGCGCCAGCGGCATGAATCCATGGTCTACCCAACAAACAGCTGTAGGCAGGCTGAATGTCCATCACGTAGAAGGTCGTTTTAAAAGTTTGTGGGCCAATCGTTATAGGCAGCTCAATTTCTCCCAGAACCGATCTCTTAGAACCATCAAAGGCTCTTACTACCAGGTTACTGGGACGCAATGCCAATCCTTCATACTCTAGCTTCACAAGGGCCTTTTTAGGTAAGACATTGAGGGATGATCCTGTGTCTACCAGCACATGGGAAAGGACTGCACCTTTACATTCCATAGTGATGTGCAAGGCCTTGTTATGATTGCAGCCTTCCGTAGTCAAATCAGTATTGGTGAACCCTAGCCCATTGCTAGCAGTAACATTTCCAACCACAGTTTCCAACTGATTGACGGTGATCTCTTCAGGCACGTAAGCTGCGTGCAGGACTTTGAGTAGTGCATTCCGTTGGGCTTCGGAGCACATAAGCAATGATAGAATGGAGATCTTAGAAGGCGTCTGGTGAAGCTGGTCCACTATTTTGTAATCACTCTTCTTGATGATTCTCATGAACTCATCAACTTCTTGATCGAAGGGTGTTTTCAAAGTTTCCTTAATAGCTTGATCTTCCTGCACCGGGCTCTTCCCTTTTGCCTTGGCGGCAGCTTCTGCTTTGGCAGTGGGTCTTTGAATTTGTGGAGCAAAGAGACGTCCGCTTCGAGTGAAGTCTCCGCCTCCTCCCACATTGTCTATTTGTGGTGCAAGGGTTGATGATTCAAGAGTGATTTTCTGTCCTTCGCAGTATATATCAGCACCGTAATGCCAGGGGATGGCATTACTGCTTCCATAAGGTACAGGCCCAGGCACTGTGACAGTGACAGGACTGATGGCAGCTGCAGAAGGGACTGTGATAGTCTGTGGATCATAATATATTGTGACTGGTGCTCTGATGGGAGTGGCACTTTGTGAGTTGTAGGCGGAGTCATTTTCAGGATCATAATAAATCGTAACTGTTGAGACATCTTCATGGTTTGCTGCTGATGTTGTAGGAGACATTGTTGGAAGGATGGATGTTGTTGCTGTAGGAGATTCAAAATGAAGTGGTGCTGAAGTTGTAGAAGGAATGTTCGTTGATATCTGATCAGTTGAAATGACAGATGAAACATTTGTTGATGAAGCTGAAAAGTTGTCGGGAACAATGGTTGTTGCAGTTGTAGGAGGTTCTGGAATTGTTGCTGATGAGATTGCTGGATTTGTTGGAAATGATGTCGTAATTTGAAGCAGGCCACTCTGGATGAGACCATCTATGCCATCCCTCAAGTTATCACAACCATTCACTGAAATGTTGCAGTAAGCACACCCTAGCTCACATCCCGGGAACATTTGACATTCGAGGAGTTGGGCCTTAATCTCTACCAACGGTGTCCGAATCTGACCCACACTGGTTATTAAGTAAGACGGCTTGTCTTCTTCAATAGCATTGATTCGGGGACCACCATGGTGTGGCATAGGGTTTTTGTTGACATTTGGTGGTGGTGCGAAATTTAGAGCCTTTGAATCTACCAAATCTTGTACCTTCATGTGCAAAGCTCTGCACTTCTCTGTACTATGGCCAGGTGCATTTGAATGAAAAGCACACCTGGCGTTGGAGTCATAATTTCTTGGTAGACTGTTGGGATCTGGAGGTGCCAATGTCCTTAGCTCAACTAGGTTGAGTTTCAGGAGTTGTGGCAGTAATGTTGCATAGGGCATAGGGATCGGATCGATCGCCCTGTTGGCCTGAGAAGGTCTTTGTTGGAATGGTCTCTGTTGATTGTTGTTGTTGGTGTTGTTGTAGTTTCTTGGAGGATACTGAGTCTGTTGCTGGTACTGAGGTTGTTGCGGATAATTTTGTTGCGGTGGTTGATAAGCTGGTTGTGGATGAGCTGGGGTGGGAATGGTGACTGCTGCTACAGACCTATGAACATATTGGGGCCTGCCCCTGCTGGCATGGATAGCATTGGTCTCACCAGTTCTTCTTGGGCCTACAAAAGGCTTCCTTGTATTGCTGGATGAGCTGGCACCGTTGTCAAAAATCTTGCCCATTTTTAACAAGCTTTCGATTCTCTCTCCAGCTATAACAACATCTGCAAAACTGGTAGAAGAAAAGGCAGCTAGCCTGTCAATGTATGTTCCTTGGAGGGTGTTCATAAACATATCTGCCATCTCCCTCTCTGACATAGGTGGCTGAACAGCAACAGCCAATTGCCTCCATCTCTGGGCATACTCTCGGAAACTTTCTCTAGACGACTGTGACATTCCCATTAGGAGGGTCCTGTTGGGTGCCATATCTAAGTTGTACTGATATTGTCTGATAAAGGCCTCCGCCAGGTCCTTCCAGCATCTAATGGTTGCTCTTGTCAGATGAGAGTACCATTCTCTTGAAGCTCCCTTCAAGCTATCCTCGAAATAAAACATCCATAGCTTCTCGTCCATGGTGTAGGCCTTCAACCTCCCCAGAAAGGATTGTAAGTGGGTCCGGGGGCAGGAAGTCCCGTTGTACTTTTCAAAACAAGGAGGCTTAAATTTATGGGGAATCCTGACCCCGTCTACCAAGCCCATGTCCATAACATCAAAACCCAAAGAGTTTTGAGATTCTAAGGATCTTAATTTCTCAGCTATCTCATCCAGCCTTCTGTCATAAGCTTCATCCCCAGCTCCCATCACTGTGAACTGATCTTCCTGGGGGTCTTCTTGCAGCACCCTGCCTGCAGTGGCAGTCCCCTGAACATTTGCAGGGATGTTGACCTCTGGATGGAGGTGGGGTCCAAAGACTGGGGGATTGACATGAGGTTGGACTCTCTCATTGTTGCTTGTCCCAGCAGTCCCTGGATGATGGTCTTCCTGATTCCTCCCTTCTACCAGTGCTCTCAACCTCTCCTGGCTTTGAGCCATATTGTTCATCACCTCCATAAATTGTGTCATCTGATTCCTCATTTCCAACCTCTCGTTGGTCATTTGATTCCTGACCTCTGTAAGGTCCTGCTGCATTTGGTCCATCTGTATGCCCGGAAGATTGTTGCGGGTGGGATATCTGTGTGGACGGTTGAGTGGGAACACACGTCGTCGAGCAATAATTCCTGAGATCACAACAGAGTTAGTAACAAAAAAAAAGCCTACAAAACAAGGTAAAAAGGTTAGTATGCAATGCAGTTATGTTTATTTGTTCCCAAGGTATCCGGCTTGGCACTTGGTTTTGACCCTTCCAGACCCTTGAAGATGCTTGTGATGTTGCTTTGAAAGAAAATCAGGTAGAGCAAACTGATACATATATTACAAAAAAAGGTAAAATAATACAATACTTGTTTCTTTTTTACAACACAAGCCCTCTGAGGGGTCAAAATACATCACAAGAAAATAAAAGTACATAAAATGAAAGCAACAACAAGCAAAAGTCAGACACTAAGACCAAACTCATCCTCCTGAACTTCCTTGAGAAGTGCTTCAGTCACAGGATCAGCCAGACGCTCCGTAAGGTTCCTGATAAGGAGATTCCTTGTAGTAACAACTGCAGTTAGTTTCTTGTGTTGACTTTGGTCCTTTGACCTCTTCACACCAGCTCTAATCTTCAGCTCTGAGATCTCCCTCTGGGTTGCTGCCAGGGCTTCCTGTTGCTCTTTTGCACTAGCTTCCAGCTGCTCAATCTTATCCTGAGTCCTTTTATCTTCCAGAGTACGAGCCTCGGTGATCCTGACCCACCTAGCTTGACTCTCCTTCAAATACAAATCAGTCCTGGCCTTCTGGAACTGAGCTTCCTTGCAGGCATTCTTCAGAATCTGTTCTCCAGCCCTAGACTTCTTAATGTAATCCTCAGACTTCTCAATTCTAGCCAAATGCTCCACCTTCAACTTTTCTAACCTCTCAATATCCAATCTACCATCACTCCTCTCCCAGAGGGTCTTCTGTAGAGCCTGAGTCAACTTCTCATTTCTCTCTTTCAAATTCTCAAACTCCTCTAAGCTGACAGTGATAGGAGATGGTGCTGAGGACGGCCCAGGCATATCTTCTATGGTAAAAGGCATCCCAGAAAACTGAGCCCTGGCATGGGACCACTCATAGTACTGTGCTGATGCTACATTGTTGCACTTCCCCAGAATGGTTACCCCCTTAGTCTGCACATTGTCCCAGGCCCAGGCTGCTTGCCTGACAACAGCCAGATTAGGCTTGATTTCAACATAAAGGGTCTCAGTCAGATCCTGTGCTCTGGGAGGATGGACTAATGCATAGCCCAGTTGTCTTTTGAATAGCAGAGGGTTGTAATTGATGCAACCCTTCACCCCAATCAGAGGCACATTGGGAAATTGTCCACAACTTGTAATGATGTCTCTGCCCTTAGTACTCTGAGTACACCATCTGAGGTTAGAGCAACAAGCCTTCTAGCCCAGTTCTTCTGCTGATGAGGGTTCAGGAATGCATCAGTCTTTGGCAGATGCTTGAGTAGCCAAGTATGGAACAAAGGAGCACAACATCTTACTAATCTTCCCCTTTGCTTTTCATTCCTTTGATGAACTGAGTAGTAAAGATCTCCCAGTAAGGTGGGCACTGGGTTTCTCAGGATGAAAAGATGGATTGCACTCTTGCTAACAAACTTAGGCTCATCTGCAAATAAAATGACCCCATATATGCTGAGGGCCAACAGAGCACAGACTGCCTTCCACTTCCCCAGGGAGGCCTTCAGACTAGCCTGAGAAGTCAAGAAATCCAGATGAAAACCAGAGATTCCAGCTTTAGATGTCAAATTCTGCCCAATCAGAACTGGTTCCAGATGTAATGCTCTTGCTATCTCCTCATTACTTGGGAAAGCCATCTCAGGGTTGAAGGGGATTCCACCCCTGATGGGTACACCAACCAATGATGAATATTCCTCCAACAAGGGTCCCAACTGAAAATTCTGAAATGTGAAGCACCTCAGAGGGGGATCATAGAACTGTAGGCAAGTATGTATCAAGCTCCTCTGTGAAGGGTCCAAATCCATAACCACATCAAGGATTCCTCCATAATGTTCTCTAAAAAGTGGTATATGGTCTGGAGTAATCAGGGTCTGAATCCTCCTGATGCTGGCTAGCTCAGGCTCAAAGAAGTGATAGGAGATGTTACTTTTCTTAGGTGCCATGTTGCTGAAGAAGGAGGACAGATGCTGATGATGGGAGAATAAAATTGATGATGGGCCTCTGACAGGCTGAAACTGATGATGCAGATAGCTGATAACTGGAGTAAATACTGGTGAAGATAGGCCTATGCTGATGATGGGGTCAAAACCAAGCCAAAGTAAAGTATGGATACCCTGAAAAACAAATAAGCAAATGTTAAAATGATGCAATGATGATGTATGCAAATGATATGCAAGGGTTTGTGACTGAGCTGGATCAGATCAAGTGCTCTGATATAAGTCCAAGTATGTTCAAGAAATCCAGATGGAGGTCTATAAGTCCAGTAACCAAGGTGGGGGACTCAAATAAAGAGTCACATGTCCAGGGTTTTAGAATCACAAGAACTGTTCCAAAATGGAGTACTCTTATTCAAACAAAGTAACAGGGTATGCTGAGGTCAAGGGTACCTGCAAACCTGTAAACAGCCCAACCCCCTCACAGGTGGTATTCTAAAACAAGGATCCTCAGACTTGGATCAGTTATGAGAAGTGTAAACACTTCTAACCCGGAGGTACAATGTTTACAATAACCATAAAAGTTCCTCCTCTAATTCACCTCAGTTTCTGAAGGTCAATACTAAAGGTCATCCAGACTTAGCAGGCTTCCCAGATAGCCCTAGTACTGCAGGAAATCTGCAACACAGAGTTCTCAAGAAGAAACTCATATCTGAACCGTGTTTCATATTCCCGCACCAGACCGAGATGGAATGGGAAAGAATATGAACCACTCTAGCCTAGGTGTCACTCAGGTCCTAGGTATAGAACCTTAACTCTCAATAGAACCCCACCCACCAAAGCAAAACCAGATCCAGCCAGACAGCATGACAGTATGATATATGTAAAGCTATAAATAAAGCAAATAAACAACTGTACATAAAGCAGTAAATAAAACAAAACATACAAGCACAGATAACACCCCAGTAAACACAAATCAAACAAGCGCTAGGAGGAACCCACAAAAAGAACCAGAAGCCCTGGTTGCAGTATAAGGCATCCCCAGCAGAGTCGCCAAGCTGTCGCTCCCGATAGATGGGAATGGGCCCAGATAAAGGTACAGACGCGAACGGTCGGCGAAAGGAACAATGAGAACACACAGCCTTGAACTCACTGGAGAGGAAAAGAGTCGCCAGCTAGGCATTTTTATCCCAGAGGAAAGGTAATGCTGCATAAACCTAGAAAAAGATGGATAAGACGGTTGCGAACCAGAGAGACTGAGAAAGGGGGTTGGTTACAACCTGGGAAGGTATTAGCACCCAGATTGTCCGTCGTACTCGACGGGATCCACGCTTAAAAGATTTGTGTTTTAAAGGGGTAGTGTCAGTGCAATTTGTGTGTAAAAGAGCTGGGAAAAAATGTACAAGTGTCTGTGTAAAATAAGTGTAAAGTGTGATATATACAGTGTCAGTGTGAGAATGAGAATGAAATGCTCAAGATCATGAGGCTAAAAGAATGAAGCTGGAAGGAGGGGGAATATACAGAGACATTTGTTCGATAACTGTTAAGTTATGCCTACGTATCCTCTCGTGCAATGAGGAAGTCAGAACACCGTAGTTCGACCCAAAGAGACTGAAAGGTGAATTGACTTGTGAACTGCTTGCTTGCCTATGCTCAAGTGTATGATCTGTCTGGCACAGATGCAAATTGTCTTGCATTAGACGGAAGAAGCAAGTTCTCGTTTGTGAGTGAATGAGATGAGAAAAGAATCCCGAAGGAGACGATTATTGTTTGTTTTTGAGTTTTCAGTCTTTTATCGCTTTTGGATTTGTCATAAGTTAATGAGCTTAAGCCTAAACCAATGGGTTAGTAAACTCATCACATCTTCCCTCTGATTAGGGGTAATGAGAATACCTTAAGAGTGAAGTCAGCTTCTCACACTTAATCACCTTTGATGTAGGATTAAGATCATTAACCTACTTGTGATTATTTAGATGTTTTTGGTGTTTTTGTTTAGTGTTAAGTAATGAGATTAAGCCATAATCAGGGATTAAACAGACTCATTACACCATCCTAATAGAAGGATAATAGATGAGAATGTTTAAGCTGAGGAAAGCTCCTCAACTTAATCCATGATTAGGGATTAAACTCATGACAAAACAAGCCTTTGATTAAGTAGATTTTATTTAATGGTATGATGATGAAGTGATTTTTATGATTTGTAAGACAACTTGAGGGGGACTTGTCCATTAACTCTAGGGTTAGTCCTTCTTAACAAATTAAGGAAGAATTAGAACCCTAATGCAAGGCCCAAGTTACAAGCTTGATGTCTTAGTGATTATTAAGTGAATTGATTAAAGGAATTAAACACATTAAGGGTTTAACACTTAGGATTAAAGTTATAAACTCCATCCTAATAGAAGGATGCAGGTATAAGCTTAATCACAAAGCCTTAAAACCTTTAGGGTTTAGTCCTGGATTATGAGATGAGAGGAGTGACAAAAAAGATGACACAAAGGTAAACTCTAAATGGGGGGACTAATCAAAACCCTAATTATTGTCATGCTTGGTTGTTCCTAAGGTTTGTGAGGTTTACAAAAGCAAATCTTCAATGGAACCACCAGGAAGCAGATGAAAGGATCAGGAGAAACAAAGTAACTTGCTTCATTCAAGAAGTCAAGTCACTTGAGGAAAGAAAGTAAGAAGAAGAAGAATGAGCAAGCTCAATCTCAAACACATAACAAAATGCAGCATGGATGCACAAGAGAGATGAAGAGAGAATGTGAGAAGTGAAGGCAAATTCACCTCTCAAAGTTACTTACCACTTGAAAAGTTAGTAGAGGAATGCAATGCAATGCAAAATGAGATGAAATGACATGGTGAGAAACAAAACCAGAAGCACATACATGATGTTAATGATGCTATGAGATGCTACAAACATGAAACAACACATGGGGATGATCATACAAGCTCATGGATGAAGGTGAAGCAAGTTAAGACACATGAACATACATGAAAAGTTATGAGATGCACATGGCATACAACATGGCAAATGCAAGATGTAATAATCAAGCATGCTTCCAATATGTCTTATGATGTTAAATGAATCACATGGAGGCATAAAATGTCATGGCAAGTCAAGGTATGAATGCAAATGCAAGATGGATGCATAAGGAAGCCCAAATTAGGGTTTATGATCAAAGCATCAAACACAAACCAAAATCAGAAGCAAACATCAATATAAAAAATTGAAAATGCACTCAAAGGATCCCTAATCCTATACTAACCCACTGCCCAAAGGAGAAGTTCCAACTCTTAACCTAATCAAAGTTATGATTTTCCTAAGTTTCCTAGGGTTTTAGGGTTCCTAAACAAGAAAATTACCAAACAAATGGAAAATGAAAGATCAAATCATGGCCATTTAATCTCAAAAACTACATGCTAAACACAATGCAATGCAAAAAGAATCAAGGTCCAACTCTTTAGGGTTAGGCAGAAATGATTTTTGGAAGTTTGGATCAAAATAATGCATCAAAATGATTTTAAATCCATGGAAAATTCTTAAAATTCATCAAGATCAAAAAAGAAATTTGGTTTGAGGGTTGGACAATGTTTCTAAATGTTTTTAAATGCTTCATGAATTTTTTGGTGATTTTTAAATACCTAAAAGTATTTTTAATTAATTAATCCTCATTAATTAATTAAAAAGAAACCTTTAAATATTTAAAAATACTTTTTTAATGCTAAAAATAAAAATAAAAATATTTTTGTGTTCTGAAATTAAATAATAACTTGTACAAAAATTTTCAGATTTTTTAAAGTATTTTTGCTATTTTAAATAAATTGGAGAAATTAAATGAATTAATATGAAAATAAAATGAATTTTAAACTGAAAAAAGGAAAAGTAATCCAATCTGAAGGCCCAGATTCAAACTCCCATACGCGCGAATTGACTTGGCGCCAGATCCCGCGGCCAGCATTCAAACTCACTAACCCTAATTAATTAACCCTAATCCAGCCGTTAATGACCCTCAGGTGACCGGAACAGTGTTCCGGTCATCTTCTCCGTTCACTCCAAACCTCAAACTCTCTCTAAACGCATCTAAAATGAAATCTAATTAAACAGAAATGATCCCCACCTAAAAACGAATCAGAACCCCCATTCAAAACACATTTATCATTCCTAAACTGGCTGAATCGAATCAAACAAAACCTAGGGCAAAAAGTTTCAGAAACGGATTAAACTCTCATCTCTCCACCATTTTCAAAACCAAAGGCATCAGAGTGATCAGTGAACTACAAAGAACAACTTAGGAACTTTAAAAATCATTTCTGGAAAAAAAGTTCTTGAGCTACCTGAGTTTCGAAGCTTTCAACTTTGCAACTTTCTGACCTCTCCTCTTGATGCAATCCACTCCTCTTGGTCCCTTGATGATGTCTGAATGCTTAGAAATAGTTTATGTTGGCTGGTTTGAGAGTTTGAACAAGTTCTGTTCAAGCTCAGGTGGGAATCGTGTTTATGATTCAGGCAGTTTCAGGCAAGGGTGAGGGGTTCTTTGTGATCAGGATGATGAGTTGAGAAGGTTTGTGAAGTTTGTTTAAGTGTTTGTGGCTTGTATGAAGAGTTTCGAATGCTTTTTGCTTCAAGGGTGGAAAATGAGAAAGTTATGTTCTTGCTGGTTTCAGGCTTGCTTGTTATGATGTTTTCCTGGCATTTGGTTTGTATAAACTAATCCTATTGGTCAGATGACATGACATGTCCTTTTGTGATAGGTATGGTTGCTTTTGCCAAAATGTCAACTTTGTGTAAGAAGGGCATGGGCTACCTTGCTAGCTTGGTACAAGGGCTTGTCTTGCGCAGCATGGTGAGGGGAGAGGGCTAGGGTGGTTCAGCATCCAAGGCAGCAAGTGGATGAGATGTTATGATGGTTTTTGCAAGTTGGTTCCTTTTGGTTCTCATGAAAATATCTTGCCTCACAAGCCATAAAACATGTGATCTCTTTGGTTCAATCTGAACTTTAAGACTTGTATGATGCTTGTGTAATGGTTTGACACCAATTAGAAGTCACAAATTGCCTTGGTACAAAGTTTTGCAAGTTTCCCATTTGGTGCATAACTTGAAAATTAGTGAGTTTAGCCAACTTTGATGCACCATAACTTTTGATCCAAAATGAATTAGGTCATGTTCTTGTACTTTTTGAAAAGGGAAAGATCTAATCTACAATTTTCATGACCAAAGTTTTTCCATTTGAAGCATTTTTGGATCAAAAAGTGAGGGTTGAAAAGTTGCCTAAAATGACAAATTTCTTAAAAGTCAAACTTGCCCTAAAAAGTCAACTTTGCAAAAACTTGTAATTCTTGAATTTTGTGAACTTCAAACTTCTTCCATGATCAAATAAAGATCATATACACTCAAAATGATGAAGATCACCCCTTGGTTGGGTCATTGGGGGCCTCAGATGCCCTGATCTTGCACTGACTTGTCTGAAAAGTCAACTCTTGATCAGATGACTTCCCCATGGAATTTCTTCATGAAAATTGATATGCATACTCCCTATACCATATAGAGACCAATAGAAACAAGAATGACCAAAAAATTTGGAGTTATGGCCTCTGAAACCAAAACCCTAATTCTAGGTCATCTGTGTAGTCAAGCCTGGCTCTGCTTCCATGCCAATCTCAGTTCTTGTGATTCTTTGGAATTTTTGACTTTGAGAGGATGTAATATGATATAATAACACACATGGACCCCTTTGAAGTGATTGATGACCTTTGGGGGTGGCTCAAGAAGCTCTTGGATTGCTCAGATCACAAACCCTAGATGCAGATGACTTAGAACCAATGCAGTGAATCAAAAATGTGGTATGAGATGGTATGATTGTGTTTATGCATATGAAATGATCACAAGCCATGGTGTGAATGGGTGAGGGCAAATTTGGGGTGTTTACACAAAGGGCCAAGGTGAAGACATCACGTTCAAAGGATTTGGAGGTACATGTACTTTGTTTGCATAAATCTGACATTTATGGCATTTCTTGGCATAGGCACAACATTCTGCATCCATTATGGTCCAGTAGTAACCTGATCTTAACAATTTCTTAGCCATTGCATGTCCTTCAGCATGGGTACCAAATGATCCTTCATGCACCTCGTGCATCAGCATGTCTGCTTCTTTCTTATCAACACATCTGAGAAGAACCATGTCAAAGTTTCTCTTGTATAATGAACCATCAGCATTCAGGAAAAAACTACAGCCAACCTTCTTAATGTCTTCTTATCATTAGATGATGCCCCAGGTGGGTATGTTTGATCCTCCAAGAAGCATTTGATGTCATGGAACCAAGGCTTGTCATCTTTAGCAATGTCCACGGAGAATACGTATGCCGGTCGGTCAAGTCTGGATATTGAAATCCGAGGCACATAATTGGCAGTCTGAACCTTGATCATGGAGGAAATGGTAGCTAAGGCATCTGTGAACTGATTTTCGTCTCGAGGGATATACTCAAGTTTGACTGTTGTAAAGAAAGTCAATAATCTCCTCGTATAGTCACGGTATGGGATCGGATGCTCTTGGTGAGTGTACCATTTGTCGTTGGTTTGATTGATTACCAAAGTTGAATCCATGATATAGGCTTCGTATTCAGCTTCGTTGTTAGTGCATGCAAAGGTGAGTTTCGCCGAGAAAGGCATATGAACTCCTTTGGGTGTAATGAGCACTGCACCAACTCCACGACCATTCATATTAACAGCCCCATCAAACATCATTGTCCACTCTTCTTCTGGGTCAGGCCCTTCAGTGTAAATGGGATCTTCATGATCTTTTGCTTTCAGGTACATGATGTCTTCATCAGGGAAGTCAAATCTCATTGGCTGGTAATCATCAATGGGTTCCTCAGCTAGATAGTCAGACAATACACTGCCTTTGATGGCCTTTTGAGATGTGTACTGAATGTCATACTATGTCAGAATCATTTGCCATCTTGCAACCCTTCCGGTAAGTGCTGGCTTCTCAAATATGTACTTGACTGGATCCATCTTTGAAATCAACAAGGTAGTGTGGGTCAACATATATTGTCTTAGTCGGCGAGCAGCCCACGCTAAATCACTACAAGTTTTCTCAAGCAGTGAATAACATTGTTCACAGTCGGTAAACTTTTTGCTTAGGTAGTATATTGCATACTCTTTTCGACCAAACTCGTCATGCTGGCCCAACACACACCCCATTGATCCTTCTAATACTGTCAGGTACATTATTAGAGGTCTTCCTTCAACTGGAGGCATAAGAATTGGAGGTTCTTGTAGGTACTCCTTGATTTTGTCAAAAGCCTTCTGACAATCTTCATTCCACCTGACCGTTTTTTCTTTTCTTAATAGTTTGAACAGGGGCTCACAGGTTACAGTAAGGCGAGATATGAACCTTGATATGTAGTTTAATCTACCTAAGAACCCTCGAACTTCCTTTTCAGTCCTAGGTGCAAGCATCTCCTGAATGGCCTTGACTTTGTCAGGATCAACTTCAATTCCTTTCTCACTTACAATGAACCCCAGCAGTTTACCGGAACGCACCCCAAATGTACATTTGTTGGGGTTTAACTTTAGCTGATACTTTCTCAGACCCTTGAACAACTTCAGCAGATTTACCAGATGGTCTTCTTTAGTGAGGGACTTGGCAATCATGTCATCCACGTAGCATTCAATTTCTTTGTGGATCATATCATAAAATAATGTTACCATAGCCCGTTGATAAGTAGCATCGACATTTTTCAGTCCAAAAGGCATTACCTTATAACAGAATGTGCCCCAAGGTGTGATGAAGGTAGTCTTCTCCATGTCTTCGGGTGACATTCTGATATGATTATATTCGGAAAATCCATCCATGAAGGAAAACACCGAGAATTGAGCTGTGTTGTCGACCAATACATCAATGTGAGGTAATGGGAAGTCATCCTTCGGGCTAGCTCTGTTCAGATTCCGGTAATCCACACAAATCCGTACTTTTCCATCTTTCTTAGGCACTAGCACAATATTAGCAACCCACGGTGGGTAACTAGTCACAACAAGGAAACCGGCGTCCCACTATTTTTGCACCTCTTCTTTAATCTTCATTGCCATACCCGGACGAGTACGGCGTAGCTTCTGCTTCACTGGAGGACAATCTTCCTTCAAAGGCAGCTTGTGCATAACAATATCGGTATCCAGACCAGGCATGTCTTGATAGGACCAAGCTAAGACATCGACGTATTCTAGAAGCATATCAATAAGCTGTTCCTTCACTGAATCTTTTAGACTAGCCCCGATCTTCACTTCTTTCAAGTCTTCCTCGGTACCAAGATTAACTGTCTCAACCTCCTCCTGATGAGGAGTAATCACTTTCTCCTCTTGCCTCAACAACCTGGCTAACTCTTTAGGTAACTCATAATCTTCTTCAACCCCTTCATCGACTTGATTAATCGGATTGTCGAAGTCATACAAGGTCATAGCAGTGCTGTTATCGGTGCAATCTGGAGGATAATCTCTGCAAGGGTTGAGATTGGTTCGTTTTAGTGATCAGTTTTAATCTTATTTAGAAAAAGTGAAAATGAAGTTATTTATTTTGAAAACATTGCCATTTTATTTTTTTGTACAAAAGTGAAAAATGAAAAGACAGTGAGCGAAAAAGAGACTCATTTGCAAAAGATGTCCGATATTCATTGATTAATCATTTGCACAAAATTACAATATGGACCTATTACAAAATGAGTCCTGGCACCTTGGGCAAGAAGCAGGACTTGATGGATGCTAAAAAAGACAGGAAATAATAATTACTCTGAAGGAGTAACCTTTATAATTTCCTGAGAAGACTAGTTAAGGACTTGGTTCCCCGGGATCCTTGGACGTATCCAGTTCTCCAGGTTACGGTTGCTTTCCTTCTCGTCTTCCAGATTGTTCACAGCATCTGGGGTGAGCATTCCCCCACTGACAAATTTGGGCTCCTTGGCAGCCTCTGATTGATCTTGTCGGATTGGTCTGTAACCCAATCCGAATCTATCTTCCTTCTTTTCCACTGGCAGCAACTTGCCCCAGCCTTCAGCAGTACCTTCTTCAACAACCTTTCGGGCTTGCTGATAAGAGATGATTGAAGTACCCATCCTGTCCTCCTGGGATGCAGCCAATACTCCAGTAGCCTCATTAACATTTAGGGCCTCAAACCCTTGGCTCATTGTCTCATGGATTTCTCCATCCATCTCAATATATTTGTAAGTAGCCAGTTGGCTAACAAATATGTCTTCCTCACCACAGATAGTGATAATCTGTCCTTCCCATTCGTACTTTAGCTTCTGGTGAAGGGTCGACGTTACTACGCCTGCGGCGAGAATCCATGGTCGACCTAGCAAACATCTATAAGCAGGTTGTATGTCCATCACATAGAAAATGGTCTTGAAGACTTGTGGACCGATTATCACTGGTAACCCCACCTCTCCCAGAACAGATCTTTTAGAGCCATCAAAAGCCCGAACCACGACGTTACTTGGCCGGAGAGCTATACCATCATATTCTAGCTTGACTAGGGCTTTCTTGGGTAAGAAATTGAGTGAGGACCCAGTGTCTACAAGAACATGAGACAAGATAACTCCTTTGCACTCCAAGGTTATATGCAAGGCTTTGTTGTGGAGACGTCCTTCTGTTGTCAAATCAGCATCAGTGAACCCTAGCCCATGGCTAGTATTGACATTTGATACCACTGTTTCCAGCTGATTTACAATGATCTCTTCTGGCACGTAGGCAGCGTGCAGAACTTTGAGAAGTGCATCCCGATGGGCTTCGGAACACAACAGCAGTGATAGGATTGAGATCTTTGAAGGATTCTGGTGGAGCTGGTCCAAACCTTTATAATCATTTCTTTTGATGATTCTCATAAACTCATCCACATCTTGATCGAAGGATGACTTATGAGTTTCCATGGGTGCAGATTCTTCTGGTATCGCACTCTTTCCCTTGGCTTTGGCAACAGCCTCTGCCTCAGTGTTGGTTCTAGGGACTTGTGATACGAAGAGACGTCCGCTTCGGGTGAAACCTCTGCCTCCCCCAACATTATACACTTGGGGAGTGAGATCTGGAGAATCAAGAAGGACACTCTCTCCGTTGCAGTATAGATTAGCACCATAATGCCATGGTATAACACTGTCTTTGTCATATGGGATCGGCCCGGGCACCGTGAAGGTGATTGGGCTCACTGCAGCTGTTGTTGGGACTACAATGGTCTGTGGATCATAAAAGATTGTTACAGGACCTCTGGTGGATGTAGGTGAAGGTGAATTGAAGCTTTGTTGAGACTGTTGTTGATTTTGCTGAAAGTTGTTGGAACTTGGGACCGTTGTCGGGTCATAGTAGATTGTGATAGTGGAAACATCATTGTTGGTTGTTGAAGTTGTAGTAGCTGGTGCAAACGAATTGTTGTGTGTTGAAGTGATGGATGGAATTATTGCTGAAGTTGTAGCCGAATCAGTTGGAACAATAGTTGTTGTATTTGTAGAAGAAACACTTGGACAAATGGTTGTTTCATTTGTAGAAGAAAGGGTTGTTGGTGTTGTAGAAGCTGTGGTTGTAATTTGCAGAATGCCCTCTTTAATCAAATCATTGATGCCTTTCCTCAAGATGGCACACCCATTCTCAGAAGGTTTGCATGATTCGCAACAGGCCTCACAACCTGGAAACACTTGGCACTTTAAAAGCTAGGCTTTAACCTCTACCAGAGGTGTTTGAATACATGCAATGTCTTCTATCAAAATCAAGGGTGATCCCTCCTCTACAGCATTAATCCTTGGCCCACTGTGGCTTGGCATAGGATTTTTCATCACATTTGGAGGAGGTGCAAAGTTCAGGGCTTTTGAATCTACCAGATCCTGAACCTTCATATGCAGGGCTCTGCATTTTTCTGTAGAATGACCAGGTGCGTTAGAATGAAAAGAACACCTAGAATTAACATCGTAGTTCCTTGGAAGATTTTGGGGATCAGGTGGAGCCAATGTCCTCAACTCAACCAGATTGAGCTTCAGGAGTTGTGGCAGCAGTGTAGCATACAGAATAGGAATGGGATCAATCACTCGGTTGACTTGAGATGGACGCTGTAGAAATGGGCGTTGTTGTTGATTGTTGTTGTTATTGTTGTATGATCTTTGTTGTGGAAAGTGTTGTTGTTGCGGAAAGTGTTGTGGTGGTTGAACATACCGAGGAGGTGGAGCAGGGATAGTAACAACAACAACTGTCTGGGTAAGTACTGGGGCCTACCTCTGCCCATATAAACTGAGTTAGTCTCACCTGATCTACGAGGCCCCACAAATGGTTTTCTTGTACTGTTGGAACTGACACCGTTATTTGAGATCTTTCCCATCTTCAAAACACTCTCAATTCTCTCACCAGCTATAATACATCAGCAAAACTGGTGGAAGAGAAAGCAACAAGTCTGTCAATATATGTTCCTTGAAGAGTATTCATGAACATGTCTGCCATTTCCCATTCAGACATGGGTGGTTGAACTGCAGCAGCAAGTTGCCTCCACCTTTAGGCATATTCTCTGAAGCTTTCACGGGAGGATTGAGACATTCCCATAAGGAGGGTCCTGTTTGGAGCCATGTCCAAGTTGTATTGATACTGTCAGATAAAAGCTTCAGCTAAGTATTTCCAGTTTCTTACTGTGGCTCTAGTCAGGTGGGAATACCATTCTCGCGATGCCCCAGTTAGACTATCCTCGAAGTAGAACATCCACAACTTCTCGTCCATGGTGTATGCTTTTAACCTTCCCGAAAATTATTGAAGGTGGGTGCGTGGACAGGATGTGCCATTATACTTTTCAAAACATAGGGGTTTGAACTTGTCAGGAATTCTCACCCCTTCCACCAGTCCCATGTCCATTACATCAAAGCCTAGGGAGTTCTGGGATTCAAGAGAGCCCAGCTTCTCTGCAATCTCATCCAGCCTACGGTCATAAACTTCATCCCCATCCCCAACAATTGTAAACTGCTCTTCTTGAGGATCCTCTTGCAAGATCCTACCTCCAGTAGTGTTACCCTGAGTATTCCTTATGACATTAACTTTTGGGTTTAGATGAGGCCCAAACTCTGGTGGATAATTGCGAGGCTGCCCGTGATCGTTGTTACTGGTACCTCCTGTACCTGGATGGTGTTCTTCAGGAGTTTGTCTTTCAACTAACTCCCTTAGCCTTTCCTGGCTCTGAGCTAAGCCAGTCATTACAACCATGAATTGGGTCATCTGATTCCTCATCTCAACCCTCTCATTTTCCATTTGGGTCCTCAGTTCATTCAAGTCTTGCAGTACTTGATCCATCTGAATTCCCGGATGGTTGTTTCTCGTCGGGTACCGGTGTATTCTGTTGACAGGGAACACTCTTCTGCGAGCAATGTTTCCTGAAACCACAACAAAGTGAGAAACAACAATAAAAACAAAAACCTACAAAACAAAGAAAATGTTAGTATGCAATGCAATATGCTTATTTATCTTCCAAGGGTATCCGGTTTGGTTCTTTGGTTTTGACCTTTCCAGACCTCGAGGAAATGTTGATGATGAAGAAAGATTAAGCCCACCAATAATACAAACCACATATATTACAGAGGATAAAAATACATAGTTTGATTACAAAACATTCCCATGGTGGGTCAAAATACAACAACAAAAGAAAAGTACATTAAAAAGAAAAGTACAAGCACAAAGGATCAGACATCCAATCCAAAATCATCCTCCTTGACTTCCTTCAGGAGGGCCTCAGTCACTGGACCCACTAGGTGCTCTGTAATAGTCCTGATGAGGAGGTTCCTGGTAGCAATGGCACTGGTTGGCTTCTTATGCTTATCCTGATCCTTTGACCTCTTCAACCCCGCCTGGAGTTTCAATTTAGATATCTCCTTCTGAGCTGCCAACAAAGTCTCCTGGTGCTTCTTCTCACTAGCCTCTAACTACTCTATCTTAGCCTGAGTCCTTTGGTCTTCTTGTGCATGGGCTTCAGTGATCTTGATCCACCTATCCTGGCTTTCTTCCAGATAATGCTCTGCCCTAGCCTTCTGAGTCTTTGCTTCCTTACAAGCATTCTTCAGTACTAACTCCCCTGCCCTAGCTTTCCTGATGTAGTCATTCGTATTCTCAATCTTGGCCAAATGCTCAATCCTGAGCCTTTCCAATCTCTCATTATCCAAACGACTGTCATTTCTCTCCCAGAGAGTCTTCTTCAAGGCTTCAGCTAGCTGAGTATTCCTTTATTTCAGCTTTTCAAACTCTTCCAGACTGACAGTAGCTGCAGGTTGTACTGTAGAAGGTCCAGGTACATCTTCCAAAGTAAATGGCATCCGGGGTGATCTGAGCTCTGGTACGGGACCAATCAGAATACTGTGCTGAAGCAATGTTGTTACACTTGCCAAGGATGGCTGTCCCTTTAGTCTGGATGTTATCCCAAGCCCAGGCAGTTTTCCTGACAACAGCAGAGTAAGGTTGGATTTCACAATTGAGAGTCTCAGCCAAATCTTGTCTCTGGGAGGATGAACCAAAGAATATCCCAATTGTCTCTTAAACAGTAAAGGGTTGTAGTTGATGCAACCTTTCACTCCTATCAAAGGCATATTAGGATACTGCCCACAACTAGTAATGATGTCCTTGCCCTTGGTGCTCTGAGTGCACCATCTAATGTCATCTGATGTTAAGGCAATGAATCTCTTAGCCCAGTTCTTCTGCTGATGAGGGTTCAAGAAAGTATCTGATTTTGGCAAGTGTCTTAGCAGCCAAGAGTAATAGAGAGGAGCACATCATCTGACCAGTCTTCCTCTTTGCTTTTCATTCCTCTGATGTACTGAGTAGTAGAAGTCTCCTAGAAGTGTAGGAATTGGGTTCCTCAACAAGAACAGGTGGATGGCATTCTTACTCACAAACTTGGGCTCATCTACAAACAAGGTAACCCCATATATACTGAGGGCTAGTAGTGCACAGACAACCTTCCATTCCCCTACTGCAGCCTTCAGGGTAGCCTGGGAGATCAAAAAGTCTAGGTGAAGGCCTGGAACTCCAGCCTTGGTTGTCATGTTCTGGTCAATGAGGGAAGGCTCCAAATGCAATGCCCTAGCAATTTCTTCATTTCAGGGAGCAGTCATCTCTGGGTTGAAAGGAATCCCTCTCCTAATAGGAATTCCTAACAACAAGGAAAACTCTTCTAGCAAAGGTCCCATCTGGAAATCAAGGAATGTGAAGCATCTGAGTGGAGGATCATAGAACTGCAAGAAAGTATGGATCATGCTCCTCTGAGATGCATCAAGATCCATGACCATGTCCAATATGCCCCCATAATGCTCTCTGAATAGTGGGATATGATCAGGTGTAATGAGGGACTGGACCTGCCTGATGCCAGTCAGGGTGGGCTCAAAGAAGTGGTAAGTGATGTTGCCCTTTCTTGAAGTGTCCATGGGTGCTGGTGAAGAAACAGAGGCAACTGCTGATGAATGTCACTGAATGAGATGCTGGAGGTGAGTCTCTGATGCAGATAGCTGGAGAAAAACCACTGACAAACAGATGAAGGTGCTGGAGAAGATAAATGAAGCAGTCTGAGCAGCAGAAGGGTTCAAAACCAAACCAAAGATAAAGATGGATACCCTGTAAAACAAGTAAGAAAATGTTAAATGATGAAAGAATGATGTATGCAAATGATATGCAAAGGGTTTGTGATCAAGTGCTGGATCTGGTTATCTGCCTTGGTAAAAGTCAATGTATGTTCAAAAGTCCGGAGGTAAGCTTAGAAATCCAGTAACCAGGTGGGGGACTCAAATAAAGAGTCACAAGTCTGGGGTAATCACAAGAACTATCCAAAGTGATGCATTCTTAAAACAAAACAGTAACAGGGTATGATGTGGCCAAGGGTTCCTGCAAACCTGCAAACATCCCAACCCCCTCACAGATAATGTTCTAGAACAAGGTTCCTCAGACTTGGATCAGTTATGAGAAATGTAAACACTTCTAACCCGGAGGTACAGTGTTTATAATAACCATAAAAGATCCTCCTCTAATTCACCTCAGATGCTGAAGGTCATAAAAAGGTCATCCAGACTTAGCAGGCTTCCCAGATAGCCCTAGTACTACATGAAATCTGTAGCACATAGTTCTCAAGAAGAAACCCATGTCTAAATCGTGTTTCATATTCCCGCACCGGACCGAAATGGAATGGGAAAGAATATGAAGCCACTCTAGCCTATGTGTCACTCAGGTCCCAGGTATAGGACCTTAATCACTCAATGAAGCCCCACCCACCAAGACAAAAGCAGATCCAACACAATGATAATGACAGTATGAAAATGCATAAGATTGTAAATGAAAGTAGTAAATAAAGTTGTACATAAAGCAATAAATAAAGCAAATAATAAGCATAAATAGCACATAACACCCCCGTAAACACAAATCAAACAAGCGCTAGGAGGAACCCACAAAAAGAACCAGAAGCCCTGGTTGCAATATAAGGTTCCCCAGCAGAGTCGCCAAGCTCCCGCTCCCGCTAAGTGACACAGGGTCAGATAGGGTACAGACGCGAACGGTCGGCGAAGAGAAATGAATGTGAAGTGAAAAGAGTCGCCAGCTAAGAATTTTTATCCCGAAGGAAAGGTAATGTTGCATAAACCTAGAAAGATACGGATAAGACGGTTGCGAACCAGAGAAATTGAGAAAGGGGGTTGGTTACAACCTGGGAAGGTATTAGCACCCAGATTGTCCGTCGTACTCGACGGGATCCACGCTTAAACAATTTGTGTTTAAAGGGGTAGTGTCTGTGCTATCTGTGTGGAAAGGCTGGAAAAGATGTACAGGTGTCAGTGCAAGAAAGTGAAGTGAGGTGCTCAGGAATGAGGCTTAAAAAGAATGATGCTGGAAGAGGGGGGAAGAGACATATACTTTTGTTCGATAACAGTTAAGTTATGCCTACGTATCCTCTCGTGCAATGAGGAAGTCAGAACACCGTAGTTCGACTCAAAGAGACTGAAAGATGAATTGACTGATGAACTGCTTACTTGTCTATGCTCAAGTATATGATCTGTCTAGCTCAGGTGCTAACTGTCTTGCATTAGACGGAAGAAGCGAGTTCTCATTTGTGAGTGAAGATGATGAGAAAAGAATCCCGAAGGAGACGATTATTGTTTGTTTTCAATCTTTTATTGTTTTTTTGTGTTTGTCATAAGTTAATGAGCTTAAGCCTAAACCAAAGGTTTGTAAACTCACCATATCCTCCCTTTGATTAGGGATAATGAAAATACCTTAAGTATGAGATAAACACCTCACACTTAATCACCATGATGATGTAGGATTAAGATCATTAACCTACTTGTGATTATTTAGATGTTTTTTTTGGAGTTTTTGTTTAGTGTTAAGTAATGAGTTAAAGTCATAATCAAGGATTTAATGGACCCATTACACCATCCTAATAGAAGGATAATAGATGAGCACACTTAAGCTGAGGAAGATACCTCAACTTAATCCATGATTAGGGATTAACCTCATGACAAAACAAACCTTTATTAAAGTGGATTTTAATTAATGGTAAGATTAAGAAGTGAATTTTATGATTTGTAAGACAACTTGAGGGGGACTTGTCCATTAACACTAGGGTGAGTCCTTCTTAACCAATTAAGGAAGAATTAGAACCCTAATGCAAGGCCCAAGTTACAAGCTATTGTCTTAATGATTATTAAGATGGATTGATTAATAGGTTTAAACAAATTAAGGGTTTAACACTTAGGATTAAAGTTATACACTCCATCCTAAGAGAAGGATGCAGGCATAACCCTAATCACAAAGTCTTAAAACCTTAAAGGTTTGGTATCTGATTATGAGATGAGAAGAGAGACACAAAGAAGACACAAAAGTAAAAACTAAAGGGGGACTAATCAAAACTAATTATTGTCATGCTTGGAGGTTCCTATGGATTGTAAGGCTTGTAAGAGATCTTCAGAAAAGCCACCAATGGAAGAAGCAGATGAAAGGAGGAGAAGCAGAAGAAACAAGTTAACTTACTTCATTGAAGAAGGTAAGTTACTTGGAGAAAGAAAGTGAAGGGTGAACAGGAATGAGCTAGCTCACTCTAAAGCAAAGAGAAATGCAGCAAGGATGCATAAGAATAATGAGAAGAGAGATGAGAAGTGAAGGCAAATTCACTTCTCAAAGTACTTACCACCTGAAATGGTTAGCATAAAGAAAGAAATGAAATGAAAATGAAATGTATGCAAGGATGCAAACCAAAACTAGAAGCATAAACATGATGTAAATGATTCTATGACATGATGCAAAAGCATACCAAGTGTTATGAATGTTCATACAATAGATGAGAATGCAAATGAAGCATGTAGGAAGCATGAAAGCACATGAAATTTCATGGAATGAAATGAATGCATATCATGGCAAATGAATGAAGAAATGATTCAGCATGATTCTAATGTGTCCTAATATGTCTTAGATGTCATGTGAATGCATGAAATGTCATGGAAAGTTCATGTATGGATGCATATGCAAGATGTATGCAAATGAACATGAGAATTTAGGGTTTTATGACAACATGAGATGCAAAAGTCAAAAACAGAAACAAAACACAAGATAAAAAATTGAAAATGCATTCAAAGGAACCCTTACCCCATATGATATCACACCCCAAAGGAGAAGTTCTAACTCTTAACCTAAAGAAAGTTGTGAATTTTCTAAGTAAACTAGGGTTTTAAGGTACCTTAAGAGGGAAAATGAAAATCAAATAAAAAATGCAAGATAAATTTGTGACAAAAATATTCTAGACACAACATGCTATATTAAGATCAATGCAAAAATAATCAATGTCATACCATTCATGGTTCGGCAGAAAAGAATTCTTGAATTTAGGGTTCAAAAATAGGATTTTTATGAACCCTAAATTCAAGAAAAATGTCAAAGAGTGTTCAAAACCAAAAATAAATTTGTATGAATGGTTTGACAATGTTTCTAAATGTCCTAAGATGCAATGTAAATATTTTTGGAATTTTTAGAAACCTAAATGGTATTTTAATTAATTAATTTCCATTAATTAATTAAAATAAACATTTAAATGTTTTAAAAATTATTTTTTAATGCAAAAAATAAAAATAAATTTTTTTTCTGGTTGAGAAAAATATTTGAATTAAAAATGTAAAAGGAAAATATTTTTGGAATTTTCTAACTATTTTAAATAAATTATGCAAAACAAATGAGAAAAAATGAATTAAAAACTGAATTAAACAAAAGTATGCTGATCTGATGGTTCACATTTAAACTAGGGGATTTGCCTTTGAATACGCGCCCTATCCAATGGTTGTGGTTCAATCTGGCATTTTTATTAATTAAACCTAATTAATTAAATTAATTAAAAGATTAGGGTTTTAACAATCAATCTGGACCATCCAAAACATGTGTGCAGACAACATCCAAGGGTTCATATTCAAACTCTGCCCTAACCCTTATTAACCCCTTAATTACTTTCAGGTGGCCGGAGAAGACCTCCGGTCATCCTCTCCGGCCAGCTCTTCACCCTAACTCACTCAAATCGTAAAATAAACTCACCAAGATTCTAAACAAGATTCAGCCAACAAAAATCATTTATTTCACATGAACATCAAGATTCGAAGCAAAACGGAAAATTACACAGAAATTTCAAAAGTTCAATACATGTTCAATACTTGATCATTTTCAAAACTAAACACATCAGGATCATCAGTGAATCATGAAGAATCATTTAGGAACTCAAAAACGCATTTTTGGAAAAAAAGTTCTTGAGGTTACCTGAAGTGAAGTGTTCTCAAACTGAGCTTTCTGGCCACTTCTCTTGCGCAAAACCACTCCTATTGACCTCCTGGTGAAGCTTTGATGCTTGGAAGAAGTTTGTTATGGCTGGTTTGAGAGCTTTCACACTTTGCTGGTCAGAAATCGTGTTTCAGTTATGGGGGCTTTCACTCTTGTGATGTTGAGTTGATTGGTGAAGAGAGTTTGAAGTTTGAGTTTGTGTGTTGTGTGTTTCGAAAGTTTTTGCAAATGGGGTGATTTTTGAGAGCTTTAGGATTCTGAGGTTTCAGGCTTGATTGTGTTGTGTTATGGCCTGTGTTTGATCCACATAACAAGTCTTGATATGTCAGAAGAGTGGTTGTAGCCTATGGTGATTGGTATGGGCAAGTTGCCAAAATGTCAACATGACTTGTGCTTGAGGTATGGGCTCTTGTGCAGCTGGATTTTTGGCTTGTCTTGGTGCAGCAGAGATCAAGGAGAGCCATAGAAATGGTTTTGTGGTGATTCAGCAAGTTTGTGAGAAGTTCTATGTCATTTTGCAATTTCCATGAAGTTTGGCCCTTTTATGATTTCTTGAAGTTCAAGGCATGAAATGAGATGATTCTTGGGCCAATTATGACTTTAAAGAAATTTACTATGTTGGTATGATGCTTAGAAGTGTATTAGAAGTCACAAAATAGGTTGGAAAATGGTTTTGCAAAAATCCCTCTTTGGTGTATTCTTGAAAATTATGTGATTTTTGCCAACTTTGAAAGATCATAACTTGAGTTCCATAATGAATTAGGACTTGTTCTTGTACTTTTTGAAAAGGGAATGATTCAATCTACAACTTTCATGATTAACAAATTTTCATTTGAAGCATTTTTGGTTGAGAAAGAGGAGGTTGAAATACTTTCCCAAAATAGAAAGTTTACATTACAAGTCATTTCCATTTTTGGCAACTTTTGGTTTAGCTCACTTTTCTTCAATTTTTGAACTTCCAAGCACTTCAATGATCAAATAAAGATCATATTACTTCAATTTGATGAAAAATCCACTTTGGTTCCATTGTTGGGGGACTCAGATGCCCTGATTTTGCTCTGACTTGCTCAAGAAGTTACCCAGTGAACAGATGACTTCCACAATGAATTTCTTCATCAAACTTCATACACATGATCCTTAAAACATATTGAGACCATTAGAAACAAGAATGACCAAAAATTTTGGAGTTATGGCCTCTGAAACCAAAACCCTAATTTCAGGTCATCTGTGTAGTGAAACCCTAGCTCTGTCTCCATGCTTTCCTAGTTCTTGTGATTTCTTGACTTCCTTGATCTTTGAGGGATGATATAATGATGATTTAACATACATGGACCCTCTTAGAATGATTGGAAGCCTTTGGAGTGGTTCAGATGGATCCTTGGATTGCTCAGATCATAAACCCTAGATGCAGATGGACTTGAACTAATGCAGTGAAACAAAAATGCAATATGAAATGATATGCTTAGACTAATGCAAATATGAAAGATCATATGCCATGGTGTGAACTTAGTGAGGGAAAATTTGGGGTGTTTACAAGTTCATGCCAAAAATATCCTAGAAACTACATGTTATATGGAAAACAATGCAAAAAGAATCATCATCAAACCATTCATGGGCTTCCAGCCGTCTTCTCCGGCGAGCTCCTCCCCTGAGCTTCTTCAAAACCCCACCCCATACTCTCAAACTCTCCAGAAATGATCAACTCACCACCCTAAACAAGAATCTAACCCTAAAATTCATTTATCATGCATCAATAACACGAATCAAGCAAGAACAGAAAATTAGGTCAAACTTTCAGAAACACGATACAAGCTTAAAACTCAACCATTTTCAAAACCAACAAGTGCAGTGTGATCAGTGAAGCATGGGTAACATTTCTATAACATAAAAAACAAGTTCTGGAAAATTTGTTCTTGAGGTATACCTGAGATGAAGCTTTTCAGTTTGGCACTTCCTGGACCTCTCCTTGATGCTAAACCACTCCACTTGGTCCCCTGATGATGTTGCAAGGCTTTGAATGAGTTTAGAATGGCTGGATTGAGAGGATGAACTCTTGCTGCACCAGAATTGTGTTTTGTGTTTGTGTGGTTTCAGGCTTGTTTGATGGTTGGGAAAGGTTCTATGGATGATGGTGAGTTGAATGGTGAAGTTTGTTTTGAGGTTTGATGCTTGTGCTGTGAGAATCGAAGAAGGGAAAGTCTTGAGTGATTTTGTGAAACTTGGCTTGTATATGGTTCTGAGCTCCAAGGTTATGTGAAATGGCTTGCTTTTGGTCCAAATAAAAAGTCTCTATTGGCCAGAGAGTGGGTGGTGACCTGTGGTGATTGGTATGGGCAAGTTGCAAAAAAGTCAATTTATGTGTACTTGAGGTATGGGCTAGGGCAGGAGTTGTTCAAGGGCATGTCTGGCCTCAGGTTGGTTCAAGGAAAGCCATGGGATTCATTTTATGCAGCTGGCACAAGTGGAAACATGGCTGCAAGAGATTTTCCAAGTGTTATGCAATTTTGCCCTTTTGAGAAATCTTGTGATGCAAGCCATAGAAACTTGTGATTTATTGGGCAATTCTGATCATAATGCATTGTACTATGTTTGTATGATGCCTAGTGATGCATTAGAGGTCATAAAATGGCTTGGCATGTGAAATTGCAAAAATCCCTCTTTGGTATGAAAGTGAAAATTATGTGATTTTTGCCAACTTTGCAAGGCCATATCTTGAGTTCTAGGAAGAATTAGATCAAGTTCTTGTACTTTTGGAAAATGGAATGATCCAATATACAACTTTCATGACCAACAATTTTTCATTTGAATCATTTATGGTTGAGAAAGAGGAGGTTGAAGAACTTTCCAAAAATGGAAAGTTTCCATTACAAGTCATTTCCATTTTTGGCAACTTTTGGTTTAGCTCAAATTTCTTCAATTTTGTGAACTTCCAAGCACTTCAATGATCAAATAAAGATCATATAACTTAAATTTGATGAAGATACCCCTTTGGTTCCATTATTGGGGGCCTCAAATGCCCTGATTTTGCTCTGACTTGCTCAAAAAGTTACCCAGTGAACAGATGACTTCCCCATTGAATTTCTTCATAAAAATTGGTATACATGATCCTTACAACATATTAAGAACATTAGAAACAATAATGGCCCAAAAATTTGGAGTTAAGGCCTCTGAAACCAAAACCCTAATTTTGGTCATCTGTGTAGTGAAAACCCTAGCTCTGCTTCCATGCTTTCCCAGTTCTTGTGATTTCTTGACTTCTTTGAACTTTGAGAGACATAATATGATGATTGTACACACATGGACCCTCTTGGAACAATTAGAGGCCTTTGGAATGGCTCAGATGGATTCTTGGTTTGCCCAGATCACAAACCCTAGATGCAGATGAACTTGAACTAATGTAATGAAACAAAAATGCAATATGAGATGATATGCTTAAACTTATGCAAAGATGAACGATCACAAGCCAATTAGTGACGGAAAATTTGGGGTGTTTACAGCTGCCCCTATTCAAGCATGAGTTATTTGTGCAGGATGTAAGCGCCTAGCTTAACAGACGAACAAGATAACTTGTGGTTGAATACCAAAGACAATCCAAAATTTGCACTCGCTGGGGGAGAAGAAGAAAAGGGAGATAAATTTTAAAAAAAAGTATAGCATGATTATCAAATAAAGGCGATGGAGGACGACCATCGAGCAGAGGTCGACTGCTGGGCATAAAATGGTAAACTAAGCAATGACGGGGACGGCCGACAAGCTGGGGATATAAAGAGACCACGACGGGGACGGCCATCGGGTAAATAAATAAGATTCTCTGGGGATTAAAGGTAAAGTCAATGATGGGTACGACCATCAGGTTTGCAAATTAAGGTAAACAACGATGGGGACGGCCATCGGTTCAAAGAATAAATGAAATAAACGATGAGGGACGGTCATCAAAGGTGAAGGACGATCATCTAGCAGGGGACGGCTACTCTTTATCACGACATATGACGAATGTCGGATAGAAAAGGTCGATGATGGGGACGGCCATCAGATAAGCATGATGAAGGACGATCATCAAAAGGTGAAGGAAGATCACCTAGCAGGGTACAGCTGCTCTCGGGGTTTATTACAACATAGGACGAATAGCGGATAACAAGATCAACGATGGGGACGGCCATCGGATAAAATGATGAGGGACGATCATCAAAAGTGAAGGACGATCACCTAACAGGGGACGGCTGCTACAGTATCACGACATAGGACGAATGTCGGATATAAAAGGGTTCCAATAATGGAGACTCCACTGGGGAAAGGATGAGGGACGGTCATCCGAAGGTGAAGGACGATCACCTGGCCGGGTATGGCTATCGAAAGTATCACGACATAGGACGAATGTCGGATAGAAGAAATTTGTTCTGTCGGGGAGATGGTAAACACAAACGAGTATCTACGCTTTCCGAAGTGAAAGATATAAGTGTTTGAAGTTGTGTATAGATTAAATATGCGGACGAGCATCCTTAAGACCACGATACGGACGAGTAACGGTAGAAACAAACGCTGACGCATGTTCAGAGATGATGGTATGGACGAGTACCAACTGGTTAACAAAGAACACGGACGAGTGTCGAATCTATTGAAGAGTGATATATATATATATATATATATATATATATATATATATATATATATATATATATATATATATATACGAGATACGAATGAGTATCAAAGATTTCTGTATAAGTATTGGTGAAGTATGAGCAAGACACGGACGGGTGTTCAACTTGCTGGGGAAAGGTGACACGGACGAGTGTCAGAAGAGAAAGTGTATAAGTTATGAACAAACATTTGTATATGAGAGTGTAAAAGGTGTTTCGGAGACCTGTGGGGATATGATGACACGGACGGGTGTCGACAAGAGTGTATTATGAAGAAGTGTTTGGTTTGCAACTAGTGATTGGGCAACCGTTCCGGGGAAAGGTGACACGGACGGGTGTCAAAAGGGTATATATAAGTTTCTGAATGCAAAGATGTCTTGGCTTACATCTACAGGGGAATGATATGATACGAACGAGTGTCGCAAGAGTATATATGAACATGTATCTGTGTTGGAGAGTGCAAAGGGGACGCTTTGGCTCTTTTACTTGTAGGGAAAGTGAGCTTTTATATACATTGCTGATGAAATGCTGGTGGTATTTGCAGGTGACTGGCTCGAACCTGGTTTGTGATCATGCAAATGTTTGATTTTTTGCCGTAATTCTCCGTATTAGATGGAATGCTACGCTCTGCGGGAAAAATGATGTGAATGCTATGATTATGCAAAAAGAAACCGATCCGGGATTCAGATCCCGCTGTTGTGAAGATCTCTTGCTGATCTGCTCACAGGGATATCCCAGATGGGGGAGATCATTGGTCGATCTGATAAGATATATGGCTCTGCTTGGGAAAATAGATCATTGAAAAACATATCCTGTAAGGAGAAATCCAGCTGGGGAGAAAGAAACTTTCGTCACTTTGTTGTGTGAGAGTCTCAAGCATTGCTCTTCTAGGGAGAGGATGGAACTTCTGCAGGGAGATAGTTCTTTTATCTTTGAGAGGCCTGACACTCTTCTTGGGGAAGAAAAGGTCACTGAACGATCTTCCTAGAGAACTCTGTGGGGGTCCCGGTTGGGGAAGCTTCTGTTGAATAGACTTATGTTGGGGATGAGGAGGCTTTGACAACTCCGCTGGGGGGAAAAAGCATTTAAGATACTGCTTGGGGAGGCGGTAACTTCTGGAATAGCATGCTGGGGATTTAGTGTTTGCCATGCCTCATGCTGCTTATTGAATACCTACAACCTGTTAAGACAAATGAAACGTACAAGCATCCCGAGGTATCCCTTTACCAGATTCTGTCATAGGAATTAGATGTTCCTGAGAGTAAATATATTTCCTGCAAGCATTTATTAAGAATGGCTCATTTGTTTTATGCAATTATAATATCATGGATATCGGACATTTTGCAAACGAAAAAAAAAATGTACGAGAAGAGGTGTGACTGAAAATCTGATTTTATTAATCTGGGTGCCCTGAAATGGCAAATACAATCAAAGAAGCAGATCCCCTGAAATGAGGAGATTGTTACAATTTGAAAAAGTAAAAGTGCTGGCAATGTTGACGACGCTCCAGTGAGCTTCCTTTTCTATGACCCGTATGACCTTGACGTTCTTCTCATCTTTCTTTCTGAAGAAGGTTGGTTCTGACTGATGTCTTATCCTTTCGAAGCCTGCCGTGTTGTAAGTGATACAGACGAATTCATAATGCAGTTGTTCGGTTATTCCCTGATTTTGCGTGGATCGTTCTTTCGGGTTTTCAATCCACCGGGATACCCATTTTTTCCTAAGCTGTCCAATGCGGCTTTTCAACTCAGCGGGTGTACATTTTTTTCAATTTTCACTTATTTTTGCCTGAGCCTTTTATTCTATTTTTGACTCGCCGAGATGCCCTATTTTTGCCTGGACTTACATTCTGTTTTTATGTCCAGCGGGTCATTTTATGCGAAGTATTTTTTAACTGCATCTGAATTCACAGGGGATAAGAAATCTTCACCATCCATAGTAGTGAGCATCAGTGCTCCACCAGAGAAGACCTTCTTTACTATGAATGGACCATCGTAATTTGGAGTCCATTTGCCCCTGTGGTCTGTATGAGGAGGAAGAAGTCTTTTCAGCACAAGATCTCCCACTTGGTATTCCCGAAGCCTGACTTTCTGATCGAATGCTTTCTTCATTCTTTTCTGATATAACTGTCCATGACAGATTGCAGCTAATCTCTTTTCTTCGATCAGATTCAGTTGATTGTACCGAGATCGGACCCATTCTGCTTCATTCAACTTTACATCCATTAGTACTCTTAAGGAGGGTAACTCAACTTCAACATGTAGGACTGCCTCCATACCATACACAAGCTTGTAAGGTATTGCCCCAGTGGACGTTCTGATTGAGGTTCGATACCCATGCAAGGCAAATGGTAGCATTTCATGCCAATCATTGTAAGTAACCACCATCTTTTGCACAATCTTCTTGATGTTTTTGTTAGCTGCCTCAACAACGCCATTCATCTATGGTCTGTAAGGAGAATAGTTGTGATGTTGGATTTTGAAGTCCCGACATAGTTTTGCCATCATTTTGTTGTTCAAATTGGAACCATTATCAGTAATGATTCGCTCGGGAACTCCATATCGACAAATGATGTCTCTTTTCAGGAATCTGGCTACCACTTGTCTGGTGATGTTTGCATATGAAGCTGCTTCAACCCATTGGTGAAGTAATCAATGGCTACCAAGATGAATCTGTGGCCATTGGAAGCAGTCGGTTCAATCTTTCCAATCATGTCAATGCCCCCCATGGCAAAGGGCCAAGGTGAAGACATCACGTTCAAAGGATTTGGAGGCACGTGCACTTTGTCTGCGTATATCTGGCATTTATGGCACTTCCTGGCATAGGCACAACAGTCTGCATCCATTGTAATCCAGTAGTAACCTGATCTTAATAATTTCTTAGCCATTTCATGTCCTCCAGCATGGGTACTGAAAGATCCTTCATGCGCCTCGTGCATCAGCAAGTCTGCTTCTTTCTTGTCAACACATCTAAGCAGAACCATATCAAAGTTTCGCTTGTATAATGTACCATCAGCATTAAGGAAGAAACTACCAGCCAACCTTCTTAATTTCTTCTTATCATTGGATGATGCCCCAGATGGGTATGTTTGATCCTCTAAGAAGCATTTGATGTCATGGAACCAAGGCTTGTCATCTTTAGCAATGTCCACGGAGAATACGTACGTTGGTCGGTCTAGTCTGGATACCAAGATTCGAGGCACGTAATTGGCAGTTTGAACCTTGATCATGGAAGAAATGGTAGCTAAAGCATCTGCGAACTGATTTTCGTCTCGAGGGATATACTCAAGTTTGACTGTTGTGAAGAAAGTCAATAATCTCCTCGTATAGTCACGGTATGGAATCAGATCCTCTTGGTGAGTGTATCATTTGCCATTGGTCTGATTGATTACCAAAGCTGAATCTCCGAATACAGTTAATGTCTTGATCCTGAGGTCAATGGCTTCCTCAAGACCCATGATACAGGCTTCGTATTCAGCTTCGTTGTTAGTGCATGCAAAGATGAGTTTTGCCGAGAAAGGCATATGAACTCCTTTCGGTGTAATGAGCACTGCACCAACTCCACGACCATTCATATTGATAGCCCCATCAAACATCATTGTCCATTCTTCTTCTGGGTCAGGCAATTCAGTGTGAACAGGCTCTTAATGATCTTTTGCTTTTAGGAACATTATGTCTTCATCAGGGAAGTCAAATCTCATGGGTTGGTAATCATCAATGGGTTGCTCAGCTAGATAGTCAGACAGTACACTGCCCTTGATGGCCTTTTGAGATGTGTACTGAATGTCATACTCTGCCAGAATCATTTTCCATCTTGCAACCCTTCCGGTAAGTGCTGGCTTCTCAAATATGTACTTGACGGGGTCCATCTTTGAAATCAACAAGGTAGTGTGAGTCAACATATACTGTCTTAGTTGGCGAGCAGCCCACGCTAAAGCACAATAAGTTTTCTCGAGCAGTGAATAACGTTGTTCAAATTCGGTAAACTTTTTGCTTAGGTAGTATATTGTATACTCTTTTTGACCAGACTCGTCATGCTGACCCAACACACACCCCATTGATCCCTCTAATACTGTCAGGTACATTATTAGAGGTCTTCCTTCAACTGGAGGCATAAGAATTGGAGGTTCTTGTAAGTATTCCTTGATTTTGTCAAAAGCCTTATGACAATCTTCGTTTCACCTAACCGTTTGTTCCTTTCTTAACAATTTGAACAGGGGCTCACAGGTTGCGGTGAGGTGAGATATTAACCTTGATATGTAGTTCAATCTACCTAAGAACCCCCGAACTTCTTTTTCAGTCTTGTTGAACTTGATCCATCTGGAGTCCCGAAAGGTTCAACTAGTACTTCCTCAGACGCTTGAACAATTTTAGCAGGTTTACCAGATGGTCTTCTTTAATGAGGGACTTGGCAATCATGTCATCCATATAGCATTCAATTTCTTTGTGGATCATGTCGTGGAATAATGTCACCATAGCCTGTTGATACGTCGCACCGGCATTCTTCAATCCAAATGGCATTACCTTGTAACAAAATGTTCCCGAAGGTGTGATGAGGATAGTTTTCTCCATGTCTTGGGGTGACATCCTGATCTGATTATACCCAGAAAAACCATCCATGAAAGGAAATACCGAGAACTGAGTTGTGTTGTCGACCAATACATCAATGTGAGGTAATGGGAAATCATCCTTTGGGCTAGCTCTGTTCAGATCCCGATAATATACACACATCCGTACTTTGCCATCCTTCTTAGGCACTAGTACAATGTTAGCAACCCACGGCGGGTAACTAGTTACAACAAGGAATCCGGCGTCCCACTGTTTTTGTACTTCTTCCTTAATCCTCATGGCCATATCTGGACGAGTACGGTGTAGCTTTTGCTTCACTGGAGGGAAATCTTCTTTCAATGGTAGTTTGTGCATAACAATATCCGTATCTAAACCTGGCATGTCTCGATAGGACCAAGCAAAGACGTCGACGTATTCTCGAAGCATGTCAATAAGCTGTTCCTTTACTGAAGCTTGCTGACCGGCCCCAATCTTCACTTCTTTTAGATCCTCTTCGGTACCAAGATTCATAGTTTCAACCTCCTCCTGATGAGGAGTGATCACTTTCTCTTCTTGCCTCAACAACATGGCTAACTCTTCAGGTAACTCATAGTCTTCTTCAACCCCTTCATCAGCTTGATTAATTGGATTGTCGAAGTCATACAAGGTCATAGCAGTGCTGTTGTCGGTGCAATCTAGAGGATAATCTCTGCAAGGGTTGAGATTGGTTCGTTTTAGTGATCAATTTTATTGCCATTTTATTGTTTTGTACAAAAGTGAAAAATGAAAAGACAGTGAGCGAAAAAGAGACTTGTTTGCAAAAGATGTCTGATATTCATTGATTAATCCATTTTCACAAAATTACAATATGGCCCTATTACAAAATGAGCTCTGACACCTTGGGCAAGATGCAGGACTTGATGCATGCTAAAAAGACAGGAAATAATAATTACTCTGCGGGAGTAACCCTTATAATTTCCTGGGAAGACCAGTTAAGGACTTGGTGCCCCGGGATCCTTGGACGTATCCAGCTCTTCAGGTTGCGGTCGCTTTCCGCCTCATCTTCCAGGTTGTTAACAACATCTGGGGTGAGCATCCCCCCACTGATGAACTTGGGCTCTTTAGCAGCCTCTGATTGATCTTGTCGGAATGGTCTGTAACCCAAACCAAATCTATCTTCCTTCTTCTCCACTGGTAGCAGCTTGCCCCGACCTTGGGCATTACCGTCTTCAACAACCTTCCGGGCTTGCTGATAGGAGACAATTAAAGTACCCACCCTATCCTCCTGGGAAGCAGCATATACTTCAGTCGTCGCCTCATTGACGTTCAGGGCCTCGAACCCTTGGCTCATAGTTTCATGGATTTCACCATCCATCTCAATGTATTTATATGTAGCTAGCTGGCTAACAAAGATGTCCTCCTCACCACAGATGGTGATAATCTGTCCTTCCCACTCATATTTCTGTTTCTGGTGAAGGGTCGACGTTACTGCGCCTGCGGCGTGAATCCATGGTCGACCTAACAAACAGCTGTAGGCCGGCTGTATGTCCATCACGTAGAAAGTGGTCTTAAAGACCTACGGACCGATTATTATTGGAAGCTCCACCTCTCCAAGAACAGATCTTTTGGAGCCATCAAAAGCCCTGACCACAAGATTACTTGGCCGGAGAGCTATTCCATCATATTCGAGCTTGACAAGAGCTTTCTTGTGTAAGACATTGAGTGAGGACCCAGTGTTTACAAGAACTTGAGATAATACAACTCCCTTGCACTCCAGGGTGATATGCAAAGCTTTGTTGTGGTGACGTCCTTCTGTTGTCAAATCAGCATCAGTGAAACCTAGCCCATGGCTAGTATTGACATTTGACACAACTGTTTCAAGCTGATTCACTAGGATCTCTTCTGGCACGTAGGCAGCGTGCAGAACTTTGAGTAGTGCATCCCGATGGGCTTCAAAACACAACAGCATGGATAAGATAGAGATCTTTGAAGGAGTCTGGTGGAGCTGGTCCACAACTTTATAGTCACTTCTTTTAATTATCCTTATAAACTCATCCACATCCTGATCAAAGGATGATTTATGAGTCTCTTTTGGTGCAAATTCTTCAGGTATCACACTTTTTCCTTTGGTTTTGGAAGCAGCCTCTGCCTCAGTGTTGGTTCTCGGAACTTGTGACGCAAAGAGGCGTCCGCTTCGGGTGAAGCCTCCGCCTCCCCCGACATTGTCCACTTGTGGGGTAGGAACTGAAGAATCGAGAAGGACTTTTTCTCCATTGCAGTAAAGGTCAGCACCATAATGCCATGGTACATCACTGTCTTTATCATATGGAATCGGCCCGGGCACCGTGATGGTGACTGGGCTTACTACAGCAGAAGTTGGAACCATAATCGTCTGTGGGTCATAGAAGATAATGACAGGACTTCTTGTGGATGTTGGTGGTGATGAATTGAAGCTTGGTTGAAACTGTTGTTGAGATTGTTGAAAGTTGCTGGAGTTTGGGACCGTTGAAGGGTCATAATAAATAGTAACTGTGGAGACGTCATTGTTGGTGGTTGCTGTAGTTGTAGAAGGAGATGAAATGGAACTGTTGTTTGTTGAAACGATGGAAGAAATGGTTGCTGAAGTTGTAGGAGAGACACTTGTTGTTGACAAAAAGGTTGCTAGTGTAGTAGAAGTTGTTGTGGTAATTTGCAGAATACCTTCTTTGATTAAGCCATTAATGCCATTCCTCAAGCTTGCACACCCATTCTCGGAAAGTTTGCATGATTCACAACAGGCCTCACAACCTGGAAACACTTGGCATTTCAAAAGCTGGGCTTTAATCTCTGCCAGAGGTGTCTGAATACATGCAATATTTTCTATTAAACGCATGGGTAAGCCATCCTCTATAGCATTAATCCTTGGCCCACTGTGGCTTGGCATAGGATTTTTCATTATATTGGGAGGAGGTGCAAAGTTCAGGGCCTTTGAATCTACCAGATCCTGGACCTTCATATGCAGAGCTCTGCATTTTTCCGTAGAGTGACCAGGTGCGTTGGAATGAAAAGCACACCTAGCGTTGACATCATAGTTTCTTAGAAGGTTCTGAGGATCAGGTGGAGCCAATGTCCTCACCTCAACAAGATTGAGCTTTAGGAGTTGTGGCAGCAGTGTAGCATATGGCATTGGAATAGGGTCAATCACCCTGTTGATCTGAGATGGCCGCTGTTGAAAAGGGCATTGTTGTTGATTGTTGTTATTATTGTTATAAGATTTCTGTTGAGGAAATTTTTGTTGTTGCGGAAAATGTTGTGGTTGTTGAGTATACTGAGGAGGTGGAGCAGGGATAGTAACAACAACAACTGATCTTGGCAGATATTAGGGTCTCCCTCTTCCCATGTGTACATAGTTTATTTCACCAGATATACGGGGCCCAATAAATGGCTTCCTTGTATTGCTTGAACTGGCACCGTTGTCGTAGATCTTTCCCATCTTCAGTAGGCTCTCAATTCTCTTCCCGGCTATCACCACATCTGCAAAGCCGGTGGAAGAAAATGCAGCCAATTTGTCAATATAGGTTCCCTGGAGAGTATTCATGAACATGTCTGCCATCTCCCTTTCAGACATATGGGGTTGAACAGCCGCAACTAGTTGCCTCCACCTTTGGGCATACTCTCTAAAGCTTTCACGGGAAGACTGTGACATTCCCATCAGAAGGGTTCTGTTTGGAGCCATGTCCAGATTATACTGATACTGACGGATAAAAGCTTCAGCCAAGTCTTTCCAGTTTCTTACTGTGGCTCTTGTCAAGTGGGAATACCATTCTCGGGATGCCCCTATCAAGCTATCCTCAAAATAAAACATCCACAGCTTCTCGTCCATGGTGTATGCTTTTAATCTTCCCAAGAAAGACTGAAGGTGGGTGCGTGGGCAGGATGAGCCGTTATATCTTTCAAAACAAGGGGGTTTGAACTTGTGAGGAATTCTCACCCCTTCCACCAATCCCATGTCCATGACATCAAAACCTAGAGTGTTTTGGGATTCAAGAGACCTTAGCTTTTCTGCAATTTCATCTAACCGACAGTCGTAAACTTCGTCTCCAGACCCTACCACAGTAAACTGCTCTTCTTGAGGATCTTCCTACAAGACCCTTCCTCCAGTAGTGTTACCCTGAGTATTTCTTATGGCATTGATATCTGGGTTCAGATGAGGTCCAAACTCCGGTGGATCAGTGCGAGGCTGCACGTGATCGTTGTTACTGGTACCTCCTGTACCTGGATGGTGTTCCTCAGGAGTTTGTCGCTCAACTAACTCCCTTCGTCTTTCCTGGCTCTGAGCTAGACCAGTTATTACTATCATGAATTGAGTCATCTGATTTCTCATCTCAACCCTTTCATTGGCCATTTGAGTCCTCACTTCATTCAGGTCTTGTTGAACTTGATCCATCTGGAGTCCCGAAAGGTTGTTTTTAGTCGGGTACCGGTGTATTCTGTTGACAGGGAACACTCTTCTGCGAGCAATGTTTCCTGAAACCACAACAAAGTGAGAACAGTAACAAACAAAAACCTACAAAACAAAGAAAATGTTAGTATGCAATGCAGGATGCCTATTTGTCTTCCAAGGGTATCCGGTTTGGTTCTTTGGTTTTGACCTTTCCAGACCTCGAAAAATGTTGATGATGTTGTAGAGAGAGATAAAGCCCACCAATAATACAAACCATATATATTACAAATAGTGAAGATTCATAGTTTGATTACAACAACATCCCCATGGTGGTTCAAAATACATCAGCAAAAGGAAAATACAGTCAAAATGAAATACAAACAAAAAGAGTCAAACATCCAATCCAAAGTCATCCTCTTTGACTTTCTTCCGGAGGGCCTCAGTCACTGGACCTACCGGGTGCTCTGTGATAGTCCTGATGAGGAGGTTCCTGGTAGCAATGGCACTGGTCAACCTCTTATGCTTATCGTGATCCTTTGACCTCTTCAACCCTGCCCGGAGTTTCAATTCAGAGATCTCCTTTTGTGCTGCCAATAATGCCTCCTGATGCTTCTTCTCACTAGCCTCCAACTGCTCTATCTTAGCTTGAGTTCTTTAATCTTCTTGTGCACGGGCCTCATTGATCCTGATCCACCTAGCCTGGATCTCCTCTAGATAATGCTCTACCCTAGCCTTCTGAGTTTTTGATTCCTTGCAAGCATTATTCAATACTAACTCCCCTGCTTTAGCCTTTCTGATGTAGTCATCCGTCTTCTCAATTTTGGTCAAGTGCTCAATCCTGAGCCTCTCCAACCTCTCATTATCTAAACGACTGTCATTCTTCCCAGAGGGTCTTCTTCAAGGCTACAGATAGCTGAGTATTCCTCTCTTTCAGCTTCTCAAACTCTTCCAGACTGACAGTAGCTGTAGGTTGCACTGTTGAATGTCCAGGTACATCTTCTAAAGTGAATGGCATCCGGGTGATCTGTGCCCTGGTACGAGACCAATGAGGATACTGTGCTGAAGCTATATTTTTGCATTTGCCAAGGATGGTTGTTCCCTTAGTCTGAATTTTGTCCCAAGCCCAGGCAGCTTGTCTGACAACAGCAGAGTTGTGTTGGATTTCACAATAGAGGGTTTCTGTCAGGTCTTGCCCTCTGGGAGGATGAACCAAAGCATACCCTAATTGTCTCTTAAAAATTAAAGGGTTGTAATTGATGCAACCTTTTACTCCAATCAAAGGCACATTAGGATATTGCCCACAACTAGTAATGATGTCCTTGCCCTTGGTGCTCTGAGTGTACCATCTGATGTCTTCTGATGTCAAGGCAATCAATCTCTTAGCCCAGTTCTTTGGCTGATGAGGGTTCAGGAAAGTGTCTGACTTTGGCAAATGTCTTAGCAGCCAACAGTAATAGAGAGGAGCACAACATCTGACCAGTCTTCCTTTTTGCTTCTCATTCCTCTGGTGTACTGAATAATAGAAGTCTCCAAGCAAGGTTGGAACTGGGTTCCTCAGTAAGAATAAGTGAATAGCATTCTTGCTTACAAAATTTGGCTCGTCTGCAAACAAGATAACTCCATATATTCTGAGGGCCAAGAGTGCACAAACATCATCCCACTTCTTTGCTAAGGCGTGCAGGGTGGCCTGGGAAATCAACAAGTCCAAGTGAAGGCCTGGAACCCCAACCTTGGTGGTCATGCTCTGATCAATGAGGGCAGGCTCCAAATGCAATTCCCTAGCTATGTTCTCATTCTTGGGAGAAACCATCTCAGGGTTGAAAGGTATCCCTCTCCTGATAGGGACACCCAATAACATGGAAAATTCTTCTAGCAGAGGTCCCAACTGAAAATCAGGGAATGTGAAGCATCTGAGAGGAGGGTCATAAAACTGCAAGCAAGTATGGATCATGCTCCTCTGGGATGCATCCAGGTCCATGATCATGTCCAATATGCCCCCATAATGTTCTCTGAATAATGGGACATGATCAGGAGTAATGAGAGACTAGATCTGCCTGATACTTGTCAGGGTGGGCTCAAAGAAGTAGTATGTGATGTTGCTCTTCCTGGAAGTGTCCATGATGATGATGGGTGCTGGTGAAGAAGACTGAGATAAACCCTGATGAAAGTAACTATTGAAGACTAATGAAGATAGCTGGAGAAGGTGCTGAAGAAAGGTCTATGGTGAAGACAACTGGAGAAGAGTCTCTGACAAACTGGTGAAGGTGCTGGAGAAGAAACACTGATGAAGATGCTGGAGAAGATAATTGAAGAAGTCTGAGAAACAGAATGGGTCAAAACTAAACCAAATATAATAAGGTGGATACCATGTAAAACAAATAGGCAAATGTTAAATGATGCAAAAATGATGTATGCAACATGATATGCAAAGGGTTTGTGATCAAGTGCTGGATCTGTTATCTGCCTTGATAGGGTCCATATGTGTTCATAAGTCCAGATGGAGGCTTAGAAATCCAGTAACCAGGTGGGGGACTCAAATAAATAGTTACAAATCCGGGGTATCACAAGAAATATCCAAATAATACAACCTTAACAAATCTAGTAACAAGGTATGATGAGGCAAATGGTTCCTGCAAACCTGTAAACATCCCAACCCCTTCACATGTATTGTTCTAGAACAAGGATCCTCAGACTTGGATCAGTTATGAGAAGTGTAAACACTTCTAACCCGAAGGTACAATGTTTACAATAACCATAAAAGATCCTTCTCTAATTCACCTCAGATGCTGAAGGTCATAAAAAGGTCATCCAGACTTAGCAGGCTTCCCAGATAGCCCTAGTACTACAGGAAATCCGTAGCACAAAGTTCTCAAGAAGAAACCCATGTCTGAACCGTGTTTCATATTCCCGCACCAGACCGAAATGGAATGGGAAAGAATATGAAGCCACTATAGCCTATGTGTCACTCAGGTCCCAGGTATAGGACCTTAATTACTCAATGATCCCCACCCACCAAAACAGACAAGAGATCCAACACTAATGATATGACTATAGTATGAAATGCATAAAACTGTAAATGAAAGCAATAAATAAAGTTTTACAGAAAGCAATAAATAAAGAAATAAATAAGAACAAGTAGCACATAACACCCCCGTAACACAAATCAAACAAGCGCTAGGAGGAACCCACAAAAAGAACCAGAAGCCTGGTTGCAATATAAGGATTCCCCAGCAGAGTCTCCAAGCTGCCGCTCCCCCGAAAACACACCTGGGTCAGATGGGGTACATACGCGAACGGTTGGCGAGAGGAGAAGATGAAGTGAAGGTCAATAGAGTCGCCAACTAGGCATTTTTATCCCTAAGGAAAGGTAATGCTGCATAAACCTAGAAAGAGATGGATAAGACGGTTGCGAACCTGAAAAACTGAGAAAGGGGGTTGGTTATAACCTGGGAAGGTATTAGCACCTAGATTGTCTGTCATACTCGACGGGATCCACGCTTAAAATTTTGTGTTTAAAGGGGTAGTGTATGTGCTGTCTGTATGCAAAAGCTGGAAAGGAATATACAAGTGTTAGTGCAAAAAGGGGTGAATGCTCAGGAATTGAGGCTTTAGAAAGAATGCTGGAAGGAGGGGGGATGATAAAGAGAATTTTGTTCGATAACAGTTAAGTTATGCCTACGTATTAGCACCCAGATTGTCCGTCGTACTCGACGGGATCCACGCTTAAAAGTTTGTGTTTAAAGGGGTAGTGTATGTGTTGTCTGTATGCAAAAGCTGGAAAGGAATATACAAGTGTCAGTGCAAAAAGGGGTGAATGCTCAGGAATTGAGGCCTTAGAAAGAATGCTGGAAGGGGGGGGGATGATAAAGAGACTTTTGTTCGATAACAGTTAAGTTATGCCTACGTATCCTCTCGTGCAATGAGGAAGTCAGATGACCATAGTTCGACTCAAAGAGACTGAAAGAGAAATTAATTGTGAACTGCCTGCTTGTCTATGCTCAAGTGTATGACTTGTCTGGCTCAAATGCTAACTGTCTTGCATTTGACGGAAGAAGCAAGTTCTCGTTTGTTAATGGGTGTGATGAGAAAAGAATCATGAAGGAGACGATTATTGTTTGCTTTTGTGTTTTCAGTCTTTTATTTCTTTTTTGGTGTTTGTCATAAGTTGATGAGCTTAAGCCTAAATCAAAGGTTGTAAACTCACTATATCCTCCCTGATTAGGGATAATGAGAGTACTTAAGTATGAGATAAGCATCTCAACTTAATTACCATGATGATGTAGTATTAAGATCATTAACCTACTTGTGATTATTTAGATGTTTTTGGGTTTTTTGTTTAGTGTTAAGTAATGAGTTTAAGCCATAATCAAGGATTAGTGAACTCATTACACCATCCTAATAGAAGGATAATAGATGAGCACACTTAAGCTGAAGAAGATACCTCAACTTAATCCATGATTAGGGATTAAAGTCATTAGATGACAAGCCTTTATTAAAGTGGATTTTAATTAAGGGTGAGATTAAGAAGTGAGTTTTATGATTTGTAAGACAACTTTAGGGGGACTTGTCCATTAAACACTAGGGTTAGTCCTTCTTAACCAATAAAGGAAGAATTAGAACCCTAATGTAAGGCCCAAGTTACAAGTTAATGTGTTAGGTATTATTAGATGGATTGATTAAGAGGTTTAAACAAATTAAGGGTTTAACACTTAGGATTAAAGTCATACACTCCATCCTAAGAGAAGGATGCAGGCATAACCCTAATTCCAAAGTCCTAAAGCCTTAAAGGTTTAGTCTCTAATGATGAAATGAGAAGAGAAACACAAAGAAGACTCAAAGGTGAAAACTAAGGGGGACTAATCACAACCCTAATTATTTTCATGCTTTAATGTTCCTATGGTTTGTAAGGCTTGAGAAAGATCTTCAAGGAAGCCACCAATGGAAGAAGCAGATGAAAAGAGGAAGAAGCAGAAGAAATAAGTTACTTACCTCAATGAAGAAGATAAGTAACTTAAAGAAAGAAAGTGAGAGATGAACATGAGTGAGCAAGCCCACTCGAAGACAATTTAAAATGCAGCAAAGATGCATATGAAGAAGATGATGAGAAATGAGAAGTGAAGGCAAATCCACTTCTCAAATTAACTTACCACCTGAAAATGTTAGCATAAGATGCATAAGGAAAGAAATGAAATGAAATGAAGCATATGCAAAGACAAAGATCAAAACCAGAAGCATACACATGATGAAAATGATGTTATGACATGATGCAAATCTATCCAAAGTGAAATGGATGATCATATAAAGATGAATGCAAATGAAGCATGCTTTGAAGTTTGAAAACAACATGAAAGTTAATGAATGGAAATGAATGATAATCATGGAATATGAATGAAGAAATGGTCAAGCATGATTCTAACATGTCTTAATATGTCTAATATGACATATTAATGCAAGAAATGTCATGGAAAGTTCATGTATGGATGCATATGCAAGATGAATGCAAATGAAGATGCAAAATTAGGGTTTTAAGGCAATATGAGATGCACATGGCAAATACAAAAGCAAATGACATGATAAAAATTTGCAAATGAGCTCAAACAAACCCTAACCCCATATGATATCACACCCCAAAGGAGAAGGTCTAACTCTTAACCTAAAGAAAGTTATGATTTTCCTAAGTTTGCCAGGGTTTTTGGGTACCTCAAAAGGAAAAATGCAAATCAATTTGAAAATGTAAGACAATTTCATGCCAAAAATATCCTAGAAACTAGATGTTATATGGAAAACAATGCAAAAAGAATCATCATCAAACCCCTCATGGTTAGGCAGAAAAGAGTTTTCAAAGTTAGGGTTCCAAAAGGGGGATTTTATGAACCCTAAATTCAAAGAAAATGTCAAAGTATGTTCAAAGCCAAAAAGAAATTTGTATGAATGGTTTGATAATGTTTCTAAATATCTTAAGATACAATGTGAATTTTTTGGTGATTTTTAGAAACCTAAATGGTATTTTAATTAATTAATTTCCATTAATTAATTAAAATAAACATTAAAATATTTTAAAAATGATTTTTAAATGCAAAAAATAAAATAAAAATTGTTTTTGGATGAAGAAAAATATTTGAATCAGAAATGCAAAGTTTGAAAATGTTTGGATGAATTTTGATATTTTAAATTAAATATGCAAGAAAAATGCATAGAAAATAAAATAAAATGAAATTTAATGGAAAGTAAACAGATCCAGTGGCTAGGATTCAAACAAAATTGATGGGAATTGACTGGCGCCAGATCCAAGGGTCAGCATTCAAACTGGCTTTTTTTAATTTAATCCTAATTAATTAATTTAATTAAATGGAATTAGGGCTAAGTGAAGCAATCTGGGTCGTTCAAATATGCGCGCGAAGACTAATCCAAGGGCTGACATTCAAAGTTCCTTAATTACACAGATTAAACCCTAATCAAGTTCAGGTGGCCGGAGAATACCTCCGGTCGTCTTCTCCGGCGAGCTCATCCCCTGAGCTTCTTCAAAACCCCACCCCAGACTCTCAAACTCTCCATAAATGATCAACTTACCACCCTAAACAAGAATCTAACCCTAAAATTCATTTATCATGCATCAATAACAAGAATCAAGCAAGAACAGAAAATTAGGTCAAACTTTCAGAAACACGATACAAGCTTAAAACTCAACCATTTTCAAAACCAACTTGTGCAGTGTGATCAGTGAAGAATGGGTAACATTTCTATAACATAAAAACCAATTTCTGGAAAATTTGTTCTTGAGGTATACCTGAGATGAAGCTTTTCAGTTTGGCACTTCCTGGACCTCTCCTTGATGTTAAACCACTCCACTTGGACCCCTGATGATGTTGCAAGGCTTTGAATGAGTTTAGAATAGCTGGATTGAGAGGATGAACTCTTGCTGCACCAGAATTATGTTTTGTGTTTGTGGGGTTTCAGGCTTGTTTGATGGTTGGGAAAGGTTCTATGGATGATGGTGAGTTGAATGGTGGAGTTTGTTTTGAGGTTTGATGCTTGTGCTGTGAGAATCGAAGAAGGGAAAGTCTTGAGTGATTTTGTGAAACTTGGCTTGTGTATGGCTCTGAGCTCCAAGGTTATGTGAAATGGCTTGCTTTTGGTCCACATAAAAAGTCTCTATTAGCCAGAGAGTAGGTGGTGGCCTGTGGTGATTGGTATGGGCAAGTTGCAAAAAATTAAATTTGTGTGTACTTGAGGTATGGGATATGGCAGGAGTTGTTTAAGAGCATGTCTAGCCTCAGCTTGGTTCAAGGAGAGCCATGGGATTAATTTGATGCAGCTGACACAAATGGAAGCATGGCTACAAGAGATTTTGCAAATGTTATGCAATTTTGCCCTTTTGAGAAATCTTGTGATGCAAGCCATAGAAACTTGTGATTTCTTGGGCAATTCTGATCATAATGCATTGTACTATGTTTGTATGATGCCTAGAGATGCATTAGAGGTCACAAAATGGCTTGGCATGTGAAATTGCAAAAATCCCTCTTTGGTATGAAAGTGAAAATTATGTGATTTTTGCCAACTTTGCAAGGTCATATCTTGAGTTCTAGGAAGAATTAGATCAAGTTCTTGTACTTTTGGAAAATGGAATGATCCAATATACAACTTTCATGACCAACAATTTTTCATTTGAATCATTTATGGTTGAGAAAGAGGAGGTTGAAGAACTTTCCAAAAATGGAAAGTTTCCATTACAAGTCATTTCCATTTTTGGCAACTTTTGGTTTAGCTCAAATTTCTTCAATTTTGTGAACTTCCAAGCACTTCAATGATCAAATAAAGATCATATAACTTAAATTTGATGAAGATACCCCTTTGGTTCCATTGTTGGGGGCCTCAGATGCCTTGATTTTGCTCTGACTTGCTCAAGAAGTTACCCAGTGAACAGATGACTTCCCCATTGAATTTCTTCATAAAAATTGGTATACATGATCCTTACAACATATTAAGAACATTAGAAACAATAATGGCCCAAAAATTTGGAGTTAAGGCCTCTGAAACCAAAACCCTAATTTTGGTCATCTGTGTAGTGAAAACCCTAGCTCTGCTTCCATGCTTTCCCAGTTCTTGTGATTTCTTGACTTCTTTGAACTTTGAGAGACATAATATGATGATTGTACACACATGGACCCTCTTGGAACAATTAGAGGCCTTTGGAATGGCTCAGATGGATTCTTGGATTGCCTAGATCACAAACCCTAGATGCCGATGAACTTGAACTAATGCAGTGAAACAAAAATGCAATATGAGATGATATGCTTAAACTTATGCAAATATGAAAGATCACAAGCCAATTAGTGAGGGAAAATTTGGGGTGTTTACAGTAGAGATGAGAATAAATTTATGAGAATTGTTGGTTGACATCATGCTGAAAGTTTGAAATCCTTGTGTTGACAGATGCATTAACAGCATTGTAGCGGTCATTGATGTTGTTGTTCATGTTGGAGAATTGTTGTGTCTTGAAATCCAAAAGGTCTTGGTTTGAAGGACCATTCACACCATGAGAAGCGGGAACCTCTTCATTAAGGGGTTGTTGTTGTTCATTATCCTCTTGTTCTCCACCATCATCACCAAGATAAGTAATAGTATCGGCTTCCCGATCATAGTAGACTCCCATTCTTCTATCCAAATTCCTAATAGAAAACTTGTGAGAAGGTGTATCCATCAAAGGACATTCAAAACCATCAACTTGAATCTCAAAGTGTTGCAAAATCCGGCTGATGAACCATGCATAGGGCAGAACTTTTGATCTCTCGGAATGGGACAGCATGTGATGCAAAATCATCTGAGCCCAATTAACTTCAATGTTGTTTTTTGATAGCATAGAGGGCCTGTATTTCCGTATCATTAACCGAACAATAGTTACCACTTTTCGGAAACACAACATAGGCAAGGAAGTAGTGAAGCATGCGATCATCAATGTAGAAATTTACAGTCGACCAAGAACTACGAGAGGGTTCAATACCACCTAGAGACTTAACTATATGTTCATAAAATTCTGTTTCGGTCATCCTACCGATTTTTTAGAAAAAATATCTCTTCTTATAGTCATTCCATTTTTCATCTTCAGGATCAAATAGGAGACTACCGGATAATGGTACCCCTAAGATTTTTCCAAGAAGTCTTGAGTTTAAGACAAGTCTTTTTCCTAAAACATAGGTAACAAACCTTCCTTCTTCTATACATATATTGCAGTAAAATAGCCTAACAAGATCCGGGTAATATGGTCCGGAGGAAGCAATAGCAGTCCCTAACTTTATGTTGCCTAGAGTGGTTTGAAAAGTAAAGCAATTTTCAGAAAAGGAAGAAAGATCACCATACTTGGGTTGTTGAACAATCTTTCTTTGGAAGAAATTTTCAAACTTCTCAATTTTCTCATTGGATAATCCTTCATAAAGTGGAACGTTGGATGATGAGGAGGACTTTCTCTTTCCTTTTTCTGCAGCAGAGGCCTTTCTTTTGGTCCTTGAAGCCATGGGTGAGAGTTGGTGAGAAATGGGGAAGTTGAGTGAGAAGGATGAAGTTTTGGTATTTTTTGTGTAGGTTATAAGGGGGAAACGATAATTGATAGGAGATAGAGAAAAATCAGAAATTTTAAGGATATAAAAATGTGGGAATTTGGTAAGAGGAGTTATGGTGAGTTATTTGGGTGGTTAAGAGAATTTGAAAAGTGTTAATGAGTCAAGGTAGGGAATCTTGTAGGTTATGGCTAAGAGGGAACAAAATCTGAAAAGTTAGTCTTGGAAATGATGTGATTTGATGTATATGAGTTTATGACACCATGGATCAAAGGAAATAGGAGGGAATAATAAAAAATAAAAAATTTTCAAAAAGTTCCAGACTGCAATCGATTTGCATTTTCATGCAATCAATTGCACTATTAAAAAAATACGTGAAAAAGGCAATTTTCCAGACTGCAATCGATTAGCATTTTCATGCAATCGATTGCACTAAGCCCAGTTTTGAAAAAATACACAAAATTATCAGACTGCAATGGATTGCAGTCAACATGAAATTGATTGCACCTTTAAAAAATTGCTGAAAAATGAAAAATAAACATTCTACAACATTTTTTAAACATATTTAATGAATCATACACATATATGGCACATATAAGAAGGGAGTAGAAATAAAAACATATTGAAATATTTTGCTTAAACAAGAGAAGAATGAATGTTGTGCACCTTTGTTAATGGATGATTTATATATCTTTTTTCATCTAAGATTCCAAGTTCTCTCCTAATCTTGTAAAAAGGTTCTCTTGCGAGCGGCTTTGTGAAAATGTCCGGTAATTGATTATGAGTATCCACGAAGGTAACATCTACATCTTCGTTAAGAACGTGATCACGAAGGAAATGGTGTCGAATGTCTATGTGCTTTGTTCTTGAATGCATGACCGGGTTCTTTGTGATGTTGATGGCACTTGTGTTGTCACATCGAAGAGGAATGCAACCGAGATCTACGCCAGAGTCAAGAAGTTACTGCTTAAGCCACAAAATTTGTGCACTACAACTGCCAGCTGCAATGTATTCCGCTTCAGCCATGCTAAGTGTGACACAAGCTTGCTTCTTGCATGCCCATGATACTAGTGCATTTCCAAGAATATGACAAGTGCCACTTGTGCTTTTTTTATCGGTCTTACATCCTGCATAATCAGCGTCAGAATAACCAATTAAAGAACATGTACTACCTTTTGGATACCATAGTTCGACATTCGTTGTTCCTTTGAGATACTTCATAATTCTTTTTACAGCGGTCAGATGCGATTCCTTCGGATTTGCTTGAAAGCGTGCACACAGACATACATTAAACATAATGTCAGGACGGCTTGCCGTCAAATATAATAATGAACCGATCATACCTCGATACTTTGTGATATCAATTGAAGTGTCGGATTCATCTTGATCAACGTACGTTCTGGATCCCATAGGAGTAGACATCACTTTGCAACTATCCATATCGAATCTTTTTAATAGTTCCTTGCAATACTTGGATTGGTTGATGAAGATGCCATCCTTTGTTTGCTTGATTTGAAGTCCATGAAAATAGTTCATTTTTCCCATCATGGACATTTCGAATTCTCCTTGCATCATAAGTGAAAATTCTTCGCAAAGATCTTTGTTTGTTGAACCAAAGATGATGTCGTCGACATAGACTTGAACCAATAAGGTGTTACCTTTGAACTTCTTTATGAACAACGTCTTGTCAACCTTTCCTTTTGTAAAACCCTTCTCACATAGGAAGTTGCTAAGGCGATCATACCATGCTCTTGGTGCTTGCTTTAAGCCATAAAGAGCCTTCTTCAACTTGTAGACATGAGAGGGATTCTTGAAGTCTTCAAAACCCGGAGGTTGTTTGACATAGACTTCTTCCTTTATGTAGCCATTCAGGAAAGCGCTTTTGACATCCATCTGGTACAACTGAAAATTCATTGAACAAGCGTAAGCAAGTAATAATCTAATTGCTTCTAACCTTGCTACCGGAGCGAACGTTTCATCAAAGTCGATTCCTTCTTCTTGGTTGTAGCCTTGTGCGACCAATCTTGCTTTGTTACGTACTATGATTCCGTTCTCGTCAAGTTTGTTCTTGAACACCCATCTTGTTCCTATGATGTGTTTGTTGTCCGGTCTTGGTACAAGAGTCCAAACTTGATTCCTTTCGAATTGATTAAGTTCTTCTTGCATAGCTAGTATCCATTGATCATCGCCTAAGGCTTCATCGATTTTGGTTGGTTCAATTTGAGATACGAACCCCATGTTGAGACAAGCATCCTTGAGATTTAGTCGAGTTGCAGCGCCTTGGCTAATATCACCAATAACTTTATCTATTGGGTGATCTCTATGAGTTCTCCATTCTTTCGGAAGATCTTGATGTTCTTCAATAATTGGTGAGTCATCTTCTTGTGATATTGCTTGTTCTTTTGATGTGTCCTTTTGTTGTTGTGATATATCTACTACATCATCATCATCATCCACAATAATATTATCCTCTTTCGAGGGGTTAGTCTCATCAAACGAAACATGAATAGATTCTTCAATTGTAAGTGTTCGTTTATTGAAAATTCTAAAAGATCTACTTGAGAGAGAATAACAAAGAAATATACCTTCGTTGGACTTCTCATCAAACTTACCAAGATTGTCCTTGCCGTTGTTGAGAACGAAGCATTTGCATCCGAATATGTGGAAAAAAGATATGTTTGGTTTCCTACCCTTGAACAACTCATACGGAGTCTTCTTGAGAATTGGTCGAATATTGACACAGTTGCTCACAAAACAAGCCGTGCTAACCGCATCCGCCCAAAAATATTTAGGAAGATTTGAGTCGCTAAGCATTGTTCTTGCAAGTTCCACTAATGCCCTATTCTTCCTTTCTACGACACCGTTTTGTTGAGGAGTCCTTGGTGCGGAAAAGTTGTGAGAGATTCCATGTTTTTCACAAAAATCTTCAAATGATGAGTTTTGGAATTCACCACCATGGTCGCTTCTAATGGAGACTATTGAGAGTGACTTCTCGTTTTGAATTTGCTTGGCATACTTCTTGAATGCTTTGAAGGCATCACTTTTCTGCACTAAAAACAATGTCCATGTGTATCGAGAGAAATCATCAACAATAACTAAAGCATAAACATTACCTCCGAAGCTTTTTGTTCTTGATGGACAGAAAAGATCCATATGTAACAATTGTAGTGGTCTTTGAAGTAGATATCACTTTATTGGATTTGAAGGATGTTTTGGTTTTCTTCCCTTTTTGGCAAGCATCACATAACTTTTCCTTGATGAACTTTATCTTCGGAAGACCAACAACTAGATCATGCTTTATTAATTTGTTTAAATGCTCCATGTGAATGTGAGCAAATCTCTTATGCCAAAGCCATGCCTCGTTGTTGTTTGCCATTAAGCACTTTACCTTCAAGGAAGAGTCATCAAAAGAAATCATGAAAATGTTATTAATTCTTTTACCTTTTAGCAAAAGTTAATGGGTGACTTCATGTTCTATTAAGCATTCCTCCTTTGTGAAGTTGATTCGGAACCCTTTGTCACACAATTGACTTATGCTAAGAAGGTTGTGTTTAAGGCCTTCCACATAAAGGACGTCTTCGATGATTGTATGAATAGGTGCACCAACGGTTCCAACTCCAAGAATTTTTCCTTTATTATCATCACCGTAAGTAACGTATCCTTTGGCCTTAAGTGATAGACTTGAAAATTTGTTGATGTCACTGGTCATATGCTTTGAACAACCGCTATCAAGATACCATTGATTCAAATTTGTTTTCAAGCATACCTACAAAACAAAAATCAAGTATTGTTAGGTACCCAAATTGCTTTGGGTCCATGATAGTTAGTACCCTTTTTAACCCACACATAATGCCCTTTAGCAACACCAATGTTGCGCACATAGCAAGCATTAGGTGTGTGGCCTTTGGTTCCACAATAAAAACAAGTAGGTTAAAAATGACTTCTATATCTAGGAACATAACTCTTTTTCTTAACAAATCTTTTCTTTCTATGACTTTGATGCACACTTTTAGAATTGATTGCCTTTTCTTTAACAACTTGTTCACTTGCTTTAACAAAAATAGTCTCATTTGTGCTTGGTTTGGAAAACTTAGAATATCCTAATCCACTTTTATCATTAGGATACCTTTGGTTTCTAAGAATTTCCTCCAAGCCGATTTTCCCTTTTTCATATCTTTCTAAAACTCTTTTAAGTTGAACAATTTGGAAAGATAAAGACTCATAATTTTTACATACAAGACTTTGTTTTTCATTCATCAACTTTTGCTTTTCATTTTCAATATATTTTTCTAAAGCAATATTTTTTTCTTCTAAAGATGAAATTTGTTTCTTTTGGGATGAAATACTTTTATACAAAGTCTTGCATTCTTTTAAGAGTTCATCTATTACATCTTGTGCATCATTATCATAAATAGAAAAGTTGCTACTAACCTCGTCATGTTCTTCATCGGAGTGATGTGAAGCCATTAGATCCATATTTGCACATTCATCGCTCTCCGATTCCGATGAGGAACTAACTTCATTTTCGTCCTAAGCAACATAAGCCTTTTTATTCTTGAAATCCTTCTTGCCTTTGAATCCTCCTTTCTTTGCATGTTTTGGACAATCCGGCTTTAGTGACCTTGCTTCCCACATTCATAACATGTGACTTCTTGAATCGATGTGGATGCATGCTTCTTCCTGAAATGTTTATTCCTTTTAGGAAAAGAGGAATTTTTATTTTTGTTAAAAAAACTTACCAAGCTTCTTAACAAGAAGCATGTAGTTCTCATCTTCGGAAGTCTCGTCATCTTTGTCATCCTTCATGTCAATCTTCAAAGTAATTCCCTTGGACTTTTTCTCTTGACTTTCGTGCTTCTCGAGCCTTCCAAGTTCCAATTCGTGTTCTTGAAGTTTGCCAAAGAGGGATGCGGATGTCATTGTTGAGAGACTCTTCTTTTCTGAAATAGCGGTCACTTTCGATTGCCATTCCCTTGTCAAGGATCTTAGGACTTTCAAGTTGAGATCGTCGTTGGTGAAGGTCTTCCCGAGAGCAATCAAGTGATTTGTTAGATGAACGAATCTTTTTTGTAAGGCAACAATAGATTCCCCAGGCTACATACGAAACATCTCATATTCTTGACTCAAAGTATTAAGCCTTGATCTTTTTACTTCTATTGTTCCTTCATGCGTTTCTACAAGGTATCCAAAATTTCCTTTGCCGATTTACATTGTGATATGTGGAAGAACTCGTCCATACTGAGAGCGCTTTGGAGTATGTTGATTTCCTTCTTCTCATTCAGGATCTTCTTCTTATCATCTTCATCATAAGTATTTTTTAACTTTGCGGTTCCAACGCCATTGATCACGTTAACCGGATTATGTGGACCTTCTTTGATCACTTCCCATATGCCTTCTCCTTGGGCTTCAAGATGTGCTTTCATTATGATTTTCCAAAAATCAAAGTATTCGCCGGAGAAGAGTGGAGGCTTGTTGCTACTTCCACCATCTTTGAAAACCGGATGTGTGCTTGCGGAAGCCATGCTGGATCACTAGGAACAAGTTACCTATAACTTGCTCTGATGCCAATTGTAAGTATACGAGTGCGCCTAAGAGGGGGGTGAATTAGGTTCTTAGAAAAATTTCCGGAATTTTATCGATGGATGAATAATTCTTGATTATTGTTCTAAGTTTAAAATGCGGTAAAGCAGAAAAGTAAAGTGGACACGGCGATATATAATGGTTCCCCTCACAATCCGAGAGTACTCCACTCCCCTTTCAACACTAAAGAGAATTTACTATAGTTTTGGACAAATACAAGACTCTTCCTAGTCTTTCTATACAAGTCACTAAACTATATCCACCAAGATCAATCCTCTTGGAATTTTCCACTATGTCTTATTGAGAACAATCCTCTCAACAAAACAATAATTCTGAATTTTATAAGATAGAAATTTGAAGCTTTGATTTTTTATCAATATAACAATTGATCTTCTCTTTCACTAACAATAATTCACAATCATAAAATATTAGATAGCTCAAGAATTTTCTGATTATATGATATGAAGTAATGCAGAAAAATTCTTGTCAAAAGTTTAAGAGTTTTGTGAATTCTTTTTTTGAAAATATTTTTGAAAGAGGTGACAAAAGATTTTAAAAAGTTTTGAATTTATATGCACATAACACCCTTATGAAACAATGTAATAACAGTAAAAATTCATGAACAAATGCCAATGCATCATGAAAAGGTTCCATGAAAAGATACATGAAGTGTTATGAAAAATACTGATTTTTCAAATTTGTGCAGGCTGCAATCGATTGCACTATAATGCAACTAGATTGCACATGCATACGTTGCCAAATTTTTCAAAGTTTTGAAACATGCAATCGATTGCATGTAAATGCAAATCGATTGCACCAAGTTAAAAAGCCAAAAATGCTTAAAACAAACAGATGTAAATCGATTGCATGTATGGTGAAATCGATTTACACAAGCTTAAACTTGAAAAATGCAAATTTAAATTATGCTAAGGTTAAGAGATGATTATGCCATGATATAGGTTTTTGATTGAGCATCTAAGACTTTAATTTTTGTGAATAATTGTTAATATACCTTCAAGTAACATCTTCTTAAAATAAGTCTTTGAACATGATGCATTAATCTTGAAAAATCATCTTTGCCTTCTTATCATATTGTAGCTAAGAGATGTGTCTTCATCAAAATAAGTGTTGATCATGGAGAAGCTTGACTTCACACCTACCCTATCCAAAGAATGCGAATTCTACTCCTAAAAGCAACATTTTAGCTCCTAGTAAAACTATATGCGCATCACAAATCTAGTTTCTAATGATTAATCAATTAAAGCATCAATAATCACAAAAAAAGATAAACGAAGAATGTCGCATGGTGAGATGAAGAGAAATAAGCTAAATCGAGAAAGTGATTCGGATTCACCAACCTACAAAGAGGAGGCTTGCTTTGGTGACTGTTGCGAGTTGATCGAAACGCGAAAGAAGAAAATACCGAAGATTCCTAGCTTCGATCCGCGAGAATGAAAAATAAATTAAATTGATGAAGATCTTGATGAACAACCACAAAATCACTTTCAAAATGAAGAATCAGCCCCAAAGAAAAGCAATTACTTCGATTAATCTTGAATAAACCATGGAATCAATGCTTGGATGAAGATTTAGCTTCAAGTTCTTCAAGCTTCAAAGCAAAACTTGATGAACTTATGAAGAAGCTTTGGTGAATTTGGAAAATGGAGAGAAAAGTTGAGATAATTGAGATGAAAAATGAGATGAAAATGTGAAAATGGTTGAAGTTGTGAGGTTTGGAGTGAAGTGAGCTTATATAAGAGCTAGGTTTGGGATGAGGCTTGGGTATGGAGTTAGCTTGGGCAATAGGTTTAGAAAATGTGGTTAGGAACTAGGCTTGGAGTTAGTTAAAGTTAGTTGGGGTTTCTAGAATATTCCTTGGAATATTCCTTGGAAGGTGGTAGAAGGATCTAGAAAATGTTTAGGAATTCAACTGAATGAGGGAAACCCAACTGAGTTTTGAAATTTTATTCAAATTTTGCAGCCGTTAACCGGTTAACCCCTGGAGTTAACCGGTTAACGGATGAAAAATATGAATTTTCTTTCCTTTGATTGGGCCATCTTGGAAATGAGTTGGGTTATTTTTATGATATTATTTTCCTTCTTAAGATCCAAAGTATGACAAGAAACACTTGATCACAAGCCTCATGCATATGCCAATGATGAATGATTTCACTGATTATATTTATTTTTTTTCGGATGCAATGCAATGTATGGACAACAACACAAAAATGGTGAATCATAAACCACTTGAGGTTGGCAATAAATAAGAGGGAAAATTTTGAGGTGTTATAGTAACCTTTACCACTCTTGGACCAATGTCGTACCAAAGTGAAAGATTCGTCCCATAGAGCTATGGGGGAGAAGTTTACTGTAATGGTCAAAAGCAGGACGTGACCACATCTAGCTCAGCTCAGTACCAAGTCAAAAATGTTGGAGTTGGAGGGTTCATAAGGAGTGGGAGATTATTTGCGCTTGAAACGTTAAGAAACAATGTGTTTCCGCCAAGGGACAATGCAGAGGCCCAAGAAAGAGCAAAGGGAAATCTAGCCATGGCCAGTGATGTCCCTATACCAGAGCCTGATATCACTTTCAACAAAGAAGCAGAAGAATTTCTGAGAATCATTAAGAAGAGAGATTACAAAATAGTTGATCACTTGCAGCAAACTCCCTCCAAGATTTTAATCTTGTCCTTGTTGATGTGTTCAGACTCACACAGAAAAGCTCTGTTGAAGATTTTAAACAATGCCTACGTGCCACATGACATATCATTAAATCAGCTTGAGACGATGGTTTCAAGTGTGAACGCCAACCATGGTTTAGGATTTACGGATATGAATTTAACCACTGAGGGACGCAGCCACAATCGAGCTCTACACATTTCTATGGAATGTAAAGGAGTTGTGCTCTCTCACGTACTGGTGGACACATGGTCATCCCTGAAAGTACTTCCAAGGAAAGTATTGATTAAGTTGGACAATGACAGGGTTGTACTTAGACCAAGTGACTTGGTGGTCTGGGCATTCTATGGCTCCAAAAGGTCTGTATTTGGAGAAATGGAACTACCAATCAAGGTAGGACCACATGTTTTCAATACTATCTTTTATGTTATGGATATCCAACCCGCATATAGCTATTTGCTAGGACGACCCTAGATACATGCAACATGGGTTGTGTCTTCAACCCTCCACCAGAAGCTCAAATTCGTCTGGGAAGGACATATCATTACAGTGTGCGGGTAAGAAGACATCTTCATCAGTCACTTGTCCTTGTTCAAATATGTAGAGATGGATGGAGAGATTGTTGAAACTCCTTGTTAAGCCTTCAAGCCAATCAGAACCGAGGGTACATCGTCATTAGTTGCCTTGTCATAGGACAAGATGATGGGTGTGCCAATCTCATCCTACAAACAGGCCTTGAAGTTTGTGGAGTCAGGTACGAATGAGGGCTAGGGAAAAATGATTGAAGTCCCGAAGAAAGAAGACATGTTTGGGATTGGCTATAACCCAAATCAATCAATGCTAAGTCAGAACGCTAGAGGTCGGAAAGGCCCGATTACTTTCACGAGTTCAGGATGGGTTGACCATTGCAACATCTGTGCAATGCAAGATGAAACGATTGATAATGAGTGTAAAATGGACAAGTGGATAAAGCCTTGTGTCATAGGTGTGAAACTCAACAATTGGTCGGCCGAAGCAATCATCTCTGTCACTCAACCAGAAGTGTAATAGTTTTATGTTTCTATTCTTTTGTATGAAAGCGTTATGCCTTTCCCGGGGCATAGTAGCTCATTGTAAGGGTTCATTATTTCATAATTCAATAACAATCATTAATAAAGTGGACATTTTTGGAATTCATTCACGTTATTCCTTATCTTTCATTTTATTTTTGTTTTAAAATAAATGGCAATGTTTTTCCATGTCTCCCAATCTTTCTAAAATCTAGCATGAATCATCATTCATGTAGATGTACTCCATCGGGTCTCATCAGTGACGACTCTACTAGGGCTCAATATGACTTCGTCAATCCAATTTACCTAGTCGATGAGGAAGGTGAAGAAGATTATGAATTACCCGAAGAATTAGCCAAATTGCTCAAGCAAGAGGAGAGGGTGACTAAGCCACATGAAGAGGCCATTGAGGTGATAAACCTGGGTACTGAAGAGGACAAAAAATAGGTCAAGATCGGGGATATATTGGAAGAATCTGTAAAGAGTCGTTTGATTTCTATGCTCTGAGAATATGTTGACATCTTTGCCTAGTCCTACCAGGATATGCCAGGGTTGGACACCAATATCGTAGTGCACATGCTGCCGCTCAGAGAAGATTGCCCGCCGGTGAAGCATAAATTGAGAAGAAATCGACCTGACATGGCTATAAAAATGAAGGAAGAAGTTCAAAAGCAGTTTGACGCCAGATTCTTGGATGTAACAAGTTATCCTCCGTGGGTTGCAAATATTGTACCAGTTCCTAAAATGGATGTCAAGGTCAGAATCTGTGTGGATTATCGAGACTTGAATTGGGCGAGCCCCAAAGATGACTTCCCACTGCCATATATTGACGTGCTAGTTGACAACACTGCCTAGTTCTCTGTGTTTCCCTTCATGGATGGCTTTTTAGGCTATAATCAAATCAAGATGTCTCTAGATAACATGGAAAAGACAACCTTCATTACCCCATAGGACACCTTCTATTACAAAGAAATGTCGTTCGGTTTGAAAAATGATGGAGCAACATACCAATGAGCAATGGTGACTGTATTCCATGAGATGATTCATCACGAGATCGAGTTCTACGTCGATGATATGATCGCGAAGTCACAAACAGAAGAGGAGCATTTAGTCAACCTAGCCAAGTTATTTGACAGGCTTCGGAAGTTCAGATTGAGGTTAAACCCAAACAAGTGCAGATTTTGGGGTGCGTTCCGGAAAGTTGCTAGGCTTTATTGTTAGTGAAAGGGGGATTGAGCTTGACCCTGCGAAAGTAAAAACAATTCAGGAGATGCGTGAGCCGAGAACCGAGAAGGAAGTACGTGGCTTCTTAGGGAGGTTGAACAACATTGCACAGTTAATCTTTCACCTAGCAGCTACGTGTGAGCCTATTTTCAAGCTTCCGAGGAAGAATCAAGCCATCAGGTGGAATGATGACTTCTAATTATCTTTTGACCGAATCAAGGAGTATCAGTAAGAACCTCCGATTCTCATACCTCCAGTTCCAGGTGTAAACACCCCAAATTTGCCCTCACCCATTCACACCATGGCTTGTGATCTTTTCATATGCATAAACTCAATCATACCATCCCATATCACATTTTTGATTCACTGCATAGATTCAAAGTCATCTGCATCTAGGGTTTGTGATCTGAGCAATCCAAGAGCTTCTTGAGCCACTCCAAAGGTCATCAATCACTTCAAAGGGGTCCATGTGTGTTCAAGTATCATATTATATCCTCTCAAAGTCAAGAATGTCAAAGAATCACAAGAACTGAAAATGGGTATAGGGAGTATGCATATCAATTTTCATGAAGAAATTCCATGGGGAAGTCATCTGATCAAGAGTTGACTTTTCAAGCAAGTCAGTGCAAAATCAGGGCATCTGAGGCCCCCAATGACCCAACCAAGGGGTGTTCTTCATCATTTTGATTGTATATGATCTTTATTTGATCATGGAAGATGTTGGAAGTTCACAAAATTGAAGAATTTCAAGTCTTTTGCAAAGTTGACTTTTTGGGCAAGTTTGACTTTTAATGAAATTGTCCTTTTAGGCAACTTTCTCAACCCTTACTTTTTGATTCAAAAAAGCTTCAAATGGAAAAACTTTGGTCATGAAAGTTGTAGAATAGATCATTCCCTTTTCAAAAAGTACAAGAACATGACCTAATTCATTTTGGATCAAAAGTTATGGCTTGTCAAAGTTGGCTAAAATCACAAAATTTCAAAGTTTCCACCAAAGAGGCAAAGTTGCAAATTCACTTCTCAAGGCAAATTAAGTCATCAAATGCATTTCTAAACTTCACCACATGATCACACAAGTCCTAAAAGTCAGATTGCACCCAAAGAATCACATGTTTTATGGCTTATGTAGCAAGACTTTTTTCATAAGAATCAAAAGCAAGGCAAGTTGCAAAACTCATCATAAGACACAACCCACTTGCTTGCTAGCCTGCTGAGCCACCCTAGGCATCTCCCCTTATCATGCTGCGCAGGACACACTCTTTGTCCTTGTCTAGAAAGTAGCCCATACTTCTCTTACACCAACTTTGACATTTTGGCAAAAGGACCCATACCAATCAATAAAGCACACATCACTTCATCTGACCAATGGCAATTGTTTATACAAATAAAAAGCAAGCCAAAGCAACTACAACACAAGCCTAAAACACTCCACAACTCAGCATTCTCATTTTCACCCCAACTTGCAAGAGCATTCGAAACTCTCAGCACATGCCACAAACACACAAACAAGCTTCACCAATCAACTCAACACACTCACCTGGTCACAAAGCACCCATCACCATTGCCTTAAACTCCCAGAATCACAAATACGATTCTCACCTCACCTTGAGCAGAACTCCTGCCATCTCTCAAACCAGTCATTGCAAACTTCAAACAAACATTGCAAGCTTCTTAGGAGGATCAGTGGAGTAGATTTGAGCCAAAGAAACAGCCTGAAAGCTCTGGAATCGAAAGCTCCATCTCAGGTATCCTCCAAGAACTTTTTTCCAGAAATGGATTTTTAAGTTTCTAAGATGTTCTTCATGATTTGCTGATCACTCTGATGTTCTTAGTTTTGAAAATGGTTGAGAAATAAGTGTTTAATCTTGTTCTGAAACTTTTCTGACCTAAAAATGTTTGGCTTCGATTCGCATGATTAGTGAATGAGAAATGAGGTTTGATCAGGGGTTTTGATTCAGTGGTGTGTGGGGATGATTTCTGGGCTTTTAGTTTTCATTTTTGTAAGGTTTTGAGGATTTTAGAGATTTTCAGGTGGGAGTCCCACCGGAGAAGACGACCGGAGGTCTTCTCCGGCCACCTGAAAATAATTAGGGCTAATCCCTGTGTTTAATGAAGTTTGAATATTGCCCCTTGGATGTGTTGACTCGCGCGCATTCGGACGCCCAGGATCACTCCATTTTGCCCTAATCTTGAGTTGACTTTATTAATCCAGATTATTTAATTTTTAATTGGGATTAATGAAGTTTGAATGTCAGCCTTTAGATTGCGCGCGCAGTCAACAAACCCTTCCCCAGATTCAATCCTGGCCTCTCATTCAGCATACTTCTCATTAATTCAATTTTATTTTCTTTTTTATTCATTTAATTTGTCCATTTAATTTAAAATAGTAAAACCATTTTAAAAATTCTGAAAAGTTTTGTATAAACTTTTATTAATTTTCAGAAACCAAAAACATTTTTATTTTTATTTTTTGCATTAAAAAATATTTTTAAATCATTTAAAAGTTTATTTTTAATTAATTAATGAGAATTAATTAATTAAAAATACTTTTAGGTATTTAAAAATCACCAAAAAATTCATGAAACCTTCATAATCATTTAGAAACATTGTCCAACCCTCAAACCAAATTTCTTTTTTGATCTTGATGTCTTTTGAGAATTTTTCATGGAATTAAAATCATTTCAAGGCATTATTTTGATCCAACCTTCAAAAAATCATTTCTGCCTAACCATTGAGAGTTGGACTTTGATTCTTCTTGCATTGCATTTTGTTTAGCATGTAGTTTGTGAGATTAAATTGGCATGATCTGATCTTTCATTTTCCATTTGTTTGGCATTTTTCTTGTTAAGGTACCCTAAAACCCTAGAAATCTTAGGAAATTCATAACTTTCACTAGGTTTAGAATTGGATCCCCTCCTTTGGGCAGTGAGTTTGTGTAGGGTTAGGGTTCCTTTGAGTACATTTTCAATTTTTTATCTTGATGTTTGCTTCTGATTTTGGTTTTTGTTTGATGCATGGATCATAAACCCTAATTTGAGCTTCCATATGATCCATCTTTGCATTTGCTTGCATACCTTGACTTGCCATAGCAATTTGTGCATCCATTTGATTCATTTGGCATCTTAAGACATATTGAGAGCATGTGTGATCATTGCATCTTGCATTTGCCATGTTGTATGCCATTTGCACTTCATAACATTTCATGTGTGTTCATGGTTCTTAACTTGTTTCATTTGCATCCATAAGCTTGTATGATCATCCCCATGCTTTGTTTCATGTTTGCATCATCTCATAGCATCATTAACATCATGAATGTGCTTCTGGTTTTGATTCACACCATGTCATTTCATCTCATTTTGCATTACATTGCATTCCTTTACTAACTTTTCAGGTGGTAAGTAACTTTTAGAAGTGAATTTGCCTTCACTTCTCACTTTTTCTTTTCATCTCTCTTATGCATCCATGCTGCATTTTGTTATGTGTTTGAGATTGAGCTTGCTCTTTCTTTTTCTTCTTACTTTCTTTCCTCAAGTGACTTGTCTTCTTAAATGAAGCAAGTTACTTTGCTTCATTTGCTCCTTTCATCTGCTTCCTGGTGGTTCCTTTGAAGATTTCTCTTGTAAACCTCACAAACCTTAGGAACAACCAAGCATGAAAATGATTAGGGTTTTGATTAGTCCCCCTTAGTTTTACCTTTGTGTCTCATTGAGTCTTCTCTTCTCATCTCATAATCAGGGACTAAACCCTAAAGGCTTTAAGGCTTTGTGGTTAAGCTTATGCCTGCATCCTTCTATTAGGATGGAGTGTATAACTTTAATCCTAAGTGTTAAACCCTTAATGTGTTTAACTCCTTTAATCAATTCATCTTAATAATCATCAAGACATCAAGCTTGTAACTTGGGCCTTGCATTAGGGTTCTAATTCTTCCTTAATTGGTTAAGAAGGACTAACCCTAGTGTTAATGGACAAGTCCCCCTCAAGTTGTCTTACAAATCATAAAATCCACTTCATCATCTCACCATTGAATAAAATCCACTTAATCAAAGGCTTGTTTTGTCATGAGTTTAATCCCTAATCATGGATTAAGTTGAGGAGCTTTCCTCAGCTTAAACATTCTCATCTATTATCCTTCTATTAGGATGGTGTAATGAGTCTGTTTAATCCCTGATTATGGCTTAATCTCATTACTTAACACTAAACAAAAACAACAAAAACATCTAAATAATCACAAGTAGGTTAATGATCTTAATCCTACACCATGGTGTTTAAGTGTGAGAAGCTGACTTCACACTTAAGGTATTCTCATTACCCCTAATCAGAGGGAAGATGTGATGAGTTTACTAATCCCATTGGTTTAGGCTTAAGCTCATTATCTTATGACAAAAATCCAAAAGCAATAAAAGACTGAAAACTCAAAAACAAACAATAATCGTCTCCTCCGGGATTCTTTTCTCATCTCATTCACTCACAAACGAGAACTTGCTTCTTCCGTCTAATGCAAGACAGTTTGCACCTGAGCCAGACAGGTCATACACTTGAGCATAGACAAGCAAGCAGTTCACAAGTCAATTCATCTTTCAGTCTCTTTGGGTCGAACTACGGTGTTCTGACTTCCTCATTGCACGAGAGGATACGTAGGCATAACTTAACTGTTATCGAACAAAAGTCTCTGTATATCCCCCCTCCTCCCAGCACCATTCTTTTAGCCTCATTATCATGAGCATTTCACTCTTGTCCTTACACTGACACTGTACATACTACACTTCACTTATACACTTCACTTCTCTTACACTGACACCTGTACATCCTTTTCCAGCTCTTTTATACACAAATTGCACTGACACTACCCCTTTAAAACACAAATCTTCTAAGCGTGGATCCCGTCGAGTACGACGGACAATCTGGGTGCTAATACCTTCCCAGGTTGTAACCAACCCCCTTTCTCAGTCTCTCTGGTTCGCAACCGTCTTATCCATCTCTTTCTAGGTCTATGCAACATTGCCTTTCCTCCGGGATAAAAATTCCTAGCTGGCGACTCTTTTCATTCCCTGTGAGTTCACTCCTGTGTGTTCTCACATCCCTCCTCTCGCCGACCGTTCGCGTCTGTACCCCATTTGACCCGGCGTCATTTGGTGGGAGCGACAGCTTGGCGACTCTGCTGGGGACCCTTATACTGTGACCAGGGCTTCTGGTTCTTTTTGTGGGTTCCTCCTAGCGCTTGTTTGATTTGTGTTTACTGGGGTGTTATATTCTATTTGTGTTTGTATATGTATTTTATTGCTTTATGTACAATTGGTTTACTGCTTTATTTACAGCTTTATATACATCATACTGTCATATTATTCTGGCTGGATCTGGTTTTGTTGCTTTGGTGGGTGGGTATTCTATTGAGAGTTGAGGTCCTATACCTGGGACCTGAGTGACACCTAGGCTAGAGTGGTTCATGTTCTTTCCCATTCCATTTCGGTCTGGTGCGGGAATATGAAACACGGTTCAGATATGGGTTTCTTCTTGAGAACTCTGTGCTACAGATTTCCTGTAGTGCTAGGGCTATCTGGGAAGCCTGCTAAGTCTGGATGACCTTTATTATGACCTTCAGAAACTGAGGTGAATTAGAGGAGGATCTTTTATGGTTATTGTAAACATTGTACCTCCGGGTTAGAAGTGTTTACACTTCTCATAACTGATCCAAGTCTGAGGATCCTTGTTTTAGAACATCACCTGTGAGGGGGTTGGGCTGTTTACAGGTTTGCAGGTACCCTTGACCTCAGCATACCCTGTTACTTTGTTTTGATTAAGAGTACTCCATGTTGGAACAGTTCTTGTGATTTTAACCCTGGACATGTGACTCTTTATTTGAGTCCCCCACCTTGGTTACTGGACTTATGAACCTCCATCTGGATTTCTTGAACATACATGGACTTATATCAAGGCAGCAATCAGATCCAGCTTTATCACAAACCCTTGCATATCATTTGCATACATCATCATTGCATCATTTTAACATTTGCTTATTTGTTTTTCAGGGTATCCATCATACATTTTGGCTTGGTTTTGACCCCTTTATCTGCATAAACCTATCTTCATCAGTATCTACTTCAGCTATCAGCTACCTGCTTCAGTCACCTGCATCACCAGTCTCAGCCTGTCAGTGGCCCATCATCAGTATTATTCTCCATCATCAGCATATGTCTCAGTTCTTCTTCAGCAACATGGCACCTAAGAAGAGTAATATCTCCTACCATTTCTTTGAACCTGAGTTGGCTAGCATCAGGAAGATCCAGACCCTGATTACTCCAGACCATATACCACTATTTAGAGAACATTATGGAGGAATCCTTGATGTGGTTATGGATTTGGACCCTTCACAGAGGAGCTTGATTCATACTTGCCTGCAGTTCTATGATCCCCCTCTAAGGTGCTTCACCTTCCAGGATTTTCAGTTGGGGCCTTTATTAGAGGAGTATTCATCATTGGTTGGTGTACTCATCAGGGGTGGAGTCCCCTTCAACCCTGAGATGGCTTTTCCTAGTAATGAAGAGGTGGCAAAGGCATTGTATCTAGAACCAGTTCTGATTGGGCAGAACATGACAGCAAAGGCTGGAGTCTCTGGTTTTCACTTGGATTTCTTGACCTCTCAGGCTATTCTGAAAGCCTCCTTGGGGGAGTGGAAGGCAGTCTGTGCTTTGTTGGCCCTTAGCATATATGGGGTCATACTTTTTGTAGATGAGCCTAAATTCATTAGCAAGAATGCAATCCATCTTTTCATCCTGAGGAACCCAGTGCCCACCTTACTGGGAGATCTTTACTACTCTGTTCACCAAAGGAATGAAAAACAAAGGGGAAGATTAGTGAGATGTTGTGCTCCTTTGTTCCATACCTGGCTGCTCAAGCACTTGCCTAAGACTGATGCATTCTTGAATCCTCATCAGTAGAAGAACTGGGCTAGGAGACTTGTTGCTTTAACCTCAGATGATATCAGGTGGTGCACTCAGAGCACCAAGGGCAGAGACATCATTACAAGTTGTGGGCAATTTCCCAATGTACCTTTGATAGGAGTGAAGGGTTGCATCAACTACAACCCTCTGCTATTCAAAAGACAATTGGGCTATGCATTGGTCCACACTCCTAGGGCACAAGACTTGGCTGAAACCCTTTATTGTGAGAACAAGCCTAATCTGGCTATTGTCAGACAAGCATCCTGGGCTTGGGACAATGTCCAGACTAAAGGGGTAACCATTCTTGGGAGATGCAACAATGTGGCCTCAGCACAGTACTATGAGTGGTCCCATGCCATGGCTCAATTTTCTGGGATGCCCTTCACCATGGAAGATATACCTGGACCATCCTCAGCACCACCTCTTGTCACTGTCAGTTTAGAGGAGTTTGAGAAACTAAAGGAGAGAAATGAGAAGCTGACTCAGGCTCTACAGAAGACCCTCTGTGAGAGGAGTGATGGTCTACTGGACATTGAAAGGTTAGAAAAGCTAAAGGTGGAGCATCTAGCCAGGATTGAGAAGTCAGAGGACTATATCAAGAAGTCAAGGGCTGGAGAGCAGATCTTGAAGAATGCCTGCAAGGAGGCTCAGTTCCAGAAGGCCAGGACTGATTTGTATCTGAAGGAGAGTCAAGCTAGGTGGGTCAGGATCACCGAAGCTCATACTCAGGAGGATAAGAGGACTCAGGACAAGATTGAGCAGTTGGAGGCTAGTGCAAAAGAGCAACAGGAAGCCCTGCTAGCAGCCTAGAGAGAGATCTCAGAGTTGAAGATTAGGGCTGGTGTGAAGAAGTCAAAGGACCAGAGTCAACACAAGAAGCTAACTGCAGCTGTTACTACAAGGAATCTCCTTATCAGGAATCTCACGGAGCGTCCAGCTGATCCTGTGACTGAAGCACTTCTCAAGGAAGTTCAGGAGCATGAGTTTGGTCTTGGTGTTTGATTTTTGCTTGTTGTTGCTTTCATTCCATGTACTTTTCTTTATGTTGTATTTTTGACCCCTCAGAGGGCATGTATTGAAAAAAGAAACAAACTATGTATCATTTACTTTTTGTAATGTATGTGTTGGTTTGTTTTATCTGAGTTTCTTTCAAGCAACAGCACAAGCATCTTCCTCAAGGGTCTGGAAAGGTCAAAACCAAGTGCCAAGCCGGATACCTTGAAGACAAATAAGCATACTGCATTGCATACTATCCTTTGTTTGTTTTGTAGGTTTGTTTTGTTTTTGTTACTAACTCTGTTGTGACTTCAGGAACTATTGCTCGACGTCGGGTGTTCCCACCCAACCGTCCACACAGATATCCCACCCGCAACAACCTTCCGGGCATACAAATGGACCAGGTACAGCAGGACCTTACAGAGGTCAGGAACCAAATGGCCAATGAGAGATTGGAAATGAGGAATCAGATGACACAATTTATGGAGGTGATGAATAATATGGCTCAAAGCCAAGAGAGATTAAGAGCACTGGTAGAGAGGCAGAATCAGGAAGATCCCCATCTAGGGACTGCTGGGACAAGCAATAATGAGAGAGTTCAACCCCATGTTAATCCTCCAGTCTATGGACCCCACCTTCATCCAGAGATCAACATCCCTGTTAATGTGAAGGGGACTGCCACTACAGGTAGAGTGCTGCAAGAAGACCCCTAGGAAGATCAATTTACAGTGATGGGAGCTGGGGAGGAAGCCTATGACAGAAGGCTAGATGAGATTGCTGAGAAACTGAGATCCCTGGAGTACCAGAACTCTTTGGGTTTTGATGTTATGGACATGGGCTTAGTGGACGGGGTCAGGATTCCCCACAAATTTAAACCACCGTGCTTTGAGAAGTACAACGGGACTTCCTGTCCACGGACCCATTTACAATCCTTTCTGGGGAGGCTGAAGGCATATACCATGGACGAAAAGCTATGGATGTTTTATTTTGAGGATAGCTTAACAGGAGCTTCAAGGGAATGGTACTCTCATCTGACTAGAGCAACCATCAGATGTTGGAAGGACTTGGCAGAAGCCTTCATTAGACAATACCAGTATAACTTGGATATGGCTCCCAATAGGACCCTCCTGATGGGAATGGCACAATCATCTAGAGAAAGCTTCCGGGAGTACGCCCAGAGGTGGAGACAGCTTGCTGCTGCTGTCCAGCCACCCATGTCAGAGAGGGAGATGGCTGATATGTTTATGAACACCCTCCAAGGGACATACATTGATAGGCTAGCTGCCTTTTCTTCTACCAGCTTTGCAGATGTCGTTATAGCTGGAGAAAGAATTGAGAGCCTATTAAAGATGGGAAAAATTTCTGACAACGGTGCCAGCTCATCCAACAACACAAGAAAGCCTTTTGTGGGCCCAAGAAGAACTGGTGAGACCAATGCTATCCAGGCCAGCAGGGGCAGACCCCAATATGTTCATAGGTCTGTGGAAGCAGTTACCATTCCCGCTCCAATTCATCCACAACCAGCTTATCAACCACAACAACAAAATTATCGGCAACAAACTCAGTATCCTCCTCAGAGAAACTACAAAGACACCACCAACAACAATCAGCAAAGACCATTCCAACAGAGACCTTCTCAGGCCAATAGGGTGATCGATCCGATCCCTATGCCCTATGCCACATTATTGCCACAGCTCCTTAAACTCAACCTGGTTGAGCTAAGGACATTGGCACCTCCAGATCCTGCCAGTCTGCCCAGAAATTACGACGCCAGCGCCAGATGTGCTTTTCATTCAAATGCACCTGGCCACAGTACAGAAAAGTGTAGAGCCTTACATATGAAGGTACAGGACCTAGTGGATTCCAAGGCTCTAAACTTTGCACCACCACCAAATGTTAACAAGAACCCTATGCCACACCACGGAGGACCCAAAATCAATGCTATTGAAGAAGACAAGTCGTCTTACTTGATAACCAGTGTGGGTCAGATTCGGACACCCTTGGTAGAGATTAAAGCTCAACTCCTTGAATGTCAAATGTTCCCGGGATGTGAGCTAGGATGTGCTTATTGCAACATTTCAGTGAATGGGTGTGATAACTTGAGAGATGGCATAGATGGTCTCATCCAGAGTGGCCTGCTTCAAATCACAACATCAATTCCTACCAATCCAGCAATCTCCTTAACAAAAGTTCCAGAGTCTTCTACAACTGCAACAACCATTGTTTCAAACAACTCTTCAATCTCATCAACAAATGCTTCATCTGTTACTTCAACGGACCAAATATCAACTGACATCCCTTCTACAACTTCAGCACCCCTTCATTCAGAATCTCCTACAACAACAACACCCATCCTTCCAACAGTGTCTCCTACAACATCAGCGGCAAACAATGAAAGTGTCTCAACAGTTACAATTTATTATGATCCTGAAAATAATTCTGCCTACAACTCACAAAATGCCACTCCTATCAGAGCACCGGTCACAATATACTATGATCCACATACTATCGTGGTCCCTTCTGCAGCTGCCATCAGTCCAGTCACTATCACAGTGCCTGGGCCAGTACCTTATGAAAGCAGTAATGCCATCCCTTGGCATTACGGCTCCGATCTATACTGCGAAGGACAGAAAATCACTCTTGAATCATCAACTTCTTCACCGCAAATAGACAATGTGGGGGGAGGCGGAGGCTTCACTCGAAGTGGACGTCTCTTTGCCCCGCAGATTCCAAGACCCAGTGCCGAAGCAGAAGCTGCTACCAAGGCAAAAGGGAAGAGCATGGTGCAAGAAGAACAAATTGCCAAAGAAGCTTTGAAAACACCTTTTGATCAAGAGGTTGATGAATTCATGAGAATCATCAAGAAAAGTGATTACAAGATAGTGGACCAGCTTCACCAGACGCCTTCCAAGATCTCCATTCTATCATTGCTTATGTGCTCCGAGGCTCATCGGAACGCACTACTAAAAGTCTTGCACGCAGCTTATGTGCCAGAAGAGATCACCGTCAATCAGTTGGAAGATGTGGTTGGAAATGTTAATGCTAGTAATGGACTAGGGTTTACCAACACTGATTTGACTACGGAAGGCCGCAATCATAACAAGGCTTTGCACATTACCATGGAATGTAAGGGTGCAGTTCTTTCCCATGTGCTGGTAGACACAAGATCATCCCTCAATGTCTTACCCAAAAAAGCCCTTGTGAAGCTGGAATATGAAGGATTGGCGTTACGTCCCAGTAACTTGGTAGTGAGAGCCTTTGACGTTTCTAAGAGATCAGTTCTGGGAGAAATTGAGTTGCCGGTAACGATTGGCCCACAAATTTTCAAAACGACCTTCTACGTGATGGACATTCAACCTGCCTACAGCTGTTTGTTGGGTAGACCATGGATTCATGCCGCTGGCGCAGTTACGTCTACCCTTCACCAGAAGTTAAAATTCGAGTGGGAAGGCCAAGTCGTTACTATTTGTGGAGAGGAGGATATTTTTGTTAGCCATATGGCTACATACAAATACATTGAGATGGATGGGGAGATCCACGAAACGATGAGCCAAGGGTTTGAGGCCCTGAATGTTAATGAAACATATGTTGTACTTGGGACTTCCATGACATCTTATCAACAAGCCCGGAAGGTTGTTGAGGAGGGGAATGCTCAAGGCTGGGGCAAACTGTTGCCTGTGGAGAAGAAAGAGGATAGATTTGGGTTGGGTTACAAACCAACTCAACAAGATCAAGCAGAGGCTGCTAAGGAGCCCAACTTTGTTAGTGGGGGGATGCTCACCCCTGATGCTGTCAACAACTTGGAAGATGAGTCAGAAGATGAGCGTAACCTGGAGAGCTGGATACGTCCAAGGATCCTGGGGAGCCGTATCTCAAACTGGTCTTCCTAGGAAATTATAAGAGTTACTCCTGCAGAGTAATTATTATTTCCTGTACATTTTAAGCATGCATCAAGTCTTGCATCTTGCCCAAGATGACAAGACTCATTTTGTAATCGGGCCATCTGTAATTTTTGTGCAACAAGATTAATCAATGAAATATCAGACTTCTTTTGCAAATGAGTCTTTTTCTTTTCCGCTCGCTGTTTTTTCATTTTTCTTTTTGTACAAAAAATAAATGGCAGTGTTTTCAAAATGTTAACTTCGTTTCACTTTTCTAAACAAGATTAAAATCAATCACTAAAATGAACAAACTGAACCCTTGCAGAGAATGCCTTCCAGACCGCACCGACAACAGCACGGCTATGACTTCGTATGACTTTGACAATCCGATCAATCAAGCTGATGAAGGGGTTGAAGAAGATTACGAGCTTCTAGAAGAGCTAGCTAGGTTGTTGAGACAAGAGGAAAAGGTTATCACTCCTCATCAGGAGGAGGTAGAAACGATCAATCTTGGTACAGATGAAGATGTGAAAGAAGTTAAAATCGGGGCCTGCTTACAAGACTCAGTGAAGAAACAACTGATTGACCTGCTTCAAGAATATGTGGATGTGTTTGCTTGGTCTTATCAGGATATGCCAGGGTTGGACACCGACATTGTTATGCACAAGCTGCCTTTAAGAGAAGATTGCTCGCCGGTTAAACAGAAATTGCGCCGCACTCGCCCAGACATGGCAATGAAAATCAAAGAAGAGGTGCAAAAGCAATGGGACACCGGGTTCCTTGCTGTAACTAGCTATCCACCGTGGGTTGCTAATATTGTGCCTGTGCCTAAGAAAGACGGCAAAGTAAGGATGTGTGTTGACTACCGGGATCTGCACAGAGCCAGCCCGAAAGATGACTTCCCATTACCTCACATTGATGTATTGGTGGATAACACGGCTCAGTTCTCGGTATTCTCCTTCATGGACGGATTTTCAAGATACAACCAGATCAAGATGTCACCTGAAGACATGGAGAAGACCACTTTCATCACACCCTGGGGCACGTTCTGTTACAAGGTGATGCCATTCGGGTTGAAGAACGCTGGTGCAACATATCAACGGGCTATGGTGACATTATTCCACGATATGATCCATAAAGAAATCGAATGTTATGTGGATGACATGATTGCCTAGTCCCTCACAGAAGAAGACCACTTGGTGAATCTATTGAAGCTATTCAAGCGTCTGAGGAAGTACCAACTGAAGCTGAACCCCAACAAATGCACATTCGGGGTGCGATCGGGTAAGCTGCTAGGTTTTATCGTAAGCGAGAAAGGGATTGAAGTTGACCCTGATAAAGTCAAAGCCATTCAAGACATGCCTGCACCAAAGTCAGAAAAAGAAGTTCGAGGGTTCTTAGGCCGATTGAACTACATTTCACGGTTCATATCTCACCTTACAGCAACCTGTGAACCTTTGTTCAAGCTGTTAAGAAAAGAACAGACGGTCAGGTGGAACGAAGACTGCCAGAGGGCTTTTGACAAGATCAAGGAGTACTTACAAGATCCTCCAATCCTTATGCCTCCAGTTGAAGGAAGACCTCTGATAATGTACTTAACGGTATCAGAAGAGTCAATGGGGTGTGTGCTGGGCCAGCATGACGAGTCTGGTCGAAAAGAGTATGCAATATACTACCTAAGCAAAAAGTTTACCGACTGTGAACAGCGTTATTCACTGCTCGAGAAAACTTGCTGTGCTTTAGCGTGGGCTGCTTGCCGACTGAGACAGTATATGTTGACCCACACTACTTTATTGATTTCAAAGATGGACCCAGTAAAGTACATTTTTGAGAAGCCAGCGCTTACCGGACGGGTTGCGAGATGGCAAATGATCCTCACAGAATATGACATCCAGTACACTTCTCAGAAAGCCATCAAGGGCAGTGTATTGTCTGAATATCTTGCTGAGCAACCTATTGATGATTACCAGCCTATGAGATTTGACTTCCCTGATGAAGACATCATGTTCATAAAAGCAAAAGATCATGAAGAGCCTGTTCACACTGAAGGGCCTGACCCGGGAGAAGAATGGACTATGATGTTTGATGGGGATGTTAACATGAACGGTCGTGGTGTTGGTGTAGTGCTCATTACACCCAAGGGAGTTCACATGCCTTTCTCGGCAAAACTCACATTCAACTGCACTAACAACGAAGCTGAATATGAAGCTTGCATTATGGGTCTTGAGGAAGCCATTGACCTCAGGATCAAGACATTGACTGTATTCAGAGATTCAGCTCTGGTAGTTAATCAAACCAATGGCAAATGGTACACACACCAGGATCATCTGATACCTTACAGGAATTATACAAGGAGGTTATTGACTTTCTTCACAACGGTCAAGCTTGAGTATATCCCTCGGGACGAGAATCAGTTTGCAGATGCTCTGGCTACCATTTCATCAATGATCAAAGTTCAAGCTGCCAATTTTGTGCCTCGGATTTCAGTGTCCAGACTCGACAGACCAACATATGTATTTGCAGCAGATATTGTCAAAGATGATAAGCCTTGGTTCCATGACATTAAGTGCTTCTTGGAGGATCAAACATACCCACCTGGGGCATCTTCCAATGATAAGAAAACTTTAAGAAGGCTTGCTGGTAGTTTCTTCCTGAACACTGATGGTTCTTTGTACAAGAGAAACTTTGATATGGTACTCCTCAGATGCGTTGACAGAACAGAAGCAGACTTGTTGATGCACGAGGTGCATGAAGGATCCTTTGGTACCCATGCAGGAGGGCATGCCATGGCTAAGAAATTGCTAAAATCAGGTTATTACTGGATCACAATGGATGCCGACTGTTGTGCCTACGCCAGAAAATGCCATAAATGCCAGATTTATGCGGATAAGGTGCATGTGCCTCCCAATCCTTTGAATATAATGTCTTCACCCTGGCCCTTTGCCATGTGGGGCATTGATATGATTGGCAAGATTGAACCGACTGCTTCAAATGGCCACAGATTCATCCTGGTCGCCATTGACTACTTCACCAAGTGGGTCGAAGCAGCTTCCTATGCCAATGTTACAAGACAAGTGGTAGCCCGATTCCTGAAGAGAGATATCATCTGTCGGTATGGAGTGCCCGAGCGAATCATTACTGACAATGGTTCTAATTTAAACAACAAAATGATGGCAGAGCTATGCCGGGACTTCAAGATCCAACACCACAATTCTTCTCCTTACAGGCCAAAGATGAATGGCGCTGTTGAGGCAGCTAATAAGAACATCAAGAGGATTGTGCGGAAGATGGTAGTCACCTACAAAGACTGGCATGAGATGCTGCCATTTGCCTTGCATGGGTACCGCACATCAATCAGAACATCCACTGGGGCAACACCGTATCAACTTGTGTATGGTATGGAGGCAGTCCTACCGGTTGAAGTTGAATTACCCTCCCTACGGGTATTGATGGATGTTAAGCTAAACGAAGCAGAGTGGGTCCGGTCCCGATACGAACAACTGAGTCTGATTGAAGAGAAAAGATTGGTTGCAATCTGTCATGGGCAGCTATATCAGAAAAGAATGAAGAAAGCCTTCGATCAGAAAGTCAGGCACCGAGAGTACCAAGTAGGAGAGCTTGTGGTGAAAAGAATCCTCCCTCCTCATACAGACCACAGGGGCAAATGGACTCCGAACTATGAAGGACCATTTGTAGTAAAGAAAGTTTTCTCTGGTGGAGCACTGATGCTCAGCACCATGGATGGTGAAGACTTCCCGTCCCCTGTGAATTCAGATGCAGTTAAAAAATACTTCGCATAAAAATGACCCGCTGGACATAAAAACAGAATGTAAGTCCAGGAAAAAATAGGGCATCCCGGCGAGTCAAAAACAGAATAAAAGACTTGGGCAAAAATAAGGGAAATAAACAAAAAAATTGTACACCCGCTGAGTTGAAAAGCCGCATTGGACAACTCAGGCAAAAATGGGTATCCCGATGGATTGAAAACCTGAAAGGGCGATCCATGCAAAATAAGGGAATAAGCGAACAACTGCACTTTGAATTCGTCTGTATCACCTACAACTTGGTAAGCTTCGAAAGGATCAAGCCTCTTTCGGAATCAGCCTTCTTCAGAAAGCAAGACGAGAAGAACGTCAAATGTCATACGAGTCATAGCACGAGGGAAGCTCCTTAAAGCGTCGTCAACATTGCCAGCATTTTGTTTCTCTATTTGTAACAATATCCTCATTTCAGGGGATATGTTTCTTTGATGTATCTTGCCAATTCAGGGCACATGAATTAATAAAAAACAGATTTTCGGTCAAGTTTCACCTCGTACACTTCATTTTACTTGCAAAGAATGTCTGGTGTCTTTAAAATACTGATTGCATAAATACAGATGCTTATCTTCAAAAAAATAAATAAAAACTACGTGCTTGCAGGAAATATACTTATTCCCGGGAGTGTCTGACTCCTATGACGGAATCCAGTAAGGGATACCTCGGGATTACTTGTGCGTCTCTGGTCTTTGTAGGATTGCAGGTATTCAAAGCGCAACTTGGGGCATGTAAGCTTCATCCCAGCAAGATGGCAAATCAGTATTCACTCAGCCTTGGCACCCGAAGTGCTCTCTCCCCAGCTGAGTTGCCTCTTGTTACTTCCCCCAACCGAGTTTCCGATCATTCTTCCTCAGCCAAGCACAAACTCCAGGGAACTGCTTCCCCACAGAGTCTCAGCCTCTATCCAGAAGAGCAACACACGAAGGAATCACAACAGAGTGAAGAAAGCTCCTACAAACCCCAGCTGGGTCCCCCAATTTACAGGAATAGGTCTATCATTGACCCATTTCCCCAAGCAAATACATTTCATCAGACCTACCAACGATCTCATCCCCAGCTGGGATGTTCACTTTAAGCAGATCGGCCAGAGATCTTCACGGCAACGGGATCCAAATCCCGGTTTGGTATCTTTGCATAATCATGGCATTCGCATCATATTCACCCACAAAGCGTAGCATTCCGTCTAATACGGAGCATTACGGCAAAAATCCAACATATTGCATAATCATAAGCCATGGTCCGAATCGAACACTTGTGAATATTGACAATTCATCAGCAGTATATAGAATAACCCTCCAGATTCCCCAGCAAAAGCAGTTGCCTCCCATTCTCCCAAACACCAGTATACACTCCTTGTGGCACCCGTCCGTGTCATATCCCCAACAGAAAGCCAAAGCATCCCCTTTGCACTCACAGATATGTATATAATTCCTTGACATCCGTCCATGTTACTTTCCCCAGCACAGTAACATAAACACTTTGTATACCAGATATTTGTTTATACTATACTTTTCTCCTTTCGACACTCGTCCGTGTCACTTCCCCTGCAGATTGAACACTCATCTATACACCAGTCATGCTTATACAGATACTCGTCCGTATCTTATATACACCATTTATATCCCCGCAGATTCGACACTCGTCCGTGTTCTTTGTTAACCAGTTGGTACTCGTCCGTACCATCACCTCAGAACTTGCGTCTAGCGTTTGTTTCTACATGATACTCGTCCGTATCATAAGTCTTAAGGATGCTCGTCCGCATCTTTAATCCATACGCTGTGTCAAACACTTACGTCTTCTTGAATATAGACACTCGTCTGTGTCTACTATTCCCCAGAAGAGTCCTTTAAGATTCAACACTCGTCCGTGTTCTCTGTTAACCAGTTGATACTCGTCCGTATCATCATCTCTGAACATGTGTCAGTATTTGTTTCTACTCGATACTCGTCCGTATCGAAGTCTTAAGTATGCTCGTCCGCATCTTTAAATCTATACACAAACATCCAAACACTTATACCTTTTGTTTCTTGGATATAAACACTCGTCCGTGTTTACTATTCCCCAGTAGATCACCAACAAAAAAATTTTCTTGTTATCTGACATTCGTCCTATGTCATGACAAACCCTGAGAGCAGCCGTACCCTGCTAGGTGGTCGTCCTCCACCTCTTGATGATCGTCCTTCATCATGCTCATCCGATGGCCGTCCCCATCGTTGATTTTCTATCCTACATTCGTCCTATGTCGTGATATTTAGCAGCCGTCCCCTGCTAGGTGATCGTCCTTCACCATTTTGATGATCGTCCTTCATCATTTTATCCAATGGCCGTCCCCATTGTTGATTTTGGTTATCTGATATTCGTCCTATGTCATGACAAACCTTGAGAGCAGCCGTCCCCTGCTAGGTGGTCGTTCTCCACCTCTTGATGGTCGTCCTCCATCATGCTCATCCGATGGCCGTCCCCATCGTTGATTTTCTATCCGACATTCGTCCTATGTCGCGATATTTTCGGCAGCCGTACCCTGCCAGGTGGTCGTCCTCCACCTTAGATGACCGTCCCTCATCTTATCCCCGACAGAGCAGCCGTCCCCTGCTAGGTGATCGTCCTTCACCTTTGATGACCGTACCTCATCATCTGTTTATTTCATTGATTCTTTAACCCGATGGCCGTCCCCGTCGTGGTCCCTTTTCTCTTTAACCCGATGGCCGTCCCCGTCGTGGTCCCTTTTCTTTTTAGCCCGATGGCCGTCCCCATCGTCGGTTACTTTACTTTATGAACTTGATGGCCGTCCCCGTCATGTTTCATTAATCCCCAGAAAATCTTACAGCTTTATCTTGGTGGCCGTCCCAATCATAATTCTTTTTATCCCCAGCATGTCGACCGTCCCCGTCATTGCTTTATTTGTCGCACTTTTCCCAGCATGTCGGCCGTCCCCGTCATTGCTCTTTACCCAGCAGTCGTCCTCTGCTCGACGGTCGTCCTCCGTCGCCCACACTTTACAATATACTTTATTTTCCTTTACAATCTATATCCCTTTTCTTCTTCATTCTGTGAGTGCAAATTTTGGACTGTCTTTGGTATTCAACCACAAGTTAACTTGTTTGCCTGTTAAGCCGTCGCTTACATCCTGCACAGCTAACTCATGTTTGAATAGGCGCAGCTGTAAACACCCCAAATTTGCCCTCACCCATTCACACCATGGCTTGTGATCTTTTCATATGCATAAACTCAATCATACCATCCCATATCACATTTTTGATTCACTGCATAGATTCAAAGTCATCTGCATCTAGGGTTTGTGATCTGAGCAATCCAAGAGCTTCTTGAGCCACTCCAAAGGTCATCAATCACTTCAAAGGGGTCCATGTGTGTTCAAGTATCATATTATATCCTCTCAAAGTCAAGAATGTCAAAGAATCACAAGAACTTAAAATGGGTATAGGGAGTATGCATATCAATTTTCATGAAGAAATTCCATGGGGAAGTCATCTGATCAAGAGTTGACTTTTCAAGCAAGTCAGTGCAAAATCAGGGCATCTGAGGCCCCCAATGACCCAACCAAGGGGTGTTCTTCATCATTTTAATTGTATATGATCTTTATTTGATCATGGAAGATGTTGGAAGTTCACAAAATTGAAGAATTTCAAGTCTTTTGCAAAGTTGACTTTTTGGGCAAGTTTGACTTTTAATGAAATTGTCCTTTTAGGCAACTTTCTCAACCCTTACTTTTTGATTCAAAAAAGCTTCAAATGGAAAAACTTTGGTCATTAAAGTTGTAGAATAGATCATTCCCTTTTCAAAAAGTACAAGAACATGACCTAATTCATTTTGGATCAAAAGTTATGGCTTGTCAAAGTTGGCTAAAATCACAAAATTTCAAAGTTTCCACCAAAGAGGCAAAGTTGCAAATTCACTTCTCAAGGCAAATTAAGTCATCAAATGCATTTCTAAACTTCACCACATGATCACACAAGTCCTAAAAGTCAGATTGCACCCAAAGAATCACATGTTTTATGGCTTATGTAGCAAGACTTTTTTCATAAGAATCAAAAGCAAGGCAAGTTGCAAAACTCATCATAAGACACAACCCACTTGCTTGCTAGCCTGCTGAGCCACCCTAGGCATCTCCCCTTATCATGCTGCGCAGGACACACTCTTTGTCCTTGGCTAGAAAGTAGCCCATACTTCTCTTACACCAACTTTGACATTTTGGCAAAAGGACCCATACCAATCAATAAAGCACACATCACTTCATATGACCAATGGCAATTGTTTATACAAAGAAAAATCAAGCCAAAGCAACTACAACACAAGCCTAAAACACTCCACAACTCAGCATTCTCATTTTCACCCCAACTTGCAAGAGCATTCGAAACTCTCAGCACAGGCCACAAACACACAAACAAGCTTCACCAATCAACTCAACACACTCACCTGGTCACAAAGCACCCATCACCATTGCCTTAAACTCCCAGAATCACAAATACGATTCTCACCTCACCTTGAGCAGAACTCCTGCCATCTCTCAAACCAGTCATTGCAAACTTCAAACAAACATTGCAAGCTTCTTAGGAGGATCAGTGGAGTAGATTTGAGCCAAAGAAACAACTTGAAAGCTCTGGAATCGAAAGCTCCATCTCAGGTATCCTCCAAGAACTTTTTTCCAGAAATGGATTTTTAAGTTTCTAAGATGTTCTTCATGATTTGCTGATCACTCTGATGTTCTTAGTTTTGAAAATGGTTGAGAAATAAGTGTTTAATCTTGTTCTGAAACTTTTCTGACCTAAAAATGTTTGGCTTCGATTCGCATGATTAGTGAATGAGAAATGAGGTTTGATCAGGGGTTTTGATTCAGTGGTGTGTGGGGATGATTTCTGGGCTTTTAGTTTTCATTTTTGTAAGGTTTTGAGGATTTTAGAGATTTTCAGGTGGGAGTCCCACCGGAGAAGACGACCGGAGGTCTTCTCCGGCCACCTGAAAATAATTAGGGCTAATCCCTGTGTTTAATGAAGTTTGAATATTGCCCCTTGGATGTGTTGACTCGCGCGCATTCGGACGCCCAGGATCACTCCATTTTGCCCTAATCTTGAGTTGACTTTATTAATCCAGATTATTTAATTTTTAATTGGGATTAATGAAGTTTGAATGTCAGCCTTTAGATTGCGCGCGCAGTCAACAAACCCTTCCCCAGATTCAATCCTGGCCTCTCATTCAGCATACTTCTCATTAATTCAATTTTATTTTCTTTTTTATTCATTTAATTTGTCCATTTAATTTAAAATAGTGAAACCATTTTAAAAATTCTGAAAAGTTTTGTATAAACTTTTATTAATTTTCAGAAACCAAAAACATTTTTATTTTTATTTTTTGCATTAAAAAATATTTTTAAATCATTTAAAAGTTTATTTTTAATTAATTAATGAGAATTAATTAATTAAAAATACTTTTAGGTATTTAAAAATCACCAAAAAATTCATGAAACCTTCATAATCATTTAGAAACATTGTCCAACCCTCAAACCAAATTTCTTTTTTGATCTTGATGTCTTTTGAGAATTTTTCATGGAATTAAAATCATTTCAAGGCATTATTTTGATCCAACCTTCAAAAAATCATTTCTGCCTAACCATTGAGAGTTGGACTTTGATTCTTCTTGCATTGCATTTTGTTTAGCATGTAGTTTGTGAGATTAAATTGGCATGATCTGATCTTTCATTTTCCATTTGTTTGGCATTTTTCTTGTTAAGGTACCCTAAAACCCTAGAAATCTTAGGAAATTCATAACTTTCACTAGGTTTAGAATTGGATCCCCTCCTTTGGGAAGTGAGTTTGTGTAGGGTTAGGGTTCCTTTGAGTACATTTTCAATTTTTTATCTTGATGTTTGCTTCTGATTTTGGTTTTTGTTTGATGCATGGATCATAAACCCTAATTTGAGCTTCCATATGATCCATCTTTGCATTTGCTTGCATACCTTGACTTGCCATAGCAATTTGTGCATCCATTTGATTCATTTGGCATCTTAAGACATATTGAGAGCATGTGTGATCATTGCATCTTGCATTTGCCATGTTGTATGCCATTTGCACTTCATAACATTTCATGTGTGTTCATGGTTCTTAACTTGTTTCATTTGCATCCATAAGCTTGTATGATCATCCCCATGCTTTGTTTCATGTTTGCATCATCTCATAGCATCATTAACATCATGAATGTGCTTCTGGTTTTGATTCACACCATGTCATTTCATCTCATTTTGCATTACATTGCATTCCTTTACTAACTTTTCAGGTGGTAAGTAACTTTTAGAAGTGAATTTGCCTTCACTTCTCACTTTTTCTTTTCATCTCTCTTATGCATCCATGCTGCATTTTGTTATGTGTTTGAGATTGAGCTTGCTCTTTCTTTTTCTTCTTACTTTCTTTCCTCAAGTGACTTGTCTTCTTAAATGAAGCAAGTTACTTTGCTTCATTTGCTCCTTTCATCTGCTTCCTGGTGGTTCCTTTGAAGATTTCTCTTGTAAACCTCACAAACCTTAGGAACAACCAAGCATGAAAATGATTAGGGTTTTGATTAGTCCCCCTTAGTTTTACCTTTGTGTCTCATTGAGTCTTCTCTTCTCATCTCATAATCAGGGACTAAACCCTAAAGGCTTTAAGGCTTTGTGGTTAAGCTTATGCCTGCATCCTTCTATTAGGATGGAGTGTATAACTTTAATCCTAAGTGTTAAACCCTTAATGTGTTTAACTCCTTTAATCAATTCATCTTAATAATCATCAAGACATCAAGCTTGTAACTTGGGCCTTGCATTAGGGTTCTAATTCTTCCTTAATTGGTTAAGAAGGACTAACCCTAGTGTTAATGGACAAGTCCCCCTCAAGTTGTCTTACAAATCATAAAATCCACTTCATCATCTCACCATTGAATAAAATCCACTTAATCAAAGGCTTGTTTTGTCATGAGTTTAATCCCTAATCATGGATTAAGTTGAGGAGCTTTCCTCAGCTTAAACATTCTCATCTATTATCCTTCTATTAGGATGGTGTAATGAGTCTGTTTAATCCCTGATTATGGCTTAATCTCATTACTTAACACTAAACAAAAACAACAAAAACATCTAAATAATCACAAGTAGGTTAATGATCTTAATCCTACACCATGGTGTTTAAGTGTGAGAAGCTGACTTCACACTTAAGGTATTCTCATTACCCCTAATCAGAGGGAAGATGTGATGAGTTTACTAATCCCATTGGTTTAGGCTTAAGCTCATTATCTTATGACAAAAATCCAAAAGCAATAAAAGACTGAAAACTCAAAAACAAACAATAATCGTCTCCTCCGGGATTCTTTTCTCATCTCATTCACTCACAAACGAGAACTTGCTTCTTCCGTCTAATGCAAGACAGTTTGCACCTGAGCCAGACAGGTCATACACTTGAGCATAGACAAGCAAGCAGTTCACAAGTCAATTCATCTTTCATTCTCTTTGGGTCGAACTACGGTGTTCTGACTTCCTCATTGCACGAGAGGATACGTAGGCATAACTTAACTGTTATCGAACAAAAGTCTCTGTATATCCCCCCTCCTCCCAGCACCATTCTTTTAGCCTCATTATCATGAGCATTTCACTCTTGTCCTTACACTGACACTGTACATACTACACTTCACTTATACACTTCACTTCTCTTACACTGACACCTGTACATCCTTTTCCAGCTCTTTTATACACAAATTGCACTGACACTACCCCTTTAAAACACAAATCTTCTAAGCGTGGATCCTGTCGAGTACGACGGACAATCTGGGTGCTAATACCTTCCCAGGTTGTAACCAACCCCCTTTCTCAGTCTCTCTGGTTCGCAACCGTCTTATCCATCTCTTTCTAGGTCTATGCAGCATTGCCTTTCCTCCGGGATAAAAATGCCTAGCTGGCGACTCTTTTCATTCCCTGTGAGTTCACTCCTGTGTGTTCTCACATCCCTCCTCTCGCCGACCGTTCGCGTCTGTACCCCATTTGACCCGGCGTCATTTGGTGGGAGCGACACCAGGGAGACCTTTGATTATGTACCTCACATTGCTCGAGGGATCAATGGGATGTGTATTGGGTCAGCAAGACGAGTCTAGTCGAAAATAGCACACAATCTATTGATTTCTAAGATGGAGCCCGTTAAATACATCTTTGAAAAGCCATCCCTGATTGGAAGAGTTGCTCGGTGGCAAATGATTCTGACAGAATATGACATCCAGTATACTTTGCAAAAAAGCTAACAAGGGAAGTGTATTATCAGATAATTTGACCCAACAACCGATTGAGGATTACTAGCCAATGAGGTTCGATTTCCCATATGAGGACATCATGTTCCTCAAGTTGAAAGACTGCGAAGAATCACTCCCGGAGGAGGGGCCATACCCTGAATCCAAATGGAGTCTGATGTTTGATGGGGCCACTAACATGAATGGTAGTGGAGTTGGTGTTGTTATTATCTCACCAGAAGGGATACATATGCCCTTCACTACATGGTTGACATTTGAATGCACCAACAACGAAGCAGAGTATGAAGCTTGTATAATGGGGATCGAGGAAGCAATTAGTTTGAGAATCAAGAAACTCAAGATCTTAGGTGATTCTGCTTTAGTTATCAATCAAGTTAACGGAAAATGGATGGTTCATCAACCTCATCTAACTCCTTAAAGGGACTATACCAGAAGGTTGCTAACTTTCTTCACAAAGGTCAAGTTGCACTACATACCTCGGGACGAGAATCAATCTGCTGACGCTTTGAAAACCTTGTCTTCCATGATCAAGGTTCACCAAGAGAACTATGTGCTCAAAATCGAGGTGTCTCATCTTGATAGACCAACATATGTGTTTGCGATTGACAGTGTTGATAAAAACAAACCTTGGTACTACGATATCAAGTGATTTCTGAAATCTAAAGAGTACCCAAACAGGGGCATCCGATAAAGATAAGAAGATCCTTAGGAGGTTGGCCGACGGGTTCTTCTTAAACCAGAATGATGTGCTCTATAAATGGAACTTCGACATGGTCTTGCTCAGATGTGTGGATAGACACGAAGTAGGTATGTTGATGCAAGAAGTTCACAAAGGTTCCTTCGGTACCCATGCTGGAGGGCATGCTATGGCTAAGAAACTTCTAAGGTCTGGATACTATTGGATCACCATGGAATCCGATTGTTGTAAATACGCCTGCAAATGCCACAAATGCCAAATTTACGCTGATAAGGTGCATGTGCCTCAAAAACCATTGAGTGCCATGTCGTCACCTTGGACCTTCACCATGTAGGGCATTGATATGATTGGCAAGATCGAGCCCACTGCTTCCAACGATCACCACTTCATCCTGGTTACTATAGACTACTTCACAAAGTTGTTCGAAGCGACGTCCTATACAATGTCACTAAACAAGTGGTAGCCCAATTAATCAAGAAGGATATCATCTGTCGATATGGAATTCCCAAAAGACTCATTACTGACAATGGTTCTAATATCAACAATAAGATGATGGCAGATTTGTGTCGGGATTTCAAGATTGAACATCATAACTCTTCACCGTATCGCCCAAAGATGAATTACGTTGTTTAGGCGGACAACAAGAACATCAAAAAGATTGTACAGAAGATGGTTGTGACGTACAAAGATTGGCACGAGATGTTTCTGTTTGCATTGTATGGGTACCGATCATCTGTGTGCACCTCAACAGGGGCAACCCCATTCTCCCTCATATATGGTATGGAGGCATTCCTACCAGTTGAAGTCGAGATTCCTTCTCTGAGGATAATGATGGACATCAAACTTGATGAAGCTGAGTGGCTCTGATCCAGGTACAATCAGTTAAGCCTCATTGAAGAGAAATTCCTAGCAGTTGTATGCTATGGATAGTTGTATCAACAACGAATGAAACGGGCATTTGACTAGAAAGTACGACCTCAACGCTACATAATCAGAGACTTAGGGCTGAAAAGGATCCTTCCTCCTCTAACATATCACAGGGGCAAGTGGACACCTAACTATGAAGGTTCATTCGTGGTTAAAAAGGTCTTTTTGGGCGGAGCCTTAGTGTTAACAACCATGGATGGCGAAGACTTCCAATCCCCTGTCAACGTAGACTCGTTTAAAAAATACTTCGTATAAAGAGACCCGCTGGAGAAAAATAGAAGAAGAGTCCAGGCAAAAAAGGGCATCCCGGTGAGCCAAAAATAGAATAAAAGGCTCGGGCAAATATTAGGGAAATATTTGAAAAAATGTACACCCGCTGAGTTGAAAAGTCACATCGGACAGCTCAGGCAAAAAAGGGTATCCCAGTGGATTGAAAACTCGAAAGGGCGATCCACGCAAAAGAGTGACTAAAACGAACAACTACGATCTGCGAGATCGGTGATTCGTCATTTGCAATCAATGGTAATCTGAGGTTTGAGAATCAATTCAATCGTCTTCCTCAAAAGCGAAGCATGCAGATAGTCATGAGGACATACAAGTCATAGTCGGGCCGGAGCTTGATGATATTTGACTTTCACATTGCCATAAGGATAGTTTATTTTCCTTTTGTGCAATTTCCTCTTCCTAGGGATTGCTTCCCGGTGTAATGCCTATTCATGGCCATTTTTCAATCAATAAAAGTGTAATTTCATTCAATTTGCTCCCATATGTTTTTGTTTTTCATATACCGTTGATTGATTACAAAAACGTTCAGCAAACTGTGATAAATATTGCATCATGAATACATGAATGCATTATAATACATGCATGAGAATAAAAAACACCTGACAATGAATCTGGTTTGTTGAGTAACAGGGATGGTGATTCAGACCATGAACATGGGGCACGCAGGCCCGTCTAACTCTCTCTCTCTCTCTCTCTCTCTCTCTCTCTTCGCATGTACTATTAGTTGTGTTCATGCAGGTACAAGTGTTGCAAGAAAAGCCATTGCCAGCACATAACTTCAGGAAGTCTTTCCCCAGCAGATCATTGAGCAAGATTCCTCAGCTATTTTCATCAGACTATCTTTTCTCCAGCAGAGCAGCAAAGAGAGGGATAATTCCCGAGCATAAGGGTATTATTATCTCTCATCCCCAGCATGGGACACCTTACATCTCTCATCCCTAACATGAGACAATTTACATCTCTCATCCCTATCAAGAGGCGACTTAAAACTCTTGTCTTCAGCAGGAAGTATCCTCTTTGATGTTTTCCATCATCCCTAGTAGATTTGGAAATTGAAATCTTCCCCAGTGAAGTAACAAAAGGATGTTAATGTTCTCCCCAAGCAGAGAGTTTCCCTTCTTCAACGAAGAAGTATCCCCCACTAGAGTCTTCAATATCCCCAACAGTACAGAAAGATTCATTATTCCCTAGCAGTGGTGAAGATAATGAGAAGTCAAATGGTTTTCCTTCTTGCACAACATTGTTTGTAGTTTCCCCAATGAAGTTGCCAAATAAAGTCCAATCCGCATTGGCATCTCTTCCCCAAGCATAAGATTGTGTATCCGAGGGTTTTCCCAGCAGAAAGTTTCCTCAAAAGAGTATCAACAAATTAGTTTCCTCAGCCGAGTCAGAAGGGCATCACTTCCCCAACGGAGTTCAACGGGTAGCGTACCTCTCGGATCAAGTTCGTCCTTAACAAGATCTTTCCTCTTCAATCACAAAGTCCAATTTATTTTTGGCAATGGTGGCAGTTAAGAGCCAGTGTGTCATTAACATTATCCCCTACAGAGTCATCTTTTATGACATTCTTTGTATGTCAACCTTCGGCTTGGTCTTACTTTTTCGAGTTCACCTTTGACTTGTTCTTGAATTCTTATCGTAACTCTACCTTCGACTTAGTCTTATGTTTATGATCCCACCTTCAGTTTGGTTTTGTATCTTTGTTTGAGTCTACCTTCAGCTTAGTCTCATTCTTTGTAAGTCCACCTTCGGCTTGGTCTTACTTTTTTGAGTTCACCTTCGGCTTGTTCTCGAATTCTTATCATAAGTCTACCTTCGACTTAGTCTTACGTTTACGACTCCACCTTCGGCTTGGTTTCGTATCTTTGTTTGAGTCTACCTTCAGCTTAGTCTCATTCTTTGTAAGACCACCTTTGGCTTGGTCTTACTTTTTTCAAGTTCACCTTCGGCTTGTTCTTGATTTCGTATTGTAAGTCTACCTTCGGCTTAGTCTTACGTTTACGATCCCACATTCGGCTTAGTTTCATATCTTTGTTTGAGTCTACCTTCGGCTTAGTCTCATTCTTTGTAAGTCCACCTTCAGCTTGGCCTTACTTTTTTGAGTTCACCTTCGGCTTGTTCTCAAATTTATCGTAAGTCTACCCTCAGCGCTTTCTTACACTTACAACTCCACCTTTGGCATGGTTTCGTATCTTTGTTTGAGTCTACCTTCGGCTTAGTCTCATTATTCGTAAGTCCACCTTTGGTTTGGTCCTACTTTTTCGAGTTCACCTTCGGCTTGTTCTCGAATTCTTATCGTATGTTTACCTTCGACTTAATCTTTTGTTTACGATCCCACCTTTGGCTTGGTTTCGTATCTTTGTTTGAGTCTACCTTCGGCTTAGTCTCATTATTCGTAAGTCCACCATAGGCTTGGTCTTACTTTTTTGAGTTCACCTTCGGCTTGTTCTCGAATTCGTAACGTAAGTCTACCTTCGGTTTAGTCTTACATTTACGATCCCACATTCGGCTTGGTTTCGTATCATTCCTTCAGGTCTACAGATGACTTAATAGGGGCAGTTGTAACATCCCAAAATTTTCCCTCTTATTTATTACCTTAATCGGCTTATGCTTCACATTTAATCTGCATTCTCCCATTAGGTCATAATATCACAATCATGCATTTTCATGAGCTCCTAAGGCAGGGGATCAAACATTCTTTTATGACTTGAATTTTCTTGTTCAGAGGTGATATGTTTGAACATGTTGCACTCAGGGTTGAGACAAAATGTTGAGCTCCCTATCATCATGAGTATCTTATCATCAATGTCTCATGTAGAGAATGGCACAACCCTCAAGATTTCTCAAAAGAACTAGGTGTTTAGGTTTTATCAGTAATTCGTATGAGAAGGCCTTGATTAGGGTTTTAGCCTTCTTCGGATTTTCAAGGCACTTATTCATTGGTGTATACTCAAGGGTAGGAATTTTAGGGTTTCCTATTTCAATGAGATCGTGCATCACTTCGTGTTTCGAGACTTATCATCGTCAAAGGATTCTTGGCTTTCAAATCACTTTATTTGTGTTTGCGAATTGATGTGGATTCATCCTATGGAGGTCTTAAGAATTTGGTTTTTGTTCATGGAATTAGTTCGAGCTAAGGATATAAGGTATATGATTATGGTTTTTTTGGGAGACATCAGGAAAATTCAGTATCTAATTTAGAAACCATCTTTCTTACCATATGCTTTTTCAAAGCCCATCTCAAACGCATATCTTTTCTTTTATCAATTTTGTACCATTAAAATTCAATGGCAATCTCGTTTTAGAATCATCACAAATTTCCACAAAAATTACCAAATTTTATATCCATTGCTAAACCATTTTACCCATTTTTATTCTATTCATCTCCCATTATTAATATTCATTCTTTTTTTAATCCATTATCCGCTTGTAAATGTTCGATATCCTATTGTTCTTCATGTCCATTTTCGAATCTAATTTCCATCATTAAATCCTATGTCCAAAACATATATATATTATTTCCATTTTAAAGATCAATTTGTTTCCTTTATACATAAGGAGGGTCTAGGTATCAAGCCCGTCTCACCTTTTTGAACCCATTCCCTTCATGATATTTCATTACTACATAATGGTTTTCTTTAACAAAAAAATTCTAAAAGTACATGACTAACAGAAACAACTTACAGGAAAAAAATTCCTAACAAGAAAAACTCAGTCACGAAAAGTTCAGTTACACGTCAGATGTCAACACCAAAACCAGTTACCAGAAGAAGCTTCACGAAAAATCTCCCATTAGGTCATAATATCACAGTCACTTTTCATTTTTATCAACTCATATAATAGAAAAACAAAGTTCAGAAGAAGAAATTCATGACACATCATTGTCAAAGACATGATTTATACTTCTCAGATCATCGAGGCTCAAGTCCAGCGGTTGACCATTCTTCGAAGTACACAAGGCAACAAATTTTCCAATTATTTCATGAGATGTTCTAAATGGCACACCTTTCTTGACCGGATAGCCAGCAAGTGTTTTTGCATCAAGAAAACCGGCAGGTGAAGACTTTTGTATTCTTTCCCGATTGAAACTAATGCTCGTTGCAAATTCTGCTGAGATTTCAAGCATTCCCAAATATTGGTTATTTGTCTTCCTAAAGTCACGACTGTAGGCATGTGGAAGTGTAAACACCCCAAATTTTCCCTCACTTTTTCTCACACCATGGCTTGTGATCTTTTCATATTTCATTTGCATAAGCATACCATTTCCCATTGTATATTTGTTTCGCTGCATAACTACATAGTTAGGGTTTGTGATCAGGAGAATCCAAGAAGTGATCTGAGCCATCTCAGAGGTCTTGAAGCTTGTCAAGAGGGTCCATGAGTGGTCTATAATCTTATTGCATCCCCAAGAAGTATTTGAAGTCACTAAATCATAAAGGATTGCACAGAGTCCCAGGCGGGCTAGGGTTTTCTACACAGATGACCTAAAATTAGGGTTTGGGGTTTGAGGCCTTTAATCTCAAATATTTTTGGTCATTCTTGATTCTAATGGTCTTTATATGTTATAAGGAGCATGTGTACCAAATTTGATGAAGAAATTCATTGTGGAAGTCATATGATCAACTGGTAACTTATTGTGCAAGAAAAGTCAGAATCAGGGCATCTGAGGCCACCATCAATGGTACCAAAGGGTCATCTTCATCATTTTGGGGTTCTATGATATTTATTAGATCTTAGAAGTGGTTAGAAGTTAACAATATTGAAGAATTTCAAGCCATTTGCAAACTTTCCATTTTTGGACATGACTTGTAATGGAAACTTTCCATTTTGGGAAAGATTTTCAACCTCCTCTTTCTTGATAAAAAATGCTTCAAATGAAAAATCTTCAAACATGAAAGTTGTTGATTGGATCTTCCCATTTTCAAAAAGTACAAGAACTCTTCTTGATTCATCTTAGAACTCAAGATATGATGTTTCAAAGTTGGGAAAAATCTTGTAATTTTAAAGTATGTGCCAAAGATGGATTTTTACAAAACCATATTTTAAGCACTCTTGTGACCTCTAATTGACCTCTAAGTATCATAACAACATCACATAGCTTTCCTTGATCAGAATTGTGCCAAGAATCACAAGTTTTCATGCCTTGCACTTCAAGAAATTTCAAAGAGGGAAATTTGCAAAATCCATGCTATCACATGAATCAAGCCATCCAGCTCACAAAATATGATCCAAGGGCCATCCTTGAATGAAGTTGAGGTAGGACAAGCCTTATGATCTCCTCTGACTCGTGCCATACTCATAGTTGCCAAACATTGACTTTTTTTTTGTAAATCAGGCCATACCAATCAAACTGAGCCACAACAACTCTCTGGACCAATCAACATTGTTTATGTGAACCTCATGGACCTAAAAGATAACAACATTTGGAGCTTGAAACATCCATACACTCGGATTGCCGAAAATTTCCATAAACCTTCATTCCTTCTAATCTCTCAGCACAAGCCTTAAAACTTCAAACTTCTTCCACCAATCATCTCAAAATCAATCATAGAACACAAACCAACCATTACAATGGCCTGAAACACTCCATAACCAAAACACGATTTCTGAGTTATCAGAACTGAACCACACAAACCAGCCCATATAAACTCCATCTAAGCCTTTCAGAAGCATCAGGGGGGTCATTGGAGTGGGTTTGCATAAGGAAGAGGTCCAGAAAGCTCAAAGTTGCAAAGCTTCAACTCAGGTAGTCACCAAGAACATTTTTTCCAGAACTTTCAGTTTAAGTTATAAATTGATTCTATGTGATGTGCTGATCATTTTGAGCTTTGAATCATTGAAAATGGTGGAGTGTGTAGGATGCATTTAACTTCTGAAATTTTTGCACGTTTTTCCGTTTTGCTTCGATTCTGTTTTGCTTTAATCCTAGCCACCCATTCACGCACGCAGTCACCCCAACTTTAAACCTCAGCCATTGATCTTGCATACTTTCCATTTTATTTTATTTTTCTTTACATTTCTTTCATGTATTTATTAAAAATAGCAAAAATATGTTTAAAAATCGCATTTTCTGCAATTTTACTCAAAATATTTTTATAAACTCATAAATATTTTTATTTTTAATTTTTGCATTAAAAAAAGTATTTTTAAATCATTTAAATGTTTTATTTAATTAATTAATTGATTTTAATTAATTAAAAATACATTTAGGTATCTAAAAATCACAAAAAAAATCATGATGCATTCTCATAAATTTAGAAACATTTACAAACTCACCATACAAATTTCTTTTTAGATTTGATCATATTTTCACAATTATCTTTGAATTAGGGTTCATAAAATTCACATTTTTCTAACCCTAACTTGAAAAATTCATTTCTGATCAACCACGATGAGTTTGAACTTGATTCTTTTTGCATTCTTTCAAACATTGCATCTAGTATCTAGGTTATTTGACTCATAATTTTGCATTGCATTTTCAAATTGTTTAGTAGTTTTCCTTTAGAATCGCCCAAAAACCCTAGTTAACTTAGGAAATTCATATCTTTGCCTAGGTTTAGCTTCTGACCTCCACCATAGGGGAGTGATATTGCATGTGTTTAGGGTTTGTTTGAGTTCATTTTCAATTTTTTATCATGACGTATGCTTCTGTTTTGATCATGTGCATCTCATACATTCATAAAATCCTAATTTCTCATGTTCATTTGCATCCATCTTTACATATCATCATCATGTGAACTTGCCATGACATTCCATGCCCTTGTATGCCATATTATACATCTTAAGACATGTTTTAACATGGCTTGATCATTTTTTCATTCATTTGGTATGCTTTGCATTCATTACATTTCATATGTATCCATGTGTTTCTAAGCTCCTAACATGCTTCCTTTGCATATCATCCTTTGTATGATCATTCATATGCATCATGTATGACTTTGCATCATTACATATCACAATTAAATTGCATATTCACTTCTGGTTATGGTCTTTGCACCTTCATTTGCTTTATTTCCTTTTGCTTTGCATCTTGTGCATTCACACTAACATTTTAGGGGCTTATGGTAAGTTGTTTGGGATGTGGATTTTCCTTCACATTTCACCTCTTCTTACCTCTTCATATGCATTCTTTACTTGTCTTTGAAGTGAACTTGCCTCACTTGAGCTCTCTTTCTCCTTTCTTTCTTTTAGGTTACTTATCTTCTTCAGGAAATAAGTAACCTATTCTCTTCTCTCTTCTCTTTTTTTCATCTGCTTCTTCTTCCTTGGTGGCCTTCCTGAAGATCTTCTATTAAGCCTCACAAACCATAGGAAAATACAAGCATGATAATTTTAGGGTTGTATATAGTCTCCCATAGTTTTTTACCTTTGAGTCTCCTTGAGTCTCTCTTCTCATCTCATAATCAGAGGCTAAACACTTACAGCTTTAGGACTTTGAATTAGGGTTATACATGCATCCTTATCTTAGGATGGAGTGTATAACTTTAATCCTTAGTGTTAAACCTTTAATTTGTTTACACTTCTTAATTAAAACACCTAATAATGATTAAGACTTAAGCTTGTAACCTAGGCCTTATATTAGGGGTACATCTCTTCCTTTTGGTTAAGAGGGACTAACCCTAGTGTTTAATGGACAAGTCCCCCTCAAAATAAGTCTTGCAAACTTTAAACTCACTTCTCAATCTCATACTTTAATTAAAATCTACTTAATAAAGGCTTGTTATATAATGAATTTAATACCTAACAATGGATTAAGTTGAGGTATCTTCCTCAGCTTAAGTGTTCTCGTCTATCATCATTCTCTTAGGATGGTGTAATGAGTTCACTAATCCCTGATTAGAGATTAAACTCATTACTTAAAACTAAACAAAAACCCAAAAACATATTAATAATAACAAGTAGGTTAATGATCTTAATCTTATATCATCATGGTAATTATGTTGAGATGCTTATCTCACACTTAAGTAGGCTCATTATCCATAATCAGGGAGGATATAATGAGTTTACCAACCCTTTATTTAGGCTTAAGCTCATTATCCTATGCAAAACAACAACAAAAAATTAAAAACTAAAAACACAAAAAAACAAACAATAATCGTCTCCTCCGGGATTCTTTTCTAATCACACTCACTCTGAAAACGAGAACTCACTTCTTCCGTATAATGCAAGACAGTTAGCACTCGAGCCAGACGAGTCACACGCTTGAGCATAGACAAGCAAGTAGTTCACACCAAATCATTCCAGTCTCTTTGAGTCGAACTACGGTGTTCTGACTTCCTCATTGCACGAGAGGATACGTAGGCATAACTTAACGGTTATCGAACAAAAGTCTCTGTGTCATCCCCCTTTTCCAGCATTCTTTCTAAGCCTCATCCTTGAGCATTCACCCTTCTTTTTGCACTGACACTTTGTACCTTTTCTCCCTAGCTTTTCAAACACATTCAGCACATACACCACCCCTTTTAAACACAATCAAGTAAGCATGGATCCCGTCGAGTACGACGGACGATCTGGGTGTTAATACCTTCCCAGGTCATAACCAACCCCCTTTCTCAGTTTCTTTAGTTCGCAACCGTCTTATCCATACCCTTCCATGTTTATGCAGCATTAACTTTCCTTCGGGATAAAAATGCCTAGCTGGCGACTCTATTCAACCTCAACCTCCAACATCACCGACTGTCCGCGTCTGCACCGGGACGAGAGTCCGGGGAGCGACAACTTGGCGACTCTGCTGGGGAACAAAATGCTTTGCAACCAGGGCTTCTGGTTCTCTTGTGGGTTTCTCCTAGAGCTTGTTTGTTTGTGTTTACTGGGGGTGTTATGTGCTATGTGTGCTTTTTTCTAGGAAGCCTGCTAAGTTTGGATGACCTTTTTAGATGACCTTCAGCATATGAGGTGAACTAGAGGAGGATCCTTTATGATTAGGGTAAACACTGTACCTCCAGGTTTGAAGTGTTTACACTTCTCATAATAGATTTGAACCTGAGGATCCTTGTTCTATAACAATACCTGTGAGTGGGTGGGGTTGTTTACAGGTTTGCAGGAACCATTGGCTTCATCATACCCTGTTACTGGAACTTTGTTAAGGTTATACTGATTATGGACTGATTCTATGAAACCCCGGACAAGTGACTCTTTATTTGAGTCCCCCACCTGGTTACTGGTTCTCATACATTCATCCGGAATTCTGAACACTCATGGACCCTATCAAAGGAAACTGACAATCCAACACCTGATCACAAACCCTTGCATATCATTCAGCATACATCATACTACATCATTTAACATTTGTCTATTTGTTTTACATGGTATCCACATCTTCTTTGGTTTGGTTTTGACCGTTCTTCTGCTTCAGCCATCTTCATCAGATATCTTCTTCAGTTATCTTCATCAGCACCCATTGTCAGTATGGATTCAACCAAGAAAAGCAGCATCACATACCATTTCTTTGAGTATCCCCTGGCAGGCATCAGGCAGATACAGGCTCTCATCACTCCTAATCATGTCCCCTTATTCAGAGAACATTATGGTGGTATCCTGGATATGATCATGGACTTGGATGCATCACAAAGGAGTATGATTCACACCTGTCTTCAGTTCTATGACCCTCCTCTACGATGTTTCACTTTCCCAGACTTTCAGATAAGTCTTATTGTTGCTCCCCCGAAAAGACACTAGGCCAAATAGGGTACAGACGCGAACGTTCGGCGAAAGGAGAAAATGAAATGAAGTGAATAGAGTCTCCAGCTAGGCATTTTTATCCCGAAGGAAAGGTAATGCTGCATAAACCTAGAAAAAATATGGATAAGACGGTTGTGAACCAGAGAAACTAAGAAAGGGGGTTGGTTACAACCTGGGAAGGTATTAGCACCCAGATTGTCCGTCGTACTCGACGGGATCCACGCTTAAAAGTTTGTGTTTAAAGGGGTAGTGTATGTGTTATCTGCGTGCAAAAGCTGGAAAAGAATATACAAGTGTCAGTGCAAAAGGGTGAATGCTCAGGAACTGAGGCTTAGAAAAGAATGCTGAAAGAGGGGGAAGACACATAGACTTTTGTTCGATAACAGTTAAGTTATGCCTATGTATCCTCTCGTGCAATGAGGAAGTCAGAACACCATTGTTTGACTCAAAGAGACTGAAGATAAATTGACTGTGAACTGCTTGCTTGCCAATGCTCAAGTGTATGACTCGTCTGGCTCGAGTGCTAACTGTCTTGCATTAGACGGAAGAAGCAAGTTCTTGCTTATGAATGAGTGTGATGAGAAAAGAATCCCTAAGGAGACGATTATTGTTTGTTTTTGTGTTTTCAGTTTTGTTATTGTTTTTGGTGTTTTGCATACGTTAATGAGCTTAAGCCTAAATCAAGGGCTTGTAAACTCATTATATCCTCCCTGATTAGGGATAATGAGAATACTTAAGTATGAGATTAGCATCTCAACTTAACTGCCATGATGATGTAGGATTAAGATCATTAACCTACTTGTGATTATTTATATGTTTTTGGGTTTTTGTTTGGTGTTAAGTAATGAGTTTAATCTCTAATCACATATTAGTGAACTCATTACACCATCCTAATAGAAGGATAATAGATGAGCACACTTAAACTGAGGAAGATACCTCAACTTAATCCATGGTTAGGGATTAAATTCATTATATAACAAAGCCTTTATTAAGTGGATTTTAATTAAAATATGAGATTAAGAAGTGGATTTTATGATTTGTAAGACAACTTGAGGGGGACTTGTCCATTAAACACTAGGGTTAGTCCTTCTTAACCATAAGGAAGAATTAGAACCCTAATGTAAGAACCAAGTTACAAGATAAAGTCTTGGTGATTATTAAGATGATTTGATTAAGAGGTTTAAACAAATAAAGGTTTAACACTTAGGATTAAAGTTATACACTCCATCCTAAGAGAAGGATACATGCATAACCCTAATTCCAAAGTCCTAAACCTTTAAGAGTTTAGTCTCTGCTTATTGAGATGAGAAGAGAGGCTCAAGGAGACTCAAAGGTAAAAAGCTAAGGGGGACTAATCACAACCCTAATTATTATCATGCTTGGATGTTCTTATGGTTTGTGAGGATTAAGAAATATCTTCAAAGAAGCCACCAATGGAAGAAGCAGATGAAAGGAGGATGAGAGAGAAAAATAAGTTACTTACTTCATTGAAGAAGATAAGTAACTTAAAGAAAGAAAGTGAGAGGGATGGAACATAAGTGAACAAGTTCACTTAAGAGACAAGTAAGAATGCAAATGAAAGAGATAAGAAGAAATGAGAGGTGAAGGAAAATCCACCTCCCAAAGTAACATACCAAACCTGAAAAGTTAGCATGGATGCATAAGGTATAAAGCATAACGAAGAAATGAAATGAGATGAAATGACCAAAGTCAGAAGTGTTTATGCAATGTAAATGTCATGTATGATGAGGCAAAGGCATACAAAATGCATATGTGTGATCATACAAAGATGGGATGCAAAGGAAGCATGCTTTTGAAGTTTTGAAAACACATGAAAGTTAATGAAATGAAATGAATGCGAATCATGGCAAATGAATGAAGAAATGATCAAGCAAGGTTCTAACATGTCCTAAGATGTCTAAGATGACATATGAATGCAAGAAATGTCATGGCAAGTTCATGTAATGATGCATATGCAAGATGAATGCAAATGAACATGAAAAATTAGGGTTACATGGAAGTATGAGATGCAAATGAACAAAACAGAAGCATATGACATGATAAAAATTTGCAATCAAGCTCAAACAAACCCTAATCCAATATTAGGTCACACCCCAAAGGAGAAAGTCAGAAGCCTAACCAATCAAAAGTTGTGATTTTCCTAAGTTTGCTAGGGTGTTTGGGGTGGTTCATAGGGAAAAATGCAAATCAATTAAAAAAGCAAGATAAATTCATGAGGTAAAAGACCTATAAACTACATGCAATATGCAAAACAATGCAAAAAGAATCAACTTCAAACTCTTTTTTGTTATGCAGAAATGATTTTTTTCAAGTTAGGGTTCAAAAATTTGATTTTAATGACCCTTAATTCAAAGAAAATTGGTAAACTATGATCAAACCTAAAGAGAAATTTGTGTGAAGAGTTTGAAAATGTTTCCAAATGCATAGGGATGATTCAAGATTTTTTTGGTGATTTTTAGAAACCTAAATGCATTTTAATTAATTAAAAGACTTTAATTAATTAAAAAATAACATTTAAATATTTTAAAAATTCTTTTTAATGCAAAAAATAAAGTAAAAATCATTTTTGGAATGAGAAAAATATTTAAAGTCAGAATGCAAAAGAAAATATTTTTTTGATACTTTTTGCTATTTTAAATTAATTAAGCAAGAAAAATGAATTAAAATGAAATAAAAATTATTAAAAATGAATAAAATGGAAAAGTAAGCAGATCTAATGGCCCAGATTCAAATGGAAAAGGAGGGAATTGACTGGCGCGCAATCCAGTGGTCAGAATTCAAACTGGCTAATTAATTTGATTTTATGTTAATTAAATGGATTAATGGATTAATGGCGCATCTGGACCACACATTCACTAACCCTAATCACCATCTAACGGCTACAAACGCATATGGGCAGATAATCAGGGTTTAGCCCTAATCACTCTCAGGTGGCCGGAGAAGACCTCCGGTCATCTTCTCTGACCAACCCCTCACCTGAGTTTCCTCAAAACACCACCCAAGCTCCCAAAACCTCCAGAATCAATCAACTAACCCCCCCTAAACATTAATCTAACCTCAAAATTCATTTATCATTCATCATCAACAAGATTCGAACAAAAACATCAAAACGGCAAAAATTTCAGAACATCATGAAATGCTTAAAACTCAACCATTTTTAAAAGTAAAAGTATCAGCATGATCAGGGAAGCATAAGGAATCAATTAGAAACTTAAATAGCAAGTTCTGGAAAAAAATTCATCATAGCTGTCGCTCCCACCAAATGACACCCGGTCAGAAGGGGTACAGACGTGAACGGTCGGCGAAAGGAGAGAGAACACACAAGGGTGAACTCAGAAAGAAAAGAGTCGCCATCTAGGCATTTTTATCCCGGAGGAAAGGTAATGCTGCATAGACCTGAGAAAAGATATGGATAAGACGGTCGCGAACCAGAGAGACTGAGAAAGGGGGTTGTTTACAACCTGGGAAGGTATTAGCACCCAGATTGTCCGTCGTACTCGACGGGATCCACGCTTAAAAGATTTGTGTTTTAAAGGGGTAGTGTCAGTGCAATTTGTGTATCAAAGCTGGAAAAGAATACAAGTGTCAGTGTAGAAGAAGAGTGAAGTGAAATACGTGAAGTGTCAGTGCAAGAACAGGAGTGAAATGCTCAAGGCTATGAGGCTTAAAGAATAATGCTGGAAATAGGGGAATATACAGAGACTTTTGTTCGATAACTGTTAAGTTATGCCTACGTATCCTCTCGTGCAATGAGGAAGTCAGAACACCGTATTTCGACCCAAAGAGACTGAAAGATAAATTGACTGATGAACTGCTTACTTGCCTATGCTCAAGTGTATGACCTGTCTGGCTCAGGTGCAAACTGTCTTGAATTAGACGGAAGAAGCAAGTTCTCGTTTGTGAGTGAATAGGATGAGAAAAGAATCCCGGAGGAGACGATTATTGTTTGTTTTTTGTGTTTTCAATTGTAAACACCCCAAATTTGCCCTCACCCATTCACACCATGGCTTGTGATCATTTCATATACATAAATCCAATCATAGCATCTCATACCACATTTTTGATTCACTGCATAGATTCAAAGTCATCTGCATCTAGGGTTTGTGATCTGAGCAATCCAAGAGCCTCTTGAGCCACTCCAAAGGTCATCAATCACTCCAAAGGGGTCCATGTATATCCAAACATCATATTATATCCTCTCAGATTCAAGAATGTCAAAAAATCACAAGAACTGAGAATGGTATGAAGGCAGAGCCAGGTTTGACTGCACAGATGACCTAAAATTAGGGTTTTGGTTTCAGAGGCTATAACTCCAAATTTTTTGGTCATTCTTGTTTCTATTGGTCTCTATATGGTATAGTTAGTATGCATATCAATTTTCATGAAGAAATTCCATGGGGAAGTCATCTGATCAAGAGTTGACTTTTCAAGCAAGTCAGTGCAAAATCAGGGCATCTGAGGCCCCCAATGACCCAACCAAAGGGTGTTCTTCATCATTTTGATTGTATATGATCTTTATTTGATCATGGAAGACATTGGAAGTTCACAAAATTGAAGAATTTCAAGTCTTTTGCAAAGTTGACTTTTTGGGCAAGTTTGACTTTTAATGAAATTGTCATTTTAGGCAACTTTTTCAACCCTTACTTTTTGATTCAAGAAAGCTTCAAATGGAAAAACTTTGGTCATGAAAGTTGTAGAATAGATCTTTCCCTTTTCAAAAAGTACAAGAACATGACCTAATTCATTTTGGATCAAAAGTTATGGCTCACCAAAGTTGGCAAAAATCACAAAATTTCAAAGTTTCTACCAAAGAGGTATTTTGCAAAATGACTTGATCAAGTGTTCTAAGGCTATCAAATGCACTTCTAATCCACACAACATGATCATGTGACATCTAAAGTTCATAATGGACCAAAGAATTACACATTTTTAGGGTTTATGGAACAAGCTTTTTCATAAGGATCAAAGGCAAGCCAAGTTGCAAAACTCATCATAGCTTCTCATCCACTTGCTGGCTAGTTTGCTGAACCACCCTAGGCCTTTTCCCTCATCATGCTGCGCAGCACACCCTTCTTGTACTAGGCTAGCAAGTGGCTCATGCTTCTCTTACACAAACTTGACATTTTAGCAAAAGCACCCATACCAATCAATAAAGGACATGTCACTTCATCTAACCAATAGCATTTGTTTATACAAAGAAAATGCAAGCCAAACACCACAAGAAGCAAGCCTGAAACCAGCCATAGCTCAGCATTCTCATTCTCACGCTCTTGAGCAAAAGCTTTCAAAACTCTCAACACAAGCCTCAAACACACAAACCAACTTCACCAATCATCTCACCATGCTTCACTGAACACAAACCAACCTTCAAAGCAGCCTGAAACTCAAAGAATCACAAATACGATTCTCACACCACCTTGAACAGAACCTCTGCAAACTCTCAAACCAGCCCAAATAAATTTGTTCCAAGCCTTTCAGAAGCACAAGGGAGGTCACAGGAGTGGATTGCACGAAGAGAGAGGGTCAGAAAGTTGCAAACTGAAAAGCTTCAAACTCAGGTAGCTTCATGAACTTTTTTTCTAGAAGCATGATTTTAAGTTCTTAATAGCTTCTACGTGCTTCCCTGATCATGAATATGTGATTATTTTTGAAAATGGTTGAGAAACCAGGATGTATGAATGCTCTGAAACTCTTGCCCTAAAAATTGTTTTGCTTCGATTCATTTGATTGATGAAAGATAAATGAGTTTTGAGTTAGGGTTTTGATTCAGGGGGATGTGGGAATGATTTCTGGGTTCCTAGTTTTCGTTTTAGTGAAGTTTTGAGGATTTTGGAAATTTTCAGGTGGGGTTCCCACCGGAGAAGACGACCGGAGGTCTTCTCCGGCCACCTGAAAATAATTAGGGCTAATCCCTGTGTTTAATGAAGTTTGAATTTGGTCCCTTGGATGTGTTGACTCGTGCGTGTTTGGACGCCCAGAATCACTCCATTTTGCCCTAATCCCAGTTGACTTTATTAATCTGGATTAATTAATTCATAAATCAGAAATTAGGAAGTTTGAATGTGGACCTTAGGATTGCGCGCGCAGTCAACAGCCCTCTCCCCAGTTTCATTTATTTTGTATTTCTTTTGTTCATTTATTTTAAAATAGCAAAACCATTTTAAAAATTCTGAAATTTTTTTGTATAAACTTTTATTTAATTTCAGAAACCAAAAACATTTTTATTTTTATTTTTTGCATTTAAAAAATATTTTTAAATATTTAAAAGTTTATTTTTAATTAATTAAATAGAATTAATTAATTAAAAATACTTTTAGGTATTTAAAAATCACCAAAAAATTCATGAAACATTTAAAAACATTTAGAAACATTGTCCAACCCTCAAACCAAATTTCGTTTTTGATCTTGATGCATTTTGATAATTTTCCATGGAATTAATTCATTTTCAAAGCATTATTTTGATCCAAACTTCCAAAAATCATTTCTGCCTAACCATTGAGAGTTGGACTTTGATTCTTTTTGCATTTTGTTTTGCATCTCATGTAGTTTGTAAGATTAAATTGGCATGATTTGATCTTTCATTATCAATTTGTTTGGCATTTTTCTTGTTAAGGTACCATAAAACCCTAGAAATTTTAGGAAATTCATAACTTTTATTAGGTTAAGAGTTGGAACCTCTCCTTTGGGCAGTGAGTTAGTATAGGTTTAGGGATCCTTTGAATGCATTTTCAATTTTTTATCTTGATGTTTGCTTCTGGTTTTGGTTTTTGTTTGATGCTTTGATCATAAACCCTAATTTGAACTTCCATATGCATCCATCTTGCATTTGCATTCATACCTTGACTTGCCATAGCATTTTGTGCATCCATTTGATCCATTTGACATCTTAAGACATATTGAAAGCATGTTTGATCATTGCATCTTGCATTTTCCATGTTGTATGCCATTTGTACTTCATAACTTTTCATGTATGATCATGGTTCTTAACTTGCATCATTTGCATCCATAAGTTTGTATGATCACCCCCATGTTTTGTTTCATGTTTGCATCATCCCATAGCATCATTATCATCATGTATATGCTTCTGGTTTTGGTTTGTATCATGCCATTTCATTTCATTTTGCATTGCATTGCATTCCTTTCACTAACTTTTCAGGTGGTAAGCAACTTTGAGAAGTGAATTTGCCTTCACTTCTCACATTTTCTTTTCATCTCTCTTATGCATCCATGCTGCATTTTGTTATATGTTTGAGTTTAAGCTTGTTCATTCTTCTTCTTCTTACTTTCTTTCCTCAAGTGACTTGACTTCTTGAATGAAGCAAGTTACTTTGCTTTCTCTTTGCTCCATTCATCTGCTTCCTGGTGATTCCATTGAAGACTTCTCTTGTAAACCTCACAAACCTTAGGAACAACCAAGCATGACAATGATTAGGGTTTTGATTAGTCTCCCCACTTAGTTTTACCTTTGTGTCTCTTTGAGTTTTCTCTTCTCATCTCATAATCAGGGACTAAACCCTAAAGGCTTTAAGGCTTTGTGATTAAGCTTATGCCTGCATCCTTCTATTAGGATGGAGTGTATAACTTTAATCCTAAGTGTTAAACCCTTAATGTGTTTATATCTCTTAATCAATTCACTTAATAATCATCAAGACATCACACTTGTAACTTGGGCCTTGCATTAGGGTTCTAATTCTTCCTTAATTGGTTAAGAAGGACTAACCCTAGTGTTAATGGACAAGTCCCCCTCAAGTTGTCTTACAAACCATAAAAATCACTTCATCATCATATCATTAAATAAAATCCACTTAATAAAGGTTTTGTTTTGTCATGAGTTTAATCCCTAATCATGGATTAAGTTGAGGAGCTTTCCTCAGCTTAAACATTCTCATCTATTATCCTTCTATTAGGATGGTGTAATGAGTCTGTTTAATCCCTGATTATGGCTTAACCTCATTACTTAACACTAAACAAAAACACCAAAAACATCTAAATAATCACAAGTAGGTTAATGATCTTAACCCTACATCAGGGTGATTAAGTGTGAGATGCTGACTTCACACTTAAGGTATTCTCATTACCCCTAATCAGAGGGAGGATGTGATGAGTTTACTAATCCATTGGTTTAGGCTTAAGCTCATTAATTTATGGCAAACTTTCAAAAGCAATAAAAGACTGAAAACAAAAAAACAAACAATAATCGTCTCCTACGGGATTCTTTTCTCATCTCATTCACTCGTAATCGAGAACTTGCTTCTTCCGTCTAATGCAAGACAGTTTGCACCTGAGCCAGACAGGTCATACACTTGAGCATTGACAAGCAAGCAGTTCACAAGTCAATTCATCTTTCAGTCTCTTTGGGTCGAACTACGGCGTTCTGACTTCCTCATTGCACGAGAGGATACGTAGGCATAACTTAACAGTTATCGAACAAAAGTCTCTGTATATTCCACCTCCTTCTAGCATCATTCTTTAGCCTCATATTCTTGAGCATTCCATTCTTACACTGACACTGTACATTTATACACTTTACACTTCTTTTACACAGACACCTGTACATCCTGTTCCAGCTCTTTTGTACACAAATTGCACTGACACTACCCCTTTAAAACACAAATATTTTAAGCGTGGATCCCGTCGAGTACGACGGACAATCTGGGTGCTAATACCTTCCCAGGTTGTAACCAACCCCCTTTCTCAGTCTCTCTAGTCCGCAACCGTCTTATCCGTATCTTTTCTAGGTCTATGCAGCATTGCCTTTCCTCCGGGATAAAAATGCCTAGCTGGCGACTCTATTCATTCCCTGTGAGTTCACTCCTGTGTGTTCTCACATCCCTCTTTCGCCGACCGTTCGCGTCTGTACCTTTATTTGGGTTACCACCATTTATCGGGAGCGACAGCTTGGCGACTATGCTGGGGAAACTTATACTGTAACCAGGGCTTCTGGTTCTTTTTGTGGGTTCCTCCTAGCGCTTGATTGATTTGTGTTTACTGGGGTGTTATGTGCTATTTGTGTTTGTATATTTATGTTGTTTACTGCTTTATGTACAGTTGTTTTATTGCTTTCTTTATAGCTTTACATATATCATACTGTCATACTGTGCTGGCTGGATCTGTTTTGTTGCTTTGGTTGGTGGGTGTTCTACTGAGAGTTGAGGTCCTATACCTAGGACCTGAGTGACACCTAGGCTAGAGTGGTTCATGTTCTTTCCCATTCCATTTCGGTCTGGTGCGGGAATATGAAACACGGTTCAGATATGGGTTTCTTCTTGAGAACTCTGTGCTACAGATTTCCTGTAGTGCTAGGGCTATCTGGGAAGCCTGCTAAGTCTGGATGACCTTTAGTATTGACCTTCAGAAACTGAGGTGAATTAGAGGAGGATCTTTTATGGTTATTGTAAACACTGTACCTCCGGGTTAGAAGTGTTTACACTTCTCATAACTGATCCAAGTCTGAGGATCTTTGTTTTAGAACATCACCTGTGAGGGGGTTGGGCTGTTTACAGGTTTGCAGGTACCCTTGACCTCAACATACCCTGTTACTTTGTTTTGATTAAGAGTATTCCATTTTGGAACAGTTCTTGTGATTTTAACCCTGGACATGTGACTCTTTATTTGAGTCCCCCACCTTGGTTACTGGACTTATGAACCTCCATCTGGATTTCTTGAACATACATGGACCTATATCAAGGCAGTTTAATCAGATCCAGCTCAGTCACAAACCCTTGCATATCATTTGCATACATCCTCATTGCATCATTTTAACATGTATTTATTTGTTTTTCAGGGTATCCATCCTACATTTTGGCTTGGTTTTGACCCCTTCTTCAGCATAGACCTATTTTCATCAGTGCTTGCTTCAGCTATCAGCTACCTGCTTCAGTCACCTGCATCACCAGTCTCAGCCTGTCAGTGACCCATCTTCAGTGTGTTATTCTCAGCATCTGTCTCAGCTCTTCTTCAGCAACATGGCACCCAAGAAGAGTAACATCTCCTATCATTTCTTTGAGCCTGAGTTGGCTAGCATCAGGAAGATTCAGACCCTGATTACTCTGGACCCTTCGCAGAGGAGCTTGATTCATACTTGCTTGCAGTTCTATGATCCCCCTCTGAGGTGTTTCACTTTTCAGGATTTTCAGTTGGGACCTTTATTAGAGGAGTATTCATCATTGGTTGGTGTACCTATCAGGGGTGGAGTCCCCTTCAACCCTGAGATGGCCTTTCCAAGTAATGAAGAAGTGGCAAAGGCATTATATCTGGAACCAGTTCTGATTGGGCAGAATATGACTACCAAGGCAGGAATCTCTGGTTTACATCTGGATTTCTTGACCTCTCAGGCTACCCTGAAGGCTTCTTTGGGAGAGTGGAAGGCAGTCTGTGCTTTGTTGGCCCTTAGCATATATGGGATCATACTTTTTGCAGATGAGCCTAGGTTTGTTAGCAAGAATGCAATCCATCTTTTCGTCCTGAGGAACCCAGTGCCCACCTTACTGGGAGATCTTTACTACTCTGTTCATCAAAGGAATGAAAAGCAAAGGGGAAGATTGGTGAGATGTTGTGCTCCTTTGTTCCATACGTGGCTGCTCAAGCATTTGCCAAAGACTGATGCATTCTTGAACCCTCACCAGCAGAAAAACTGGGCTAGGAGACTGGTTGCTTTAACCTCAGATGATATCAGGTGGTGCACTCAGAGCACCAAGGGCAGAGACATCACTACAAGTTGTGGGCAGTTTCCCAATGTAACTTTGATAGGAGTGAAGGGTTGCATCAACTACAACCCTCTGCTATTCAAAAGACAACTGGGCTATGCATTAGTCCACCCTCCTAAGGTACAGGATCTAGCTGAGACCCTTTATTGTGAGATCAAGCCTAATCTGGCTATTGTCAGGCAAGCATCCTGGGCTTGGGACAATGTGCAGACTAAGGGGGTAACCATTCTTGGGAGATGCAACAATGTAGCCTCGGCTCAGTACTATGAGTGGTCTCATACCAGAGCTCAAATTACTGGAATGCCCTTCACCCTTGAAGATGTGCCTGGACCCTCCATAGCACCACCTCCAGCAACTGTCAGCTTAGAGGAGTTTGAGAAATTGAAAGAGAGAAATGAGAAGCTGACTCAAGCTCTACAGAAGACCCTCTGGGAGAGGAGTGATGGTCGGATGGACATTGAAAGGTTAGAAAAGCTAAAGGTGGAGCATCTAGCCAGAATTGAGAAGTCAGAGGACTATATTAAGAAGTTAAGGGCTGGAGAACAGATTTTGAAGAATGCCTGCAAGGAAGCTCAGTTCCAGAAGGCCAGGACTGATTTGTATCTGAAGGAGAGTCAAGCTAGGTGGGTCAGGATCACCGAAGCTCGCACTCAGGAGGATAAAAGGACTCAGGACCAGATTGAGCAGTTGGAGGCTAGTGCAAAGGAGCAGCAGGAAGCTCTGGCAGCAGCCCAGAGAGAGATCTCAGAATTGAAGATTAGAGCTGGTATAAAGAGGTCAAAGGACCAGAGTCAACACAAGAGGCTAACTGCAGCTGTTACTACAAGGAATCTCCTTATCAGGAATCTCACAGAGCGTCCAGCTGATCCTGTGACTGAAGCACTTCTAAAGGAAGTTCAGGAGGATGAGTTTGGTCTTGGTGTCTGACTTTTGCTTGTTGTTGCTTTCATTCCATGTACTTTTACTTTCTTATGTTGTATTTTGACCCCTCAGAGGGCATGTATTGTAAAAAGAAACAAACTATGTATTATTTACTTTTTGTAATATATGTGTTGGTTTGTTTTATCTGAATTCTTCAAGCAACATCACAAGCATCTTCCTCAGGGGTCTGGAAAGGTCAAAACCAAGTGCCAAGCCGGATACCTTGGAAACAAATAAGCATACTGCATTGCATACTAACCTTTTGTTTTGTTTTGTAGGTTTTTGTTTTATTGTTACTAACTCTGTTGTGAATCCAGGAACTATTGCTCGACGTCGGGGGTTTCCACTCAACCGTCCACACAGATATCCAACCCGCAACAACCTTCCGGGTATACAAATGGATCAAGTACAGCAGGACCTTACAGAGGTCAGGAATCAAATGGCCAACGAAAGATTGGAAATGAGGAATCAGATGACACAATTTATGGAGGTGATGAATAATATGGCTCAAAGCTAAGAGAGGTTAAGAGCACTGGTAGAGGGGAGGAATCAGGAAGATCCCCATCTGGGGACTGCGGGGACAAGCAACAATGAGAGAGTTCAACCCCATGTTAATCCTCCAGTCTATGGACCCCACCTCCACCCAGAGGTCAACATTCCTGTTAATGTGCAAGGGACTGCCACAGCAGGCATAGTGCTGCAAGAAGACCCCCAGGAAGATCAGTTCACAGTGATGGGAGCTGGGGAGGAAGCCTATGACAGAAGGCTAGATGAGATTGCTGAGAAACTGAGATCCCTGGAGTCCCAGAATTCTTTGGGCTTTGATGTTATTGACATGGGCTTAGTGGACGGGGTCAGGATTCCCCACAAATTTAAACCACCGTGCTTTGAAAAGTACAACGGGACTTCCTGTCCGCGGACCCACTTGCAATCCTTTCTGGGGAGGCTGAAGGCATATACCATGGACGAAAAGCTATGGATGTTTTATTTTGAAGATAACTTAACTGGAGCTTCTAGGGAATGGTCCTCTCATTTGACTAGAGCAACCATTAGATGCTGGAAGGACTTGGCAGAGGCCTTCATTAGACAATATCAGTACAATTTGGATATGGCTCCCAACAGGACCCTCCTGATGGGGATGTCACAATCATCCAGGGAAAGCTTCCGGGAGTACGCACAAAGGTGGAGACAGCTCGCTGCGGCTGTCCAGCCACCCATGTCAGAGAGGGAGATGGCTGATATGTTTATGAACACCCTCCAAGGAACATACATTGACAGGCTAGCTGCCTTTTCTTCCACTAGCTTTGCTGATGTAGTCATAGCCGGGGAAAGAATTGAAAGCCTATTAAAGATGGGTAAAATTTCTGACAACGGTGCAAGCTCGTCCAGCAACCCAAGAAAGCCTTTTGTAGGCCCAAGAAGAACTGGTGAGACCAATGCTATCCATACCAGCAGGGGCAGACCCCAATATGTTCATATGTCTGTGGCAGCAGTCACCATTCCCGCTCCAATTCATCCACAACCAGCTTATCAACCACATCAACAAAATTATCAGCAACAAACTCAGTATCCTCCTCAGAGAAATTATAACAACAACAACGCCAACAACTACAATCAGCAAAGACCATTCCAACAGAGACCTTCTCAGGCCAATAGGGTGATCGATCCGATCCCTATGCCTTATGCCACATTATTGCCACAACTTCTAAAACTCAACCTAGTTGAGCTAAGGACATTGGCACCTCCAGATCCTGCCAGTCTACCCAGAAATTATGACGCCAGCGCCAGATGTGCTTTTCACTCGAATGCACCTGGCCACAGTACAGAGAAGTGCAGAGCTTTGCACATGAAAGTATAGGACTTGGTAGATTCTAAAGCTCTAAATTTTGCACCACCACCAAATGTTAACAAGAACCCTATGCCACACCATGGTGGTCCCAGAATCAATGCTATTGAAGAAGACAAGCCGTCTTACTTAATAATCAGTGTGGGTCAGATTCGGACACCCTTGGTAGAAATTAAAGCTCAGCTCCTTGAATGTCAAATGTTCCCGGGATGTGAGCTAGGGTGTGCTTATTGCAACATTTCAGTGAATGGGTGTGATGACTTGAGGGATGGCATAGATGGTCTCATCCGGAGTGGCCTGCTTCAAATCACAACGTCAATACCTACCAATCCAGCAATCTCCTTAACAACAGTTCCAGAATCTTCTACAACTGCAACAACCATTGTTCCAAACAACTTTTCAGTTTCATCGACAAATGCTTCAGCTGTTACTTCAACGGACCAGATATCAACAAACATCCCTTCTACAACTTCAGCACCCCTTCATTCAGGGTCTCCTACAACAACGACACCCATCCTTCCAACAATATCTCCTACAACATCAACAACAAACAATGCAAGTATTTCAACGGTTACAATTTATTATGATCCTGCAAATGATTCCGCCTACAACTCACAAAGTGCCACTCCTACCAGAGCACCAGTCACAATATACTATGATCCACAGACTATCATGGTCCCTTCTGCAGCTGCCATCAGTCCAGTCACTATCACAGTGCCGGGGCCTGTACCTTATGAAAGCAGTAATGCCATCCCTTGGCATTACGGCTCTGATCTGTACTGCGAAGGACAGAAAATCACTCTTGATTCATCAACTTCTTCACCACAAATAGACAATGTGGGGGGAGGCGGAGGCTTCACTCGAAGCGGACGTCTCTTTGCCCCGCAAATTCAAAGACCCACTGCTGAAGCAGAAGCTGCTGCCAAGGAAAAAGGGAAGAGCATGGTGCAAGAAGAGCAAATTGTTAAAGAAGCTTTGAAAACACCTTTTGATCAGGAAGTTGATGAATTCATGAGAATCATCAAGAAAAGTGATTACAAGATAGTGGACCAGCTTCACCAGACGCCTTCCAAGATCTCCATTCTATCATTGCTTATGTGCTCCAAGGCTCATCGGAACGCACTACTCAAAGTCTTGCACGCAGCTTATGTGCCGGAAGAGATCACCGTCAATCAGTTGGAAGCTGTAGTTGGAAATGTTAATGCTAGTAATGGACTAGGATTCACCAACACTGATTTGACTACGGAAGGCCGCAACCATAACAAGGCTTTGCACATTACCATGGAGTGTAAGGGTGCAGTTCTCTCACATGTACTGGTAGACACAGGGTCATCCCTCAATGTCTTACCTAAAAAAGCCCTTGTGAAGCTGGAATATGAAGGATTGGCATTACGTCCCAGCAACTTAGTAGTGAGAGCCTTTGACGGTTCTAAGAGATCAGTTCTGGGAGAAATTGAGTTGCCTGTAACGATTGGTCCACAAACTTTCAAAACGACCTTCTACGTGATGGACATTCAGCCTGCCTACAGCTGTTTGTTGGGTTGACCATGGATTCATGCCGCTGGCGCAGTTACGTCTACCCTTCACCAGAAGTTAAAATTCGAGTGGGAGGGCCAAGTCGTTACTGTCTGTGGGGAGGAAGATATTTTTGTTAGCCATCTGGCTACATACAAATATATTGAGATGGATGGGGAGATCCACGAGACGATGAGTCAAGGGTTTGAGGCCCTGAATATTAATGAAACATCTGCTGTACTTGGGACTTCCATGACATCTTACCAACAAGCCCGGAAGGTTGTGGAAGAAGGGAATGCTCAAGGCTGGGGCAAACTGTTGCCTGTGGAGAAGAAAGAAGATAGATTTGGGTTGGGTTACAAACCAACTCAACAAGATCAAGCAGAGGCTGCTAAGAAGCCCAACTTTGTTAGTGGGGGGATGCTCACCCCCGATGCTGTCAACAACTTAGAAGACGAGTCGGAAGATGAACGCAACCTGGAGAGCTGGATTCGTCCAAGGATCCCGGGGAGCAGTATCTCAAACTGGTCTTCCCAGGAAATTATAAGAGTTACTCCTGCAGAGTAATTATTATTTCCTGTATTTTTATAGCATGCATCAAGTCTTGCATCTTGCCCAAGATGACAAGACTCATTTTGTAATCGGGCCATCTGTAATTTTTGTGCAACAAGATTAATCAATGAAATATCAGACATCTTTTGCAAACAAGTCTTTTTCTTTTCCGCTCACTGTTTTTCCATTTTTCTTTTTGTACAAAAAATAAATGGCAATGTTTTCAAAATGACAACTTCATTTCACTTTTCTAAACAAGATTAAAATCAATCACTAAAATGAACAAACTGAACCCTTGCAGAGAGTGCCTTCCAGACAGCACCGACAACAACACGGCTATGACTTCGTATGACTCTGACAATCCAATCAATCAAGCTGATGAAGGGGTTGAAGAAGATTACGAGCTTCCTGAAGAGCTAGCCAGATTGCTGAGACAAGAGGAGAAGGTTATCACTCCTCATCAGGAGGAGGTCGAAACGATCAATCTTGGTACAGATGAAGATGTGAAAGAAGTTAAAATCGAGGCCTGCCTACAAGACTCAGTGAAGAAACAACTGATTGACCTGCTTCAGGAATATGTGGATGTGTTTGCTTGGTCTTATCAAGATATGCCAGGGTTGGACACCGACATTGTTATGCACAGGCTACCTCTAAGGGAAGAATGCCCGCCGGTTAAACAGAAACTGCGCCGTACTCGCCCAGACATGGCAATGAAGATCAAAGAAGAGGTACAAAAGCAGTGGGACGCCGGGTTCCTTGCTGTAACTAGCTATCCACCGTGGGTTGCTAATATAGTACATGTGCCTAAAAAGGACGGCAAAGTAAGAATGTGTGTTGACTACCGGGACCTGAACAGAGCCAGCCCAAAAGACGATTTCCCATTACCTCACATTGATGTATTGGTTGATAATACGGCTCAGTTCTCGGTATTCTCCTTCATGGACGGATTTTCAGGATACAATCAGATCAAAATGTCACCTGAAGACATGGAGAAGACAACCTTCATCACACCCTGGGGCACGTTTTGTTACAAGGTGATGCCATTCGGACTGAAGAATGCTGGTGCAACATATCAATGGGCTATGGTAACATTATTCCATGATATGATCCATAAAGAAATCGAGTGTTATGTGGATGACATGATTGCCAAGTCCCTTACAGAAGAAGACCACCTGGTAAATCTGTTGAAGCTATTCAAGCGTCTGAGGAAGTACCAACTGAAGCTGAACCCCAACAAGTGCACATTCGGGGTGCGATCTGGTAAGCTGCTGGGATTTATTGTAAGCGAAAAAGGGATTGAGGTGGACCCTGATAAAGTCAAAGCCATTCAAGAAATGCCTACACCAAAGTCTGAAAAAGAAGTTCGAGGGTTTCTAGGTAGATTGAACTACATTTCAAGGTTTATATCTCACCTTACAGCAACCTGTGAACCCTTGTTCAAGCTGTTAAGAAAAGAACAAACGGTCAGGTGGAACGAAGACTGCCAGAGGGCTTTTGACAAGATCAAAGAGTACTTACAAGAGCCTCCCATCCTTATGCCTCCAGTTGAAGGAAGACCTCTGATAATGTACTTGACAGTATTAGAAGAGTCAATGGGGTGTGTGCTGGGCCAGCATGACGAGTCTGGTCGAAAAGAGTATGCAATATACTACCTGAGCAAAAAGTTTACCGACTGTGAACAACGTTATTCACTGCTCGAGAAAACTTGCTGTGCTTTAGCGTGGGCTGCTCGCCGACTGAGACAGTATATGTTGACCCACACTACTTTATTGATCTCAAAGATGGACCCAGTCAAGTACATTTTCGAGAAGCCAGCTCTTACCGGACGGGTTGCAAGATGGCAAATGATTCTCACAGAATACGACATCCAGTACACCTCTCAGAAAGCCATCAAGGGCAGTGTACTATCTGAATATCTTGCTGAGCAACCTATTGATGACTACCAGCCCATGAGATTTGACTTCCCTGATGAAGACATCATGTTCATAAAAGCGAAAGATCATGAAGAGCCTGTTCATACTGAAGGGCCTTACCCGGAGGAAGAATGGACTATGATGTTTGATGGGGCTGTTAACATGAACGGTCGTGGTGTTGGTGCAGTACTCATTACACCTAAGGGAGTTCACATGCCTTTTTCGGCGAAGCTCACTTTCAACTGCACTAACAACGAAGCTGAATACGAAGCTTGCATTATGGGTCTTGAGGAAGCCATTGACCTCAGGATCAAGACATTAACTGTATTCGGAGATTCAGCTCTGGTAGTTAATCAAACCAACGGCAAATGGTATACCCACCAGGACCATCTGATACCTTACAGGGATTATACAAGGAGGTTACTGACTTTATTCACAGCGGTCAAGCTTGAGTATATCCCTCGAGATGAGAATCAGTTTGCAGATGCCCTGGCTACCATTTCATCAATGATCAAAGTTCAAGCTGCCAACTTTGTACCTCAGATTTCAGTGTCCAGACTTGATAGACCAGCATATGTATTTGCAGCAGATATTGTCAAAGATGATAAGCCTTGGTTCCATGACATTAAGTGCTTCTTGGAGGATCAAACATACCCACCTGGGGCATCTTCCAATGATAAGAAGACATTAAGAAGGATAGCTGGTAGTTTCTTCCTGAACACTGATGGTTCTTTGTACAAGAGAAACTTTGATATGGTACTCCTCAGATGCGTCGATGGAACAGAAGCAGACTTGTTGATGCACGAGGTGCACGAAGTATCCTTTGGTACCCATGCTGGAGGGCATGCCATGGCTAAGAAATTGCTAAGATCAGGTTATTACTGGGTCACAATGGATGCCGACTGTTGTGCCTATGCCAGAAAATGCCATAAATGCCAGATCTATGCAGATAAGGTGCATGTGCCTCCCAATCCTTTGAACGTGATGTCTTCACCCTGGCCCTTTGCTATGTGGGGCATTGACATGATTGGCAAGATTGAGCCGACTGCTTCAAACGGCCACAAATTCATCCTGGTCGCCATTGACTATTTCACCAAGTGGGTTGAAGCAGCCTCATATGCAAATGTTACAAGGCAAGTGGTAGCCAGATTTCTGAAGAGAGATATCATCTGTCGATACGGAGTGCCCGAGCGAATCATTACTGATAATGGTTCCAATCTAAACAACAAAATGATGGCAGAGCTATGCCGGGACTTCAAGATTCAACACCACAATTCTTCTCCTTACAGGCCAAAGATGAACGGCGCTGTTGAGGCAGCTAATAAGAATATCAAGAAGATTGTGCAGAAGATGGTAGTCACCTACAAAGACTGGCATGAAATGCTACCATTTGCTTTGCATGGGTACCGCACGTCAATCAGAACATCCACTAGGGCAACACCGTATCAGCTTGTGTATGGTATGGAGGCAGTCCTACCTGTTGAAGTTGAATTACCCTCCCTACGGGTACTGATGGATGTTAAGCTGAACGAAGCAGAATGGGTTCGGTCCCGATACGAGCAACTGAGTTTGATCGAAGAGAAAAGATTGGCTGCAATCTGTCATGGGCAGCTATATCAGAAAAGAATGAAGAGGGCCTTCGATCAGAAGGTCAGGCACCGAGAGTACCAAGTAGGAGATCTTGTACTAAAAAGAATCCTCCCTCCTCATACAGACCACAGGGGCAAATGGACTCCGAACTATGAAGGACCATTCGTGGTAAAGAAAGTTTTCTCTGGTGGAGAACTGATGCTCAGCACCATGGATGGTGAAGATTTCCCGTCCCCTGTGAATTCAGTTGCAGTTAAAAAATACTTCGCATAAAATGACCCGCTGGACATAAAAACAGAATGTAAGTCCAGGCAAAAACAGGGCATCCCGGCGAGTCAAAAACAGAATAAAAGACTCGGGCAAAAATAAGGGAAAATAAACAAAAGAACGTACACCCGCTGAGTTGAAAAGCCGCATTGGACAACTCAGGCAAAAATGGGTATCCCGATGGATTGAAAACCCGAAAGGGTGATCCATGCAAAATAAGGGAATAAGCGAACAACTGCATTCTGAATTCGTCTGTATCACTTACAACTTGGTAAACCTCGAAAGGATCAAGCTTTTGTCAGAATCAGCCTTCTTCAAAAAGCAAGACGAGAAGAACGTCAAAAGTCATACGAGTCATAGCAAAAGGGAAGCTCCTTGAAGCATCATCAACATTGCCAACGTTTTGTTTCTCAATTTGTAACAATCTCCTCATTTCAGGAGATATGTTTCTTTGACTGTATCTTGCCAATTCAGGGCACATGAATTAATAAGAACAGATTTTTCAGTCACACAATGTCTCGTACATTTTTGTTTGCAAAGAATGTCTGATATCTTTAAAAATACTGATTGCATGAATACAGATGCTTGTCCAAAAAAAATAATAATAATAAAAACACGTGCTTACAGGGAATATGCTTACTCTCAGTTACAAGGCCCAAGTTACAAGCTTGATGTCTTATTGATTTATTAGATGGATTGATTAAAGGATTTAAACACATTAAGGGTTTAACACTTAGGATTAAAGTTATACACTCCATCCTAATAGAAGGATGCAGGCATAAGCTTAATCACAAAGCCTTAAAACCTTTAAGGTTTAGTCCTTGATTATGAGGTGAGAAGAGAAGACTCAAAGAAAACTCAAAGGAAAGAGTCTAAGGGGGACTAAACAATCCTAAAATGTTATCATGCTTGGTTGTCCTAGGGTTTGTGAGGCTTAAGAGCAAAAATCTTCAAGGAAGCCACCAAGGAGAAGCAAGATAGTAGAGGGATGAGATGAGAAGAGAAAAGAGGGAAGAGAGGCACAAGTGAGCAAGCTCACTCCAAGACAAGTAAAAATGCAGCAAGGATGTAAAATGATGAGGTGAGAGGAGGTAGGAGGTGAAGGCAAATCCACCTCCCAAACAAACTTACCATTAACCTGAAAAGTTAGTACAAGATGCATAAGGGAAGAAATGAGATGAAACAATGCATATGGATGGGCAAAGGCCAAAGTCAGAAACATACACATGATGCAAATGATGTCAAGAGATGGTGCAAAGTCATACAAGATGCATATATGTGAGCATACAAGAGAATGGATGCATATGGAACATGCCTTGAACCATGAAAATTCATGAAAGTTAAATGCAATGAAAGTATGACATGTCAAATGAATGATGCAATGATCAAACATGATTCTAATATGTCCTAAGATGTCTTATGAATCATGTGGATGCACAAAATGTCATGGCAAGTTCTTGAATGCAAGCAAATGAGAAATGGATGCAAAGGAAGGCAAGAATTAGGGTTTACATACAATAGGCAATGCAAAACTCAAAATCAGAAGCACATGACATGATAAAAAATTGAAAATGGGATTAAAGGAACCCTAACCCTACACAAGTTCACTGCCCAAAGGAGGGGACCTAACTCTTAACCTAATGGGAGTTGTGATTTTTCAAAGTCAACTAGGGTTTCAAGGCACCTCAAAAGGAAAAATGCAAACCAATTTTACCCTAGAAACTTCATGCTATGAAGGATGCAATGCAAGAAGAACCACTATCAAACTCTCCATGGTTAGGCAGAATGAATTTTTTCAAGTTAGGATCAAAATATTGCCTTTAAACAAATTTAAATCCAATGAAAATTGTCAAAATACATCAAGGACCAAAAAGAAATTTGTTTTGAGGGTTGGATAATGTTTCTAAATGTTTTGAAATGCAATGTGAATTTTTTGGTGATTTTTAAATACCTAAATGCATTTTTAATTAATTAATTTTCATTAACTAATTAAAAATAAACATTTAAATGATTTAAAAATGATTTTTAATGCAAAAAATAAAAATAAAAATATTTTTGGGTTCTGAAAATTAATGAAATGTTTGACAAAAAATTTCAGAATTTTTTAATATGTTTTGCTATTTTTAATAATTCGTAGAAGTAAAATACAAACAAAATGAAATAAAAATAAATAAAATGGAAAGTATGCGGATCCAGAGGCTGAGGTTCAAATGGATTTGGAGGGAATTGACTGACGCCAGATCCTATGGCCCAGATTCAAACTGGCTAAAACTAATTTTAATCCTAATTAATTAAATTAATAAATCAGGATTAGGGTTTAATGGTGAATCTGGTCCACTCATTCGCGCGCGGGTCAACGGGATCTACGACACACATTCAAACTGAGCCCTAATCACAATTAAGGCATTAATGACTTTCAGGTGGCCAGAAATGACCTCCGGTCATCTTCTCCGGCCACATCCGTCCCTGAAAATTGCTATCTCTCTCCCCAAGCTTCTAAAACCTAATCTCTCTCCCCAGAATCCATCCCCACGCTTCACCCAACAAGAAACACCCACTAAAACAAATTTATTTCACATATTCAAGCTGAATCGAAGAAAATTAGTTCTAGGTCAAGAAATTTCAGAGAGCTCATACATGCTTAATACTTGACTATTTTCAAAACCAAACACATCAGCATTATCAGTGAATCATGGAGAATCAATTAGTAACTTAAAAACACGTTTCTGGAAAAATTGTTCTTGAGCTCACCTGAACTGGAGCTTTGAACTTTGGAGCTTTCTGGCTGCTTCTTTGGTCCAAGATGCCTTTAATGAACCTCCTGAGAAGTTTGCAATGCTTGTTTGGAATTTCTTATGGCTGGTTTAAGAGATTGATGAAGTTCTGACCAAGGGGAGTGAAAAATCGTATTTCTGTTTGGGAGGGTTTCATGATCAAATGATGGTTGGGAATTGATCAGAGGATCATGGTGAGTGATTCTATGAAGTTTGTTTTGAGGTTTGTGGCTTGTGTATTGAGATTCGAAGAAAAATGCATAAAGAGGGATTTTGGAGAATGCTGACTTGTGGGAGGTTTCAGCTTCCAAGATTATATGAAATGTGATCCATGAGGCATGTATGTGAAGCTGTGATTGGTCAGAGTAGTTGGTGTGGCTCAGTTTGATTGGTATGGGCAAAATTCAAAAAGTCAAGTCTATGTGTCCTTTGAGGTATGGGCAGTTTTAGGGCCAGAGCAAGGGCATTTCTGTTGCAGCTTGATTCAAGGATGACCATGGAAATGGGATTGAGGCAGATCAGCAAGTGGATCAAAGCTTATGTGTGGTTTTGCAATTTTGTGAACTTTTGGCCCTTTTGAAGTTTCTTAATGTACAAGTCATGAAACTTGAGAGTTCTTTGGTGCATTCTGAATTTTAGGTCATGGTTTATGTTTGTGCAATGGTTAGAAGTCAATTAGAGGTTACATAAAGGCTTGGCATGAGGTTTTGCAACTTTCCCTCTTTGGTACAAAAGTGAAAATTAAGTGATTTTGCCCAACTTTGACAAGCCATAACTTTTGATCCAAAATGAATTAGAAAGAGTTCTTGTACTTTTTGAAAATAGGAGGATCCATTCTACAACTTTCATGACCAAAGTTCTTTCATTTGAAGCATTTTTGAATCAAAAAGAGGAGGTTGAAAAACTTTCCCAAAATGGCAAGTTTTCATTATAAGTCACTTTCCCAAAAAGGCAACTTTGCAAATGGCTTGAAATTCTTCAATTTTGTGAACTTCTAACACCTTCTATGATCAAATAAAGATCATACACAATCAAAATGATGGAGAACACCCTTTGGTTGGGTCATTGGGGGCCTCAGATGCCCTGATTTTACACTGACTTGCTCAAGAAGTCATTCCTTGATCAGATGCCTTCCCCATTGAATTTCTTAATGAAAATTGATATGAATGATCCTCATAACATATAGAGACCAATAGAAACAAGAATGAGCAAAAAATTTGGAATTATGGCCTCTGAAACCAAAACCCTAATTTTAGGTCATCTGTGCAGTTAAACCTGGCTCTACTTCCACGCCTTTCTCAGTCCTTGTGATTCTTTGACTTCTTTGACCTTGTGAGGACATAATATGATGATTGAACATACATGGACCCCTTTTAGATGATTAATGACCTTTGGAGTGGCTCAAATGGCTCAGGGATGGCTCAGATCACAAACCCTAGATGCAGATGGCTTTGAATCAGTGCAGTGAATCAAGAATGTGGTATGAGATGCTATGATTGAATTTATGCAAATGAAAAGATCACAAGCCATGGTGTGAATGGGTGAGGGCAAATTTGGGGTGTTTACAATAGCTACCTGAGATTAAGCTTTGTGTTCTTGAGCTTTTTGACCTCTTCCTTTGTGCAAAATGACTCTAATGATCCCTCTGATGCTTCTGGAAAGCGAGGATGGAGTTTATTTTGGCTGAATCAAGAGTTCCAGTTTTGAGGTTGCAGAAATCGTGTTTTGGTTTGGCTGTGTTTTAGGCTATGGTGATGGGTGGGAAATGATCCTTAGGTCATGTGGAGATGATTGGTGAAGAAAGATTGAAGTTTCAGTGGTTGTATGATGAGTTTCGAAGAGAGGAAGTTTTTGAAAAAATTTGTGGATTCTGAGTGTGTGTGTGTGTGTTTCAGGCTTCAATGTATTGTTCTTTTGAGTCCCTAGGGTTCACATAATGTATGTTGATTGGCCAGAGAGTTGTTGTGGCACAGGTTGATTGGTATGGGGTGATTTGCAAAAAAGTCAATATTGGTGTACTTGAGGTATGGGCCATGGCAAGTGTATTTCTTGGGGTGTCTGGCCTTAGCAAGATTCATGGAGAGCCATAGAATGGTTTTGATGCAGCTGATATAAGTGGATGAGAGGATCCAATGCATTTTGCAATTCTTGAAAGTTTTGGCCCTTTTGTGATTTCTTGAAGTTCAAGCCATGAAAATACTTGGTTCAATGCACAATTCTGATGTTTAGAGGCCCAATTGACATATTGTGAAGTGTTTGTGTCCATTTGAAGTCATTAGAATGCTTGAACATGCCAATTTGAAAAATCCCTCTTTGACATGAAACTTGAAATTATAGGATTTTTTCCAACTTTGAAAGGACATATCTTGAGTTCCATGATGAATCAAGACATGTTCTTATACTTTTTGAAAAGTAAAAGACCTAATCTACAACTTTCATTACCAATAATTTTTCATTTGAAGCATTTTTGGTTAAGAAAGAGGAGGTTGAAAAACTTTCCAAAATGGAAAGTTTGCATTTCAAGTCATTTCCAAAAATGGCAAGTTTGCAATTGGCTCAAACTTCTTCAATATTGTGAACTTACAACCTCTCCTAAGATCAAATAAAGATCATAGAACTTCAATTTGCTGAAAATATCCCTTTGGTTCCATTGTTGGGGGCCTCAAATGCCCTGATTTTGACTTAACTTGCTCAAGAAGTTACCCAGTGAACAAATGACTTCCACAATGAGTTTCTTCATCAAACTTGGTACACATGATCCGTATGACATATTAAGAACATTAGAAACAAGAATGGACCAAAATTCTGGAGTTTAGGCCTCTCAAACCAAAACCCTAATTTTGGTCATCTATGCAGTGAAACATTAGCTCTACTTCCATGCCTTTGCCAGATCTTGTGATCCTTTGACTTTCATGAACTTTGAGGAGCATGATATGATTGTAGAACACACATGGACCCTCTTGGAAAGCTTTGAGGCCTTTGGGATGGCTCAGATGGATTCTTGGATTGCTCAGATCACAAACCCTAGATGCAGATGAACTTGAACTTATGCAGTGAAGCAAAAATGCAATGTGAGGTAGTATGCTTATGTTAATGAAAACATGAAAGATTACAAGCCATGGTGTGATAAAGAGTGAGGGAAAATTTGGGGTGTTTACTGCTTCCCCTATTTAAACATGAGTTAGTTGTGTAGGATGTAAGCGCCTGACTTAACAGACAAACAAGATAACTTGTGGTTGAATACCAAAGACAATCCAAAATTTGCACTCACTGGATATAAGAAGAAAAGGGATATAAATTGTAAAAGGCAGTATAGTATGATTATCAAATGACAACGATGGAGGACGACCATCGAGCAGAGGACGACTGTTGGGGATAAAGTGGTAAGCTAAGCAATGGCGGGGACGACCGACAAGCTGGGGAAATAAAGAGACCACGACTGGGACGGCCATCGGGTAAGGAAATAAAACTCTTTGGGGATTGAGAAAAGCATTGATGGGGACGACCATCAGGCTTGGAAAGTAAAGTAAGCAATGAATGGGACAGCCATCGGGTTTGCAAAGTAAAGTAAACAATGATGGGGACGACCATCGGTTTAAAGAATAAATGAAATAATGATGAGGGACGGTCATCAAAGGTGAAGGACGATCACCTAGCAGGGGAAGACTACTCTTTATCACGACATAGGACAAATGTCGGATAGAAAAGGTCGACGATGGGGACGGCCATCGGATAAGCATGATGAAGGATGATCATCAAGAGGTGAAGGACGATCACCTAGCAGGGTATGGCTGCTCTCGGGGTTTATCACGACATAAGACGAATGTCGGATAACAAGATCAACGATGGGGACGGCCATCGGATAAAATGATGAGGGACGGTCATCAAGAGGTGAAGGACGATCACCTAGCAGGGGACGACTGCTAAAAATATCACGACATAGGACGAATGCCGGATAGAAGGTTCCACTAATGGGGACTCCACTGGGGAAAGGGATGAGGGACGGTCATCCAAGGGTGAATGACGATCACCTGGCAGGGTATGGCTGCCGAAAGTATCACGACGTAGGACGAATGTCGGATAGAAGAAAGTTGTTTCGTTGGTGACTTACTGGGGAATGGTAAACACGGACGAGTGTTCACGCTCAAGAGTAAAAGGTATAAGTGTTTTGATGTTGTGTATAGATTGAAGATATGGACGAGCATCCTTAGGACCATGATACGGAAGAGTATCGGCAGAAACAAACGCTGACGCATGTTCATAGATTATGATACGGACGAGTACCAACTGGTTAACAAAGAACACGGACGAGTGTCAGATCTGTTGAGGAACAAGATACGGACGAGTATCTGATACTTCTGTATAAGTATGGGTGAATATTGATCTGTTGGTGAAGTATGAGAAAGACACAGACGAGTGTTCGACTCGTTGGGGAATCTATGACGGACGAGTGTCATATATATGCTATATGAACAAGCATTTGTTTTGAGAATGTAAGGGATATGTTTTAGCTTTCTGTGGGGATAGGATGACACGGATGGGTGTCGAAAAGAGTGTGTTATAAACAAGTATCTTGTTTGTAGAAAGTGTTCGGGCGACCTTGCTGGGGAAGGATGACACAGACGACGGGATCCACGGTTGCGAACCAGAGAAACTGAGAAAGGGGGTTGTTTACAACCTGTGAAGGTATTAGCACCCAGATTGTCCGTCGTACTCGACGGGATCCACGGTTAAAAGTTTGTGTTTAAAGGGGTAGTGTATGTGCTATCTGCGTGCAAAAGCTGGAAAAGAATATACAAGTGTCAATGCAAAAGGGTAAATGCTCAGGAATCGAGGTTTAGAAAAGAATGCTGAAAGAGGGGGAAGACACAGAGACTTTTGTTTGATAACAGTTAAGTTATGCCTATGTATCCTCTCATGCAATGAGGAAGTCAGAACACCGTCGTTAGACTCGAATAGACTGAAGATAAATTGACTGTGAACTGCTTGCTTGCCTATGCTCAAGTGTATGACTCGTCTAGCTCGAGTGCTAACTGTCTTGTATTAGACAGAAGAAACAAGTTCTCGCTTATGAATGAGTGTGATGAGAAAAGAATCCCGAAGGAGACGATTATTGTTTGTTTTTGTGTTTTCAGTTTTGTTATTATTTTTGGTGTTTTGCATAAGTTAATGAGCTTAAGCCTAAATCAAGGGCTTGTAAACTCATTATATCCTCCCTGATTAGGGATAATGAGAATACGTAAGTATGAGATAAGCATCTCAACTTAATTGCCATGATGATGTAGGATTAAGATCATTAACCTACTTGTGATTATTTAGATGTTTTTGGGTTTTTGTTTGGTGTTAAGTAATGAGTTTAATCTCTAATCACAGATTAGTGAACTCATTACACCATCCTAATAGAAGGATAATAGATGAGCACACTTAAGCTGAGGAAGATACCTCAACTTAATCCATGGTTAGGGATTAAATACATTATATAACAAAGCCTTTATTAAGTGGATTTTAATTAAAATATGAGATTAAGAAGTGGATTTTATGATTTGTAAGACAACTTGAGGGGGACTTGTCCATTAAACACTAGGGTTAGTCATTCTTAACCATGAGGAAGAATTAGAACCCTAATGCAAGGCCCAAGTTACAAGATAAAGTCTTAGTGATTATTAAGATGATTTGATTAAGAGGTTTAAACAAATTAAAGGTTTAACACTTAGGATTAAAGTTATACACTCCATCCTAAGAGAAGGATACAAGCATAACCCTAATTCCAAAGTCATAAAACTTTAAGAGTTTAGTCTCTGCTTATTGAGATGAGAAGAGAGACACAAGGAGACTCAATGGTAAAAAGATAAGGGGGACTAATCACAACCCTAATTATTATCATGCTTGGATGTTCCTATGGTTTGTGAGGCTTAAGAAAGATCTTCAAAGAAGCCACCAATGGAAGAAGCAGATGAAAGGAGGATGAGAGAGAAGAATAAGTTACTTACTTCATTGAAGAAGATAAGTAACTTAAAGAAAGAAAGTGAGAGGGATGGAACATAAGTGAACAAGTTCAATTAAGAGACAAGTCTGAATGCAAATGAAATAGATAAGAAGAAATGAGAGGTGAAGGCAAATCCACCTCCCAAAGTAACTTACCAAACCTGAAAAGTTAGCATGGATGCATAAGGTATAAAGCATAAGGAAGAAATGAAATGAGATGATATGAGATGAAATGACAAAAGCAGAAGTGTTTATGCAATGTAAATGTCATGTAGGATGAGGCAAAGGCATACAAAATGCATATGTGTGATCATACAAAGATGGGATGCAAAGGAAGCATGCTTTTGAAGTTTTGAAAACACATGAAAGTTAATGAAATGAAATGAATGTGAATCATGGAAAATGAATGAAGAAATGATCAAGCAAGGTTATAACATGTCCTAAGATGTCTAAGATGACATATGAATGCAAGAAATGTCATGGCAAGTTCATGTAATGATGCATATGTAAGATGAATGCAAATGAACATGAGAAATTAGGGTTACATGGAAGTATGAGATGCAAATGAAAAAAATAGAAGCATATGACATGATAAAAATTTGCAATCAAGCTCAAACAAACCCTAATCCCATATTAGGTCACACCCCAAAGGAGAAAGTCAGAAGCCTAACCAATCAAAAGTTGTGATTTTCCTAAGTTTGCTAGGCTTTTGGGGTGGTTCAAAGGGAAAAATGCAAATCAATTGAAAAAGCAAGATAAATTCATGAGGAAAAAGACCTATAAACTACATGCAATATGCAAAACAATGCAAAAAGAATCAACTTCAAACTCTTCTTTGTTAGGCAGAAATGATTTTTTCAAGTTAGGGTTCAAAAATGTGATTTTAATGACCCTTAATTCAAAGAAAATTGGTAAACTATGATCAAACCTAAAAATAAATTTGTGTGAAGAGTTTGAAAATGTTTCCAAATGGATTGGGATGATACAAGATTTTTTTGGTGATTTTTAGAAACCTAAATGCATTTTTAATTAATTAAAAGACTTTAAATAATTAAAAATAACATTTAAATATTTTAAAAATTCTTTTTTAATGCAAAAAATAAAGTAAAAATCATTTTTGGAATGAGAAAAATATTTAAAGTCAGAATGCAAAAGAAAATATTTTTTTGATGCTTTTTGCTATTTTAAATTAATTAAGCAAGAAAAATGAAGTAAAATGTAATTAAAATGATTAAAAATGAATAAAATGGAAAAGTAAGCAGATCTAATGGCCCAGATTCAAATGGAAAAGGAGGGAATTGACTGGCGCGCAATCCAGTGGTCAAAATTCAAACTGGCTAATTAATTTGATTTTATGTTAATTAAATGGATTAATGGATTAATGGCGCATCTGGACCACACGTTCACTAACCCTAATCACCATCTAACGGCTACAAACGCATCTGGGCAGATAATCAAGGTTTAGCACTAATCACTCTCAGGTGGCCGGAGAAGACCTCCGGTCATCTTCTCCGGCCAACCCCTCACCTGAGTTTCCTCAAAACACCACCTCAAGCTCCCAAAACCTCCAGAATCAATCAACTAACCCCCTTAAACATTAATCTAACCTCAAAATTCATTTATCATTCATCATCAACAAGATTCGAACAAAAACATCAAAACGGCAAAAATTTCAGAACATCATGAAATGCTTAAAACTCAACCATTTTTAAAAGTAAAAGTATCAGCATGATCAGGGAAGCATAAGGAATCAATTAGAAACTTAAATAGCAAGTTCTGGAAAAAAAAAGTCATCATATCTACCTGAGATGAAGCTTTGTGTTCTTGAGCTTTATTACCACTTCCTTTGTGCAAAATGACTCCAATGATCCCTCTGATGCTTCTGGAAAGCTTGGATGAAGTTTATTTTGGCTGCATCAAGATTTCCAGTTCTGAGGTTGCAGAAATGGTGTTTTGGTTTGGTTGTGTTTCAGGCTATGGTGATGGGTGGGAAATGATCCTTAGGTCATGTGGAGATGATTGGTGAAGAAAGATTGAAGTTTCAGTGGTTGTATGATGAGTTTCGAACAGAGGAAGTTTTTGACAAATTTTGTGGATTCTGAGTGTGTGTGTGTGTGTGTGTGTGTGTGTGTTTCAAGCTTCAATGTTGTGTTCTTTTGAGTCCCTAGGGTTCACATAATGTATGCTGATTGGCCAGAGAGTTGTTGTGGCACAGGTTGATTGGTATGGGGTGATATACAAAAAAGTCAATATTGGTGTACTTGAGGTATGGGCCATGGCAAGTCTGATTTCTTGGGGTGTCTGACCTTAGCAAGTTTCATGGAGAGCCATAGAATGGTTTTGATGCAGCTGGCACAAGTGGATGAGAGGATCCAATGCATTTTGCAATTCTTAAAAGTTTTGGCCCTTTTGTGATTTCTTGAAGTTCAAGCCATGAACATACTTGGTTCAATGCACAATTCTGATGTTTAGAGGACCAATTGAGATATTGTGAAGTGTTTGTGTCCATTTGAAGTCATTAGAATGCTTGAACATGTCAATTTCCAAAATCCCTATTTGACATGAAACATGAAATTATAGGATTTTTGCCAACTTTGAAAGGCCATATCTTGAGTTCCATGATGAATCAAGACATGTTCTTGTACTTTTTGAAAAGGGAAAGACCTAATATACAACTTTCATGACCAAGAATATTTCATTTGAAGCATTTTTGGTTAAGAAAGAGGAGGTTGGAAAACTTTCCCAAAATGGAATGTTTGCATTTCAAGTCATTTCCAAAAATGGCAAGTTTGCAATTGGCTCAAAATTCTTCAATCTTGTGAACTTCCAACCTCTCCTAAGATCAAATAAAGATCATAGAACTTCAATTTAATGAAAATATCCCTTTGGTTCCATTGTTGAGGGCCTCAGATGCCCTGATTTTGACTTAACTTGCTCAAGAAGTTACCTAGTGAACAAATGACTTCCACAATGAGTTTCTTCATCAAACTTGGTACATATGATCCTTATGACATATTAAGAACATTAGAAATAAGAATGGCCCAAAATTATGGATTTAAGGCCTCTGAAACCAAAACCCTAATTTTGGTCATCTGTGTAGTGAAACCCTAGCTCTGCTTCCATGCCTTTGCTAGTTCTTGTGATCCTTTGACTTTCATGAAATTTGAGGAGCGTTATATGATGGTAGAACACACATGGACCCTCTTAGAAAGCTTTATGCCTTTGGGATGGCTCAGATGGATTCTTGGATTGCTCAGATCACAAACCCTAGATGCAGATGAACTTGAACTTATGCAGTGAAGCAAAAATGCAATGTGAGGTAGTATGCTTATGTTAATGCAAACATGAAATATTATAAGCCATGGTGTGATAAAGAGTGAGGGAAAATTTGGGGTGTTTACACCTATGTTGGAAGAATATTCTATGTTGTTAGGTGTCCCTATCAGAAGAGGAATTCCTTTCAACCCTGAGATGAATGCTCCTAAGAATGAAGACATAGCTAAGGCTCTACATTTGGAAGCCACCATCATTGATAAGCATATGACCACCAAGGATGGAATCCCAGGCCTTCATCTGGACTTCTTAATCACTCAGGCTACCAGTCATGCTGCAACATGGAAGTGGGAAACTGTTTGTGCTCTCCTGGCTCTTAGTATATATGGTATCATCTTGTTTGCAGACGAGCCTAAGTTTGTAAGCAAGAATGATATGCATATATTCATGCTCAAGAATCCAGTTCCTACCTTGCTAAGGGATTTCTACTACTCAGTGCATCAGAGAAATGAGAAACAGAGGGGAAGATTGGTCAGATGTTGTGCACCCCTCTTCTACATTTGGTTGATGAGACATATGCGGAAGACGGAAGCTTTCTTGAATCCACATCAGACAAGGAACTGGGCTAAGAGGATGATTGCCCTTACTTTAGAATATATCAGGTGGTGTACTCAGAACTCCAAGGGCAGAGACATAATTACAAGTTGTGGACAATATCTTAATGTACCTCTTATTGGAGTAAAGGGTTGCATCAATTACAATCCTTTGCTATTCAGAAGACAGTTAGGGTATGCCCTGGTACACCCACCTCGAGAGCAGGACTTGGAAAAGTCTCTTTACTGTGTTGTTCAGAATAATCATGCCACCGTCCGACAAGAGGCCTGGGCTTGGGACAACATACAGGCTAAAGGGACTGCTATTCTGGGAAAGTGCAACAACATAGCTTCTGCTCAGTACACTGAATGGTATCGCATCAGAGGACAGATTACTCGCATGTCATTCAACCTGAAAGATGTGCCAGGGCCATCAGCAGTAGAGCCCATAGCCACAATCAGTTTGGAAGAGTTTGAGAAGTTAAAGGAAAGGAATGCCCAGCTTGCTGGAGCTTTGAAGAAGACCCTTTGGGAAAGGAATGATAGTCTTCTGGACAATGAGAGGTTAGAGAAGCTCCAAATCGAGCATATAACCAAGATAGAAAAGACAGAGGACTTCATCAGAAAATCCCGAGCGGGAGAACTGGTATTGAAGAATGCTTGCAAAGAAGCCAAAATTCAGAAGACCAGAGTTGAACACTACCTAGAGGAGAGTCAGGCTAGATGGATCAGAATAACTGAAGGTCGTTTGCAAGAAGATCAGAAGACACAGGTTAAGATAGAGCAGTTGGAAGCCAATGAGAAGAAGAGTCAGGAAGCACTGTCAACAGCACAGAAGGAAATTTTCGAGCTGAAACTCCGGGCAGGTTTAAAGAGATCAAAAGAACAAGACAAGTACCAGAAGATGACAAGTGCCATTGCAACCAGAAAACTTCTTATCAGGACCATCACAGAGCATCCAGTTGGACCAGTGACTAATGCTCTCTTGAAAGAAGTCATGGAAGATGAATTTGGGCTGGATGTTTGATTTCTCTTTTACTTGTATTTTATTTTGATTGTACTTTAATTCTCCATAGTGATTTTGCTTGTATTTTTGGCTTGATTGTATTTTGACCAACCATGTGAGCTTTTTGTAATCCTAAACTATGTATTTTGGCATTTTGTAATGTTATGGTTTATGTGTTACTTGGATTTTCTTATGAGCTTCATTCACTTCAACATCTCCATCATTCTCAGAGGTCTGGAAGGTCAAAACTAAGAGCCAAACCGGATACCATCTGAAGACAAATAGACATACTGCATTGCATGCTAACCTCATATTCTTTGTGTTGCAGGTGTTTTTGTTGTTTTCTCACTTTGTTGTGTGTTTCAGGAAATATTGCTCGTAGGAGAGTCTTTCCCGTCAACCACATCCACTGGTATCCGACCAGAAACAACCTTCCGAGCTTACAGATGGATCAACTTCAGCAAGAACTGACAAATGTGAGGACTCAGATGACTGATGTGAGGACATAAGTAAGGACTCAGATGAACCAATTCATGGTTGTGATGACTGGGCTAGCACAGACCCAGGAAAGATTAAGGGAGTTAGTCGAGCGACAAACTCCAGACGAGAACCATGCAGGCACTAGGGGTACAAGTAACAACACGCGCGATTAGCCGCAAACAAATCCACCAGAGTTTGGGCCCCACATCAACCCTGAAGTCAATGTTATTGGAAATACCCAGAGAAACATTGGAGATCGTGTTCTACAGGAAGATCCTCAGGACGAGCAGTTTACAGTGTTGGGTCTTAAACTCTCTGGGATTTGATGTGATGGATATGAGTTTAGTGGAAGGAGTAAGGATTCCTCACAAATTCAAACCTCCTTGCTTTGAGAAGTATAACGGTACCTCTTGTCCTCGTACCCACCTTCAATCTTTTCTGGGGAGATTGAAAGCTTATACCATGGATGAGAAGTTGTGGATTTTTTACTTTGAAGATAGCTTGACCGGGGCATCCCGTGAGTGGTATTCTCACCTATCTAGGGCTACAGTCAGAAACTGGAAGGATTTAGCTGAGGCCTTTATTCGCCAATATCAGTACAACCTGGATATGGCACCCAACATGACTCTCCTAATGGGAATGTCTCAATCTTCAAGAGAAAGTTTCTGGGAATATGCCCAAAGGTGGAGACAACTTGCTGCTGATGTCCAGCCACCCATGTCTGAAAGGGAAATGGCTGATATGTTTATGAACACATTGCAAGGAACCTACATTGATCGGCTTGTTGTTTTCTTTTCCACCAGTTTTGCTGATGTGGTTATAGCTGGTGAGAGAATTGAAAGTCTCTTGAAGATTGGTAAGATTACTGACAACGGTGCTAGTTCCAACAATGCTAGGAAACCCTTCTCAGGACCTCGTAGGACAGGTGAAACTAATTCAGTGCATATGAGCAGAGGTAGACCCCAGTACGTGCAAAGATCAGTAGCCGCTGTCACCATCCCTACTCTAGCACCCCAACCACAATAATATCCTCAGCAACAACAGTTCCCACAACAACAAAGGTCTTATAGCAACAACAACAATCAGCAGCAACATTCGTTCCAGCAAAGGCCTTCTCAAATCAACAGGGTTATCGATCCCATCCCGATGTCCTATGCAGCTCTACTTCCACAGTTATTGAAGCTCAACCTGATTGAATTGAGAACCTTGACTCCACCTGATCCTTTGAATCTCCCAAGGAACTATGATGTCAACGCCAAATATGCTTTCCACTCCAATGCACCTGGCCATACAACAGAGAAATGCAGGGCCTTGCATATGAAAGTTTAGGACCTAGTTGATTCTAAAGCTTTGAATTTTGCACCTCCACCAAATGTCACTAAGAATCCAATACCGAATCACGGTGGACCGAGGATTAATGCCATTGAAGAATACCAACCGACAATCCTAATTGATGACATTGCAAACATTCAAACACCACTGGCCGAAGTTAAAGCTCAGCTATTAAAGTGCCAAGTGTTTCCGGGTTATGAAGCCCGTTGCGAAGCTTGCAAAGTCTCTACCAATGGTTGTGAAAATCCGATGAATGGTATCAACAGTCTTATCAGAGAAGGAATTCTACAGATCACATCAACGGTTCCATCTTCTACAACTACAACAAACACCTCTCCTACAACATCAGGAAACACCATTTCAAAGGAATCTCCTACAACATCAGCAAACATTATCTCAACAGAGTCTACTACAATAACAACAACCATCAATGAAGACATCTCAACGATCACCATTTATTATGACCCAACAACAGTTCATGTCCCAGATTCCTTCAACAACTTTCAGCAACATCAACATCAACAACTTCCTGCACCAGCATCATCTCCCATCAGACCACCCGTCACAATCTATTATGATCCTCAGACTATCACAACTCCTTCTTCCGCAACAATCAGTCTGGTAACCATCACGGTACCTGGACCAGTTCCATATGACAATAGCAGTGTCGTGCCTTGGCACTATGGCTGAGATCTATATTGCAATGGAAAGAAAGTCACTCTTGATTCTTCAACTTCTACAACACAAATTGATAATGTCAGGAGAGGCGGAGGCTTCACTCGAAGCAGACGTCTCTTCGCTTCACAATTTCCCAGAGTTAACACTGAAGCAGAAGCTGCTGCCAAAGTTAAAGGCAAGAATGTGGTGCCAGAAGAACCAATTGTCAAGGAAACTCAGAAGACGTCCTTTGATCAGGATGTAGACGAGTTTATGAGAATTATCAAGAAGAGTGATTATAAAGTTGTGGACCAGCTCCACCAGACACCCTCCAAGATCTCTATATTATCTATGCTCATGTGTTTTAAGGCTCACCGAAATGCATTGCTCAAAGTCATGCACGCAGTTTACGTGCCTGAGGAGATTACAATTAATCAGCTAGAGACGGTGGTTTCAAATGTCAACACTAGTCATGGACTAGGTTTTACTTATGCTGATCTGACTACGGAGGGTCGTAATCACAATAAGGCTTTACATATCACCTTAGAATGTAAAGGTGTTGTACTTTCTCATGTTTTGGTTGACACTAGTTCATCTCTCAATGTCCTTCCAAAGAAAGCCTTGGTCAAGTTGGAATATGATGGTCTTGCACTCCGTCCAAGCAACCTAGTTTTGAGAGCCTTCGATGGTTCTAAGAGATCGGTTCTCAGAGAAATTGAGCTGCCTGTGGTAATTGGCCCACATATTTTCAAAACTACCTTCTATGTGATGGACATTCAGCCTGCCTACAGCTGTTTGTTGGGTCGACCCTGGATTCATGCCGCTGGCGCAGTAACATCGACCCTTCACATAAGTTAAAATACGAGTGGGAGGGCCAAGTTATCACCATTTGTGGAGTGGAGGACATCTTCGTCAATCATCTAGCTACTTATAAGTACATCGAGATGGATGGGGAGATCCATGAGACAATGAGTTAGGGTTTTGAAGCTCTTAATGTCAATGAAGCAACAACTGAAGTGTCTGGTACTTCAATTGCTTCTTACAAACAAGCTCAGAAGGTTGTTGAAGACGAGAATGCCCAAGGCTGGGGCAAGCTGCTGCAAGTTTAGATAAAGGAAGACAAGTTCGGTTTGGGTTACAGACCATCTCGACAGGTCCAAGAGGAGGCTGCTGAAGCTCCCAAGTTTATAAGTGGGGGAATGCTGACCCCGGATGCTATCAACAATGTGGAAGACGAGGCTAAAAGCAACTACAACCTAGAAAGATGGATCCGTCCAAGAGTCCCAGGCCGACAAGTCCTCAACTGGTCTTCCCAGGAAATTATAAGGGTTACTGCTGCAGAGTAATTATTATTTCCTGTTTAAGAATGCATCAAGTCCTGCATCTTGCCCAAGGTGTCAGGACTCATTTTGTAATAGGGCCATATATGTATTTTGTGCAAATGGAATATTAATGAACAATGGACATCTTTTGCAAACAATCCTTTCACTCACTGTCTTTCATTTTTGTTTTTTCGCACAAAACAATAAATGGAAATGTTTTTCTTAATAAATTTCATTCACTTTTTCTAAATAAGATAAAATCAATCACTAAAATGAACAAATCTCAACCCTTGCAGAGATAGTCCTCCAGATTGCACCGAAAACGACACTGCTATGACCTCGTATGACTTTGACAATCCGATTAATCAAGCAAATGAAGGGGTTGATGAAGACAATGATTTTCCAGAAGAGTTGGCCAGGTTGTTGAGACAAGAGGAAAAAGTGATTGCTCCTTATCAGGAGGAGGTTGAGACTATCAATCTTGGTACCGAGGAAGATGTGAAAGAGGCGAAGATCGGGGCTAGTCTGCAAGCTCCAGTGAAAGAATAACACCTCAGTATGCTTCGAGAGTATGTCGACGTCTTTGCTTGGTCCTATCAAGATATGCCAGGTCTGGATATAGATATTGTCATGCACAAGCTGCCACTGAAAGAAGGTTGTCCGCCAGTTAAACAGAAGCTACGTCGTACTCGCCCAGACATGGCCATGAAAATCAAAGAGGAAGTACAAAAGCAGTGGGATGTCGGTTTTCTTGCTGTAGCTAGTTACCCGCCGTGGGTTGCTAACATTGTACTCGTACCTAAGAAGGATGGCAAAGTGCGCATGTGTGTGGATTACCGGGATCTGAACAGAGCCAGCCCGAAAGATGACTTCCCATTACCTCACATTGATGTATTGGTGGATAACACAACTCAGTTCTCGGTATTTTCTTTTATGGATGGATTTTCTGGATAAAATCAGATTAAGATGTCTCCTGAAGACTTGGAGAAGACAACTTTCATCACATTGTCTCTCCCAAAGATTTGCATCCCGGTACAAGCGTGAACGGTCGGCGATAGGAGGAAATGATGATGAACTGAAGAGAGTCACCAGCTATTCATTTTTATCCCGAAGGAAATGTAATGTTGCATAAACCTAGAAAAATATATGGATAAGACGGTTGCGAACCAGAGAAACTGAGAAAGGGGGTTGGTTACAACCTGGGAAGGTATTAGCACCCAGATTGTCCGTCGTACTCGACGGGATCCACGCCTGAAAGATTTGTGTTTAAAGGGGTAGTGTCAATGCTATCTGTGTGCAAAAGCTGGAAAAGAATGTTTAGGTGTTAGTGTAAGAAAGTGAAGTGAAGTGATCAGGAATAAGGCTCAAGTGTATGACCTGTCTGGCACAGGTGCTAACTGTCTTGCATTAGACGGAAGAAGCAAGTTCTCGTTTGTGAGTGAAGGTGATGATAAAAGAATCCCGGAGGAGACGATTATTGTTTGTTTTTGGTGTTTTCAATCTTTTATTGCTTTTTGTGTTTGTCATAAGTCGATGAGCTTAAGCCTAAACCAAGGGTTAGTAAACTCATCACATCCTCCCTTTGATTAGGGGTAATGAGAATACCTTAAGTATGAAGTAAGCACCTCAAACTTAATTACCATGATGTAGGATTAAGATGATTAGCCTACTTGTGATTATTTAGATGTTTTTTGGTATTTTGTTTAGTGTTAAGTAATGAGTTTAAGCCATAATCAAGGATTTAATGGACCCATTACACCATCCTAATAGAAGGATAATAGATGAGAACATTTAAGCTGAGGAAGATACCTTAACTTAATCCATGGTTAGGGATTAACCTCATGACAAAACAAAGCCTTTATTAAAGTGGATTTTAGTTAATGGTAAGGTTAAGAAATGAATTTTATGGTTTGTAAGACAACTTGAGAGGGACTTATCCATTAACACTAGGGTTAGTCCTTCTTAACCAATTAGGGAAGAATTAGAACCCTAATGCAAGGCCAGAGTTACAAGCTATTGTCTTAGTGATTATTAAGATGGATTGATTAAGAGATTTAAACAAATTAAGGGTTTAACACTTAGGATTAAAGTTATACACTCCATCCTAAGAGAAGGATGCAGGCATAACCTTAATCACAAAGTACTAAAACCTTAAAGGTTTAGTCTCTAATGATGAGATGAGAAGAGAGACACAAAGAAGACTCAAAGGTAAAAACTAAGGGGGACTAATCACAACCCTAATTATTTTCATGCTTGGATGTTTGTAAACACCCCAAATTTTCCCTCACCCATTCACACCATAGCTTGTGATCATTTCATATACATAAGTTCAATCATAGCATCTCATATCACATTTTTAATACATTGCATTGGTTCAAAGTCATCTGCACCTAGGGTTTGTGATTTGAGCAATCCAAGAACTTCTTGAGCCCCTCCAAAGGTCATCAATCACTTCAAAGGGGTTCATGTATGTTCAAGCATCATGTTATATCCTCTCAAAGTCAATAATGTCAAAGAATCACAAGAACTGAGAATAGTATGGAAGCAGAGCCAGGTTTGACTGCACAGATGACCTAAAATTAGGGTTTTGGTTTCAGAGGCCATAACTCAAAATTTTTTGGTCATTCTTGTTTCTATTGGTCTCTATGTGGTATAGGGATCATGCATATCAATTTTCATGAATAAATTCCATGGGGAAGTCATCTGATCAAGGCAGTGTAAAATCAGGGCATCTGAGGCCCCCAATGACCCAACCAAAGGGTGTTCTTCATCATTTTGATTATGTATGATCTTTATTTGATCATAGAAGATGTTGGAAGTTCACAAAATTGAAGAATTTCAAGTCATTTGCAAAGTTGACTTTTTGGGAAAGTTTGACTTTTAATGAAATTGCCATTTTAGGAAACTTTTTCAACCCTTGCTTTTTGATCCAAAAATGCTTCAAATGGAAAAACTTTGGTCATGAAAGTTGTAGAATGGATCATTCCCTTTTCAAAAAGTACAAGAACATGACCTAATTCATTTTGGATCAAAAGTTATGGCTTGTCAAAGTTGGCTAAAATCACAAAATTTGAAGTTTTCTACCAAAGAGACATTTTGCAAAATGGTTTGTTCAAGTGTTCTAAAGGCCTCAAATGTGTATCACTTCTTCACAACATGATCATGCAACATCTAAAATTCAGAATGGGCCAAGGGATCACTCATCTTCATGGCTTATGGAGCAAGATTTCTCAAAGGAAGCAAAAGTGAAGCAAGTTGCAAAAACTCACTCAAGTGTGAATCCACTTGCTTGCTGACTTCACAAACAATCCTATGGCTCTCCACACATCTTGATGTGCAGGACACCCCATCTGTCCTTGGCTAGCTAGTAGCCCATGCCTCTCTTACACAACTTTGACATTTTGGCAACTTGAGCCATACCAATCACAAAAGCACACATCAACTCATCTGACCAATCCCATTAGTTTATGCAAACAAAAAGCAAGCCAAAGCACATAATACACAAGCCTGAAAGCACACACAACACAGCTCTCTCATTTTCACCTCATTTTGCAAAAGCTTTCGAAACACTCTCCACAAGCTGCAAACATACAAACCAACTTCACAAATCAACTCAGCACACTTCACTGACCAGAAACCACCCATCACCATTGCCGGAAACTCCCTGAATCAAAAACACGATCACCACCTTCCCTTGAACAGAACTTCTTCCATCTCTCAAACCATCCATTATAAACTTCAAACAAGCATTGGAAGCTTCTCAGGGGGTCTAGTGGAGTTGATTGAAAGCAAGAAATCAGCCAGAAAGTGCCAGAAACCAAAGCTTCAGTTCAGGTATCCATCAAGAACAAATTTTCCAGAACTCATTTTACTTGTTATAAATTGATTCTATATGATATCCTGATCATCATGATGTGTTTAAAAATGAAAATGGTGGAATATTGAGCATGTATGAACTGTCTGAAACTTTTTGCCCTAAATGAGTTTTGCTTCGATTTGCTTGATTAATGGATGAAAAATGATGTTTGTTTGGGGGTTTTGATTCAGTGTTGAATGGGGATGAATTCTGGGCAGTTAGATTTCATTTTTATTGCGTGTAGAGGGAGTTAGAAATTTGGCTCGTCGGAGAAGATGACCGGAACCACTGTTCCGGTCATCTGAAAGTAATTAGGGCATTTAATTAGGGCACTAATCATAATTAGCAAGTTTGAATACTGGCCGTCCAGATGCGCGCCAGGTCAATTCGCGCGCGTGTGAGTTCAAATCTCAGCCTTTGATCTTGCTGACTTTCCTTTTTTTTCAGTTTTATTTCATTTTTATTTCATTTAATTTCATTTGTTTTGTTCAATTTATTAAAAATAGTAAAAGTCATTGTAAAATTCTGAAAATTTTTGTCAAAGCTTTTATTAATTTTCAGAAACCAAAAACAATTTTATTTTTATTTTTTGCATTAAAAATTATTTTTAAATCATTTAAAAGTTTATTTTTAATTAATTAATGAGAATTAATTAATTAAAAATACTTTTAGGTATTTAAAAATCACAAAAAAATTCATGAAACCTTTAACATCATTTAGAAACATTGTCCAACCCTCAAACCAAATTTCTTTTTTGATCTTAATGCATTTTGACAATTTTCCATGGAATTAATTCTATTTCAAAGCATTATTTTGATCCAATGTTCAAAAATTCATTTCTGCCTAGTCTTTAAGAATTGGACTTTGATTCTTTTTGCATTGCATCTTGCATATCATGAGGTTTATAGGATTAAATTGACATGGTTTGATCTTGCATTTTCAATTTGTTTGACATTTTTCTTGACAAGGTACCCTAAAACCCTAGAAATCTTAGGAAATTCATAATTTTCACTAGGTTAAGAATTGGATCCCCTCCTTTGGGCAGTGAGTTGGTGTAGGTTTAGGGTTCCCTTTGATGCATTTTAAATTTTTTATCTTGATGTTTGCTTCTGGTTTTGGTTTTTGTTTTGTGCATTGATCATAAACCCTAATTTGGGCTTCCTTTTGCATTCATCTTGCATTTGCTTGCATACCATGCCTTGCCATGACATTTTGTGCATCCATTTGATTCATTATACATCTTAAGACATATTAGAAGCATGTTTGATCATTGCATCTTTCATTTGCTATGTTGTATGTCATTTGCATTCCATAACTTTTCATGTATATCCATGGTTCTAAGCATGCTTCTCTTGCACTCATATGTTCATATGATCATCCCCATGCCTTGTTTCATGTTTGCATCAACCCTTAGCATCATTAATATCATACTCATGCTTCTGGTTTTGGTTTGCATCATTCCATTTCATCTCATTTGCATTACATTTCATTCCTTTCACTAACTTTTCAGGTGGTAAGTAACTTTGAGAAGTGAATTTGCCTTCACTTCTCACAATTTCTTTTCATCTCTCTTATGCATCATTGTTGCATTTTGTCTTGTGTTTGAGATTGAGCTTGCTCTTTCTTCTTCTTCTTACCTTCTTTCTTCAAGTGACTTGTCTTCTTAAATGAAGCAAGTTACTTTGCTTCCTTTGCTCCTTTCATTTGCTTCCTGGTGGTTCCTCTGAAGATTTCTCTTGGTAACCTCACAAACCTTAGGAACAACCAAGCATGACAATAATTAGGGTTTTGATTAGTCCCCCCATTTAGATTTTTACCTTTGTGTCTCATTGAGTCTTCTCTTCTCATCTCATAATCAAGGACTAAACCCTAAAGGCTTCAAGGCTTTGTGATTAGGCTTATGCCTACATCCTTCTATTAGGATGGAGTGTATAACTTTAATCCTAAGTGTTAAACCCTTAATGTGTTTAACTCCTTTAATCAATCCACTAATAATCATCAAGACATCAAACTTGTAACTTGGGCCTTGCATTAGGGTTCTAATTCTTCCTTAACTGGTTAAGAAGGACTAACCCTAGTGTTAATGGACAAGTCCCCCTCAAGTTGTCTTACAAACCCTAAAACTCACTTCATCATCTAATCATTAACTAAATTCCACTTAATAAAGGCTTTGTTTTGTCATGAGTTTAATCCCTAATCATGGATTAAGTTGAGGAGCATTCCTCATCTTAAACATTCTCATCTATTATCCTTCTATTAGGATGGTATAATGAGTCTGTTTAATCCTTGATTATGGATTAATCTCATTACTCAACACTAAACAAAAACAACAAAAACATCTAACTAATCACAAATGGGTTAATGATCTTAATCCCACACCATGGTGATTAAGTGTGATATGCTGACTTCACACTTAAGGTATTCTCATTACCCCTAATCAGAGGGAAGATGTGATGAGTTTACTAAATCCATTGGTTTAGGCTTAAGCTCATTAACTTATGACAAACTTTCAAAAGCAATAAAAGACTGAAAACTCACAAACAAACAATAATCGTCTCCTTCGGGATTCTTTTCTCATCTCATTCACTCATAAACGAGAACTTGCTTCTTCCGTCTAATGCAAGACAGTTTGCACCTGAGCCAGACAGGTCATACACTTGAGCATAGACAAGTAAGCAGTTCACAAGTCAATTCATCTTTCAGTCTCTTTGGGTCGAACTACGGTGTTCTGACTTCCTCATTGCACGAGAGGATACGTAGGCATAACTTAACAGTTATCGAACAAAAGTCTCTGTATATTCCCCCTCCTTCTAGCCTTATTCTTTAGCCTCATTATCATGAGCATTTCATCTTTGTTCTTACACTGACACTTCACTTATACACTTCACTTCTCTTACACTGACACCTGTACATCCTTTTCCAGCTCTTTTATACATAAATTGCACTGACACTACCCCTTTAAAACACAAATCTTTTAAGCGTGGATCCCGTCGAGTACGACGGACAATCTGGGTGCTAATACCTTCCCAGGTTGTAACCAACCCCCTTTCTAAGTCTCTCTGGTTCGCAACCGTCTTATCCATGTCTTTTTCTGAGGTTTATGCAGCATTACCTTTCCCTCGGGATAAAAATGCCTAGCTGGCGACTCTTTTCATTTCATCCTTTCGCCGACCGTTCGCGTCTGTACCTCATTTGAGCCCAGTCTCATCTTTTGGGAGCAACAACTTGGTGACTCTGCTGGGGACCCTTATACTGTAACCAAGGCTTCTGGTTCTTTTTGTGGGTTCCTCCTAGCGCTTATTTGATTTTTGTTTACTTGGGTGTTATGTGCTATCTGTGTTTGTATATTTGTTTTGTTTATTGCTTCATGTACATTTTTGTTTATTGCTTTCTTTACAGCTTTATATACATCATACTGTCATACTGTTTTGGCTGGATCTGGTTTTTCCTTGGTGGGTGGGGTTCTATTGAGAGTTGAGGTCCTATACCTGGGACCTGAGTGACACCTAGGCTAGAGTGGTTCATGTTCTTTCCCATTCCATTTCGGTTTGGTGCGGGAATATGAAACACGGTTCAGATATGGGTTTCTTCTTGAGAACTCTGTGCTACAGATTTCCTGTAGTGCTAGGGCTATCTGGGAAGCCTGCTAAGTTTGGATGACCTTTAGTATTGACCTTCAAAAACTGAGGTGAATTAGAGGAGGATCCTTTATGGTTATTGTAAACACTGTACCTCCGGGTTAGAAGTGTTTACACTTCTCATAACTGATCCAAGTCCGAGGATCCTTGTTTTAGAACACCACATGTGAGGGGGTTGGGATGTTTACAGGTTTGCAGGTACCCTTGACCTCAGCATACCCTGTTACTTTGTTTTGATTAAGAATACTCCATTTTGGAACAGTTCTTTCGATTTTAACCCTGGACATGTGACTCTTTATTTGAGTCCCCCACCTTGGTTACTGGACTTATGAACCTCCATCTGGATTTCTTGAACATACATGGACTTATGTCAAGGCAGTTAATCAGATCTAGCTTGATCACAAACCCTTGCATATCATTTGCATACATCATCATTGCATCATTTGACATTTGCTTATTTGTTTTTCAGGGTATCCATACTATATTTTTGGCTTGGTTTTGACCCCTTCATCTGCATAGACCTATCTTCATCAGTATCTGCTTCAGCTATCCTCATCAGCTGCCTGCTTCAGTCACCTGCATCACCAGTATCAGCCTGTCAGTGGCCCACCTCCAGTGTCAGCCATCATCATCAGCATCTGTTTCAGCTTTTCTTCAGCAATATGGCACCCAAGAAGAGCAACATCTCCTACCATTTCTTTGAGCCTGAGCTGGCTGGCATTAGGAAGGTCCAGGCCCTGATTACTCCAGACCATATACCACTATTCAGAGAACATTATGGAGGCATCCTTGATGTGGTTATGGATTTGGACCCTTCCCAGAGGAGCTTGATTCATACTTGCCTGCAGTTCTATGATCCCCCTCTAAGGTGTTTCACCTTCCAGGATTTTCAGTTGGGACCTTTGTTGGAAGAATATTCATCACTGATTGGTGTACCTATCAGGGGTGGAGTCCCCTTCAACCCTGAGATGGCCTTTCCTAGTAATGAAGAGGTGGCAAGGGCATTGTATCTGGAACCAGTCCTGATTGAGCAGAACATGACTACCAAGGCTGGAATCTCTGGTCTACACTTGGATTTCTTGACTTCCCAGGCTATCCTGAAGGCCTCCTTGGGAGAATGGAAGGCAGTCTGTGCATTATTAGCCCTCAGCATATATGGGGTTATATTATTTGCAGATGAGCCTAAGTTTATTAGCAAGAATGCAATCCATCTTTTCATTCTAAGGAACCCAGTGCCCACCTTACTGGGGGATTTCTACTACTCTGTTCATCAAAGGAATGAAAAGCAAACACTTGCCCAAGACTGATGCATTCCTGAATCCTCACCAGCAAAAGAATTGGGCTAGAAGGCTCATTGCTTTAACCTCAGCTGACATCAGGTGGTGCACTCAGAGCACCAAAGGCAGAGACATCATTACTAGTTGTGGGCAGTTCCCCAATGTACCCCTGATAGGAGTGAAGGGTTGCATCAACTACAACCCACTGCTATTCAAAAGACAATTGGGCTATGCATTGGTCCACCCTCCTAGAGCACAATATCTAGCCGAGACCCTTTATTATGAGATTAAGCCTAATCTAGCTATTGTCAGGCAAGCATCATGGGCTTGGGACAATGTCCAGACTAAAGGGATGGCCATTCTTGGGAGATGCAACAATGTGGCCTCAGCTCAGTACTATGAGTGGTCTCATGCCAGGGCTCAAATTTCTGGAATTCCCTTTACTATTGAGGATGCACCTGGGCCATCCACAGCACCACCACCAGCCACTGTCATCTTGGAAGAGTTTGAAAAGCTAAAAGAGAGGAATGAGAATTTGACTCAGGCTCTACAGAAGACCCTCTGGGAGAGGAGTGATGGTCGTCTAGACATTGAGAGGTTAGAAAAGCTAAAGGTGGAGCATCTAGCCAGGATTGAGAAGTCATAAGACTACATCAAGAAGTCAAGGGCTGGAGAGCAGATTTTGAAGAATGCCTGTAAAGAGGCTCAGTTTTAGAAGGCCAGGACTGATCTCTATCTGAAAGAGAGTCAAGCTAGGTGGGTCAGGATCACTGAAGCTCGCACTCAGGAGGATAAGAGAACTCAGGACAAGATTGAGCAGTTGGAGGCTAATGCAAAGGAGCAACAGGAAGCCCTGCTAGCAGCCCAGAGAGAGATCTCAGAGTTGAAGATTAGGGCTGGTGTGAAGAGGTCAAAGGACCAGGGCAGACACAAGAAGCTAACTGTAGTTATTGCCACCAGGAATCTTCTCATCAGGAACCTCACGGAGCATCTGGCTAATCCTGTGACTGAAGCACTTTTGAAGGAAGTTCAGGAGGATGGGTTTGGTCTTGGTGTCTGACTTTTGCTTGTTGTTGTTTTTCATTTCATTGTACTTTTCCTTTTTATGTTGTGTTTTGACCCCTCAGGGGCATGTATTGTAAAAACAAACTATGTATCATTCACTTTTGTAATATATTTATTAGTTTGTTTTATCTGAGTCCTTTCAAGCAACATCAAAAGCATCTTCCTCAGGGGTCTGGAAAGGTCAAAACCAAGTGCCAAGCCGGATACCTTGGAGACAAATAAGCATACTGCATTGCATACTAACCTCTTGTGTTGTTTTGTAGGTTTTGTTTTGTTTTGTTACTAACTCTGTTGTGGTTCAGGAACTATTGCTCGACGTCGGGTGTTCCCACTCAACCGTCCGCACAGATATCCTACCCGCAACAACCTTCCGGGTATACAGATGGACCAGGTACAACAGGACCTTACAGAGGTCAGGACTCAAATGGCCAATGAGAGACTGGAAATGAGAAATCAGATGACCCAGTTTATGGAGGTGATGAATGGATTGGCACAGAGCCAAGAAAGACTAAGAGCATTGGTAGAGAGGCAGACTCAGGAAGACCCCCATCTAGGGACTGGTGGAACAAGCAACAATGAGAGGGTACAACCTCATGTCAACCCACCTGTGTATGGCCCTCACCTTCACCCAGAGATCAACATCCCTGCTATTGTGCAAGGGAATGCTACTACAGGCAGGGTACTACAAGAAGACCCCCAGGAAGATCAGTTCACTATGATGGGAGCTGGGGATGAAGCCTATGACAGAAGGCTAGATGAGATTGCTGAAAAATTAAGATCCTTGGAGTCCCAGAATTCCTTGGGCTTTGATGTTATAGACATGGGCTTAGTGGACGGGGTAAGGATTCCCCACAAGTTTAAGCCTCCGTGCTTCGAGAAGTACAACGGAACTTCCTTTCCCCGAACCCATTTACAATCTTTTCTGGGGAGGCTGAAGGCATATACCATGGACGAAGAGCTATGGATGTTTTATTTTGAAGATAGCTTAACAGGAGCTTCAAGGGAATGGTACTCTCATTTGACCAGAGCAACCATCAGATGCTGGAAGGACCTGGCTGAGGCCTTCATTAGACAATACCAGTACAACTTGGATATGGCTCCCAACAGAACCCTCCTGATGGGAATGTCTCAATCATCCAGGGAAAGCTTCCGGGAGTAAGCCCAGAGGTGGAGACAGCTTGCTGCTGCTGTCCAACCACCCATGTCGGAAAGGGAGATGGCCGACATGTTTATGAACACCCTCCAAGGGACATACATTGACAGGCTAGCTGCCTTTTCTTCCACCAGCTTCGCTGACGTAGTCATAGCTGGAGAAAGAATTGAAAGCTTGTTAAAGATGGGTAAGATTTCCGACAATGGGGCGAGCTCATCCAACAACCCCAGAAAACCTTTTGTAGGTCCAAGATGAACCGGTGAGACTAATGCTATTCAGGCCAGCAGGGGCAGACCACAATATGTTCATAGGTCAGTGGCAGCTGTCACTATCCCCGCTCCAATTCATCCACAACCAGCATATCAACCACAACAACAACTCCATTACCAGCAACAAGCTCAGTATCCACCTCAGAGAAATTATAACAACAACAACACCAGCAACAACAATCAGCAAAGACCTTTTCAATAGAGACCATCTCAGGCCAATAGGGTGATTGATCCGATCCCCATGCCTTATGCCGCATTGTTGCCACAACTCCTGAAACTCAACCTGGTTGAGCTAAGGACATTGGCACCTCCAGATCCTGCCAGTTTGCCCAGAAATTATGACGCCAGCGCCAGATGTGCTTTTCATTCCAATGCACCTGGCCACAGTACAGAAAAGTGCAGGGCTTTGCACATGAAAGTGCAAGATCTAGTGGATTCCAAAGCTCTAAACTTTGCACCCCCACCAAATGTCAGTAAGAACCCTATGCCCAACCACGGTGGACCCAGAATCAATGCTATTGAAGTAGATAAGCCGTCTTACTTGATAACCAGTGTGGGGCAGATTCGGACACCCTTGGTAGAGATTAAAGCTCAACTCCTTGAATGTCAAATGTTCCCCGGGTGTGAGGTAGGATGTGCTTATTGCAACATTTCGGTAAATGGGTGTGATAACTTGAGAAGTGGCATAGATGGTCTCATCCAGAGTGGCCTGCTTCAAATCACAACATCAATACCTTCAAATCCGGCAACCTCTCTAACAACAGTTCCCGAGTCTCCTACAACTGCAACAACAGTTATTCCAAACAATTCTTCAGTTTCATCAACAAATGCTTCGTCTATCACTTCAACGGACCAAATATCAACAAGCATCTCTTCTACAACTTCAGCACCCCTTCATTCAGAATCTCCTACAACAACAACATCCATCCAGTCAACAGTGTCTCCTACAACATCAACAGCAAATAATGAAAGTATTTCAACGGTTACGATTTATTATGATCCTGCAAATGATTCTGCCTACAACTCACAAAATGCCACTCCTATCAGAGCACCAGTCACAATATACTATGATCCACACACTGTCATGGTCCCTTCTGTAGCTGCTATCAGTCCAGTCACTATCACAGTGCCTGGGCCAGTTCCTTATGAAAGCAATAATGCCATCCCTTGGCATTACGGCTCCGATCTATACTGCGAAGGACAGAAAATCACTCTGGAATCATCAACTTCTTCACCACAAATAGACAATGTGGGGGGAGGCGGAGGTTTCACTCGAAGCGGACGTCTCTTTGCCCCGCAAATTCCAAAACCCATTGCTGAAGCAGAAGCTGCTGCCAAAGCAAAAGGGAAGAGTATGGTGCAAGAAGAACAAGTTGCTAAAGAAGCTTTAAAGACCCCTTTTGATCAAGAGGTTGATGAGTTCATGAGAATCATCAAGAAAAGTGATTACAAGATAGTAGACCAGCTTTACCAGACACCTTCCAAAATCTCCATTCTATCATTGCTAATGTGTTCCGAGGCTCATCGGAACGCACTACTAAAAGTCTTGCACGCAGCTTATGTGCCAGAGGAGATTACCGTCAATCAGTTAGAGGCCGTAGTTGGAAACGTCAATGCTAGTCATGGACTAGGATTTACCAACACTGATTTGACGACGGAAGGCCGCAACCACAACAAGGCTTTGCACATTACCTTGGAGTGTAAAGGTGCAGTTCTTTCTCATGTACTGGTGGACACAGGGTCATCCCTCAATGTCCTACCTAAGAAATCCCTTGTGAAGTTGGAGTACGAAGGATTGGCATTACGTCCCAGCAACTTGGTAGTGAGAGCCTTTGACGGTTCTAAGAGATCAGTTCTGGGAGAAATTGAGTTGCCTATAGTGATTGGCCCACAGACTTTCAAAACGACCTTCTTCGTGATGGATATACAGCCTGCCTACAGCTGTCTATTGGGTAGACCATGGATACACGCCGCTGGCGCCGTGACATCAACCCTTCACCAGAAGTTAAAATTCGAGTGGGAGGGCCAAGTCGTTACTATTTGTGGAGAGGAAGATATCTTTGTTAGCCATCTGGCTACATACAAATACATTGAGATGGATGGGGAGATCCACGAAACTATGAGTCAAGGGTTTGAGGCCTTGAACATAAATGAAGCATCCGCTGTACCTGGAACCTCAATGACATCTTATCGGCAAGCCCGGAAGGTTGTTGAAGAAGGGACTGCCCAAGGCTGGGGCAAGTTGTTGCCTGTAGAGAAGAAGGAGGATATATTTGGGTTGGGTTACAAACCAACTCAACAAGATCAAGCGGAGGCTGCTAAGAAGCCCAATTTTGTCAGTGGGGGGATGCTCAACCCCGATGCAGTAAACAACTTGGAAGATGAGTCGGAAGATGAGCGCAACCTGGAGAGCTGGATACGTCCAAGGATCCCGGGGAGCCGTATCTCAAACTGGTCTTCCCAGGAAATTATAAGGGTTACTCCTGCAGAGTAATTATTATTTCCTGTATATTTTAAGCATGCATCAAGTCTTGCATCTTGCCCAAGATGACAAGACTCATTTTGTAATCGGGCCATCTGTAATTTTGTGCAAATAGATCAATCAATGATAATCAGACATCTTTTGCAAATGAGTCTTTTTCTTTTCCGTTCACTGTTTTTTTCCATTTTTCTTTTTGTACAAAAAATAAATGGCAATGTTTTCAAAATGACAACTTTATTTCACTTTTCTAAACAAGATTAAAATCAATCACTAAAACGAACAAACTGAACCCTTGCAGAGAGTGCCTTCCAGACCGCACCGACAACATCACGGCTATGACGTCGTATGACTTTGACAATCCAATCAATCAAGCTGATGAAGGGGTTGAAGAAGAGTATGAGCTTCCTGAAGAGCTAGCCAGGTTGTTGAGACAAGAGGAAAAGGTTATCACTCCTCATCAGGAGGAGGTCGAAACGATTAATCTTGGTACAGATAAAGATGTGAAAGAAGTTAAAATCGGGGCCTGCTTACAAGACTCAGCGAAGAAACAACTGATTGACCTGCTTCAGGAATATGTGGATGTGTTTGCTTGGTCTTATCAGGATATGCCAGGGTTGGACACCGATATTGTTATGCACAAGCTGCCTTTAAGAGAAGATTGCCCACCGGTTAAACAGAAACTGCGCTGTACTCGCCCAGACATGGCAATGAAAATCAAAGAAGAGGTACAAAAGCAGTGGGACGCCGGGTTCCCTGCTGTAACTAGCTATCCGCCGTGGGTTGCTAATATAGTACCTGTGCCTAAGAAAGACGGCAAGGTGAGAATGTGTGTTGACTACCGGGATCTGAACAGAGCCAGCACGAAAGATGATTTTCCATTACCTCACATTGATGTATTGGTTGATAACACGGCTCAGTTCTCGGTATTCTCCTTCATGGACGGATTTTCAAGATACAATCAGATCAAGATGTCTCCTGAAGACATGGAGAAGAAAACTTTCATCACACCCTGGGGCACGTTCTGTTACAAGGTGATGCCATTCGGACTGAAGAATGCTGGTGCAACATATCAACGAGCTATGGTAACATTATTCCACGATATGATCCATAAAGAAATCGAATGTTATGTGGATGACATGATTGCCAAGTCCCTCACCGAAGAAGACCACCTGGTAAACCTGCTGAAGGTGTTCAAGCGTCTGAGGAAGTACCAACTGAAGTTGAACCCCAACAAATGCACATTCGGGGTGCGATCCGGTAAGCTGCTGGGATTTATCGTAAGTGAAAAAGGGATTGAAGTTGACCCTGATAAAGTCAAGGCCATTCAAGAAATGCCTGCACCAAAGTCAGAGAAAGAAGTTTGGGGGTTTCTAGGTAGATTGAACTACATTTCACGGTTCATATCTCACCTTACAGCAACTTGTGAGCCTTTGTTCAAACTGTTGAGAAAGGAACAAACGGTCAGGTGGAACGAGGACTGCCAGAGGGATTTTGACAAGATCAAGGAATACTTACAAGAGCTTCCAATCCTTATGCCTCCAGTGGAAGGAAGACCTCTAATAATGTACTTGACAGTACTAGAAGAGTCAATGGGGTGTGTACTGGGCCAGCATGACGAGTCTGGTCGAAAAGAGTATGCAATATACTACCTAAGCAAAAAGTTTACCGACTGTGAACAACGTTATTCACTGCTTGAGAAAACTTGTTGTGCTTTAGCGTGGGCTGCTCGCCGACTAAGACAGTATATGTTGACCCACACCACCTTGTTGATCTCCAAGATGGATCTAGTTAAGTACATTTTTGAGAAGCCAGCACTTACCGGACGGGTCGCAAGATGGAAAATGATCCTCACAGAATATGACATCCAATACACCTCTCAGAAAGCCATCAAGGGCAGTGTATTGTCTGAATATCTTGCTGAGCAACCTATTGATGATTACCAGCCTATGAGATTTGACTTCCCTGACGAAGACATCATGTTCATAAAAGCAAAAGACCATGAAGAGCCTGTTCACACTGAAGGGCCTGACCCGGAGGAGGAATGGACTATGATGTTTGATGGGGCTGTTAATATGAATGGTCGTGGTGTTGGTGCAGTACTCATTACACCTAAGGGAGTTCACATGCCCTTCTCGGCAAAACTCACCTTTAACTGCACTAACAACGAAGCTGAATATGAAGCTTGCATTATGGGTCTTGAGGAGGCTATTGACCTCAGGATCAAGACATTAACTGTGTTCGGAGATTCAGCTCTGGTGGTCAATCAAACCAACGGCAAATGGTACACACACCAAGAGCATCTGATACCTTACAGGGATTATATGAGGAGGTTGTTAACTTTCTTTACAACGGTCAAGCTCGAGTATATCCCTCGGGACGAGAATCAGTTTGCAGATGCTCTGGCTACCATTTCGTCCATGATCAAAGTTCAAGCTGCCAACTTTGTACCTCAAATTTCAGTATCCACACTGGACAGACCAGCATATGTGTTCGCAGCAGATGCTATCAAAGATGATAAGCCTTGGTTCCATGACATTAAGTGCTTCTTGGAGGATCAGACATACCCACCTGGGGCATCTTCCAATGATAAGAAGACTTTGAGAAGGCTTGCTGGTAGTTTCTTCCTGAATACCGACGGTTCCCTGTATAAGAGAAACTTTGATATGGTACTCCTCAGGTGCGTTGACAGAACAGAAGCAGACTTGCTGATACACGAGGTGCACGAAGGATCCTTTGGTACCCATGCAGGAGGGCATGCCATGGCCAAGAAATTGCTAAGATCAGGCTATTACTGGATCACAATGGATGCCGACTGTTGTGCCTACGCCAGAAAATGCCATAAATGCCAGATTTATGCGGATAAGGTGCATGTGCCTCCCAATCCTTTGAATGTGATGTCTTCACCTTGGCCCTTTGCTATGTGGGGCATTGACATGATTGGCAAGATTGAGCCGATTGCTTCAAACGGCCACAGATTCATCCTAGTTGCCATTGACTATTTCACCAAGTGGGTCGAAGCAGCTTCCTATGTAAACGTTACAAGACAAGTGGTAGCCAGATTTCTGAAGAGAGATATCATCTGTCGATACGGAGTTCCCGAGCGAATCATCACTGATAATGGTTCCAACTTAAACAACAAAATGATGGCCGAGTTATGTCGGGACTTCAAGATCCAACACCACAATTCTTCTCCCTACAGGCCAAAGATGAATGGTGCTGTTGAGGCAGCTAATAATAATATCAAGAAGATTGTGCATAAGATGGTAGTTACATACAAGGACTGGCATGAAATGCTACCATTTGCCTTGCATGGGTACCGCACGTCAATCAGAACATCCACTGGGGCAACACCGTATCAGCTTGTGTATGGTATGGAAGCAGTCCTACCTGTTGAAGTTGAATTACCCTCCTTACGAGTACTGATGGATGTTAAGCTGAACGAAGCAGAATGGGTCCGATCCCGGTACGAACAACTAAGTCTGATCGAAGAGAAAAGATTGGCTGCAATCTGTCATGGGCAGTTGTATCAGAAAAGGATGAAAAAAGCCTTCGATCAGAAAGTCAGGCACCGAGAGTACCAAGTTGGAGATCTTGTGCTGAAGAGAATCCTCCCTCCTCATACAGACCACAGGGGCAAGTGGACTCCGAACTATGAAGGACCATTCGTAGTTAAGAAGGTTTTCTCCGGTGGAGCACTCATGCTCAGTACTATGGATGGTGAAGACTTCCCGTCCCCTGTGAATTCAGATGCAGTTAAAAAATACTTCGCATAAAAAATGACCCGCTGGACATAAAAACAGAATGTAAGTCCAGGCAAAAATAGGGCATCCCGGCAAGTCAAAAACAGAATAAAAGACTTGGGCAAAAATAAGGGAAATAAATAAAAAATGTGTACACTCGTTGAGTTGAAAATCCGCATTGGACAACTCAGGCAAAAATGGGTATCCCGATGGATTGAAAACCCGAAAGGGCGATCCATGCAAAATAAGGGAATAAGCGAACAACTGCATTCTGAATTCGTCTGTAACACTTACAACTTGGTAAGCTTTGAAAGGATCAAGCTTCACTCAGAATCAGCCTTCTTCAGAAAGCAAGACGAGAAGAACGTCAAAAGGCATACGAGTCATAGCAAAAGGGAAGCTCCTTGAAGCGTCGTCAACATTGCCAGCATTTTGTTTCTCAATTTGTAACAATCTCCTCATTTCAGGGGATTTGTTTCTTTGACTGTATCTTGCCAATTCAGGGCACATGAATTAATAAAATCAGATTTTCAGTCATGTCTCGTCTCGTACATTTTATTTTCATTTGCAAAACGTCTGATGTCTTTAGAGATGCTGATTGCATAAACACGGATGTTTCCTTTAGAATGCGTGCTTGCAGGAAATATGTTTACTCCCGGGAGCGTCTGGACTCCTATGATGGAATCTGGTAAGAGATACCTTGGGATTGCTTGTACGTTTCTATCTTCGCAGGATTGCAGGTATTCGAAGCGCAGCATGGGGCATGAAAGCTTCATCCCAGCAAGCTGACGAATCAGCACTCACTCAAGTCTTAGCACCCAAAGTGCTTTCTCCCCAGCCGAGTTACCATTTACTATTCCTCCACAGTCAGGTGTAAGGCCGGGAAACCATCTCCCCACAGAGCTTCAGCCTTTGTCTAGAAGCGCGACGCACGAAGGAATCACAACAGAGTGAAGAAAGCTTCTACAAACCCCAACTGGGTCCTTCATTTACTGGAAAAGGTCTATCGTTGACCCATTTCCCCAAGAAGATACATCTTGTCAGATCTACCAATGATCTCATCCCCAACTGGGATGTCCATTTCAAGCAGATCGACCAGAAATCTTCACAGCAACGGGATCCGAATCCCGAATCGGTATCTTTGCATAATCATAGCATTTGCATCATATTCCCCACAAAGCGTAGTATTTCGTCTAATACGGAGCATTACGGCAAAAATCAAACATATTGCATAATCATAAGCCATGTTCTGAATCAAATACTTGTGGATAATAACAGTCCATCAACAATATACAGAATGCTCACCGAATTCCCCGGCAGAGAGCCCAAACATTTCTCTCACAAAACAAATACCTCCTTGTGGCACCCGTCCGTGTCATATCCCTAGCAGAAAGCCAAAGCATCCTCTTTGCACTCACATGTACATATATATACAAATCCTTGACATCCGTCCGTGTCACTTTCCCCAGCACAGTAACCTAAACACTTTGTTAAGCATATATTTGTTTATATTACACTTTTCTCTCCTGACACTCGTCTGTGTCACTCTCCCCAGCAAGTTGAACACTCATCTATACACCACTCATACTTATTTTACTTATATAGATACTCGTCTGTATCTTGTATACACCATTTATATCCCCGCAGATTCGACACTCGTCCGTGTTCTCTGTTAACCAGTTGGTACTCGTCCGTACCATCATCTCAGAACATGCGTCAAGCGTTTGTTTCTACCTGATACTCATCTGTATCATAGTCTTAAGGATGCTCGTCCGCATCTTTGATCTATACACTGTGTCAAACACTTTTGTCTTCATGAATATAGACACTCGTCTGTGTCTAATATTCCCCAGAAGAGTCCCCTCAGATTCAACACTCATCCGTGTTCTCTGTTAACCAGTTGATACTCGTCCGTATCATCATCTCTGAACACGTGTCAGTATTTGTTTCTACTCGATACTCGTCCGTATCGTAGTCTTAAGGACGCTCGTCCGCATCTTTAATCTATACATAAACGTCAAAACACTTATACCCGTTATTTCTTGGATATAAACACTCGTCCGTGTTTACTATTCCTCAGTATGTCGCCAACGAAACAAAACTTCTTTTCTATCTGACACTCGTCCTGTGTCACGATAAACCTTGAGAGCAGCCGTACCCTGCTAGGTGATCGTCCTTCACCTCTTGATGATCGTCCTTCATCATGCTCATCCGATGGCCGTCCCCATCGTTGATCTTTCCTATCCGACATTCGTCCTATGTCGTGATATTTAGCAGCCGTCCCCTGCTAGGTGATCGTCCTTCACCTTTTGATGATCGTCCTTCATCATTTTATCCGATGACTGTCCCCATCGTTGATATTGTTATCTGACATTCGTCCTATGTCATGATAAACCCTGAGAGCAGTCGTCCCCTACTAGGTGATCGTCCTTCACCTCTTGATGATCGTCCTTCATCATGCTCATCCGATGGCCGTCCCCATCGTTGATCTTTTATCCGGCATTTGTCCTATGTCGCGATATTTTCGGCAGCCGTACCCTGCCAGGTGATCGTCCTTCACCTTTGATGACCGTCCCTCATCATTATTTCATTTATTCTTTAACCCGATGGCCGTCCCCGTCGTGGTCCCTTTTCCTTTTCCTGGTGATCGTCCTTCATCAGTTTTAGCCCGATGGCCGTCCCCATCTTTGGTTACTTTACTTTATGAACTTGATGGCCGTCCCCGTCATTTTTCATTAATCCCCAGAGAATCTTATAGCTTTACTTGATGGTCGTCCCCGTCATAACCCCTTTTATCCCCAGCATGTCGGCCGTCCCCGTCATTGCCTCATTTCCCGCACTTTCCCCAGCATGTCGGCCGTCCCCGTTATTGCTCATTCCCCAGCAGTCGTCCTCTGCTCGACGGTCGTCCTCCGTCACCCATACTTTATAATATACTTTATTTTCCTTTACAATCTATATCCCTTTTCTTCTTCATTCTGTGAGTGCAAATTTTGGACTGTCTTTGGTATTCAACCACAAGTTATCTTGTTTGCCTATTAAGCCGTCGCTTACATCCTGCACAGCTAACTCATGTTTGAATAGGGGCAGCTGTAAACACCCCAAATTTGCCCTCACCCATTCACACCATGGCTTGTGATCATTTCATATACATAAGTTCAATCATAGCATCTCATATCACATTTTTAATACATTGCATTGGTTCAAAGTCATCTGCACCTAGGGTTTGTGATTTGAGCAATCCAAGAACTTCTTGAGCCACTCCAAAGGTCATCAATCACTTCAAAGGGGTTCATGTATGTTCAAGCATCATGTTATATCCTCTCAAAGTCAAGAATGTAAAAGAATCACAAGAACTGAGAATAGTATGGAAGCAGAGCCAGGTTTGACTGCACAGATGACCTAAAATTAGGGTTTTGGTTTCAGAGGCCATAACTCCAAATTTTTTGGTCATTCTTGTTTCTATTGGTCTCTATGTGGTATAGGGATCATGCATATCAATTTTCATGAAGAAATTCCATGGGGAAGTCATCTGATCAAGGCAGTGTAAAATCAGGGCATCTGAGGCCCCCAATGACCCAACCAAAGGGTGTTCTTCATCATTTTGATTATGTATGATCTTTATTTGATCATAGAAGATGTTGGAAGTTCACAAAATTGAATAATTTCAAGTCATTTGCAAAGTTGACTTTTTGGGAAAGTTTGACTTTTAATGAAATTGCCATTTTAGGAAACTTTTTCAACCCTTGCTTTTTGATCCAAAAATGCTTCAAATGGAAAAACTTTGGTCATGAAAGTTGTATAATGGATCATTCCCTTTTCAAAAAGTACAAGAACATGACCTAATTCATTTTGGATCAAAAGTTATGGCTTGTCAAAGTTGGCTAAAATCACAAAATTTAAAGTTTTCTACCAAAGAGACATTTTGCAAAATGGTTTGTTCAAGTGTTCTAAAGGCCTCAAATGTGTATCACTTCTTCACAACATGATCATGCAACATCTAAAATTCAGAATGGGCCAAGGGATCACTCATCTTCATGGCTTATGGAGCAAGATTTCTCAAAGGAAGCAAAAGTGAAGCAAGTTGCAAAAACTCACTCAAGTGTGAATCCACTTACTTGCTGACTTCACAAACAATCCTATGGCTCTCCACACATCTTGCTGCGCAGGACACCCCATCTGTCCTTGGGTATCTAGTAGCCCATGCCTCTCTTACACAACTTTAACATTTTGGCAACTTGAGCCATACCAATCACAAAAGCACACATCAACTCATCTGACCAATCCCATTAGTTTATGCAAACAAAAAGCAAGCCAAAGCACATAATACACAAGCCTGAAAGCACACACAACACAGCTCTCTCATTTTCACCTCATTTTGAAAAAGCTTTCGAAACACTCTCCACAAGCTGCAAACATACAAACCAACTTCACAAATCAACTCAGCACACTTCACTGACCAGAAACCACCCATCACCATTGCCTGAAACTCCCTGAATCAAAAACACGATCACCACCTTCCCTTGAACAGAACTTCTTCCATCTCTCAAACCATCCATTATAAACTTCAAACAAGCATTGGAAGCTTCTCAGGGGGTCCAGTGGAGTTGATTGAAAGCAAGAAATCAGCCAGAAAGTGCCAGAAACCAAAGCTTCAGTTCAGGTATCCATCAAGAACAAATTTTCCAGAACTCATTTTACTTGTTATAAATTGATTCTATATGATATCCTGATCATCATGATGTGTTTAAAAATGAAAATGGTGGAATATTGAGCATGTATGAACTGTCTGAAACTTTTTGCCCTAAATGAGTTTTGCTTCGATTTTGCTTGATTAATGGATGAAAAATGATGTTTGTTTGGGGGTTTTGATTCAGTGTTGAATGGGGATGAATTTTGGGCAGTTAGATTTCATTTTTATTGCGTGTAGAGGGAGTTAGAAATTTGGCTCGTCGGAGAAGATGACCGGAACCACTGTTCCGGTCATCTGAAAGTAATTAGGGCATTTAATTAGGGCACTAATCATAATTAGCAAGTTTGAATACTGGCCGTCCAGATGCGCGCCAGGTCAATTCGCGCGCGTGTGAGTTCAAATCTCAGCCTTTGATCTTGCTGACTTTCCTTTTTTTCAGTTTTATTTCATTTTTATTTCATTTCATTTGTTTTGTTCAATTTATTAAAAATAGTAAAAGTCATTGAAAAATTCTGAAAATTTTTGTCAAAGCTTTTATTAATTTTCAGAAACCAAAAACATTTTTATTTTTATTTTTTGCATTAAAAATTATTTTTAAATCATTTAAAAGTTTATTTTTAATTAATTAATGAGAATTAATTAATTAAAAATACTTTTAGGTATTTAAAAATCACAAAAAAATTCATGAAACCTTTAACATCATTTAGAAACATTGTCCAACCCTAAAACCAAATTTCTTTTTTGATCTTAATGCATTTTGACAATTTTCCATGGAATTAATTCTATTTCAAAGCATTATTTTGATCCAATGTTCAAAAATTCATTTCTGCCTAGTCTTTAAGAATTGGACTTTGATTCTTTTTGCATTGCATCTTGCATATCATGAGGTTTATAGGATTAAATTGACATGGTTTGATCTTGCATTTTCAATTTGTTTGACATTTTTCTTGACAAGGTACCCTAAAACCCTAGAAATCTTAGGAAATTCATAATTTTCACTAGGTTAAGAATTGGATCCCCTCCTTTGGGCAGTGAGTTGGTGTAGGTTTAGGGTTCCCTTTGATGCATTTTCAATTTTTTATCTTGATTTTTGCTTCTGGTTTTGGTTTTTGTTTTGTGCATTGATCATAAACCCTAATTTGGGCTTCCTTTTGCATTCATCTTGCATTTGCTTGCATACCATGCCTTGCCATGACATTTTGTGCATCCATTTGATTCATTAGACATCTTAAGAAATATTAGAAGCATGTTTGATCATTGCATCTTTCATTTGCTATGTTGTATGTCATTTGCATTCCATAACTTTTCATGTATATCCATGGTTCTAAGCATGCTTCTCTTGCACTCATATGTTCATATGATCATCCCCATGCCTTGTTTCATGTTTGCATCAACCCTTAGCATCATTAATATCATACTCATGCTTCTGGTTTTGGTTTGCATCATGCCATTTCATCTCATTTGCATTACATTTCATTCCTTTCACTAACTTTTCAGGTGGTAAGTAACTTTGAGAAGTGAATTTGCCTTCACTTCTCACAATTTCTTTTCATCTCTCTTATGCATCATTGCTGCATTTTGTCTTGTGTTTGAGATTGAGCTTGCTCTTTCTTCTTCTTCTTACATTATTTCTTCAAGTGACTTGTCTTCTTAAATGAAGCAAGTTACTTTGCTTCCTTTGCTCCTTTCATTTGCTTCCTGGTGGTTCCTCTGAAGATTTCTCTTGGTAACCTCACAAACCTTAGGAACAACCAAGCATGACTATAATTAGGGTTTTGATTAGTCCCCCCATTTAGATTTTTACCTTTGTGTCTCATTGAGTCTTCTCTTCTCATCTCATAATCAAGGACTAAACCCTAAAGGCTTCAAGGCTTTGTGATTAGGCTTATGCCTGCATCCTTCTATTAGGATGGAGTGTATAACTTTAATCCTAAGTGTTAAACCCTTAATGTGTTTAACTCCTTTAATCAATCCACTAATAATCATCAAGACATCAAACTTGTAACTTGGGCCTTGCATTAGGGTTCTAATTCTTCCTTAACTAGTTAAGAAGGACTAACCCTAGTGTTAATGGACAAGTCCCCCTCAAGTTGTCTTACAAACCCTAAAACTCACTTCATCATCTAATCATTAACTAAAATCCACTTAATAAAGGTTTTGTTTTGTCATGAGTTTAATCCCTAATCATGGATTAAGTTGAGGAGCATTCCTCAGCTTAAACATTCTCATCTATTATCCTTCTATTAGGATGGTATAATGAGTCTTTTTAATCCTTGATTATGGCTTAATCTCATTACTCAACACTAAACAAAAACAACAAAAACATCTAACTAATCACAAATGGGTTAATGATCTTAATCCCACACCATGGTGATTAAGTGTGAGATGCTGACTTCACACTTAAGGTATTCTCATTACCCCTAATCAGAGGGAAGATGTGATGAGTTTACTAAATCTATTGGTTTAGGCTTAAGCTCATTAACTTATAACAAACTTTCAACAACAATAAAAGACTGAAAACTCACAAACAAACAATAATCGTCTCCTTCGGGATTCTTTTCTCATCTCATTCACTCATAAACGAGAACTTGCTTCTTCCGTCTAATGCAAGACAGTTTGCACCTGAGCCAGACAGGTCATACACTTGAGCATAGACAAGTAAGCAGTTCACAAGTCAATTCATCTTTCAGTCTCTTTGGGTCGAACTACGGTGTTCTGACTTCCTCATTGCACGAGAGGATACGTAGGCATAACTTAACAGTTACCGAACAAAAGTCTTTGTATATTCCCCCTCCTTCTAGCCTTATTCTTTAGCCTCATTATCATGAGCATTTCATCTTTGTTCTTACACTGACACTTCACTTATACACTTCATTTCTCTTACACTGACACCTGTACATCCTTTTCCAGCCCTTTTATACACAAATTGCACTGACACTACCCCTTTAAAACACAAATCTTTTAAGCGTGGATCCCGTCGAGTACGACGGACAATCTGGGTGCTAATACCTTCCCAGGTTGTAACCAACCCCCTTTCTCAGTCTCTCTGGTTCGCAACCGTCTTATCCATGTCTTTTTCTGAGGTTTATGCAGCATTACCTTTCCCTCGGGATAAAAATGCCTAGCTGGCGACTCTTTTCATTTCATCCTTTCGCCGACCATTCGCGTCTGTACCTCATTTGAGCCCAGTCTCATCTTTTGGGAGCGACAATGTTCCTATGGTTTGTAAGGCTTAGAGAAAGATCTTCAAGGAAGCCACCAATGGAAGAAGCAGATGAAAGGAGGAGAAGCAGAAGAAACAAGTTAACTTACTTCACTTAAGAAGATAAGTTACTTGAAGAAAGAAGGTGAATGATGAACATGAATGAACAGGCTCACTCTAAAGCAAAATAAAATGCAGAAATGATTCATAAAAGAGATGAGAAGAGAAATGAGAAGTGAAGGCAAATTTACTTCTCAAAGTAATTACCACCTGAAATGGTTAGCAAAAAGAAAGGAATGAAGTGAAAATGGAATGTATGCAAAGATGCAAACCAAAACCAGAAGCATAAACATGATGTAAATGATGCTAAGAGATGATGCAAATGTATGTCAAGTGATATGGATGATCATACAAGAGATGAGAATGCAAATGAAGCATGTAAGAAGCATGAAAGCACATGAAAGTTCATGGAATGAAATGAAGGCATAACATGGAAAATGAATGAAGAAATGATCAAGCATGATTCTAATGTGTCCTAAGATGTCTTATAAGTCATGTGGATGCAAGAAATGTCATGGCAAGTTCATGTATGAAAGCATATGCAAGATGTATGCAAATGAACATGAGAAATTAGGGTTTTAATGCAACATGAGATGCAAAAGTCATAAACAGAAGCAAATTATAAGATAAAAAATTGCAAATGAACTCAAAGGAACCCTAACCCCATATGATATCACACCCCAAAGGAGAAGACCTAACTTTTAATCTAAAGAAAGTTGTGATTTTTCTAAGTTATCTAGGGTTTTAAGGCACCTTATGGGAAAAAATGCAAATCAAATCAAAAATGCAAAAGAAATTTATGACAAAAATATGCTAGATACTATATGCTATATGAAGATCAATGCAAAAAGAATCAATGTCGTACCATTCATGGTTAGGCAGAAAAGAATTCTTGAAGTTACGGTTCAAAAAAGGGAATTTTATGAACCCTAAATTCAAGAAAAATGTCAAATATTGTTCAAAACCAAAAAGAAATTTGTATGAATGGTTTGACAATGTTTCTAAATGTCCTAAGATGCAATGTGAATTTTTTTGGGATTTTTATAAACCTAAATGATATTTTAATTAATTAATTTCCATTAATTAATTTAAATAAACATTTAAATATTTTAAAAATTGTTTTTAATGCAAAAAAATAAAAAATAAATATTTTTGGGTGAAGAAAATTATTTGGATGCAAAATGCAGAAGAAAATATTTTTTGGGATTTTCTAGCTATTTTAAATAAAATATGCAAAACAAATAAGAAAAAATGAAATTAAAATGAAATAAAACAAAAGTAATCTAATCTGATGGTTTAGATTTAAACTGGGGATTTTTGGTTTGACCTGGCGCGCAATCTAATGGCTGAAATTCAAATTCAGTTAAACTTAATTAATTAATAAATTAATCCAGATTTAAAGTTAATGAAATGATCCTGATCGTCTATCACACGCGGGAAACTAAGGTCAAACGGACTACGTTTAAACTTTTCCCTAGCCCTAATTAAACAACTTAATGAATTTCAGGTGGTCGGAGAAGACCTCCAGTCATCTTCTCCTGCCAGCTCCTCCCTGAGCAAACCTAAAACCTCACCTCTTGGTCATTTCTGGAGCTCTGAAGCTCCAGATTAACCCCTCTCACCTTCCTAAACACAAATCCAACCTCAAAACAAATTTATCATGGCTCATAATCAAGATTCGAAGGAAAACTCAAAAATGGCAAAACTTTTAGAACACGCATACAAGCTCATTTCTCAACCATTCTCAAAAGTAAACATCATGGTAATCAGCAAAGCATGAAGAACAATCTAAGAACTTAAAATGGCATTTCTCGAAAAAAGTTTGAAGAGGTTACCTGAGCTTGAGCTTCCTCAGTTTGTAGCTTTTGGGCCTCCTCTCTTATGCAAGCTGACTCCAATGACCTTCCTGATGAAGCTTTGATGCTTAGAGGAAGTTTTTAATGGCTGGTTTGAGGGTTTTCACTCTTGCTGGTCAGAAATCGTGTTTTGATTGTTGGGGTTTTTTTGTTGTTTTAATGGTTGCTTTGTGTTCTATAGGTGATTTTGAGATGAATGGTGAAAGAAGTTTGAAGATTGAGTGAGTGTGATGTGAGTTTCGAAGGAATTTGCAAAATGGAGAGATTTTGGGAACTTGAGGATTCTGTGGTTTCAGCTTGCAATCTTGTGTGTTATGGCTAGTGTGTGATCTACATAACAAGTAGTGATAGGCCAGAGAGTGGGTGGTGGACTGTGGTGATTGGTATGGGGCAAGTTGCAAAAAGTCACCAACTTGTGTACTTGAGGTATGGGCATTCTTGCAGCTGGTTTTTTGGCTTGTCTTGGTGCAGCTGAGATCAAGGAGGTCCATAGAATCCATTTTGAGGCAATTAAGCAAGTTTATGAAAGGTTCTATGTCATTTTGCAATTTTGGGAAAGTTTGGCCCCTTTGTAATTTCTTCATGGGCAAGGCATGAAAACTTGAGATTCTTTGGGCAATTCTGATTTTTAGACAATGCACAATGTTTGTATGATGCTTAGAAGTGTGTTTGAAGTCACAAAATAGCTTGGCAAGTGGTTTTGCAAAAAAATCCCCTTTGGTGCATTCTTGAAAATTATGTGATTTTTGCCAACTTTGACAAGCCATAACTTGAGTTCCCTAATGAATTAGAACTTGTTCTTGTACTTTTTGAAAAGGGAATGATCCAATCTACAACTTTCATGACCAACAATTTTTTATTTGAAGCATTTTTGGTTGAGAAAGAGGAGGTTGAAAAACTTTCCCAAAATGGAAAGTTTACATTACAAGTCATTTCCATTTTTGGAAACTTTTGGTTTAGCTCACTTTTCTTCAATTTTGTGAACTTCCAAGCACTTAAATGATCAAATAAAGATCATATAACTTCAATTTGATAAAAAAAATCCACTTTGGTTCCATTGTTGGGGGCCTTAGATGCCCTGATTTTGCTCTGACTTGCTCAAGAAGTTACCTAATGAACAAATGACTTCCACAATGTATTTCTTCATCAAACTTGGTACACATGACCCTTATAACATATTGAGACCCTTAGAAACAAGAATAACCAAAAAAATTGGAGTTATGGCCTCTGAAACCAAAATCCTAATTTCAGGTCATCTGTGTAGTGAAACCCTAGCTCTGCTTCCATGCTTTGCAAGTTCTGGTGACTCTTTGACTTCCTTGATCTTTGAAGGATATAAGATGATGATTGAACATACATGGACCCTCTTGGAGTGATTGAAAACCTTTGGAGTGGCTCAGATGAATCTTTGGATTGCTCAGATCACAAACCCTAGATGCAGATGAATTTGAACTATGCAGATGAAACAAAAATGCAATATGAGATGATATTCTTAAACTTATGAAAATATGAAAGATCACAAGCCATGGTGTGAACTTAGTGAGGCCAAATTTGGGGTGTTTACAGTTTCCCCTATTCAAACATGAGTTAGCTGTGCAGGATGTAAGCGCCTGACTTAACAGACAAACAAGATAACTTGTGGTTGAATACCAAGGACAGTCCAAAATTTGCACTCACTAGAGAGAAGAAGAAAAAGGGATATAAATTGTAAAAGGAAAGTATAGTAGGTTTGTAAAGTGCGGGCGATGGAGGACAACCATCGAGCAGAGGACGATTGCTGGGGATAAAGCGGTAAGTAAAGCAATGACGGGGACAGCCGACATGCTGGGGAAATAAAGAAATCATGTTGGGGACGGCCATCGGGTTTGAAAAGTAATGTAAACAACAATGGGGATGGCCATCGGGCTAAACTGATGAAGGACGATCATCAGGAAAAGGAAAAGGGACCACGACGGGACGACCATCGGGTTAAATAATAAATGAAATAATGATGAGGGACGGTCATCAAAGGTGAAGGACGATCACCTAGCAGGGGACGGCTGCTCTTTATCACGACATAGGACGAATGTTGGATAGAAAAGGTCGACTATGGAGACGGCCATCGGATAAGCATGATGAAGGACGATCATCAAGAGGTGAAGGACGATCACCTAGCGGAGTACGGCTGCTCTCGGGGTTTATCATGACATAGGATGAATGTCAGATAACAAAGATCAACGATGGGGACGACCATCGGATAAAATGATGAAGGACGATCATCAAAAAGGTGAAGGACGATCACCTAGCAGGGGACGGCTGCTCTTTATCACGACATAGGACGAATGTCAGATAGAAAAAGGGTTCCAATAATTGAGACTCCGCTGGGGAAAGGGATGAGGGACGGTCATCCAAAGGTGAAGGACGATCACATGGCAGGGTACGACTGCCGAAAGTATCACGACATAGGACGAATGTCAGATAAAAGAAAGATTACTTCTTACTGGGGAATGGTAAACACGGACGAGTGCTTACATTTTCCAAAATAAAAGGCATAATTGTTTGACGCTGTGTATAGATTAAAGATGCGGACGAGCATCCTTAAGACCATGATACAGACGAGTATCGGTAGAAACAAACGCCGACGCATGTTCAGAGATGATGGTACGGACGAGTATAACCTGGTTAACAAAGAACACGGCCGAGTGTCAAATCTGTGAAGAATAAGTTTATATACAAGATACGGATGAGTATCTGTATAAGTATAGTGAAGTATGAGCAAGACACGGACGAGTGTTTAACTTTCTGGGAAAAGGTGTGACAAGACGGGTGTCAGAAGAGAAAGTGTATAAGTTTCAAAAAGGTAATCTGGTAACCTGTGGGGATAGGATAACACGGACGGGTGTCAACAAGAGTGTATTATAAACAAGTGTTTGGCAACCATGTTGGGGAGAGGTGACACGGACGGGTGTCAAGAGAGTGTATAGGTATCTATTTGTGGTTTATATCTGCAGGGGAATGATATGACACAGACGGGTGTCGAAAGAGTGTATATGAACATGTATCTGTGTTGGGGAGTGCAAAGGGGACGCTTTAGCTTTCTGTTGGGGAGGTATGAGGTGACACAGGCGAGTGTCGAGAAGAACATGTTATGGATAAGTATCTGCTGGTGGAAAGTGTTCTGGCGACTTTACTGGGGAATGATGACATAGACGAGTGTCAAAAGGAGCATGTATCTGTATTTGAGAGTGCAAAGGGGACGCTTTGGCCTTTATGTGCAAGGGATGTATTTTGTATATTTTTGATGAGGTATCGTTGGTATATACAGGTGACTGGTTCGAACCTGACTTGTGATCATGCAATATGTTTGATTTTTGCTGTAATGCTCCGTATTAGACGGAATGCTACGCTCTGGGAAAAAAATGATGTGAATGCCATGATTATGCAAAAGAAATCGGTTCGGGATTCGGATCCCGCTGCTGTGAAGATCTCTGGCTGATCTGCTTGGAAGGATATCCCAGCTGGGGATGAGATCATTGGTAGATCTGATAAAATATATGGCTCTGCTTGGGGAACTAGATCACTGATAGATATATCAGGTAAGGAGATATCCCAGCTGGGGACGAGGAGACTTCCGTCACTTTGTTGTGTAAGAACTTCAGGCATTACTCTTCTGGATAGAGTCCGGAACTCCGTGGGGAGATGGTTCCCTTGACTTTGCTGAGGATGAGAGATCTGGCACTCAGTTTAGGAAAGGAAAGGTCACTGAACGATCTTCCTAAAGACTTCTGTGGGGATCCCGGCTGAGGATGAGGATGCTTTGACAACTCTGATGGGGAGAGAGCATTTCAGATGCTGCTTGGAGAAGACGTGTTGGGGAAGTGATGCTTTGGCAACTTCGCTGGGGAAAAACATTCCAGATACTGTTAGGGGAGGAAGTATGTTTGGCATGCCCCATGTTGCGTATTGAATACCTGCAATCCTGTTAAGACAAAGAAACGCACAAGTGTCCCGAGGCATCCCTTACCGAATTTCGTCATAGGAGTTAGATATTCCCGAGAGTAAATACATTTCCCGTAAGCATTTAATTATAAAGGAACATCTGTTTTATGCAAATATTATATTATAGATATTGGACATTTTGCAAACGAAACAAAAATGTACAAGACGAAGTGTGACTGAAAATTCTGATTTTATTAATCTGGGTGCCCTGAATTGGCAAATACACTCAAAGAAACAGATCCCATGGAATGAGGAGATTGTTACAAATTGAGAAAAGTAAAGGTGCTGGCAATGTTGACGACGCTTCAGTGAGCTTCCCTTTGCTATGACCCGTATGACCTTGACGTTCTTCTTATCTTGCTTTCTGAAGAAGGCTGATTCTGACCGATGCTTTATCCTTTCGAAGCTTGCCATATTGTTGAGTGATACAGACGAATTCAGAATGCGGTTGTTCGCTTAATCCCTTGTTTTGCGTGGATCGCCCTTTCGGGTTTTCAATCCACCAAGATACCCATTTTTGCCCGAGCTGTCCAATGCGGCTTTTCAACTCAGCGGGTGTACATTTTTTTTATTTTTCCCTTATTTTTGCCCAAGTATTTTATTTTGTTTTTGACTCGCCAGGATGCCCTATTTTTGCCTGGACTTACATTCTATTTTTATGTCCAGCGGGTCTTTTTATGCGAAGTATTTTTTAACTGCATCTGAATTCACAGGGGATAAGAAATCTTCACCATCCATAATAGTGAGTATCAGTGCTCCACCAGAGAAAACTTTCTTTACTATGAACAGACCATCGTAATTTGGAGTCCACTTCCCCTGTGGTCTGTATGAGGAGGAAGGAGTCTTTTCAGCACAAGATCTCCTACTTGGTATTCCCGAAGCCTGACCTTCTGATCGAAGGATTTCTTCATCCTTTTCTGATATAGCTGCCCATGATAGATTGCAGCTAATCTCTTTTCTTCGATCAAATTCAATTGATTGTACCGAGATCGGACCCATTCTGCTTCATTCAGTTTGACATCCATCAGTACCTGTAAGGAGGGTAATTCAACTTCTACAAGTAGGACTGCCTCCATACCATACACAAGCTGATACGGTGTTGCCCCAGTGGATGTTTTGATTGAGGTTCGGTACCCATGCAAGGCAAATGGTAGCATCTCATGCCAGTCTTTATAAGTAACCACCATCTTTTGCATAATCTTCTTAATGTTCTTGTTAGCTGCCTCAAAAGCGCCATTCATCTTTGGCCTGTAAGGAGAAGAGTTGTGATGTTGGATCTTGAAGTCCCGACACATTTCTGCAATCATTTTATTGTTCAAATTGGAACCATTGTCAGTAATGATTCGCTCGAGTACTCCATACCGACAGATGATGTCTCTTTTCAGGAATCGGGCTACCACTTGTCTGGTGACGTTGGCATACGAAGCTGCTTCAACCCAATTGGTGAAATAATCAATGACTACCAGGATGAATCTGTGGCCATTTGAAGCAGTCTGTTCGATCTTTCCAATCATGTCAATGCCCCACATGGCAAAGGGCCAAGGTGAAGACTTTACATTCAAAGGATTTGGAGGTACATGTACTTTGTCTGCATAAATTTGGCATTTGTGGCACTTTCTGGCATAGGCACAACAGTCTGCATCCATTGTGATCCAGTAGTAACCTGATCTTAATAATTTCTTAGCCATTGCATGTCCTCCAACATGGGTACCGAAAGATCCTTCATGCACCTCGTGCATCAGCAATTCTGCCTCTTTCTTGTAAACACATCTGAGAAGGACCATGTCAAAGTTTCTCTTGTATAACGAACCATCAGCATTCAGGAAGAAACTACCAACCAGCCTTCTTAATGTCTTCTTATCATTGTATGATGCCCCAGGTGGGTATGTTTGATCCTCTAAGAAGCTTTTGATGTCATGGAACCAAGGCTTATCATCTTTAGCAATGTCCACAGAGAATACGTATGCCGGTCGGTCAAGTCTGGATACTGAAATCCGAGGCACATAATTGGCAGTCTGAACCTTGATCATGGAGGAAATGGTAGCCAAAGCATCTGTGAACTGATTTTCGTCTCGAGGGATGTACTTAAGTTTGTCTGTTGTGAAAAAAGTCAATAATCTCCTCGTATAGTCACGGTATGGGATCAGATGCTCTTGGTGAGTGTACCATTTTCTGTTGGTCTGATTGATTACTAAAGCTGAATCTCTGAATATAGTTAAAGTCTTGATCTTGAGGTCAATGGATTCCTCAAGACCTATGATACAAGCTTCGTATTCAGCTTCGTTGTTAGTGCATGCAAAAGTGAGTTTTGCCGAGAAAGGCATGTGAACTCCTTTAGGTGTAATGAGCACTGCACCAACTCCACGACCATTCATATTAACAGCCCCATCAAACATCATTGTCCATTCTTCTTCTGGGTCAGGCCCTTCAGTGTGAACAGGCTCTTCATGATCTTTTGCTTTCAGGAACATGATGTCTTCATCAGGGAAGTCAAATCTCATTGGTTGGTAATCATCAATGGGTTGCTCAGCTAGATAGTCAGACAACACACTGCCTTTGATGGCCTTTTGAGATGTGTACTGAATGTCATACTCTGTCAGAATCATTTCCCATCTTGCAACCCTTCCGGAAAGCGCTGGCTTCTCAAATATGTACTTGACGGGGACCATCTTTGAAATCAACAGAGTAGTGTGGGTCAACATATACTGCCTTAGTCGAAGAGCAGCCCACGCTAAAGCACAGCAAGTTTTCTCGAGCAATGAATAATGTTGTTCATAGTCGGTAAACTTTTTGCTTAGGTAGTATATTGCATACTCGTTTCGACCAGACTCGTCATGCTGGCCCAACACACACCCCATTGATCCTTCTAATACTGTCAGGTACATTATTAGAGGTCTTCCTTCAACTGGAGGCATAAGGATAGGAGGTTCTTGTAAGTACTCTTTGATTTTGTCAAAAGCTTTCTGACAATCTTCATTCCACCTGACCGTTTGTTCTTTTCTTAGAAATTTGAACAAGGGCTCACAGGTTGTAGTAAGATGAGATATGAACCTTGATATGTAGTTCAATCTACCTAAGAACCCTCGAACTTCCTTTTCAGTCCTAGGTGTAGGCATCTCTTGAATGGCTTTGACTTTGTCAGGATCAACTTCAATTCCTTTTTCACTTACGATGAATCCCAGCAGTTTACCGGAACGTACCCCGAATGTGCATTTGTTGGGGTTTAGCTTCAATTGATACTTTCTCAGACGTTTGAACAACTTCAGTAGATTTACCAGATGGTCTTCTTCTGTGAGGGACTTGGCAATCATGTCATCCACGTAGCATTCGATTTCTTTGTGGATCATGTCGTTGAATAGTGTTACCATAGCCCGTTGATAAGTAGCACCAATATTCTTCAGTCCAAAAGGCATTACCTTGTAACAGAAGGTGCCCCAGGGTGTAATGAAAGTAGTCTTCTCCATGTCTTCGGGTGACATCCTGATCTGATTATACCCGGAGAATCCATCCATGAAAGAAAATACCGAGAATTGAGTTGTGTTGTCGACTAATACATCAATGTGAGGTAAAGGGAAATCATCCTTTGGGCTAGCTCTATTCATATCCCGGTAATCCACACACATCCTTACTTTTACATCCTTCTTAGGCACTGGTACAATATTAGCAACTCACGGCGGGTAACTAGTTACAGCAAGGAAACCGTGACCCACTGTTTTTGTACCTCTTCTTTTATATTCATGGCCATATCCGGACGAGTACGACGTAGCTTCTGTTTCACTGGAGGACAATCTTCTTTCGAAGGCAGCTTGTGCATAACAATGTCAGTATCCAGACCTGGCATGTCTTTATAGCACCAAGCAAAGACGTCGACGTATACTCGAAGCATGTCAATAAGTAGTTCCTTCACTGAATCTTGCAGACTGGCCCCGATCTTCACTTCTTTCAAGTCTTCTTCGGTACCAAGATTAATTGTTTCAACCCCCTCCTGATGAGGAGTGATCACTTTCTCTTCTTGCCTCAACAACCTGGCTAACTCTTCAGGTAACTCATAGTCTTCTTCAACCCCTTCATTAGCTTGATTAATTGGATTGTTGAAGTCATACAAGGTCATAGCAGTGTTGTTGTCGGTGCAATTTGGAGGAAGATCTCTGCAAGGGTCAAGATCGATTCGTTTTAGTGATCAATTTTAATCTTGTTTAGAAAAAGTGAAAATGAAGTTGTTATTTTGAAAACATTGTCATTTTATTGTTTTGTACAAAAGTGAAAAATTAAAAGACAGTGAGCAAAAAAAAGAGACTCGTTTGCAAAAGATGTCCTGATATTCATGGATTAATCATTTGCACAAAATACAATATGGCCCTATTACAAAATGAGTCCTGACACCTTGAGCAAGATGCAGGACTTGATGCATGCTAAAAGACAGGAAATAATAATTACTCTGCAGGAGTAACCCTTATAATTTCCTGGGAAGACCAGTTTGAGACTTGGTTTCCCAGGATCCTTGGACGTATCCAGTTCTCCAGGTTGCAGTCGCTTTCTTCCTCGTCTTCCAGATTGTTAACAGCATATGGGGTGAGCATCCCCCCATTGACAAATTTGGGCTCCTTGGCAGCCTCTGATTGATCTTGTTGGATTGGTCTGTAACCCAACCCGAATCTGTCTTCTTTTTTCTCTACCGGCAACAGTTTGCCCCAGCCTCTGGCATTACCCTCTTCAACAACCTTCCGGGCTTGCTGATATGAAGCGATAGAAGTTCCAGACACAACAATTGCTTCATTGACGTTAAGGGCCTCTAACCCCTGGCTCATAGTCTCGTGGATCTCCCAATCCATCTCAATGTACTTATAAGTAGCCAGCTGGCTAACGAAAATGTCTTCTTCCCCGCAGATTGTGATGATCTGGCCTTCCCACTCGTATTTTAATTTCTGGTGAAGGGTAGATGTAACAGCGCCAGCGGTGTGAATCCAGGGTCTACCCAACGAACAACTGTAGGCCGGCTGAATGTCCATCACGAAGAAAGTAGTTTTAAATACTTGTGGGCCAATCACCACGGGTAATTCAATCTCTCCAAGCACTGATCTCTTAGAGCCATCAAACGCTCTTACCACCAAGTTACTTGGACGCAATGCCAAACCATCATATTCCAGCTTCACCAAGGCTTTCTTTGGGAGGACATTGAGCGAGGACCCAGTGTCTACCAGCACATGAGAAAGAACAGCACCTTTGCACTCTAAGGTGATGTGTAAAGCCTTGTTATGATTGCGTCCCTCCGCCGTTAAATCATCATATGTGAAGCCCAGTCCATGACTAGTGTTAACATTTGCAACCACTGTTTCCAGTTGATTAACCGTGATCTCTTCCGGCACGTAGGTTACGTGCAGGACCCTCAAAAGTGCATTCCTATGGGCTTTGGAACACATTAATAATGACAAGATAGAGATTTTGGAGGGCTTTTGATGAAGCTGGTCCACCACTTTGTAATCACTCTTTTTGATTATTCTCATAAACTCATCCACCTCTTGGTCAAAAGACGTCTTCGAAGTTTCTTTAACAGCTGGCTCTTCGAGTACCACACTCTTCCCTTTTGCTTTAGCAACAGCCTCTGCTTCAACATTGGCTCTCGGTATTTGTGGGGAGAAAAGGCGTCCGCTTCTGGTGAAGCCTCCGCCTCCCCCAACATTTTCAACTTGTGGTGAAGAGGTTGATGAATCTATAGTGATCTTCTTTCCGTCGCAGTAGAGGTCAGAGTCGTAGTGCCAAGGTATGGCATTACTGCTTTCATAAGGAACGGGTCCAGGTACCATAACGGTGACTGGACTGATTGCTGCAGCGGAAGGAACTGTAATGGTATGCGGGTCGTAATAGATTGTGACTGGATATCTGATAGTAGGTGTTGCAGTTTGTTGTTGAAAATTTTTGTTGGGATGAACAATTGTCGGGTTATAATAGATTGTGACCGTTGAGACATCTTCGTTAGCGTTTGTTGGCGTTGTAGGCGATTCCATTGATAAGATGGGTGTTGACTTTGTAGAAGTAAGCGTAGCTGAACTTTGGTTTGTTGAAATAATGGATGGAGTGATTGCTGGAGTTGTGGATGAATCAGTGGGAACAATGGTTGTTGCAGTTGTAGGAGGATCTATTGTTGCTGAAGAAAGAGTTGTTGATGTTCTAGACGCGGTTGTGGTAATTTGCAAAATTCCATCTCTGATAAGGCCATCTATGCCAAGCCTTAGCTTCTCACAACCATTAATAGCAGTCTTGCAAGATTCGCAGCAGGCCTCACAACCTGGGAACACCTGGCATCTTAAGAGTTGAGCTTTGACTTCTGAAAGTGGCGTTTGAATATGTGCAACACTATCAATCAGTGCAGATGGTTGGTCCTCCTCTATGGCATTAATCCTGGGCCCACTATGACTAGGCATAGAATTTCTGGTAACATTTGGAGGAGGTGCGAAGTTGAGAACTTTGGAATCGACCAGATCCTGAACCTTCATTTGCAAGGCTCTACACTTCTCAGTATTGTGACCAGGTGCGTTGGAATGAAAGGTACACCTAGCATTGGCATCATAATTCTTCGGGAGGTTGAGAGGATCTGGTGGAGCCAACATCCTTAACTCAACCAGGTTGAGCTTCTGGAGTTGTGACAGTAGGGTGGCATATGGCATAGGAATGGGGTCAATCACCCTATTTGCTTGAGATGGCCTCTGTTGAAAGGGGCGCTGATGTTGGTTGTTGTTGTTGTTACTGTTGTATGATCTTTGTTGCGGAAAGTGCAGTTGTTGCTGATAGTGTTGTTGTTGTTGCTATTGTTGAGGAAAAAGTGGTTGTTGAGGAGTTGGAGCTGGGATATTAACGGCTACTACTGATCTGTGAGAGTATTGGGGTCTGCCCCTGCCTGCATGAATAACATTTGTTTCACCCGTCCTTCGGGATCCTGGAAAAGGTTTTCTTGTATTGTTGGAGGAACTTGCACCTTTGTCAGAGATTTTTCCCATCTTCAGAAGACTCTCTATTCTCTCCCCAGCTATGACTACATCAGCAAAGCTAGTGGAGAAGAATGCAGCAAGTCGGTCGATATAAGTTCCCTGCAAGGTATTCATAAACATGTCTGCCATTTCCCGTTCAGACATGGGTGGCTGGACAGCAGCATCAAGCTGTCTCCACCTCTGAGCATAATCCCGGATGTTTTCCCTTGAGGACTGAGACATGCCCATTAGAAGGGTTCTATTGGGAGCCATGTCTAGATTGTACTGGTATTGACGGATGAAGTCTTCGGCCAAGTCTTTCCAACATCTTATAGTGGCCCTGGTCAGATGCGAATACCATTCTCTTGATGCTCCAGTCAGGCTGTCCTCAAAATAGAACATCCATAACTTCTCGTCCATGGTATAAGCTTTGAGTCTCCCCAAGAAAGACTGCAGATGAGTACGTGGGAAGGAGGTACCATTATATCTTTCAAAGCACGGGGGTTTGAACTTGTGAGGAATTCTCACCCCATCCACCAGCCCCATGTCCATTACATCAAAGCCTAGGGAATTCTGGGATTCAAGAGACCTTAGTTTCTCAGCAATCTCATCTAGCCTTCGGTCGTAAACTTCATCCCCAACTCCAATAACTGTGAACTGCTCTTCTTGAGGATCCTCTTGCAAGATCCTGCCTCCAGCAGTGTTACCTTGAGTATTCCTTATGAAATTAACATCTGGATTTAGATGAGGCCCAAACTCTGGTGGATTAATGCGAGGCTGCCCACGATCATTGTTACTGGTACCCCCTGTACCGGGATGTTGTTCAACAGGAGTTTTTCTTTCCACCAACTCCCTTAGCCTTTCCTGGCTCTGAGCTAAGCCAGTCATCACAGCCATGAATTGGGTCATTTGATTCCTCATATCAACCCTTTCATTTTCCATTTGGGTCCTTACTTCATTCAAGTCTTGTTGTACTTGATCCATCTGAATGCCCAGAGGTTGTTTCTTGTCGGGTACCGGTGTATTCTGTTGACAGGGAACACTCTTCTGCGAGCAATGTTTCCTGAAACCACAACAAAGTGAGAAACAACAATAAAAAAAAACCTACAAAACAAAGAAAATGTTAGTATGCAATGCAATATGCTTATTTGTCTTCCAAGGGTATCCAGTTTGGTTCTTTGGTTTTGACCTTTCCAGACCTCGAGGAAATGCTGATGATGTTGAGAGATAAAGCCCACCAAAATAAAACAAACTGATATATTACAAAGGATGAAAATACATAGTTTGTTTACAATACATGCCCGTGGCAGGTCAAAATACAACAATCAAAAGAAAAGTACATCAAAAGAAAGAAATACAAGCAAAAGGATCAGACATCCAATCCAATGTCATCCTCCCTGACTTCCTTCAGGAGGGCTTTAGTCACTGGCCCCACTGGGTGCTCTGTAATAGTCCTGATGAGGAGGTTCCTGGTAGCAATGGCAATGGTCAACTTCTTATGCTTATCCTGATCCTTTGACCTCTTCAACCCCGCCCGGAGTTTCAATTCAGATATTTCCTTCTGAGTTGTCAACAAAGCCTCCTGATGCTTCTTCTCACTAGCCTCCAGCTGCTCTATCTTAGCTTGAGTCCTCCGGTCTTCTTGTGCACGGGCTTCAGTGATCCTGATCCACCTAGCATGGCTTTCCTCCAGATAATGCTTTTCCCTAGCCTTCTGAGTCTTTGCCTCTTTGCAAGCATTCTTCAGAACCAACTCCCCAGCTCTTGCCTTCCTGATGTAGTCATCTGTCTTTTCAATCTTGGCCAGATGCTCAGCTCTGAGTCTTTCCAATCTCTCAATATCCAGACAGCTGTCATTTCTCTCCCAAAGAGTCTTCTTTAAGGCTTCAGCTAGCTGAGTGTTCCTCTCTTTCAGCTTTTCAAACTCTTACAGGCTGACAGTTGCTGCAGGTTGTACTGTATAAGGTCTAGGTGTATCTTCCAAGGTGAAAGGCATCCGGGTTATCTGAGCTCTAGTACGGGACCAATCAGAATACTGAGCTGAAGCAATGTTATTACACTTGCCAAGGATGGCTGTCCCTTTGGTCTGAATGTTATCCCAAGCCCAGGCAGCCTGTCTGACAACAACAGAGTTGGGTTGGATTTCACAGTAAAGAGTTTCAGCCAAATCATGTCCTCTGGGAGGATGAACCAAAGCATATCCCAATTGTCTCTTGAACAGTAAAGGGTTGTAGTTGATGCAACCTTTCACTCCTATCAAAGGCACATTAGGATATTACCCACAACTAGTAATGATGTCCTTGCCTTTGGTGCTCTGAGTGCACCATCTAATGTCATCTGATGTCAAGGAAATGAACCTTTTAGCCCAATTCTTCTGCTGATGAGGGTTCAAGAAGGTATCTGACTTTGGCAAGTGTCTTAGCAACCAAGAGTAATAGAGAGGAGCACATCATCTGACTAGTCTTCCTCTTTGCTTTTCATTCCTCTGATGTACTGAGTAGTATAAGTCCCCAAGCAAGGTAGGAACTGGGTTCCTCAATAAGAACAGGTGAATGTAATTTTTGCTCACAAACTTGGGCTCATCTGCAAACAAGATAACCCCATATATACTGAGGGCTAGTAGTGCACAGACAGCCTTCCGTTCTCCTACTGCAGCCTTCAAGGTGGCCTGAGAGATCAAAAAGTCTAGGTGGAGGCCTGGAACTCCAGCCTTGGTTCTCATGTTCTGTCCAATGAGGGCAGGCTCCAAATGCAATGCCCTGGCTATATCTTCATTTCTGGGAGTAGTCATCTTTGGATTGAAAGGAATCCCTCTCCTGATAGGAACTCCAATCAACAAGGAAAACTCTTCTAGAAAAGGTCCCATCTGGAAATCAGGGAATGTGAAGCATCTGAGTGGAGGGTCATAAAACTGCAAGCAAGTATGGATCATGCTCCTCTGAGATGCATCAAGATCCATACCCATGTCCAATATGCCCCCATAGGGATCTCTGAATAGTGGGATATGGTCAGGTGTAATGAGGGACTGAACCTGCCTAATGCCAGTCAAGGTGGGCTCAAAGAAGTGGTAAGAGATGTTGCTCTTTCTTGAAGTGTCCATGCTGATGATGGGTACTGATGAAGAAGCTGAGAACAACTGCTGATGAAGGTTACTAACTGACAAGCTAGAGGTGAGTCTCTGATGAAGACAAGCTGGAGGAGAACCACTGATAAACTGTTGAAGATTGCTAGAGAAGAAAACTGAAGCAGTCTGAGTAGCATAAGGGGTCAAAACCAAACCAAATATGATAGGATGGATACCCTGTAAAACAAATAAGCAAATGTTAAATGATGCAGAAATGATGTATGCAAATGATATGCCAAGGGTTTGTGATCAAGAGCAGGATATGATTATCTGCCTTGGTAAAAGTCCATGTATGTTCAAAGGTCCGGATGGAGGCTCAGAACTCCAGTAACCAGGTGGGGGACACAAATAAAGAGTCGCAAGTCCAGGGTTAATCACAAGAATTGTCCAAAATGATGTATTCTTAAACAATACAGTAACAGGGTATGATGTGGCCAAGGGTTCCTGCAAAACCTGTAAACAACCCAATCCCCTCACATGTAATGTTCTAGAACAAGGATCCTCAGACTTGGATCAGTTATGAGAAGTGTAAACACTTCTAACCCGGAGGTACAGTGTTTACAATAACCATAAAGGATCCTCCTCTAATTCACCCCAGATTCTGAAGGTCATATAAAGGTCATCCAAACTTAGCAGGCTTCCCAGATAGCCCTAGCACTACAAGAAATCTATAGCACGGAGTTCTCAAGAAGAAACCCATGTCTGAACCGTGTTTCATATTCCCGCACCATACCGAAATGGAATGGGAAAGAATATGAAGCCACTCTAGCCTAAGTGTCAATCAGGTCCCAGGTATAGGACCTTAATCACTCAATGAAACCCCACCCACCAAGGAAAACCAGATCTAGCACAATGATAATGATAGTATGATGTACATATATAAAAATAATTGTAAACGAAAGCAATAAATAAAGTTGTACATAAAGCAATAAATAAAGCAAATGAACAAGCACAATTAGCACATAACACCCCCGTAAACACAAATCAAACAAGCGCTAGGAGGAACCCACAATAAGAACCAGAAGCCCAAGTTGCAGTATAAGGGTCCCCAGCAGAGTCCCCAAGTTGTCACTCCCAAAGATTTGCATCCCAGTACAAGCGCGAACGGTTGGCGAAAGGAGGAAATGATGATGAACTGAAAAGAGTCGCCAGCTAGGCATTTTTATCCCGGAGGAAAGGTAATGCTGCATAAACCTAGAAAAAGATATGGATAAGATGGTTGCGAACTAGAGAAACTAAGAAAGGGGGTTGGTTACAACCTAGGAAGGTATTAGCACCCAGATTGTCCGTCGTACTCGACGGGATCCACACTTGAAAGATTTATGTTTAAAGGGGTAGTGTCAGTGCTATCTGTGTGCAAAAGCTGCAAACAAATGTACAGGTGTCATTGTAAGAAATTGAAGTGAAATGCTCAGGAATGAGGCTTAAAAGAATAATATTAGAAGAGGGGGGGGGGGGGAAGAAACAGAGACTTTTGTTCGATAACAGTTAAGTTATGCCTACGTATCCTCGTGTGCAATGAGGAAGTCAGAACACCGTAGTTCGACTCAAAGAGACTGAAAATAAATTGACTATGAACTACTTACTTGTCTATGCTCAAGTGTATGACCTGTCTGGCCCAAGTGTTAACTGTCTTGCATTAGACGGAAGAAGCAAGTTCTCGTTTGTGAGTGAAGGTGATGAGAAAAGAATCCCGAAGGAGACGATTATTGTTTGGTTTTGGTGTTTTCAATCTTTTATTTCTTTTTGTGTTTGTCATAAGTCAATGAGCTTAAGCCTAAACCAAGGGTTAGTAAACTCATCACATCCTCCATTTGATTAGGGGTAATGAGAATACCTTAAGTATGAAGTAAGCACCTCAAACTTAATTACCATGATGTAGGATTAAGATCATTAACCTACTTGTGATTATTTATATGTTTTTTGGTATTTTGTTTAGTGTTAAGTAATGAGTTTAAGCCATAATCAAGGATTTAATGGACCCATTACACCATCCTAATAGAAGGATAATAGATGAGAACATTTAAGTCGAGGAAGATACCTCAACTTAATCCATTGTTAGGGATTAACCTCATGACAAAACAAAGCCTTTATTAAAGTGGATTTTAGTTAATGGTAAGGTTAAGAAATGAATTTTATGGTTTGTAAGACAACTTGAGAGGGACTTGTCCATTAACACTAGGATTAGTCCTTCTTAACCAATTAAGGAAGAATTAGAACCCTAATGCAAGGCCCAAGTTATAAGCTATTGTCTTAGTGATTATTAAGATGGATTGATTAAGAGATTTAAACAAATTAAGGGTTTAACTCTTAGGATTAAAGTTATACACTCCATCCTAAGAGAAGGATGCAGGCATAACCTTAATCACAAAGTCCTAAAACCTTACAGGTTTAGCCTCTAATGATGAGATGAGATGAGAGACACAAAGAAGACTCAAAGGTAAAAACTAAGGGGGACTAATCACAACCCTAATTATTGTCATGCTTGGATGTTCCTATGGTTTGTAAGGCTTAGAGAAAGATCTTCAAGGAAGCCACTAATGGAAGAAGTAGATGAAAGGAGGAGAAGCAGAAGAAACAAGTTAACTTACTTCACTTAAGAAGATAAGTTACTTGAAGAAAGAAGGTGAATGATGAACATGAATGAGCAAGCTCACTCTAAAGCAAAATAAAATGCAGCAATGATGCATAAAAGAGATGAGAAGAGAAATGAGAAGTGAAGGCAAATTCACTTCTAAAAGTAATTACCACCTGAAATGGTTAGCAAAAAGAAAGGAATGAAGTGAAAATGGAATGTATGCAAAGATGCAAACCAAAACCAGAAGCATAAACATGATGTAAATGATTCTAAGAGATGATGCAAATGTATGTCAAGTTCTATGGATGATCATACAAGAGATGAGAATGCAAATGAAGCATGTAAGAAGCATGAAAACACATGAAAGTTCATGGAATGAAATGAATGCATAACATGGAAAATGGATGAAGAAATGATCAAGCATGATTCTAATGTGTCCTAAGATGTCTTAGAAGTCATGTGGATGCAAGAAATGTCATGGCAAGTTCATGTATGAAAGCATATGCAAGATGTATGCAAACGAACATGAGAAATTAGGGTTTAAATGCAACATGAGATGCAAAAGTCAAAAACAAAAGCAAATCATGAGATAAAAAATTGCAAATGAACTCAATGAAACCCTAACCCCATATGATATCACACCCCAAAGGAGAAGACCTAACTCTTAACCTACAGAAAGTTGTGATTTTTCTAAGTTATCTAGAGTTTTAAGGCACCTTATGGGAAAAAATGCAAATCAAATCAAAAATGCAAAAGAAATTTATGACAAAAATATGCTAGATACTATATGCTATATGACGATCAATGTAAAAAGAATCAATGTCATACCATTCATGGTTAGGAAGAAAAGAATTCTTGAAGTTAGGGTTCAAAAATGGGAATTTTATGAACCCTAAATTCAAGAAAAATGTCAAAGATTGTTCAAAACCAAAAATAAATTTGTATGAATGGTTTGACAATGTTTCTAAATGTCCTAAGATGCAATGTGATTTTTTTTGGGATTTTTAGAAACCTAAATGATGTTTTAATTAATTAATTTCCATTAATTAATTAAAATAAACATTTAAATATTTTAAAAATTGTTTTTAATGCAAAAAAATAAAAAATAAAATATTTTTGGGTGAAGAAAATTATTTGGATGCAAAATGCAGAAGAAAATATTTTTTGGGATTTTCTTGCTATTTTAAATAAAATATGCAAAACAAATAAGAAAAAATGAAATTAAAATGAAATAAAACAGAAGTAATCTAATCTGATGGTTTAGATTTAAACTGGGGATTTTTGGTTTGACCTGGCGCGCAATCTAATGGCTGAAATTCAAATTCAGTTAAACTTAATTAATTAATAAATTAATCCATATTTAAAGTTAATGAAATGATCCTGATCGTCTATCACACGCGGGAAACTAAGATCAAACGGCCTACGTTTAAAATTTGCGCTAACCCTAATTAAACAACTTAATGACTTTCAGGTGGCCAGATAAGACCTCCGGTCATCGTCTCCGGCCAGCTCCTCCCTGAGCAAACCCAAAACCTCACCCCTAGGTCATTTCTGGAGCTTTGAAGCTCCAGATTAACCCCTCTCACCTTCCTAAACACAAATCCAACCTCAAAACAAATTTATCATGGCTCATAATCAAGATTCGAAGGAAAACTCAAAAATGGCAAAACTTTCAGAACACGCATACAAGCTCATTTCTCAACCATTCTCAAAAGTAAACATATCATGGTAATCAGCAAAGCATGAAGAACAATATAAGAACTTAAAATGGCATTTCTGGAAAAAGTTTGAAGAGGTTACCTGAGCTTTAGCTTCCTCAATTTGGAGCTTCTGGGCCTCCTCTCTTGTGCAAGCTGACTCCAATGAACTTCCTGATGAAGCTTTGATGCTTAGAGGAAGTTTTTAATGGCTGGTTTGAGGGTTTTCACTCTTGCTGGTCATAAATCGTGTTTTGATTGTGGTTTTTTTTTGCTGTTTTAATGGTTGCTTTGTGTTCTATAGGTGATTTTAAGATGAATGGTGAAAGAAGTTTGAAGATTGAGTGAGTGTGCTGTGAGTTTCGAAGGAATTTACAAAATGGAGAGATTTTGGGAACTTGAGGATTCTGAGGTTTCAGCTTGCAATCTTGTGTGTTATGGCTTGTGTGTAATCCACATAACAAGTAGTGATAGGCCATAGAGTAGGTGGTGGACTGTGGTGATTGGTATGGGGAAAGTTGCAAAAAGTCACCAACTTGTGTACTTGAGGTATAGGCATTCTTGCAGTTGGATTTTTGGCTTCTCTTGGTGCAGCTGAGATCAAGGAGGTCCATAGATACCATTTTGACGCAATTCAGCAAGTTTATGAAAGGTTTTATGTCATTTTGCAATTTTGGGAAAGTTTGGCCCCTTTGTAATTTCCTCATGGGCAAGGCATGAAAACTTGAGATTCTTTGGGCAAATCTGAGTTTTAGACAATGCACAATGTTTGTATGATGCTTAGAAGTGTGTTTGAAGTCACAAAATAGCTTGGCAAGTGGTTTTGCAAAAAATCCCCTTTGGTGCATTCTTGAAAATTATGTGATTTTTGCCAACTTTGACAAGCCATAACTTGAGTTCCATAATGAATTAGAACTTGTTCTTGTACTTTTTGAAAAGGGAATGATCCAATCTACAACTTTCATGACCAACAATTTTTCATTCGAAGCATTTTTGGTTGAGAAAGAGGAGGTTGAAAAACTTTCCCAAAATGGAAAGTTTACATTACAAGTCATTTCCATTTTTGGCAACTTTTGGTTTAGCTCACTTTTCTTCAATTTTGTGAACTTCCAAGCAATTCAATGATCAAATAAAGATCATATAACTTCAATTTGATAAAAAAAATCCACTTTGGTTCCATTGTTGGGGGCCTTAGATGCCCTGATTTTGCTCTAACTTGGTCAAGAAGTTACCCAGTGAACAAATGACTTCCACAATGAATTTCTTCATCAAACTTGGTACACGTGACCCTTATAACATATTGAGACCATTAGAAACAAGAATGACCAAAAAATTTGGAGTTATGGCCTCTAAAACCAAAACCCTAATTTCAGGTCATCTGTGTAGTGAAACCCTAGCTCTGCTTTCATGCTTTGCAAGTTCTTGTGACTCTTTGACTTCCTTGATCTTTGAGGGATATAAGATGATTATTAAACATACATGGACCCTATTGGAGTGATTGAAAACCTTTGGAGTGGCTCAGATGAATCTTTGGATTGCTCAGATCTCAAACCCTAGATGCAGATGAATTTGAACTATGCAGATGAAACAAAAATGCAATATGAGATGATATTCTTAAACTTATGCAAATATGAAAGATCACAAGCCATGGTGTGAACTTAGTGAGGGAAAATTTGGGGTGTTTACACACACCTTGGGGCATGTTCTGCTACAAAGTAATGTCGTTTGGTTTGAAGAACGTCGGTGCAACATATCAACGGGCTATGGTAACATTATTCCACGATATGATCCATAAAGAAATTGAGTGCTATGTGGATGATATGATTGCCAAGTCCCTTACAGAGGAAGAGCATTTGGTAAATCTGTTCAAGTTGTTCAAGCGTCTGAGGAAGTATCAGTTAAGGTTGAACCCCAAAAAATGCACATTCGGGGTACGTTCTGGTAAGCTGTTGAATTTTATAGTAAGTGGAAAAGGAATTGAGGTTGATCCCGATAAAGTCAAAGCTATTCAGGAAATGCCTGCACCTAAGACTGAGAAAGAAGTTAGAGGGTTCTTAGGTAGATTGAACTACATTTCAAGGTTCATATCTCACCTCACTGCAACCTGCGAGCCCTTGTTCACACTACTAAGAAAGGAGCAAACAATCAGGTGGAACGATGACTGTCAGAGAGCTTTTGACAAGATCAAAGAGTATTGCAAGAACCTCCAATTCTTATGCCTCCAGTTGAAGGAAGACCTCTAATAATGTACCTGGCAGTATTAGAAGAGTCGATGGGGTGTGTGTTGGGCCAGCATGACGAGTCTGTTCGAAAAGAGTATGCAATATACTACCTAAGCAAAACGTTTACCGACTGTGAACAATGTTATTCACTGCTCGAAAAAACTTATTGTGCTTTAGTGTGGGCTGCTCGCCGACTAAGACAATATATGTTGACTCATACTACCTTATTGATCTCAAAGATGGATCCAGTCAAGTACATATTTGAGAAGCCAACACTTACCGGAAAGGTTGCAAGATGGCAAATGATTCTAACAGAATATGACATTCAGTACACCTCTCAGAAAGCCATCAAGGGCAGTGTATTGTCTGACTATCTGGCTGAGTAACCCATTGATGATTACCAGCCTATGAGGTTTGACTTCCCTGATGAAGACATCGTGTTCTTGAAAGCAAAAGATTGTGAAGAGCCTATTCACACTGAAGGGACTGACCCAGAAGAAGCATGGACTATGATTTGATGGGGCGGTAAATTGCAATGGTCGTGGGGTTAGTGTAGTGCTTATTACACCTAAAGGGGTTCATATGCCTTTCTCAGCAAGGCTCACCTTTGCCTGCACTAACAACGAAGCAGAATACGAAGGTTGTATCATGGGTCTTGAGGAAGCCATTGACCTCAGGATCCAAACCTTGAATGTATTTGGAGATTCAGCTTTAGTAATCAACCAGACCAACGACAAGTGGTACACTCGTCTGGAGCATCTGATTCCCTACCGTGACTATACAAGGAGACTATTGACCTTCTTCACAACATTTAAGCTTGAATACATACCTTGAGATGAGAATCAGTTTGCAGACGCTTTGGCTACCATATCATCCATGATCAAAGTACAGACTGCCAATTATGTACCTTAGATTTTGGTATCCAGACTAGACAGACCGGCATATGTATTCTCTGTGGACATTGTCACTGATAACAATCCTTGGTTCCACGACATCAAATGCTTCTTGGAAACTCAGACATACCCACCCGGGGCATCGTCAAATGATAAAAAGACATTAAGAAGGCTAACCGGTCTTGCTCAGATGTGTTGACAAGAAGGAAGCAGACCTACTGATGCACGAAGTACATGAAGGTTCTTTCAGTACCCATGCCGGAGGACATGCAATGGCAAAGAAATTGTTAAGATCGGGTTACTACTGGATCACAATGGATGCAGACTGTCGTGCCTATGCCAGAAAATGCCACAAATTCCAGATCTACGCAGATAAAGTGCATGTGCCTCCGAATCCTTTGAACATAATGTCTTCACCTTGGCCTTTCGCCATGTGGGGCATTGATATGATTGGAAATATTGAACCAGCTGCTTCGAATGGTCACAGATTCATCCTGGTAGCCATTGATTACTTCACCAAATGGGTGGAAGCAGCTTCGTATGCAAATGTCACCAGGCAAGTGGTAGCTCGATTTCTGAAAAGGGATATCATCTGTCGATATGGAGTTCCCGAGCGAATCATTACTGATAATGGTTCCAATTTGAACAACAAGATGATGGCAGAACTTTGTCAGGACTTCAAAATTCAACATCACAACTCTTCTCCTTACAGACTAAAGATGAATGGCATTGTTGAGGCTGCTAACAAGAATATCAAGAAGATTCTGCAAAAGATGGTAGTCACCTACAAAGACTGGCACGAAATGCCACCATTTGCCTTGCATGGGTACCAAACCTCTATCAGAACATCTACTGGGGCAACACCTTATTAACTTGTGTATAGTATGAAAGCAGTCCTACCTGTTGAAATTGAACTACCCTCCTTACGGGTAATGATGAATGTGAAGCTGGACGAAGCAGAATGGGTCCGATCTCGATATAATCAATTGAGTCTGATTGAAGAAAAGAGATTAGCATCCATCTATGGACAGTTATACCAAAAGCGAATGAAGAAAGCCTTTTATCATAAAGTATGACCTCGGGAATACCAAGTGGGAGAGCTTGTTCTGAAAAGACTTCTTCCTCCTCATACAGATCATAGGGGCAAATGGACGCTAAACTAAGAAGGCCCATTCATAGTAAAGAAAGTCTTCTCTGGTGGGGCACTGATGCTCACTACTATGGATGGCGAGGATTTGTTATCTCTTGTGAATTCAGATGCAGTTAAAAAATACTTCGCATAAAAGACCCGCTGGATATAAAAACAGAATGAAAGTCTAGGAAAAAATAGGGCATCCGGCGAGTCAAAAACAGAATAAAAGACTCGGGCAAAAATAAGGGAAAAATTGAAGAAAAAAAAATGTACACCCGCTGAGTTGAAAAGCCACATCGGAAAGCTCATGCAAAAATGGGTATCCCGGTGGATTGAAAACCCGAAAGGGTGATCCACGTAAAATCAGGTAAAAAGCGAACAACTGCATTCTGAATTCGTCTGTATCACTCACAATATGGCAAGCTTAGAAAGGATAAAGTGTCGGTCAGAATCAACCTTCTTTAGAAAGCAAGATAAGAAGAACGTCAAGGTCATACAGGTCATAGCAAAGGAAGCTCACTGGAGCGTCAACTTCAACATTGCCAACACTTTTATTTTCTCAATTTACAGCAATCTCCTCCTTTCATGGATTCGCTTCTTCACTGTACTTGCCTATTCAGGGCACACAAATCAATAAAATCAGAATTTTCAGTCACACTTTGTTTTGTACATTTTTGTTTCGTTTGCAAAATGTCCAAAGTTCATAATACAACACTTGCATAAAAACATATAAGCCATTTTCAATATATGCTTGCAGGAAATATGCACTCTTGAGCAAATCTAACTCCTATGACGAAATCCGGTTGAGGATAACTTGGGACACTTGTGCGTTTATTTTTAACAGGTTGCAGGTACTCAATGCAGACAATCTCACAGCATGGGGTGTATCGAGCCTCGTATCCCCAGTCAAGTCAGCAATCACCTCATCAGCGGGATTACTTGACAGGAGTTTTTCCCCCACGAAGTTGTCATCCCCTCAGAGGATCCTTCATGAAACTCATTAAATCCCCAGCGTGTCGCTTGGACGAAGGAGTTACAACAGATTACTTCCCAGAAGTTCTCTCCTCCTCAAGCAGGATCTCCCGAGCAATGCTTGAACTGCTTTTCCCCAGCGAAGTTTCCAGGAACTCCTTCTCCCTAGCAAAGTCGCCAGGAATTTCTTTTTCCCCAAAGAGTTTCCAGAGACTTCTTTTCCCTAGTGAGGTCGCCATAGTTTTCCTCAGCTAAGTTGCCAAGATCCTCTCATCTCCAGCAAGTTGCCAAAGCTTTCCCCAGTAGATTTTCCAGGATTTTCTTTTCCTCAACGAAGTCGCCAAGATTTTCTCATCCTCAACAGAGTAGGAAGAGTCCCCTTCCTCAGCCAATTGCCAGGACTTTCTATTCCCCATCAGAGTTGCCAGGATTTTCTCATCCTCAGTAGAGTCGGCAGAATCACTTTCCTGCGGAGTTGCCAGTTTCTCCCCAGTAGAGTTGCCAGGGTTTTCTGTTCCCCAGTGGTTTACCGGAGTCTCCTCATCCCCAACATGAGTCTCATCAACAGAAGCTTCCCCAGCCGAGATCCCCACAGAGTTCCCTCGGAAGATCGTTCGATGATCCTTTCTCCCCACAGATCGGCCAATGATCTCTTTCCCCAGCGGAGTTCTCCCTCCAGACAGATCGCCCAGAGATCTTTCTCCCTGCAGGATCCGGATCTCGGATCGGTTCTCTCATTTTGCATAATCATAGCATTCACATCATTTTCCCCCACGCAGAGTGTAACATTCTGTCTAATACGGAGCATTACGGAAAAAATCAAACATTTGCATGATCATAAGCCAGGTTCAAGCTAATCACCTACAAAAATCAGAAACATTTCTCTAGTAGTATACAAATCTTATCCCCCGCAGACAAAGTCAGAATACCTTTTGCACCCTTAATACAGATACTTGTCCACACTTGTACATATTCTTTTTGACACTCTCCCATGTCATACTTCCTAGCAAGTCAAACACTCGTTCGTGTCCCTTGCTCAACCTTTTTGACACTCGTCTGTGTTTTGCACATATTTCCCCAGCAGGTCAAACACTTGTACATACTTATACACAATCCTCTAATACTCTTTTGTATCTTGTATATATCATCTCCTCAGCAGATCAACACTCGTCTGTGTTCCTTGTTTAACCGATTGATACTCGTATGTATCATCATCCTAAAACACGTGTCAGCGTTTGTTTCTATTGATACTCGTCTGTATCGTGGTCCTAAGGATGCTCGTCCACATCTTTAGTCTATACACACTGTCAAACACTCTTACCATTTATTTTAAGGCGTACGCACTCGTCCATGTTTACCATTCCCCAGTAAGTCACCAACAAAGCAGCTTTTCTATCCGACATTCGTCCTATGTCGTGATATTTTCGGCAGCCGTCCCCTGCCAGGTGATCGTCCTTCACCTTTTGATGCTCGTCCCTCTTCATTTCATCTGATGGTTGTCCCCATCATTGATCCTCTTATCCGACATTAGTCCTATGTCGTGATATTTTCGGCAGCCGTCCCCTTCCAGGTGATCGTCCTTCACCTTTGGATGACCGTCCCTGATCCTATTCCCCAGTGGAGTCCCCATTGTTGGAACTTTCTATCTGGTATTCGTCCTATGTCGCGATATCGTTTAGCATCCGTCCCCTGCTAGGTGATCGTCCTTCACCTTTTGATGACCGTCCCTCATCATTTATCCGATGGCCGTCCCCATCATCGATCTTTGTTATCCGACATTCGTCCTATGTCAAGATAATCCCCAAGAGAAGTCGTATCCTACTAGGTAATCGTCCTTCACCTCTTGATGATCGTCCTTCATCATGCTTATCTGATGGCCGTCCCCATCGTTGATCTTTTCTATCCGAAATTCGTCCTATGTCGTGATATTTTCAGCAGCCGTCCCCTGCTAGGTGATCGTCCTTCACCTTTTGATGACCATACCTCATCATTATTTCATTTATTATTTTACCTGATGGCCGTCCCCATCGCGGTTTATTTACCCTTTAACCTGATGGTCGTCCCCGTCAGTGCTTTCCTCATTTCTGTAATCCCCAGAGAGTTTTATTTCTTTACCCGATGGTCATCCCCGTCGTGGTCTCTTTATTTTCCAGCATGATGGTTGTCCCCGTCATTGCTTTACTTACCGTTTTTCATCCCCAGCAGTCGTCCTCTGCTCGATGGTCTTCCTCCATCGCTTTCATTTGATATTCATATTATACTGCCTGCTACAATTTATATCCCTTTTCTTCTTCTCCCCAGCGAGTGCAAATTTTGGACTGTCTTTGGTATTCAACCACTAGTATCTTGTTTGTCTGTTAAGCCAGGCGCTTACATCCTGCACAACTAACTCTTGCTTGAATAGGGGAAGCTGTAAACACCCCAAATTTGACCTCACTTTTTCTCACACCATGGCTTGTGATCTTTTCATATTACATTTGCATAAGCATACCATTTCCCATTGTATATTTGTTTCACTACATAACTGCATAGTTAGGGTTTGCGATCATGAGAATCAAAGAAGTGATCTGAGCCATCTCATAGGTCTTGAATCTTGTCAAGACGGTCCATGAGTGGTCTATAATCTTATTACATCCCCAATAAGTCTTTGAAGTCACAAAATCACAAAGGATTGCACAGAGGCCCAGGTAGGCTAGGGTTTCTTACACAAATGACCTAAAATTAGGGTTTTGGGTTTGAGGCCTTTAATCTCAATTTTTTTGTCATTCTTGATTCTAATGGTCTTTATATGTTATAAGGAGCGTGTGTACCAAATTTGATGAAGAAATTCATTGTGGAAGTCATCTGATCAACTAGTAACTTATTGTGCAAGAAAAGTCAGAATCAGGGCATCTGAGGCCACCATCAATGGTACCAAAGGGTCATCTTCATCATTTTGAGATTATATGATCTTTATTTGATCTTATAAGTGGTTAGAAGTTCACAATATTGAAGAATTTCAATCCATTTGCAAACTTTCCATTTTTGGACATGACTTGTAATGGAAACTTTCCATTTTGGGAAAAATTTTCAACCTCCTCTTTCTTGATCAAAAATGCTTCAAATGAAAAATCTTCAAACATGAAAGTTGTAGATTGGATCTTCCCATTTTCAAAAAGTACAAGAACTCCTCTTGATTCATCCTAGAACTCAAGATATGGTGTTTCAAAGTTGGAAAAAATCTTGTAATTTTCAAGTATGTGCCAAAGAGGGATTTTTGCAAAACCAAGTTTTAAGGACTCTTGTGACCTCTAATTGACCTCTAAGCATCATAACAACATCACATAGCTTACCTTGATCAGAAATATGCCAAGAATCACAAGTTTTCATGCCTTGCACTTCAAGAAATTTCAAAGAGGGAAATTTGCAAAAGCCATGCTATCACATGAATCAAGCCATCCAGCTCACAAAATCTGATCCAAGGGCCATCCTTGAATGAAGCTGAGGCAGGACAAGCCTTGTGATCTCCTCTGACCCGTGCCATACTCATAGTTGCCAAACATTGACTTTTTTGCAAATGAAGCCATACCAATCAAACTGAGCCACAATAACTCTCTAGACCAATCAACATTGTTTATGTGAACCTCATGGACCTCAAAGATAACAACATTTGGAGCCTGAAACATCCATACACTCAGATTGCCCAAAATTTCCATAAAACTTCATTCCTTTGAATCTCTCAGCACAAGCCTTAAAACTTCAAACTTCTTCCACCAATCATCTCAAAATCAATCATAGAACACAAACCAACCATTACAATGGCCTGAAATACTCCATAACCAAAACACGATTTCTGAGTTATCAGAACTGAACCACACAAACCAGCCCATATAAACTCCATCTAAACCTTTCAGAAGCATCGGGGGGATCATTGGAGTGGGTTTGCACAAGGAAGAGGTCCAGAAAGCTCAAAGTTGCTAAGTTTCAACTCAGGTAGTCACCAAGAACTTTTTTTCCAGAACTTTCAGTTTAAGTTATAAATTGATTCTATGTGATGTGCTGATCATTTTGAGCTTTGAATCATTGAAAATAGTGGAGTGTGTAGGATCTATTTAACTTCTGAAATTTTTGCACGTTTTTCCGTTTTGCTTCGATTCATGAGTTTGATGAAATATAAATGTTTTTGGTGGTTGGATTCTTGTTCTATGATGTTTAATGGTTGATTCTGGAGATTTAGGGAGTGTGGGGTGGCCTAGGGAGTGAGTCAGAGTGAGGAGCTGGCCGGAGAAGACGACCGAAACAATGTTCCGGTCGCCTCAGAGTGATTAGGGTTTAATTTAGGGTTAATTAGACAGGTTTGAATTCTGACCATAGGATCTTGTTTCCCGCGCGCACGAATGGCCCAGATCCTTTCACTTAACCCTAATCCAGATTAATTAATTTAATTAATTTAAATTATCCATATTCAATCCTAGCCACCCATTCACGCACGCAGTCACCCCAACTTTAAACCTCAACCATTGATCTTGCATACTTTCCATTTTATTTTATTTTTCTTTACATTTCTTTCATGTATTTATTAAAAATAGCAAAAATATGTTTAAAAATCTCATTTTCTGCATTTTTACTCTAAATATTTTTCTAAACTCAAAACTATTTTTATTTTTAATTTTTGCATTAAAAAAGTATTTTTAAATCATTTAAATGTTTTATTTAATTAATTAATTGATTTTAATTAATTAAAAATACATTTAGGTATCTAAAAATCACAAAAAAATTCATGATGCATTCTCATAAATTTAGAAACATTTACAAAATCATCATACAAATTTCTTTTTATATTTGATCATATTTTCACAATTATCTTTGAATTAGGGTTCATAAAATTCACATTTTTCTAACCCTAACTTGAAAAAATCATTTCTGATCAACCATGATGAGTTTGAACTTGATTCTTTTTGCATTCTTTCAAACATTGAATCTATTATCTAGGTTATTTAACTCATAATTTTGCATTGCATTTTCAAATTGTTTAGCATTTTTCCTTTAGAATCGCCCAAAAACCCTAGTTAACTTAGGAAATTCATATGTTTGCCTAGGTTTAGCTTCTGACCTCCACCTTTGGGGAGTGATCTTGCATGTGTTTAGGGTTTGTTTGAGTTCATTTTTAATTTTTTATCATGATGTATGCTTCTGTTTTGATCATGTGCATCTCATACATTCATAAAATCCTAATTTCTCATGTTCATTTGCATCCATCTTTACATATCATCATCATGTGAACTTTCCATGACATTCCATGCTCTTGTATGCCATCTTAGACATCTTAAGACATGTTTTAACATTGCTTGATCATTTCTTCATTCATTTGGTATGCTTTGCATTCATTACATTTCATATGTATCCATGTGTTTCTAAGCTCCTAGTATGCTTCCTTTGCATCTCATCCTTTGTATGATCATTCATATGCATCATGTATGACTTTGAATCATTCCATAGCACAATTACATTGCATATTCACTTCTGGTTCTGGTCTTTGCACCTACATTTTCTTTATTTCCTTTTGCTTTGCATCTTGTGCATTCACACTAACATTTCAGGGGCTTATGGTAAGTTGTTTGGGATGTGGATTTTCCTTCATATCCGACCTCTTCTTACCTCTTCATATGCATTCTTTACTTGTCATTGAAGTGAAATTGCCTCACTTGTTCTCTCTTGCTCCTTTCTTTCTTTTAGGTTACTTATCTTCTTCAGGAAGTAAGTAACCTATTCTCTTCTCTCTTCTCTTTTTTCATCTGCTTCTTCTTCCTTGGTGGCCTACCTAAAGATCTTCTGTTAAGCCTCACAAACCATAGGAACATCCAAGCATGATAATTAGGGTTGTATATAGTCTCCCCTAGTCTTTTACCTTTGAGTCTCCTTGAGTCTCTCTTCTCATCTCATAATCAGAGGCTAAACACTTAAAGCTTTAGGACTTTGAATTAGGGTTATGCCTGCATCCTTGTCTTAGGATGGAGTGTATAACTTTAATCCTTAGTGTTAAACCTTTAATTTGTTTACACTTCTTAATCAAAACACCTAATAATGATTAAGACTTAAGCTTGTAACTTGGGCCTTATATTAGGGTTACATCTCTTTCGTTTGGTTAAGAGGGACTAACCCTAGTGTTTAATGGACAAGTCCCCCTCAAGATAAGTCTTGCAAACTTAAAACTCAATTCTTAATCCCATCCTTTAATTAAAAACCACTTAATAAAGGCTTGTTATATAATGAATTTAGTCCCTAACCATGGATTAAGTTGAGGTATCTTCCTCAGCTTAAGTGTTCTCATCTATCATCTTTCTCTTAGGATGGTGTAATGAGTTCACTAATCCCTGATTAGAGATTAAATTGATTACTTAACACTAAAAAAAACCCAAAAACATCTTAATAATCACAAGTAGGTTAATGATATTAATCCTATATCATCATGGTAATTAAGTTGAGATGCTTATCTCACACTTAAGTAGGCTCATTATCCCTAATCAGGGAGGATATAATGAGTTTACCAACCCTTGATTTAGGCTTAAGCTCATTATCCTATGCAAAACAACAAAAACCAATAAAAAACTGAAAACACAAAAAACAAACAATAATCGTCTCCTCCAGGATTCTTTTCTCATCACACTCACTCTGAAAACGAGAACTCGCTTCTTCTGTCTAATGCAAGATAGTTAGCACTCGAGCCAGATGAGTCACACACTTGAGCATAGACAAGCAAGCAGTTCACACAAAATCATTCCAGTCTCTTTGAGTCGTACTACGGTGTTTTGACTTCCTTATTGCACGAGGGGATACGTAGGCATAACTTAACGGTTATCGAACAAAAGTCTCTGTGTCATCCCCCTTTTCCATCATTCTTTCTAAGCCTCATCCTTGAGCACTCACCCTTCTTTTTGCACTGACACTTTGTACCTTTTCTCCCTGGATTTTCATACACAGTCTGCACATACGCCACCCCTTTTAAACACAATCAAGTAAGTGTGGATCCCGTCGAGTACGACTGACGATCTGGGTGCTAATACCTTCCCAGGTCGTAACCAACCCCCTTTCTCATTTTATTTGGTTCGCAACCGTCTTATCCATACCCTTCTAAGTTTATGCAGCATTACCTTTCCTTCGGGATAAAAATGCCTAGCTGGAGACTCTATTCAACCTCAACCTCCAACATCACCGACCGTCCGCGTCTGCACCGGGACGAGAGTCCAGGGAGCGACAGGAAGTCCTTCACGCCATTATTCAATTGTCACCTTCATCGACCGCCCTGAAAACCGTCTCTAATTTTGGAGTTTGAAACCTGTGAAATAAAAAAAAATCAAGTGAAAATTCTTCTTCACCATAACAATAGCAGTTCTGAAAGTCAGTTGCAGGAATTTAAACTCTAACTTTAAAAGTCATATGCACGAGTTTAACCCGACTTAACTATAATAGGACACCCTAACCAACAAACTTTAACAGGAAACTTTCCCAAAAGAGTAGAAAACAGTTACAAACCCTTATAGAATCATAACTGAATTCTAACCGAATTTACCTGAGAAATCTCTAAACCACCCCTCTGGTCTTCTATAAATAAGACCTTCATCTTCATCTCCACCCTCTCAATCATTTTTATCTTCCTCTTCAACCAGATTTCTTCACTCTTCTTCAACCACCCTTTTCACCATTCTTTCTCCATTTTTTCGTTTTCTTCTTCATCCTTTTCTTCCTCATTCTATTTCACCAATCAATCTTCTTCATATATTCACCATTGATCTTCAATCTTCACCCCTGACTTCATCCTCCTCCAATCTGCAAATCCACTCTCTCTCTCGACATCAATATCCATCTTCATCAACAATTTCATCAATTTCTCTTCAAACTTCACCAAGATTCTTCATCATCTTCGAACCAAAGAAAAACATCTACAACCTTCAACACACACGTCCAAATGCAGAAAATCACAAATCCGTAGCATGAATTCATCATCAACAACAACTTAACGCCACTGCATCATCTTCATCAAGAAGACGCAACAACAACCTGCAACGAATTCAAGACACATCACGATTCCCAATTCATCAAACAAGTAAGAATCGCGAGCAAGAACAGAGGAAGAAGAAGTGAAATCGAATCGTACCTAAATGTAACTTTGCATCGCTCAGAAGCGTCTTCGTTGTATCCTCATTATCCGCCTATATTCAAAGTGTTTTCATCTTCAAAGCTTCCTCTTCAACAAGCCTAAATTATCCAACCGTATCTTCATCGTCGGAGAAATCGCAAGGTACGAAGCACTTTGACGTTGTTATTGTGTGGTTTAATGTCCGTTGCTCTTGCGCGATATTTGATTGGTTGCGAGTTGTATGAGTTTCGGCATAGTGATTTAAGAACCTAAGTTTTGTTTTCAAGTTGAGTAAGAAGTGATGTTAGGTTGTAGTTTGTAGTCTGTTGCGATTTAGGTTGTGATGAAGGTTTTGGTTTGGGAGGAAGGACGAGGTTCACAAGGTGATGGTAGCCTCGGAAGTGTGTTCGTGGCGGCGCTGATTCAGGTTGGGGAGGAAGATGGCGCCACTGAGAGAGGGAAGGAGCATTCTAGGGTTCTCTTTTTGTTGTGTTTATGTTATAAGAATTGTTATAAAAATGAGCCATAGAAAAAAGAAAAAAGTCTCAGAGTTTAAGTGAGGATTAGTGTACGTTAGATTTTAAGTAAGGATTAGAGATATTCTTCCACCTTCCACCATACCGGCGGTGACACTTGTCACCGTCCAATAGGTCTTCTCCATAGCGATCATATGTGTGCCATTCACCTTACTGTCATGCACACTTGTTTTCCCAGCCGTCTGATGATCATACATTGGGAAGTCCCTAGATCAACGTGTAAACACCCCAAATTTGCCCTCACCCATTCAAACCATGGCTTGTGATCATTTCATATGCATAAACTCAATCATAGCATCTCATACCACATTTTTGATTCACTGCATTGGTTCTAAGTCATCTGCATCTAGGGTTTGTGATCTGAGCAATCCAAGAGCTTCTTGAGCCACTCCAAAGGCCATCAATAACTTCAAAGAGGTCCATGTATGTCCAAACATCATATTATATCCTCTCAAAGTCAAGAATGTCAAAAAAATCACAAGAACTAAGAATGGTATGGAAGCAGAGCCAGGTTTGACGGCACAGATGACCTAGAATTAGGGTTTTGGTTTCAAAGGCCATAACTCCAATTTTTTTGGTCATTCTTGTTTCTATTGGTCTCTATATGGTACAGGGAATATGCATATCAATTTTCATGAAGAAATTCCATGGGGAAGTCATCTGATCAAGAGTTGACTTTTCAAGCAAGTCAGTGCAAAATCAGGGCATCTAAGGCCCCCAATGACCCAACCAAGGGGTGTTCTTCATCATTTTGATTGTATATGATATTTATTTGATCATGGAAGATGTTGGAAGTTCACAAAATTGAAGAATTTCAAGTCTTTTGCAAAGTTGACTTTTTGGGCAAGTTTGACTTTTAATGAAATTGTCATTTTAGGCAACTTTTTCAACCCTTACTTTTTTGATTCAAAAAAGCTTCAAATGGAAAAACTTTGGTCATGAAAGTTGTAGAATAGATCATTCCCTTTTCAAAAAGTACAAGAACATGACCTAATTCATTTTGGATCAAGAGTTATGGCTTGTCAAAGTTGGCTAAAATCACAAAATTTCAAAGTTTCCACCAAAGAGGCAAAGTTGCAAATTCACTTCTCAAGGCAAATTAAGTCATCAAATGCATTTCTAAACTTCACCACATGATCACACAAGTCCTAAAAGTCAGATTGCACCCAAAGCATCACATGTTTTTATGGCTTATGGAGCAAGATATTTCATAAAGATCAAAAGCAAGGCAAGTTGCAAAACTCATCATAGTTTCTCATCCACTTGCTTGCTAGCTTGCTGAACCATCCTAGGCCTTTCCCCACATCATGCTGCGCAGGACACACTCTTTGTCCTTGGCTAGAAAGTAGCTCATACTTCTCTTACACCAACTTTGACATTTTGGCAAAAAGACCCATACCAATCAATAAAGCACACATCACTTCATCTGACCAATGGCAATTGTTTATACAAAGAAAAAGCAAGCCAAAGCAACAAGAACACAAGCCTGAAACAATCCATAACTCAGCATTCTCATTTTCCCCTCCATTTTGCAAGAGCCTTCGAAACTCTCAGCACAAGCCATAAACACACAAACAAACTTCACAAACAATCTCACCATGCTTCACTGAACACAAAGCACCCTTCACCATAGCCAGAAACTCAAAGAATCAAAAACACGATCACCACCTGCCATTGAACAGAACTCCTGCCATCTCTCAAACCAGCCATTGCAAACTTCAAACAAACATTGCAAGCTTCTTAGGGGGATCATTGGAGTGCATTTGAGCCAAAGAAACAACCAGAAAGCTCCTGAATCGAAAGCTTCAGTTCAGGTAGTCAACTCAAAACTTTTTTCTAGAAACATGTTTTTAAGTTCTTAATAGCTTCCATGCACTCCCCTGATCATGAATATGTGCTTACTTTTGAAAATGGTTGAGAAACCAGGATGTATGCACTGTCTGAAACTTTTGCCCTAAAAAATGTTTGATTCGATTCTCTCTGTTTTTGAATGATAAATGTTGTTTGATTGAGGGGTTTGATTCGTTTTTAAGTGGGGATGAATTCTGGGTAGTTAGATTTTGTTTTGGATGCGTGTAGAGAGAGTTTGAAAAATGATATGGCCGGAGAAGACGACCGGAACAGTGTTCCGGTCGCCTGAAAGTGATTAGGGCAGGATTAGGGCTTAATCATTTAATTAGCCAGGTTTGAATGTCAGCCCTTGGATATGGCGCCAGGTCAATTCGCGCGCGTGTGTAAACACCCCAAATTTGCCCTCACCCATTTCACCATGGCTTGTGATCATCTCATATGCATAAACACAATCATATCATCTCATATCTCATTTTTGATTCACTGCATAGATTCTAAGTCATCTGCACCTAGGGTTTGTGATTTGAGCAATCCAAGAGCCTCCTGAGCCACCCCAAAGGCCACCAATCAATTCAAAGGGGTCCATGTGTGTTCTTATATCATATTATATCCTCTCAAAGTCAAGAATGCAAAAGAATCACAAGAACTGGGATTGGTATGGATGCAGAGCCAAGTTTGACTGCACAGTTGACCTAAAATTAGGGTTTTGGTTTCAGAGGCCATAACACCAAATTTTTTGGTCATTCTTGTTTCCATTGGTCTCTATATGGTATAGGGAGTATGCATATCAATTTTCATGAAGAAATTCCATGGGGAAGTCATCTGATCAAGAGTTGACTTTCCAGACAAGTCAGTGCAAAATCAGGGCATCTGAGGCCCCCAATGACCCAACCAATGGGTGATCTTCATCATTTTGAGTGTATATGATCTTTATTTAATCATGGAAGAAGGTTGAAGTTCAAAAAAATCAAGAATTGGGAGTTTTTGCAAATGTTGACTTTTTGGGCATAGTTGACTTTTCAAGAATGTGTCATTTTAGGTCATTTTTCAAGCCTTGATTCTTGATCCAAAAATGCTTCAAATGGAAAAACTTTGGTCATGAAAGTTGTAGAATACATCTTTCCCTTTTCAAAAAGTACAAGAACATGATCAGATTCTTCTTGGATCAAAAGTTATGGTGTGACAAAGTTGGCAAAAATCATTGATTTTCAAGGCATGCCCCAAATGTGAATTTTGCAAAATCATGAACCAAGGCTGTTTGTAACTTCTAGTTGACATCAAACCAATGTACAAACATTCTATGTGACATAAAAATCAGAATTGAACCAAGAGATCACATGTTCATGGTTTGTATGGCAAGATTTTTTCATGAAGTTTCAAAAGTGATCAACTTGCAAAACTCATGATCACACTTCACCAACTAGTTGCCTTGGCTGCAGAACCTTCCTAGCATCACACACACATCATGCTGCGCAACCCATGCCTCTTGTACCAAGCTATAGCTCAAGCCATGCCTTCCTTACACAAAGTGGACTTTTTTGCAAAAGTGAACTTACCAATCAATAAAGGCCAGGTCACATCATCTGACCTATGGGATTATTTTATACTATCCAAATGCAGGCCATTTCATATACCAAGCCAAGCTGAAACACTCCACAACATCACATACACAAAAACACCTCACTTTGCAAAACTCTTCGAATCTGCCTCCACAAACTTCAAACATCCAAACCATTTTCACCAATCATCTCACCATGTTCCATTGAGTAGAAACCAACAAAGAACCAGGCCTGAAACAAGCTATAACACCACTTCACCATTTTCATTCCAACTTGTAGTTTCTTTCGAAACTCACTCCACAGTTCATAAACATCCAAACAAACTCCACAAACCTTCTCCACTCATCATCTGGACCACAAAGAACCACTCACATTGGCCTAAAACTGCCTGCATCACCATTGCCATTTTCAACTGAGCTTGAGCAGAAGCTGTTCAAACTCTTCATCTAGCCAGCATAAACTTCTCCAAAGCATTCAAGCATCATCAAAAGGCCATAAGGAGTGGATTTCACCAAAGGAGGAGGTCAGAAACTTGCTGGAGTGAAAGCTTCGAATCTCAGGTAGCTCAAGAACTTTTTTTCCAGAAATGGATTTTTAAGTTCTAAACTTGTTCTATATGTCTTCCTGATCATGAATATGCCTTTAGTTTTGAAAATGGTGATGAAATGAGAATTTAATTGCTTCCTGAAACTCTGTTGACCTAAAAATTATTTGGTTCGATTCTTGTTCCTGGGGAAAAATAAATGTTGTTTGTGATGGGGTTTTGATTCAGTGGATCATGGGAATCATTTCTGTATGCTTGGTTTTCATTTTTGTTACGTTTTGAGAGAGTTTGGAGATTTTCAGGTGGGCTTCCCATCGGAGAAGACGACCGGAGGTCTTCTCCGGCCACCTGAAAATAATTAGGGCATAATCCCAGTCATTAAGTGAGTTTGAATCTGGAGCGTGCGATTGCTTTGACTCGTTGACCTCCCGCGTGTGTGAAGGGACCAGATTGATCATTAGAAACCCTAATTGCATTTAATTAATTCGTAATTAAGTTTAGCCCAGTTTGAATGTGAGCCACAAGATCTGGCGCGCAGTCAATGCTCCCAAACCCAAACTCAATTCCTGCCTTCCATTCTGTTGACTTTTCCCTTTTCTTTATTTTATTTCATTTCTTTTCATTTTATTTGCATAATTAACTAAAAATAGCAAAATTGTTTTAAAAATTATGAAACTTTTTCTCAAGAGTTTCATTAATTTTTAAAACACAAAAATATTTTTAATTTTATTTTTAGCATTTAAAAAAGTATTTTAAAATATTTAAAAGTTTATTTTTAATTGATTAATGGAAATTAATTTATTAAAAATACTTTTAGGTATTTAAAAATCACCAAAAAATTCATGAAATGTTCTAAGACATTTAGAAACATTGTCCAAACTTCAAACCAAATTTATTTTTTGATCTTGATGCATTTTAAGAATTTTTCATTGAATTAAAATCATTTTTATGCATTAATTTGATCCAAAGTTCCAAAAATCATTTCTGCCTATCCATGAAGAGTTGGACATTGATTATTTTTGCATTGCATTGTGTTTAGCATGTAGTTTATGAGATTAAATGGCCATGATTTGATCTTTCATTTTCCTTTTGTTTGATAATTTTCTTGTTGAGAAACCTTAAAACCCTAGAAAACTTAGAAAAATCATAACTTGAGATTGGTTGAGAGTTGAGTCCTCTCCTTTGGGCATTGGTTTAGTATAGGATTGGGGGTCCTTTGTGTGGAATTTTCCATTTTTTATCTTAGGTTTTGCTTCTGTTTTTGGTTTTTTGTTTGATGTTTGATTCATGAACCCTAATTTGAGCTTTCATATGCATCCATCTTGCATTCTCTTGCATACCATGACTTGCCATGACATCCCATGCTTCCATGTGATTCATTTGACATCATAAGACATATAGAAAGCATGTTTGATCATTGCATCATGTATTTGCCATGTTTTATGTCATGTGCACTTCATAACTTTTCATGTGTTTTCATGGTTCCTAACTTGCTTCATCTGCATCCATAAGCTTGTGTGATCATTTCCATGTGCTACCTCATGTTTGTAGTATCTCATAGCATCATTAACATCATGTATATGCCTCTGGTTTTGTTTCTCATCATGTCATCTCATCCCATTTTGCATTGCATTGCATTCCTTTGCTAACATTTCAGGTGGTAAGTGAACTTGAGAAGTGAATTTGCCTTCACTTCTCATAACCTTTCTTTTCATCTCTCTTGCATCCATTGCTGCATTTTCTATATGTGTTTGAGTTTGAGCTTGCTCATTCTTCTTCTCCCCACTTTCTTTCTTCAAATGACTTGACTTCTTGAATGAAGCAAGTCACTTTGCTTCTCTTGATCCTTTCATCTGCTTCCTGGTGGCCCCTTTGAAGATTGCTCTTGTAAACTTCACAAACCTTAAGAACAACCAAGCATGACAATGATTAGGGTTTTGATTAGTCCCCCCTTAGTTTTACCTTTGTGTCTCTTTTGAGTCTTCTCTTCTCACCTCATAATCAGGGACTAAACCCTAAAGGCTTTAAGGCTTTGTGATTAAGCTTATGCCTGCATCCTTCTCTTAGGATGGAGTGTATAACTTTAATCCTAAGTGTTAAACCCTTAATGTGTTTAAATCCTTTAACCAACTCACTTAATAAGTATCAAGACATCACACTTGTAACTTGGGCCTTGCATTAGGGTTCTAATTCTTCCTTAATTGGTTAAGAAGGACTAACCCTAGTGTTAATGGACAAGTCCCCCTCAAGTTGTCTTACAAATCATAAAATTCACTTCATCATCTTATCACTAATTAAAATCCATCTAATAAAGGCTTTGTTTTGTCATGAGTTTAATCCCTAATCATGGATTAAGTTGAGGAGTTTTCCTCAGCTTAAACATTCTCATCTATTATCCTTCTATTAGGATGGTGTAATGAGTCTGTTTAATCCTTGATTATGGCTTAACCTCATTACTTAACACTAAACAAAAACACCAAAAACATCTAAATAATCACAAGTAGGTTAATGATCTCAATCCTACATCAAAAGGTGATTAAGTGTGAGATGCTGACTTCACACTTAAGGTACTCTCATTACCCCTAATCAGAGGGAAGATGTGATGAGTTTACTAACCCATTGGTTTAGACTTAAGCTCATTAACTTATGACAAACTTTCAAAAGCAATAAAAGACTGAAAACACAAAAAGAAACAATAATCGTCTCCTCCAGGATTCTTTTCTCATCTCATTCACTCATAAACGAGAACTTGCTTCTTCCGTCTAATGCAAGACAGTTAGCACCTGAGCCAGACAGGTCATACACTTGAGCATAGGCAAGTAAGCAGTTCACATGTCAATTCATCTTTCAGTCTCTTTGGGTCGAACTACGGTGTTCTGACTTCCTCGTTGCACGAGAGGATACGTAGGCATAACTTAACAGTTATCGAACAAAAGTCTCTGTATATTCCCCCTCCTTCTAGCTTCATCCTTTTAGCCTCATGATCATGAGCATACTCTTTCCTTACACTGACACTTCCATACTTCACATCACTTATACACTTTACACTGACACATGTACATCCTTTTCCAGCCCTTTTACACACAAATTGCACTGACACTACCCCTTTAAAACACAAATCTTTCAAGCGTGGATCCCGTCGAGTACGGCGGACAATCTGGGTGCTAATACCTTCCCAGGTTGTAACCAACCCCCTTTCTCAGTCTCTCTGGTTCGCAACCGTCTTATCCATATCTTTTCTAGGTCTATGCAGCATTGCCTTTCCTCCGGGATAAAAATGCCTAGCTGGCGACTCTATTCATCTCCAGTGAGTTCACGGCTGTGTGTTCTCATTGTTCTTTTCGCCGACCGTTCGCGCTTGTACCGGGATGCAAATCTTTGGGAGCGACAGCTTGGCGACTCTGCTGGGGACCCTTATACTGCAACCAGGGCTTCTGGTTCTTTTTGTGGGTTCCTCCTAGCGCTTGTTCGATTTGTGTTTACTGGGGTGTTATGTGCTTACTTGTGTTTGTGTATTTGTATTTATTTTGTACAGTTTTGTTTATTGTTTTCTTTATAGCTTTATGCATATATTATCATATTGTCATACTGTGTTGCTGGCTGGATCTGGTTTTACCTTGGTGGGTGGGGTTCTATTGAGAGTTAAGGTCCTATACCTGGGACCTGAGTGACACCTAGGCTAGAGTGAATCATATTCTTTCCCATTCCATCTCGGTCTGGTGCGGGAATATGAAACACGGTTCAGATATGGGTTTCTTCTTGAGAACTCTGTGTTGCAGATTTCCTGCAATGCTAGGGCTATCTGGGAAGCCTGCTAAGTCTGGATGACCTTTTAGTATTGACCTTTAGAAACTGAGGTGAATTAGAGGAGGAACTTTTATGGTTATTGTAAACACTGTACCTCCGGGTTAGAAGTGTTTACACTTCTCATAACTGATCCAAGTCTGAGGATCCTTGTTTTAGAACACCACCTGTGAGGGGGTTGGGCTGTTTACAGGTTTGCAGGTACCTTGACCTCAGAATACCTTGTTACTTTGTTTGTTTAAGAGTACTTCAATTTGGGACAGTTCTTGTGATTCTAAAACCCTGGACATGTGGCTCTTTATTTGAGTCCCCCACCTTGGTTACTGGATTTATAGACCTCCATCTGGAATTCTTGAACATACTTGGACCTATATCAGAACAGTTGATCAGATCCAGCTCAGTCACAGATCCTTGCATATCATTTGCATACATAATCATTGCATCATATTGACATTTGCTTATTTGTGTTTCAGGGTATCCATCTTCATTTGGTTTTGGTTTTGACCCCATCTTCAGTATTGACCTATCTTCATCAGCACCTGCATCAGTTATCAGCTATCTACTTCAGCTGTCACCAGCACCAGCCAATCAGTGGCCCTTTCTTCTGTGTCCTCATCAGCACTTGTCTCTGCTCAGTCTCAGCATCATGGCTCCTAAAAAGAGCAACATCACCTATCACTTCTTCCAGCCAGAGTTATCAGACATCAGGAGGATTCAAACCCTGATCACTCCAGATCACATACCATTGTTCAGGGAAAGCTACGGAGATATACTTGATATGGTTATGGATCTGGACCCTTCACAGAGAAGCTTGATCCACACCTGCATTCAGTTTTATGATTCCCCATTGAGGTGTTTTACTTTTCAAGACTTTCAGTTGGGCCCCCTATTAGAAGAATACTCATCATTGGTTGGCATGCCTATCAGGGGTGGAATCCCTTTCAACCCTGAGATGGTCTTTCCTGGTAATGGAGAAGTAGCAAAGGCTTTGCATCTGGAACCTGTCCTAATTGAGCAACATATGACTTCCAAGGCTGGAATCCCTGGTTTCCATCTGGATTTCTTGATCTCTCAAGCTACCTTGAAAGCTTCTTTAGGAGAGTGGAAAGCTGTCTGTGCTCTATTGGCCTTGAGCATATATGGAATTGTATTGTTTGCAGATGAGCCTCGATTCATTAGCAAGAATGCAATCCATCTGTTCATCCTGAAGAACCCAGTGCCAACTTTATTGGGGGATCTTTACTATTCAGTGCATCAGAGGAATGAAAAGCAGAGGGGAAGATTAGTGAGGTGTTGTGCTCCATTGTTCCACACTTGGCTTCTCAGGCATCTACCCAGGACAGATGCATTTTTGAACCCTCATCAGCAAAGCAACTGGGCTAAGAGACTCACTGCTCTAACTTCAACAGATATCAGATGGTGCACCCAAAGCACCAAAGGCAGGGATATCATCACCAGCTGTGGGCATTTTCCCAATGTGCCCCTAATAGGAGTTAAGGGTAGTATTAATTACAACCCTCTGCTGTTCAGAAGACAATTGGGCTATGCCCTGGTCCACACTCCTAAGGCACAGGACTTGGTTGAAACTCTTTATTGTGAGAACAAGATTAATCTGGCTATTGTTAGGCAGGCTGCTTGGGCCTGGGATAATGTTCAAACCAAAGGAGTAACCATTTTGGGGAAGTGCAGCAATGTGGCATCAGCACAATATTATGAATGGTCCCGTGCCAGGGCCCAATTCTCTGGGATGCCCTTTACTATAAAAGATATGCCTGAATCATCTTCAGCACCACCTGCCACTGTCAGTTTAGAGGAGTTTGAGAGTTTGAAAGAAAGAAATGAGAAGTTAACTCAAGCTTTGCAGAAGACCCTCCGAGAGAGGAGTGAGGGTATGAGGGAGGTTGAGAGATTGGAGAAGTTGAGAGTGGAGCATCTGGTTAAGATTGAGAAGTCTGGGGATTATATCAAAAAGTCCAAAGCTGGAGAACAAATTCTGAAGAATGCTTGCAAAGAAGCCCAGTTCCAGAGAGCAAGGACAGACTTGTATCTGAAGGAAAGTCAAGCTCGGTGGGTCAGGATCACCGAGGCTCGTACTCTAGAAGACAAGAGAGTTCAAGACAAGATGGAGCAACTAGAAGCTAGTGCAAAAGAGCAGCAAGAAGCCCTGGCAGTAGCCCAGAGGGAGATATCAGAGTTGAAGATCAAAGCGGGAGTGAAGAGGTCAAAGGACCAAAATCAGCACAAGAAGCTAACAGCAGCTGTTGCGACCCGGAATCTCCTCATCAGGAATCTCACTGAGCGTCCGGCTGATCCTGTGACCGAAGCACTTCTCAAGGAAGTTCGTGAGGATGAGTTTGGTCTTGATGTTTGACCATTTGTTTGTTGTTGCTTTCATTCCATGTACTTTTATTTTCCTGTAATGTATTTTGACCCCTCAGAGGGCTTGTATTTGTAAACAAACTATGTACCCTTTTGCTTTTGTAATATATGTTTGTTCCATCCGAGTTTACTTCAAAAGCAACATCAACAGCATCTCCAAGGGTCTGGAAGGGTCAAAATTGAATGCCAAACCGGATACCTTGAAAGCAAATAAACATATTGCATTGCATGCTAACCCTTTGTTTGTTTTGTAGGTTTTTGTTTTATTGCCACTAACTCTGTTGTGATGTCCAGGAATTATTGCTCGGCGCCAGGTATTTCCCCTCAACCGTCCGCACCGTTATCCGACCCGTAACAATCTTCCGGGCATTCAAATGGATCAGATGCAGCAGGACCTTACTGAGGTCAGAAATCAAATGGCAAACGAAAGGCTAGAAATGAGGAATCAAATGACTCAGTTTATGGAAGTGATGAACAACATGGCTCAGAGCCAGGAAAGATTGAGGGCCATGGTGGAAAGGCAGAATCAAGAAGATCCACATATAGGGACTGCCGGCACCAGCAACAATGAAAGGGTCCAACCTCATGTAAACCCCCCTGTATTTGGACCACACCTCCATCCTGAGGTCAATATTCCTGCAAATGTTCAAGGGACTGCCACCGCAGCTAGGGTACTTCAAGAAGACCCCCAAGAGGACCAGTTCATGGTAATGGGTGCTGGGGAAGAGGCTTATGATAGGAGGTTGGATGAGATAGCTGAGAAGTTGAGGTCCTTAGAGTCTCAAAACTCTTTGGGATTCGATGTCATGGATATGGGCTTGGTAGACGGGGTCAGGATCCCCCATAAGTTTAAGCCTCCTTGTTTTGAAAAATACAACGGGACTTCATGCCCCCGGACTCATTTACAGTCATTTCTGGGAAGGCTGAAGGCCTATACAATGGATGAGAAGCTTTGGATGTTCTATTTCGAGGATAGCTTGACTGGAGCGTCAAGAGAATGGTACTCTCACTTGACAAGGGCAACTATTAGATGCTGGAAGGACCTGGCAGAGGCCTTCATCAGACAGTATCAGTACAACTTAGACATGGAACCCAACAGGACTCTCCTGATGGGAATGTCACAGTCATCTAGAGAGAGTTTCAGAGAATATGCTCAAAGATGGAGACAGCTTGCTGCTGCTATCCAGCCACCTATGTCTGAAAGAGAGATGGCTGATATGTTCATGAACACCCTTCAGGGAACCTATATTGATAGGCTAGCTGCCTTCTCATCCACCAGCTTTGCAGATGTTGTCATAGCAGGGGAGAGAATTGAAAGCCTATTGAAAATGGGGAAGATCTCAGACAATGGTGCAAGCTCATCCAGTAATGCCAGAAAGCCTTTTGCAGGCCCGAGAAGGACTGGTGAGACTAATGCCATCCACACCAGCAGGGGTAGGCCCCAATATGTTCACAGATCTGTGGCTGCAGTCACCATCCCTGCTCCAGCTCACCCACCACCAGCCTATCAACCTCCTCGGCAAAACTATCAACAACAACCTCAGTACCATCCACAAAATCAGTACCCTCCAAGAAACTACAACAACAGCAACACCAACAACAATAACCAGCAAAGGCCATTCCAACAGAGGCCATCTCAAGCCAACAGAGTGATCGACCCGATCCCCATGCCATATGCTACATTGTTGCCACAGCTCCTGAAACTCAACCTAGTTGAGCTAAGGACGTTGGCACCTCCAGATCCCAACAGTCTACCTAGGAATTACGACTCCAATGCTAGGTGTGCCTTTCATTCAAACGCACCTGGCCATAGTACAGAAAAGTGCAGAGCCTTGCACATGAAGGTACAAGACCTGGTAGACTCAAAAGCTCTGAATTTTGCACCACCACCCAATGTCAACAAAAATCCTATGCCAAACCATGGTGGTCCCCGAATTAACGCTATTGAAGAAGACAAGCCGTCTTATTTAATAACCAGTGTGGGTCAAATCAGGACACTGTTGGTGGAGATCAAGGCTCAGCTCTTGGAATGTCATATGTTCCCGGGGTGCGAGTTAGGGTGTGCTTACTGCAATATTTCAGTAAACGGGTGCGATAATCTGAGGAATGGCATAGATGGCCTTATTCAGAGTGGCCAACTCCAGATCACCACATCATTTCCAACAAATCCAGCAATCTCATCAGCAACGGTTTCAGAACCTCCTACAACTGCAGCAACCATTGTTCCCGACAATTCTTCGGCTTCATCAACAAGTACTTCATCTGTCTTCTCAACTGATCAGTTTTCAACAAATTTTCCTGCTACAACTTCAGCATCACTCCATTTTGAACCTCCTACAACAACAACATCCATTCTTCCAACAATGTCTCCTACAACACCAGCAACCAATCATGAAGATGTCTCTACTGTCACAATATTTTATGATCCTGAAAGCAACTCTGCCTACAATTCAGAAAGTGCTGCTCCCGTTAGAGCACCAGTTACGATTTATTACGATCCACAAACTATCACAGTCCCTTCAGCAGCTGCAATCAGTCCAGTCACTGTCACAGTGCCGGGACCCGTACCTTATGAAAGCAATAGGGCCATCCCTTGGCACTATGGCTCTGACGTGTACTGCGAAGGAAAAAGAATCACTCTTGATACATCAACACCTGCACCACAAATAGATAATGTGGGAGGAGGCGGAGGCTTCACTCGAAGCGGACGTCTCTTCGCTCCACAAATTCAAAGACCCACTGCCGAAGCAGAAGCTGCTGCCAAGGCAAAAGGAAAGAGCCCGGTGCAGGAAGATCAAACTGTTAAGGAAGCTTTGAAGACACCATTCTATCAAGAAGTTGATGAGTTTATTAGAATCATAAAAAAAAAGTGATTACAAAATTGTGGATCAGCTTCACCAGACGCCATCCAAGATCTCTATCCTCTCACTGCTTATGTGCTCCGAAGCCCATCGGAATGCACTACTCAAAGTCTTGCACGCAGCTTACGTGCCTGAAGAGATCATTGTCAATCAATTGGAAACCGTGGTTGGAAATGTTACTGCTAGCAATGGGCTAGGGTTCACCAATACTGACTTGACAACGGATGGCCGCAACCATAACAAAGCCTTGCACATCACCATGGAATGCAAAGGAGCAGTCCTTTCTCATGTGCTGGTGGACACAGGGTCATCCCTTAATGTCTTACCAAAGAAGGCCCTGGTGAAGCTAGAGTATGAAGGATTAGCTTTGCGACCCAGCAACCTGGTAGTAAGAGCCTTTGATGGTTCTAAGAGATCGGTTCTGGGAGAGATTGAGCTACCTGTGACAATTGGCCCACAGACCTTTACAACTATCTTCTATGTGATGGACATTCAGCCTGCCTACAGCTGTTTGTTGGGTAGACCTTGGATTCACGCCGCTGGCGCAGTAACGTCTACCCTTCACCAGAAGTTAAAATTTGAGTGGGAAGGCCAAGTTGTTACTATCTGTGGGGAGGAGGATATATTTGTTAGCCATCTGGCTACTTATAAGTATATTGAGATGGATGGGGAGATCCATGAAACAATGAGCCAAGGATTTGAGGCCTTGAATGTCAATGAAGCATCTGCTGTATCTGGAATCTCCATGTCATCTTATCAACAAGCCCGGAAGGTTGTTGAAGAGGGAACTGCCCAAGGCTGGGGCAAGGTTTTAGCTGTGGAGGAGAAGAAGGACAAGTTTGGGTTGGGTTACAGACCAACTCAACAACATCAAGCAAAGGCTGCTGAGAAGCCCGGTTTTGTCAGTGGGGGATGCTCACCCCTGATGCTATCAACAATTTGGAAGACGAGCTGGAAGAGGAGCGCAATCTGGAGAATTGGATTCGTCCAAAGATCCCGGGGAGCAGTATCTCAAACTGGTCTTCCCAGGAAATTATAAGAGTTACTCATGCAGAGTAATTATTATTTCCTGTATTTTTATAGCATGCATCAAAGTCTTGCATCTTGCCCAAGATGACAAGACTCATTTTGTAATCAGGGCCATCTGTACTTTTTGTGCAAACAAGATTAATTAATGAAATATCAGACATCTTTTTGCAAACGAGTCTTTTTCTTTTCTGCTCACTGTTTTCCATTTTTCTTTTTGTACAAAAATAAATGGCGATGTTTTCAAAATGATAACTTTATTTCACTTTTTCTAAGCAAGATTAAAATCAATCACTAACATAAACAAACTGAACCCTTGCAGAGAGTGCCTTCCAGACAGCACCGACAACAACACGGCTATGACATCGTATGACTTTGACAATCCGATCAATCAAGCTGATGAAGGGGTTGAAGAAGAATATGAGCTTCCTGAAGAGTTAGCCAGGTTGCTGAGACAAGAGGAAAAGGTTATTACTCCTCACCAGGAGGAGGTTGAAGTGATTAATCTTGGTACAGACGAAGACGTGAAAGAGGTTAAAATCGGGGCCTGCCTGCAAGACTCAGTGAAGAGACAACTGATTGATCTGCTTCAAGAGTATGTGGATGTGTTTGCTTGGTATTATCAAGATATGCCAGGATTGGATACCGATATTGTTGTGCACAAGCTGCCGTTGAGGGAAGAATGCCCACCAGTCAAACAGAAGCTGCGCCGTACTCGCCCAGACATGGCTATGAAAATCAAGGAAGAGGTACAAAAGCAGTGGGACGCCGGGTTCCTTGCTGTAACTAGCTATCCACCGTGGGTCGCTAATATAGTACCTGTGCCTAAGAAGGACGGTAAAGTAAGAATGTGTGTTGACTACCGGGACCTGAACAGAGCCAGTCCAAAAGATGATTTCCCATTACCTCACATTGATGTATTGGTGGATAACACGGCTCAATTCTCGGTGTTCTCCTTCATGGACGGATTTTCAGGATATAATCAGATCAAGATGTCACCTGAAGACATGGAGAAGACAACATTCATTACACCTTGGGGCACGTTCTGTTACAAAGTGATGCCATTCGGACTGAAGAATGCTGGTGCCACATATCAACGGGCTATGGTGACATTATTCCACGATATGATCCATAAGGAAATCGAGTGTTATGTGGATGATATGATCGCCAAGTCCCTTACGGAAGAAGATCACCTGGTGAATCTGCTGAAGTTGTTCAAGCGTCTGAGGAAGTACCAACTGAAGTTGAACCCCAACAAGTGCACATTCGGGGTGCGATCCGGTAAGCTGCTGGGTTTTATTGTAAGCGAGAAAGGGATTGAAGTTGACCCTGATAAAGTCAAAGCTATTCAAGAGATGCCTGCACCGAAAACTGAGAAAGAAGTTCGAGGGTTCTTAGGTCGATTGAACTACATTTCACGGTTCATATCTCACCTTACAGCAACCTGTGAACCCTTGTTCAAGCTGTTAAGAAAAGAACAGACGGTCAGGTGGAACGAAGATTGTCAGAAGGCTTTTGACAAGATCAAAGAATACTTACAAGAACCTCCAATCCTTATGCCTCCAGTTGAAGGAAGACCTCTGATAATGTATTTGACGGTATTAGAAGAGTCAATGGGGTGTGTGCTGGGCCAGCATGACGAGTCTGGTCGAAAAGAGTATGCAATATACTACCTAAGCAAAAAGTTTACCGACTGTGAACAACGTTATTCACTGCTCGAGAAAACTTGTTGTGCTTTAGCGTGGGCTGCTCGCCGACTGAGACAGTATATGTTGACCCACACTACCTTATTGATCTCAAAGATGGACCCAGTTAAGTACATTTTCGAGAAGCCAGCCCTTACCGGACGGGTTGCAAGATGGCAGATGATTCTCACAGAATACGACATCCAGTATACATCTCAGAAAGCCATCAAGGGCAGTGTACTATCTGAATATCTTGCTGAGCAACCCATTGATGATTACCAGCCTATGAGATTTGACTTCCCTGATGAAGACATCATGTTCATAAAAGCAAAAGATCATGAAGAGCCTATTCACACTGAAGGGCCTGACCCGGAAGAAGAATGGACTATGATGTTTGACGGGGCTGTTAACATGAATGGTCGTGGTGTTGGTGCAGTAATCATTTCACCAAAAGGAGTTCACATGCCTTTCTCGGCGAAACTCACTTTCAATTGCACTAACAACGAAGCTGAATACGAAGCTTGCATTATGGGTCTTGAGGAAGCCATTGACCGCAGGATCAAGACATTGACTGTATTCGGAGATTCAGCTCTGGTAGTTAATCAAACCAACGGAAAATGGTACACTCACCAGGATCATCTAATACCTTACAGGGATTATACAAGAAGGTTATTGACTTTCTTCACAACAGTCAAGCTTGAGTATATCCCTCGGGACGAGAATCAGTTTGCAGATGCTCTCGCTACCATTTCATCCATGATCAAAGTTCAAGCTGCTAACTTTGTACCTCAGATTTCAGTGTCCAGACTTGATAGACCAGCATATGTGTTCGCAGCAGAAGTTGTCAAAGATGATAAGCCTTGGTTCCATGACATTAAATGCTTCTTGGAGGATCAGACATACCCAACTGGGGCATCTTCCAATGATAAGAAGACTTTGAGAAGGCTTGCTGGTAGTTTCTTTCTGAACACTGATGGGTCTTTATACAAAAGGAACTTTGATATAGTACTCCTCAGATGTGTTGACAAGACGGAAGCAGATTTGTTGATGCATGAAGTGCACGAAGGATCTTTTGGTACCCACGCAGGAGGGCATGCCATGGCTAAGAAGTTGCTAAGGTCAGGTTATTACTGGATCACAATGGATGCAGACTGTTGTGCCTATGCCAGAAAATGCCACAAATGCCAGATCTATGCAGATAAAGTGCATGTACCTCCCAATCCTTTGAACATCATGTCTTCACCATGGCCCTTTGCCATGTGGGGCATTGACATGATTGGCAAGATTGAGCCAACTGCTTCAAATGGCCACAGATTCATCCTGGTCGCCATCGACTATTTCACCAAGTGGGTTGAAGCAGCCTCATATGCAAACGTCACAAGACAAGTGGTAGCCAGATTTCTGAAGAGAGATATCATCTGTCGATATGGAGTGCCCGAGCGAATCATTACTGATAATGGTTCCAATCTAAACAACTAAATGATGGCAGAGCTATGCCGGGACTTCAAGATTCAACATCACAATTCTTCTCCTTACAGGCCAAAGATGAATGGCGCTGTTGAGGCAGCAAATAAGAATATCAAGAAGATTGTGCAGAAGATGGTAGTCACGTACAAAGACTGGCATGAGATGCTACCGTTTGCCTTGCATGGGTACCGCACATCAATCAGGACATCCACTGGGGCAACATCGTATCAACTTGTGTACGGTATGGAAGCAGTCCTACCAGTTGAAGTTGAATTACCCTCTCTGCGGGTATTAATGGATGTTAAACTGAACGAAGCAGAATGGGTTCGGTCCCGATACGAACAACTGAGCCTAATCGAAGAGAAAAGATTGGCTGCAATCTGTCATGGGCAGTTATATCAGAAGAGAATGAAGAAAGCCTTTGATCAGAAAGTCAGGCACCGAGAGTACCAAGTAGGAGATCTTGTGCTGAAGAGAATCCTCCCTCCTCATACAGACCACAGGGGCAAATGGACTCCAAATTATGAAGGACCATTTGTGGTAAAGAAAGTTTTTTCCGGTGGAGCACTGATGCTCAGCACCATGGATGGTGAGGATTTCCCGTCCCCTATGAATTCAGATGCAGTTAAAAAATACTTCGCATAAAAAATGACCCGCTGGACATAAAAACAGAATGTAAGTCCAGGCAAAAATAGGGCATCCCGGCGAGTCAAAAACAGAATAAAAGACTCGGGCAAAAATAAGGGAAAATAAACAAAAAAAATGTGTACACCCGCTGAGTTGAAAAGCCGCATTGGACAACTCAGGCAAAAATGGGTATCCCGATGGATTGAAAACCCGAAAGGGCGATCCATGCAAGATAAGGGAATAAGCGAATGACTGCATTCTGAATTCGTCTGTATCACTTGGAAAGCTTCGAAAGGATCAAGCTTCAATCAGAATCAGCCTTCTTCAGAAAGCAAGACGAGAAGAACGTCATTGTCATACGAGTCATAGTAGAAGAGGAAGCTCTTTAAAGCGTCGTCAACATCGCCAGCACTTTGTTTCTCAATTTGTAACAGCCCCCTCCTTTCAGGAAATATGTTTCTTTGACTGTATCTTGCCAATTCAGGGCGCGTGAACTAATAAAATCAGATTTTTCAGTCATGTTTCGTTTTGTACATTTTCTATTTGCAAAAGAATTGTCTGATGTCTCTAAAAATATAATTGCATAAGTACAGATGCTCTTCTCTAAAAATAAAAGCACATGCTTGCAGGGAATGAAATTGCTCTCGAAAGTACTTAACTCCTATGACGGAATCCAGTAGAGGATGCCTCGGGACCTTTTGTGCGTTTCCTTATCTTTGCAGGATTGCAGGTATCCAGAACGCAACTTGGGGCATGCAAGTTACATCCCAGCAAGCTGGCAAACCAACAAACAGTCTTAGCACTCAAGGTGCTTTCTCCCCAGTTGAGTTGCCTCTCATTACTCTCCCCAGCTGAGTTACCTACAACTCTCCCAGCCGTAGTACCAATCATTCCTCCTCAGCAGAATGCAAGAATCAGGGAATCATCTCCCCACAGAGTCTCAGCCTCTATTCAGAAGAGCAACGCATGAGGGAGTCACAACAGAGTACAGGAGACTTCTACAAACCCCAGCTGGGTCCCTATATTACAAGGATATGTCAATCAGTGACTTATATCCCCAAGCAGATACGTCATCAGATCTATCAATGATCTCATCCCCAGCTGGGATGTCCACTTCAGACAGATCGACCAGAGATCTTCATGGCAACGGGATCCGAATCCCGGATCGGTATCTTTGCATAATCATAGCATTCGCATCATATTCACCCACAAAACGTAGCATTCCGTTTAATACGGAGCATTACGGCAAAGATCAAATACATAGCATAATCATAAGTCATGTTGTGAATCGAACGCTTGTAAATATTGACAGTCAATCAACAATACGCAAAAACAATCCCCAGAGTCCCAGCAAAAGCAGTTGCCTCACAATTCACAAACACCAGTTGATACCCGTCCGTGTCATCACTCCCTAGTAAAGTCGCCTGAACACTCTTTACAAACAAAATCACCTGTATCACGGATACTTCCTGACACCCATCCGTGTCAGATCACCAGCAGAAAGCCAAAGACATCCTCTTTGCACTCACTTGTATTCATTTTCTTGACACCCGTCCGTGTCATATCCCCAGCGCAGTCACTTACGCTTTTACGACCCAGATACTTGTTGATATTATTACACTTTTCTCTTGACACTCGTCCGTGTCACTCTCCCCAGCAGATTAAACACTCATCTGTACAATACTCATACTCACTACTCATATTATACTTATACAGATACTCGTCCGTATCTTGTATACGCCTTTTACATCCCCACAGATTCGGCATTGGTCTGTGTTCTTTGTTAACCAGTTGGTACTCGTCCGTACCATCATCTCAGAATATGCGTCAAGTGTTTGTTTCTACATGATACTCGTCCGTATCATAGTCTTAAGGATGCTCGTCCGCATCTTTAATCCATACACCGTGTCAAACACTTATGTCTTCTTGAATATAGATACTCGTCTGTGTCTACTATTCCCCAGAGGAGTCCCTTCAGATTCAACACTCGTCCGTGTTCTTTGTTAACCCGTTGATACTCGCCCGTATCATCATCTCTGAACATGTGTCAGTTTGTTTCTACCCGATACTCGTCCGTATCGTAGTCTTAAGGATGCTCGTCCGCATCTTTAATCTATACACAAACATCTAAACACTTATACTTTTCTTTTCTTGGTTGTAAATGCTCGTCCGTGTTTACTATATCCCCAGTAGATCGCCAACGAAGCAAACTTTCCTTCTTATCTGACATTCGTCCTATGTCATGATAAACCCTGAGAGTAGCCGTACCCTGCTAGGTGGTCGTCCTCCACCTCTTGATGGTCGTCCTCCATCATGCTCATCCGATGGCCGTCCCCATCGTTGATTTTAGCAGCCGTCCCCTGCTAGGTGGTCGTCCTCCACCTCTTGATGATCGTCCTTCATCAATTTTATCCAATGGCCGTCCCCATTGTTGATTTTGGTTGTCTGGCATTCGTCCTATGTCATGATAAACCTTGAGAGCATCCGTCCCCTGCTAGGTGGTCGTCCTCCACCTCTTGATGGTCGTCCTCCGTCATGCTCATCCGATTGCCGTCCCCATCGTTGACCTTTTTATCCGGCATTCGTCCTATGTCGCGATATTTTTGGCAGTCGTACCCTGCCAGGTGGTCGTCCTCCACCTTAGATGACCGTCCCTCATCTTAACCCAACAGAGCAGCCGTCCCCTGCTAGGTGATCGTCCTTCACCTTTGATGACCGTACCTCATCATTTGTTTATTTCATTTATTCTTTAACCCGATGGCCGTCCCCGTCGTGGTCCCTGTTCCTTTTTAGCCCGATGGCCGTCCCCATCGTCGGTTACTTTGCTTTATGAACATGATGGCCGTCCCCGTCATGTTTCATTAGTTCCCAGAGAATTTTACAGCTTTATCTTGATGACCGTCCCCATCATAATTTTATTTTTCTCAGCTAGTCGGCCGTCCCCGTCTTGGCTTTACCTTTTATCCCCAGCATGTCGGCCGTCCCCGTCATTGCACTCTACCCAGCAGTCGTCCTCTGCTCGGCGGTCGTTCTCCGTCGCCCGCACTTTACAATATACTTTATTTTCCTTTTACAATCTATATCCCTTTTCTTCTTCATTCCGTGAGTGCAAATTTTGGACTGTCTTTGGTATTCAACCACAAGTTATCTTGTTCGCCTGTTAAGCCGTTGCTTACAACCTGCACAGCTAACTCATGTTTGAATAGGGGCAGCTGTAAACACCCCAAATTTGCCCTCACCCATTTCACCATGGCTTGTGATCATCTCATATGCATAAACACAATCATATCATCTCATATCTCATTTTTGATTCACTGCATAGATTCTAAGTCATCTGCACCTAGGGTTTGTGATTTGAGCAATCCAAGAGCCTCCTGAGCCACCCCAAAGGCCATCAATCAATTCAAAGGGGTCCATGTGTGTTCTTATATCATATTACATCCTCTCAAAGTCAAGAATGCAAAAGAATCACAAGAACTGGGATTGGTATGGATGCAGAGCCAAGTTTGACTGCACAGTTGACCTAAAATTAGGGTTTTGGTTTCAGAGGCCATAACACCAAATTTTTTGGTCATTCTTGTTTCCATTGGTCTCTATATGGTATAGGGAGTATGCATATCAATTTTCATGAAGAAATTCCATGGGGAAGTCATCTGATCAAGAGTTGACTTTCCAGACAAGTCAGTGCAAAATCAGGGCATCTGAGGCCCCCAATGACCCAACCAATGGGTGATCTTCATCATTTTGAGTGTATATGATCTTTATTTGATCATGGAAGAAGGTTGAAGTTCACAAAAATCAAGAATTGGGAGTTTTTGCAAATGTTGACTTTTTGGGCATAGTTGACTTTTCAAGAATGTGTCATTTTAGGTCATTTTTCAAGCCTTGATTCTTGATCCAAAAATGCTTCAAATGGAAAAACTTTGGTCATGAAAGTTGTAGAATACATCTTTCCCTTTTCAAAAAGTACAAGAACATGATCAGATTCTTCTTGGATCAAAAGTTATGGTGTGACAAAGTTGGCAAAAATCATTGATTTTCAAGGCATGCCCCAAATGTGAATTTTGCAAAATCATGAACCAAGGCTGTTTGTAACTTCTAGTTGACATCAAACCAATGTACAAACATTCTATGTGACATAAAAATCAGAATTGAACCAAGAGATCACATGTTCATGGTTTGTATGGCAAGATTTTTTCATGAAGTTTCAAAAGTGATCAACTTGCAAAACTCATGATCACACTTCACCAACTAGTTGCCTTGGCTGCAGAACCTTCCTAGCATCACACACACATCATGCTGCGCAACCCGTGCCTCTTGTACCAAGCTATAGCTCAAGCCATGCCTTCCTTACACAAAGTGGACTTTTTTGCAAAAGTGAACTTACCAATCAATAAAGGCCAGGTCACATCATCTGACCTATGGGATTATTTTATACTATCCAAATGCAGGCCATTTCATATACCAAGCCAAGCTGAAACACTCCACAACATCACATACACAAAAACACCTCACTTTGCAAAACTCTTCGAATCTGCCTCCACAAACTTCAAACATCCAAACCATTTTCACCAATCATCTCACCATGTTCCATTGAGTAGAAACCAACAAAGAACCAGGCCTGAAACAAGCTATAACACCACTTCACCATTTTCATTCCAACTTGCAGTTTCTTTCGAAACTCACTCCACAGTTCATAAACATCCAAACAAACTCCACAAACCTTCTCCACTCATCATCTGGACCACAAAGAACCACTCACATTGGCCTAAAACTGCCTGCATCACCATTGCCATTTTCAACTGAGCTTGAGCAGAAGCTGTTCAAACTCTTCATCTAGCCAGCATAAACTTCTCCAAAGCATTCAAGCATCATCAAGAGGCCATAAGGAGTGGATTTCACCAAAGGAGGAGGTCAGAAACTTGCTAGAGTGAAAGCTTCGAATCTCAGGTAGCTCAAGAACTTTTTTTCCAGAAATGGATTTTTAAGTTCTAAACTTGTTCTATATGTCTTCCTGATCATGAATATGCCTTTAGTTTTGAAAATGGTGATGAAATGAGAATTTAATTGCTTCCTGAAACTCTGTTGACCTAAAAATTGTTTGGTTCGATTCTTGTTCCTGGGGAAAAATAAGTGTTGTTTGTGATGGGGTTTTGATTCAGTGGATCATGGGAATCATTTCTGTATGCTTGGTTTTCATTTTTGTTACGTTTTGAGAGAGTTTGGAGATTTTCAGGTGGGCTTCCCACCGGAGAAGACGACCGGAGGTCTTCTCCGGCCACCTGAAAATAATTAGGGCATAATCCCAGTCATTAAGTGAGTTTGAATCTGGAGCGTGCGATTGCTTTGACTCGTTGACCTCCCGCGTGTGTGAAGGGACCAGATTGATCATTAGAAACCCTAATTGCATTTAATTAATTCGTAATTAAGTTTAGCCCAGTTTGAATGTGAGCCACAAGATCTGGCGCGCAGTCAATGCTCCCAAACCCAGACTCAATCCCTGCCTTCCATTCTGTTGACTTTTCCCTTTTCTTTATTTTATTTCATTTCTTTTCATTTTATTTGCATAATTAACTAAAAATAGCAAAATTGTTTTAAAAATTATGAAACTTTTTCTCAAGAGTTTCATTAATTTTTAAAAAACAAAAATATTTTTAATTTTATTTTTAGCATTTAAAAAAGTATTTTAAAATATTTAAAAGTTTATTTTTAATTGATTAATGGAAATTAATTTATTAAAAATACTTTTAGGTATTTAAAAATCACCAAAAAATTCATGAAATGTTCTAAGACATTTAGAAACATTGTCCAAACTTCAAACCAAATTTATTTTTTGATCTTGATGCATTTTAAGAATTTTTCATTGAATTAAAATCATTTTTATGCATTAATTTGATCCAAAGTTCCAAAAATCATTTCTGCCTATCCATGAAGAGTTGGACATTGATTATTTTTGCATTGCATTGTGTTTAGCATGTAGTTTATGAGATTAAATGGCCATGATTTGATCTTTCATTTTCCTTTTGTTTGATAATTTTCTTGTTGAGAAACCTTAAAACCCTAGAAAACTTAGAAAAATCATAACTTGAGATTGGTTGAGATTTGAGTCCTCTCCTTTGGGCATTGGTTTAGTATAGGATTGGGGGTCCTTTGTGTGGCTTTTTCCATTTTTTATCTTAGGGTTTGCTTCTGTTTTTGGTTTTTTGTTTGATGTTTGATTCATGAACCCTAATTTGAGCTTTCATATGCATCCATCTTGCATTCTCTTGCATACCATGACTTGCCATGACATCCCATGCTTCCATGTGATTCATTTGACATCATAAGACATATAGAAAGCATGTTTGATCATTGCATCATGTATTTGCCATGTTGTATGTCATGTGCACTTCATAACTTTTCATGTGTTTTCATGGTTCCTAACTTGCTTCATCTGCATCCATAAGCTTGTGTGATCATTTCCATGTGCTACCTCATGTTTGTAGTATCTCATAGCATCATTAGCATCATGTATATGCCTCTGGTTTTGTTTCTCATCATGTCATCTCATCCCATTTTGCATTGCATTGCATTCCTTTGCTAACATTTCAGGTGGTAAGTGAACTTGAGAAGTGAATTTGCCTTCACTTCTCATAACCTTTCTTTTCATCTCTCTTGCATCCATTGCTGCATTTTCTATATGTGTTTGAGTTTGAGCTTGCTCATTCTTCTTCTCCCCACTTTCTTTCTTCAAATGACTTGACTTCTTGAATGAAGCAAGTCACTTTGCTTCTCTTGATCCTTTCATCTGCTTCCTGGTGGCCCCTTTGAAGATTGCTCTTGTAAACTTCACAAACCTTAAGAACAACCAAGCATGACAATGATTAGGGTTTTGATTAGTCCCCCCTTAGTTTTACCTTTGTGTCTCTTTTGAGTCTTCTCTTCTTACCTCATAATCAGGGACTAAACCCTAAAGGCTTTAAGGCTTTGTGATTAAGCTTATGCCTGCATCCTTCTCTTAGGATGGAGTGTATAACTTTAATCCTAAGTGTTAAACCCTTAATGTGTTTAAATCCTTTAACCAACTCACTTAATAACTATCAAGACATCACACTTGTAACTTGGGCCTTGCATTAGGGTTCTAATTCTTCCTTAATTGGTTAAGAAGGACTAACCCTAGTGTTAATGGACAAGTCCCCCTCAAGTTGTCTTACAAATCATAAAATTCACTTCATCATCTTATCACTAATTAAAATCCATCTAATAAAGGCTTTGTTTTGTCATGAGTTTAATCCCTAATCATGGATTAAGTTGAGGAGTTTTCCTCAGCTTAAACATTCTCATCTATTATCCTTCTATTAGGATGGTGTAATGAGTCTGTTTAATCCTTGATTATGGCTTAACCTCATTACTTAACACTAAACAAAAACACCAAAAACATCTAAATAATCACAAGTAGGTTAATGATCTCAATCCTACATCAAAAGGTGATTAAGTGTGAGATGCTGACTTCACACTTAAGGTACTCTCATTACCCCTAATCAGAGGGAAGATGTGATGAGTTTACTAACCCATTGGTTTAGACTTAAGCTCATTAACTTATGACAAACTTTCAAAAGCAATAAAAGACTGAAAACACAAAAACAAACAATAATCGTCTCCTCCGGGATTCTTTTCTCATCTCATTCACTCATAAACGAGAACTTGCTTCTTCCGTCTAATGCAAGACAGTTAGCACCTGAGCCAGACAGGTCATACACTTGAGCATAGGCAAGTAAGCAGTTCACATGTCAATTCATCTTTCAGTCTCTTTGGGTCGAACTATGGTGTTCTGACTTCCTCATTGCACGAGAGGATACGTAGGCATAACTTAACAGTTATCGAACAAAAGTCTCTGTATATTCCCCCTCCTTCTAGCTTCATCCTTTTAGCCTCATGATCATGAGCATACACTTTCCTTACACTGACACTTCCATACTTCACATTACTTATACACTTTACACTGACACCTGTACATCCTTTTCCAGCCCTTTTACACACAAATTGCACTGACACTACCCCTTTAAAACACAAATCTTTCAAGCGTGGATCCCGTCGAGTACGGCGGACAATCTGGGTGCTAATACCTTCCTAGGTTGTAACCAACCCCCTTTCTCAGTCTCTCTGGTTCGCAACCGTCTTATCCATATCTTTTCTAGGTCTATGCAGCATTGCCTTTCCTCCGGGATAAAAATGCCTAGCTGGCGACTCTATTCATCTCCAGTGAGTTCACGGCTGTGTGTTCTCATTGTTCTTTTCGCCGACCGTTCGCGCTTGTACCGGGATGCAAATCTTTGGGAGCGACAGCGTGCATGTTTGAATCTTAGCCTTTGGATGCGCATACTTTTCTTTTTTCAGATTAAATCCAATTTTATTTTCTTTTTATTTCATTTAAATTGTCCATTTATTTAAAAATAGCAAAACCTTTTCAAAAATTCTGAAATTTTTTATACAAACTTTTATTTAATTTCAGAAACCAAAAACATTTTTATTTTTATTTTTTGCATTAAAAAATATTTTTAAATCATTTAAAAGTTTATTTTTAATTAATTAATGAGAATTAATTAATTAAAAATACTTTTAGGTATTTAAAAATCACCAAAAAATTCATGAAACCTTCATAATCATTTAGAAACATTGTCCAACCCTCAAACCAAATTTCTTTTTTGATATTGATGTCTTTTGAGAATTTTCCATGGAATTAATTCATTTTCAAGGCATTATTTTGATCCAACATTCAAAAAATCATTTCTGCCTAACCATTGAGAGTTGGACTTTGATTCTTCTTGCATTGCATTTTGTTTAGCATGGAGTTTGTGAGATTAAATTGGCATGATTTGATCTTTCATTTTCCATTTGTTTGACATTTTTCTTGTTAAGGTACCCAAAAACCCTAGAAATTTTAGGAAATTCATAACTTTTATTAGGTTAAGAGTTAGAACCCCTCCTTTGGGCAGTGAGTTTGTGTAGGGTTAGGGTTCCTTTGAATGCATTTTAAATTTTTTATCATGATGTTTGCTTCTGATTTTGGTTTTTGTTTGATGCATTGGTCATAAACCCTAATTTGGGCTTCCTTTTGCATCCATTTTGCATTTGCATTTATACCTTGACTTGCCATAGCAATTTGTGCATCCATTTGATTCATTTGACATCTTAAGACATATTGTAAACATGTTTGATCATTTCATCTTGCATTTGCCATGTTGTATGCCATTTGCATTCCATAACTTTTCATGTATGATCATGGTTCTTAACTTGCTTCATTTGCATCCATAAGTTTGTATGACCATCCCCATGCCTTGTTTCATGTTTACATCATCCCATAGCATCATTAACATCATGTATGTGCTTCTGGTTTTGATTTGCATCATGTCATTTCATCTCATCTTGCATTGCATTGCATTTCTTTCACTAACTTTTCAGGTGGTAAGTCACTTTGAGAAGTGAATTTGCCTTCACTTCTCATAACTTCTTTTCATCTCTCTGATGCATCATTGCTGCATTTTATCTTGTGTTTGAGATTGAGCTTGCTCTTTCTTCTTCTTCTTACTTTCTTTCCTCAAGTGACTTGTCTTCTTAAATGAAGCAAGTTACTTTGCTTCTCTCTGCTCCTTTCATCTGCTTCCTGGTGGTTCCTCTGAAGATTTCTCTTGTAAACCTCACAAACCTTAGGAACAACGAAGCATGACAATGATTAGGGTTTTGATTAGTCTCCCCACTTAGTTTTACCTTTGTGTCTCATTGAGTCTTCTCTTCTCACCTCATAATCAGGGACTAAACCCTAAAGGCTTTAAGGCTTTGTGATTAAGCTTATGCCTGCATCCTTCTATTAGGATGGAGTGTATAACTTTAATCCTAAGTGTTAAACCCTTAATGTGTTTAAATCTCTTAATCAGTTCACTTAATAATCATCAAGACATCACACTTGTAACTTGGGCCATGCATTAGGGTTCTAATTCTTCCTTAATTGGTTAAGAAGGACTAACCCTAGTGTTAATGGACAAGTCCCCCTCAAGTTGTCTTACAAACCCTAAAATCACTTCATCATCTTATCATTAATTAAAATCCACTTAATAAAGGCTTTGTTTTGTCATGAGTTTAATCCCTAATCATGGATTAAGTTGAGGAGCTTTCCTCAGCTTAAACACTCTCATCTATTATCCTTCTATTAGGATGGTGTAATGGGTCTGTTTAATCCCTAATTGTGGCTTAATCTCATTACTCAACACTAAACAAAAAACCCAAAAAACATTTAATTAATCACAAATAGGTTAATGATCTTAATCCTACATCAAAGGTGATTAAGTGTGAGAAGCTGACTTCACACTTAAGGTATTCTCATTACCCCTAATCAGAGGGAAGATGTGATGAGTTTACTAAATCCATTGGTTTAGACTTAAGCTCATTATCTTATGACAAACTTCAAAAAGCAATAAAAGATTGAAAACTCAAAAACAAACAATAATCGTCTCCTCCGGGATTCTTTTCTCATCTCACTCACTCATAAACGAGAACTTGCTTCTTCCGTCTAATGCAAGACAGTTTGCACCTGAGCCAGACAGGTCATACACTTGAGCATAGGCAAGTAAGCAGTTCACAAGTCAATTCACCTTTCAGTCCCTTTGGGTCAAACTACGGTGTTCTGACTTCCTCATTGCACGAGAGGATACGTAGGCATAACTTAACAATTATCGAACAAAAGTCTCTGTATATTCCCCCTCTTTCCAGCATTATTTTCTTAGCCTCATTATCATGAGCATTTCACTCCTGTCCTTACACTGACACTGTATATATTACACTTCACTTCTTTTACACTGACACCTGTACATCCTTTTCCAGCTCTTTTATACACAAATTACACTGACACTACCCCCTTTGAAACACAAATCTTTTAAGCGTGGATCCCGTCGAGTACGACGGACAATCTGGGTGCTAATACCTTCCCAGGTTGTAACCAACCCCCTTTCTCAGTCTCTCTGGTTCGCAACCGTCTTATCCATATCTTTCTAGGTCTATGCAGCATTACCTTTCCTCCGGGATAAAAATGCCTAGCTGGCGACTCTTTTCATCTCCTGTGAGTTCACTCCTGTGTGTTCTCACACCCTCTTTCACCGACCGTTCGCGTCTGTACCTTTATCTGGGCCATTCCCATTTATCGGGAGCGACAACTTGGCGACTCTGCCGGGGACCCTTATACTGTAACCAGGGCTTCTGGTTCTTTTTGTGGGTTCCTCCTAGCGCTTGTTTGATTTGCGTTTACTGGGGTGTTATGTGCTATCTGTGCTTGTATTTGTATTTATTTTTGCTTCATGTACAGTTGTTTTATTGCTCTCTTTATAGCTTTACATATATCATACTGTCATACTGTGCTGGCTGGATCTGTTTTGTTGCTTTGGTGGGTGGGATTCTACTGAGAGTTGAGGTCCTATACCTAGGACCTGAGTGACACCTAGGCTAGAGTGGTTCATGTTCTTTCCCATTCCATTTCGGTCTGGTGCGGGAATATGAAACACGGTTCAGATATGGGTTTCTTCTTGAGAACTCTGTGCTACAGATTTCCTGTAGTGCTAGGGCTATCTGGGAAGCCTGCTAAGTCTGGATGACCATTAGTATTGACCTTCAGAAACAGAGGTGAATTAGAGGAGGATCTTTTATGGTTATTGTAAATACTGTACCTCCGGGTTGGAAGTGTTTACACTTCTCATAACTGATCCAAGTCTGAGGATCCTTGTTTTAGAACATCACCTGTGAGGGGGTTGGGCTGTTTACAGGTTTGCAGGTACCCTTGACCTCAGCATACCCTGTTACTTTGTTTTGATTAAGAGTACTCCATGTTGGAACAGTTCTTGTGATTTTTAACCCTGGACATGTGACTCTTTATTTGAGTCCCCCACCTTGGTTACTGGACTTATGAACCTCCATCTGGATTTCTTGAACATACATGGACCTACATCAAGGCAGTTAATCAGATCCAGCTCAGTCACAAACCCTTGCATATCATTTGCATACATCATCATTGCATCATTTTAACATGTGTTTATTTGTTTTTCAGGGTATCCATACTATATTTTGGCTTGGTTTTGACCCCTTCATCTGCATAGACCTATCTTCACCAGCTACCTGCTTCGGTCACCTACATCATCAGTATTAGCCTGTCAGTGGCCCATCTTCAGTATTATTCTCCATCATCAGCATCTGTTTTAGCTCTTCTTCAGCAACATGGCACCCAAGAAAAGTAACATCTCCTATCATTTCTTTGAGCCTGAGTTGGCTAGCATCAGGAAGATTCAAACCCTGATTACTCCAGACCATATACCACTATTTAGAGAACATTATGGAGGAATCCTTGATGTGGTTATGGATTTGGACCCTTCACAGAGGAGCCTGATTCATACTTGCCTGCAGTTCTATGATCCCCCTCTGAGGTGTTTCACTTTTCAGGATTTTCAGTTGGGACCTTTATTGGAGGAGTATTCATCATTGGTTGGTGTACCTATCAGGGGTGGAGTCCCTTTCAACCCTGAGATGGCTTTTCCAAGTAATGAAGAAGTGGCAAGGGCATTGTATCTGGAACCTTGTCTGATTGGGCAGAATATGACTACTAAGGATGGAATCTCTGGTCTACATTTGAATTTCTTGACTTCTCAGGCCACCCTGAAGGCCTCCTCAGGAGAATGGAAGGCAGACTGTGCTTTATTGGCCCTTAGCATATATGGGATCATACTATTTGCAGATGAGCCTAGGTTCATTAGCAAGAATGCAATCCACCTTTTCATTCTGAAGAACCCAGTGCCCACCTTACTGGGAGATTTCTACTACTCTATCCACCAAAGGAATGAAAAACAAAGGGGAAGATTGGTAAGATGCTGTGCTCCCCTGTTCCATACTTGGCTGCTCAAACATTTGCCAAAGACTGATGCATTCTTGAACCCTCACCAGCAAAGGAACTGGGCTAGAAGACTCACTGCTTTGACCTCAGCTGATATCAGGTGGTGTACTCAGAGTACTAAGGGCAGAGACATCATTACTAGTTGTGGGAAGTTTCCCAATGTACCCCTGATAGGAGTGAAGGGTTGCATCAACTACAACCCTCTGCTATTCAAAAGACAACTGGGCTATGCATTGGTCCACACTCCTAAAGCACAAGACTTGACTGAAACCCTTTATTGTGAGATCAAGCCTAATCTGGCTATTGTCAGGCAAGCATCCTGGGCTTGGGACAATGTCCAGACTAAAGGGGTGGCCATTCTCGGGAGATGCAACAATGTGGCCTCAGCTCAGTACTATGAGTGGTCTCATGCCAGGGCTCAAGTTTCTGGGATGCCCTTCACCCTTGAAGATGTACCAGGACCATCCACAGCACCACCTCCAGCAACTGTCAGCTTAGAAGAGTTTGAGAAGCTGAAAGAGAGAAATGAGAAGCTGACTCAGGCTCTACAGAAGACCCTCTGGGAGAGGAGTAATGGTCGGCTGGACATTGAGAGGTTAGAAAAGCTAAAGGTGGAGCATCTAGCCAGAATTGAGAAGTCAGAGGATTACATTAAGAAGTCAAGGGCTGGAGAGCAGATCTTGAAGAATGCCTGCAAAGAGGCTCAATTCCAGAGAGCTAGGACTGATTTATATTTGAAAGAGAGTCAAGCTAGGTGGGTCAGGATCACCGAAGCTCGTACTCAGGAGGATAAGATGACTCAGGACAAGATTGAGCAGTTGGAGGCTAATGCAAAGGAGCAACAGGAAGCCCTGGTAGCAGCCCAGAGGGAGATCTCAGAATTGAAACTCAGAGCTGGTGTGAAGAGGTCAAAGGACCAGGGCAGACACAAGAAGCTTACTGCAGCTATTGCCACCAGGAATCTTCTCATCAGGAACCTCACAGAGCATCCAACTGACCCTGTGACTGAGGCACTTTTGAAGGAAGTCCAGGAGGATGAGTTTGGTCTTGGTGTCTGACTTTTTGCTTGTTGTTGCTTTCATTTCTTTGTATTTTTCCTTTTTCATGTTGTATTTTTTACCCCTCAGAGGGCATGTATTGTAAAAAACAAACTATGTATGTTCTTCTTTTTGTAATATATTCATTAGTTTGTTTTATCTGAGTTTCTTTCAAGCAACATCAGAAGCGTCTTCCTCAAGGGTCTGGAAAGGTCAAAACCAAGCGCCAAGCCGGATACCTTGGAAACAAATAGGCATACTGCATTGCATACTAACTTTTGTTTTATTTTGTAGGTTTTTGTTTTGTTGTTATTAACTCTGTTGTGACTTCAGGAACTATTGCTCGACGTCGGGTGTTCCCACTCAACCGTCCACACAGATATCCCACCCGTAACAACCTTCTGGGCATACAAATGGACCAAGTGCAGCAGGACCTTACAGAGGTCAGGACCCAAATGGCCAATGAGAGATTAGAAATGAGGAATCAGATGACACAATTTATGGAGGTGATGAATAATATGGCTCAAAGCCAAGATAGATTAAGAGCACTGGTAGAGAGGCAGAATCAGGAAGATCCCCATCTAGGGACTGCAGGGACAAGCAATAATGAGAGAGTTCAACCTCATGTTAATCCTCCGGTCTATGTGTCGCTCCCAAAAGATGAGGCCGGGCTCAAATGTGGTACAGACGCGAACGGTCGGTGAAAGGAGATGCGAGAACACACAGGAGTGAACTCACAGGGAATGAATAGAGTCGCCAGCTAGGCATTTTTATCCCGGAGGAAAGGCAATGCTGCATAGACCTAGAAAAAGATGGATAAGACGGTCGCGAACTAGAGAGACTGAGAAAGGGGGTTGGTTACAACCTGGGAAGGTATTAGCACCCAGATTGTCCGTCGTACTCGACGGGATCCACGCTTAAAAGATTTGTGTTTTAAAGGGGTAGTGTCAGTGCAATCAGTGTATCAAAACTGGAAAGAATGCAAGTGTCAGTGTAAGAACAAGAGTGAAATGCTCAAGACCATGAGGCTAAAAGAATAAAGCTGGAAAGAGGGGGAATATACAGAGACTTTTGTTCGATAACTGTTAAGTTATGCCTACGTATCCTCTCGTGCAATGAGGAAGTCAGAACACCGTAGTTCGACCCAAAGAGACTGAAAGGTGAATTGACTTGTGAACTGCTTACTTGCCTATGCTCAAGTGTATGACCTGTCTGGCTCAGGTGCAAACTGTCTTGCATTAGACGGAAGAAGCAAGTTCTCGTTTGTGAGTGAAGGTGATGAGAAAAAGAATCCCGAAGGAGACGAATATTGTTTTTTTTTGTGTTTTCAGTCTTTTATTGCTTTTGAAAGTTTGTCATAAGTTAATGAGCTTAAGTCTAAACCAATGGATTTAGTAAACTCATCACATCTTCCCTCTGATTAGGGGTAATGAGAATACCTCAAGTGTGAAGTCAGCTTCTCACACTTAATCACCTTTGATGCAGGGTTAAGATCATTAACCTACTTGTGATTATTTAGATGTCTTTGTTGTTTTTGTTTAGTGTTGAGTAATGAGGTTAAGCCATAATCAAAGATTAAACAGACTCATTACACCATCCTAATAGAAGGATAATAGATGAGGGTGTTTAAGCTGAGGAAAGCTCCTCAACTTAATCCATGATTAGGGATTAAACTCATGACAAAACAAGCCTTTGATTAAGTGGATTTTATTTAATGATATGATGATGAAGTGTTTTTTAGGGTTTGTAAGACAACTTGAGGGGGACTTGTCCATTAACACTAGGGTTAGTCCTTCTTAACCAATTAAGGAAGAATTAGAACCCTAATGCAAGGCCCAAGTTACAAGCTTGATGTCTTGATACTTATTAAGTGGATTGATTAAAGGAGTTAAACACATTAAGGGTTTAACACTTAGGATTAAAGTTATACACTCCATCCTAATAGAAGGATGCAGGCATAAGCTTAATCACAAAGCCTTAAAACCTTTAGGGTATAGTCCTTGATTATGAGATGAGAAGAGAAGACTCAAAGAGACACAAAGGTAAAACTAAGAGGGGGACTAATCAAAACCCTAATTATTGTCATGCTTGGTTGTTCCTAAGGTTTGTGAGGTTTACAAGAGAAGTCTTCAATGGAATCACCAGGAAGCAGATGAAAGGATCAGGAGAAGCAAAGTAACTTGCTTCATTGAAGAAGACAAGTCACTTGAGGAAAGAAAATGAGAAGAGAAAGAAAGAGCAAGCTCAAACTTAAACACATAACAAAATGCAGCATGGATGCATAAAAGAGATGAAAAGAAGTTGTGAGAAGTGAAGGCAAATTCACTTCTCAAAGTTACTTACCACCTAAAAAGTTAGTGAAAGAAATGCAATGCATGCAAAATGAGATGGAATGGCATGATGCAAACCAAAACCAGAAGCATATATGAGATTATAATGATGTTATGAAGTGCTACAAACATGAAACAACACATGGGGATGATCATACAAACTTATGTATGCAAATGAAGCAAGTTAAGAACCATGATCATACATGAAATGTTATGAAGTGCAAATGGCATACAACATGGCAAATGCAAGATGCAATGATCAAACATGTGTGCAATATGTCTTAAGATGTTAAATGAATCAAATGGATGCACAAAATGCTATGGCAAGTCAAGGTATGCAAGCAAATGCAAGATGGATGCAAATGAAAGCCAAATTAGGGTTTATGATCAATGCATCAAACAAAACCCAAAATCAGAAGCAAACATCAAGATAAAAAAATTGAAAATGCATTCAAAGGAACCCTAAAACTATACTAACTCACTGCCCAAAGGAGAGGTTCCAACTCTTAACCTAATGTAAGTTATGAATTTCCTAAGTTTTCTAGGGTTTTAGGGTACCTTAACAAGAAAAATGCCAAACAAATGGAAAATGAAAGATCAAATCATGCCCATTTAATCTTACAAACTACATGTTAAACACAATGCAATGCAAAAAGAATCAAAGTCCAACTCTCAATGGTTAGGCATAAATGATTTTTGGAAGTTTGGATCAAAATAATGCTTTGAAAATGAATTAATTCCATAGAAAATTATCAAAATGCATCAAGATCAAAAAAGAAATTTGGTTTGAGGGTTGGACAATGTTTCTAAATGGTTTTAAATGTTTCATGAATTTTTTGGTGATTTTTAAATACCTAAAAGTATTTTTAATTAATTAATTCTCATTAATTAATTAAAAATAAACTTTTAAATATTTAAAAATATTTTTTGAATGCAAAAAATAAAAATAAAAATGTTTTTGGTTTCTGAAATTAAATAAAAGTTTGTACAAAAAATTTCAGAATTTTTAAAATGATTTTGCTATTTTAAAATAAATGAACAAAAGAAATACAAAATAAATGAATTAAAATGAAAATAAAGAAAGTAAACGCATTGGACGGATCAGATTGAGACTGGGGAGAGGGCTGTTGACTGCGCGCGCAATCCTAAGGTCCACATTCAAACTTCCTAATTTCTGATTTATGAATTAATTAATCCAGATTAATAAAGTCAACTGGGATTAGGGCAAAATGGAGTGATCCTGGGCGTCCAAACACGCGCGAGTCAACACATCCAAGGGACCAAATTCAAACTTCAATTAATGACAGGGTTTAACCCTAATTATTTTCAGGTGGCCGGAGAAGACCTCCGGTCGTCTTCTCCGGTGGGAACCCCACCTGAAAATCTCCAAAATCCTCAAAACCTCACTAAAATGAAATCTAAAAGAACAGAAATCATCCCCACATCCCCCTGAATCAAAACCCTAACTCAAAACTCATTTATCTTTCATCAATCACATGAATCGAAAGCAAACATTTTTAGGTCAGAAAAGTTTCAGAGTAAGATTAAATGCTTATTTCTCAACCATTTTCAAAACCAAGAACATCAGAGTGATCAGTGAATCATGAAGAACAATTTAGGAACTTAAAAATCCATTTCTGGAAAAAAAAGTTCATGAAGCTACCTGAGTTTGAAGCTTTTCAATCTGGAACTTTCTGACCTCTTCTCTTTGTGCAATCCACTCCTTTTAGGCCCCTGATGAAGTCCTGATGCTTAGAAAGAGTTTGTGATGGCTAGTTTGGGAGTTTGCAGCAGTTCTGTTCAAGGTCAAGTGAGAATCGTGTTTGTGATTCTATGGCTTTCAGGCTGTTTTGAGAGTTGGTTTGTGTTCAGTGAAGCATGGTGAGATGGTTCATGAAGTTTGTTTGTGTGTTTGTGGCCTGTGGGATGAGTTTCGAATGCTTTTGCTCAAGAGGGTGAAAAATGAGAATGTTGTGTTGTGGCTGGTTTCAGGCTTGCTTGTTCTTATGTTTAGCTTGCATTTGATTAACATAAACAATTCCCATTGGTCAGATGACATGACATGTGCTTTATTGATTGGTATGGGTGCTTTTGCTAAAAGGTCAAGTTTTGTGTAAGAGAAGCATGGGCATCTTGCTAGCCTAGTACAAGGAGGGTGTGCTGCGCAACATGATGAGGGAAAAGGCCTAGGAGGGTTCAGCATACTAGCCAGCAAGTGGAGGAGAAGCTATCATGACTTTTGCAACTTGGTTCACTTTGGTTCTTATGAAAGAAACTTGATCCATGGGCCATGAAACATGTGATTCCTTGGGTTCATTATGAACTTTAGATGTTGTGTGATCATGTTGTGTGGATTATAAGCCCATTTGATGACTTAATTGGCCTTGAGAAGTGAATTTGCAACTTTGCCTCTTTGATGCATGACTTGAAATTTAGTGATTTTTGCCAACTTTGACAAACCATAACTTTTAATCCAAAATGAATTAGGTCATGTTCTTGTACTTTTTGAAAAGGGAAAGATCTATTCTACAACTTTCATGACCAAAGTTTTTCCATTTGAAGCTTTTTTGAATCAAAAAGTAAGGGTTGAAAAAGTTGCTTAAAATGACATTTTCATTAAAAGTCAAACTTGCCCAAAAAGTCAACTTTGCAAAAGACTTGAAATCCTTCAATTTTGTGAACTTCAAACCTCTTCTATGATCAAATAAAGATCATATACAATAAAAATGATGAAGAACCCCCTTTGGTTGGGTCATTGAGGGCCTCAGATGCCCTGATTTTGCACTGACTTGTTTGAAAAGTCAACTCTTGATCAGATGACTCCCCATGGAATTTCTTCATGAAAATTGATATGCATACTCCCTATACCATATAGAGACCAATAGAAACAAGAATGACCAAAAAATTTGGAGTTATGGCCTCTGAAACCAAAACCCTAATTCTAGGTCATCTGTGCAGTCCAGCCTGGCTCTGCTTCCATACCAATCCCAGTTCTTGTGATTCTTTGGCATTCTTGACTTTGAGAGGATATAATATGATACTTGAACACACATGGACCTCTTTGAAGTGATTGATGACCTTTGGAGTGGCTCAAGAAGTTCTTGGATTGCTCGGATCACAAACCCTAGATGCAGATGACTTAGAAACAATGCAGTGAATCAAAATGCAATATGAGATGCTATGATTGTGTTTATGCATATGAAAAGATCACAAGCCATGGTGTGAATGGGTGAGGGCAAATTTGGGGTGTTTACAGCTGCCCCTATTCAAACATGAGTTAGTTGTGCAGGATGTAAGCAACGGCTTAATAGGCAAACAAGATAACTTGTGGTTGAATACCAAAGACAGTCCAGAATTTGCACTCACAGAATGAAGAAGAAAAGGGATATAGATTGGAAAAGAAAGTAAAGTATATTGTGAAGTGTGGGCGACGGAGGACGACCGTCGAGCAGAGGACGACTGCTGGGTAAGGAGCAATGACGGGGACGGCCGACATGCTGGAAAAGTGCGGGAAATAAAGCCATGACGGGGACGGCCGACATGCTGGGGATAAAAGGTATCATGATGGGGACGGCCATCAAGTTCAGCTGTAAAGTTCTCTGGGGATTAATGAAAAATGATGGGGACGGCCATCAAGTTCATAAAGTAAAGTAAAGTAACCAACGATGGGGACGGCCATCGGGTTAAAAAGAAAAGGGACCACGACGGGGACGGCCATCGGGTTAAAGAATAAATGAAATGAACAGATGATGAGGTACGGTCATCAAAGGTGAAGGACGATCACCTAGCAGGGGACGGCTGCTCTGTTGGGGATAAGATGAGGGACGGTCATCTAAGGTGGAGGACGACCACCAGGCAGGGTACGGCTGCCGAAAATATCGCGACATAGGACGAATGCCGGATAAAAGGTCAACGATGGGGACGGCCATCGGATGAGCATGATGGAGGACGACCATCAAGAGGTGGAGGACGACCACCTAGCAGGGGACGGCTGCTCTCAAGGTTTATCATGACATAGGACGAATGTCAGATAACCAAAATTAACAATGGGGACGGCCATTGGATAAAATGATGAAGGACGATCATCAAAAAGGTGAAGGACGATCACCTAGCAGGGGACGGCTGCTAAATATCACGACATAGGACGAATGTCGGATAGAAAAGGTCAACGATAGGGAAGGCCATCGGATGAGCATGATGGAGGACGACCATCAAGAGGTGGATGACGACCACCTAGCAGGGGACGGCTGCTCTCAAGGTTTATCATGACATAGGACGAATGTTAGATAGAAAAGAAAATTTGCTTTGTTGGCGATCTACTGGGGAATAGTAAACACGGACGAGTGTTTATATCCAAGAAACAAAAGGGTATAAGTGTTTAGATGTGTATAGATTAAAGATGCGGACGAACATCCCTAAGACTACGATACGGACGAGTATCGGGTAGAAACAAATACTGACACGTGTTCAGAGATGATGATACGGACGAGTATCAACTGGTTAACAGAGAACACGGACGAGTGTTGAATCTGCGGGGATATAAATGGTGTATACAAGATACGGACGAGTATCTGTATAAGGAAGATAAGTATGAGTAGTGTATATTTAGGTGTTCCACCTGCTGGGGAGAGTGACACGGACGAGTGTCAAAAGGAGAAGAGTATAGTATATAAACAAGTATCTGGTGTACAAAGTGTTTATGTTATTGTGCTGGGGAAAATGACATGGAAGGATGTCAAGGGAATTATACATATATGTATCTGTGAGTGCAGAGGGATACTTTGGCTTTCTGCTGGGGATATGACACGGACGGGTGCCACAAGGAGTGTATACTGATATTTGTGAATGTGAGGCAACTGCTTTTGCCGGGGAATCTGAGGAGTATTCTGTATATTGTTGATGGGTTGCTATTATTCACAAGTGTTTGATTCAGACCATGACTTATGATTATGTTACATGTTTGATTTTTGCCGTAATGCTCCGTATTAAACGGAATGCTACGCTTGTGTGGGGTGAATTATGATGCGAATGCTATGATTAAACAAAAGATAATGATCCGGGATTCGGATCCCGCTGTTGTGAAGATCTCTGGTTGATCTGTTTGAAGTGAACATCCCAGCTGGGGATAAGATCCTTGGTAGATCTGATGAGATGTATTTGCTTGGGGAGATAGGTTACTGATAGACTCATCCTTGGTAATGAGGGGACCCAGTTGGGGTTTGTAGAAGCTTTCGTCACTCTGTTGTGATTCCTTCATGCGTTGCTCTTCTGAATAGAGGCTGGAACTCTGTGGGGAAGTGGTTCCCTGGCTTTTGTACTTGGCTGAGGAAGAATGATTGGCAACTCGGCTGGGAGAAGCAATAAGTGGTAACTCAGCTGGGGAGAAAACACTTTGAGTGCTAAGAACGAGTGTTGACTTGCCAGCTTGCTGGGATGAAGCTTTCATGCCCCATGCTGCGCTTCGGATACCTGCAATCCTGAAAAGACAGAGAAACGCACAAGTAATCCCGAGGTATCCCTTACCGGATTCCGTCATAGGAATTAGACACTCCCGGGAATAAGTATATTTCCTGCAAGCACGTGGTTTTTATTTTTGAAGATAAACATCTGTATTTATGCAATCAATATTTTAACGACATCAGACATTCTTTGCAAATAAAAATGTACGAGGCATTGTGTGACTGAAAAAAATCTGTTTTTATTAATTCGTGTGCCCTGAATTGGCAAGATACATCACAGAAACATATCCCCTGAAATGAGGAGATTGTTACAAATTGAGAAACAAAATGCTGGCAATGTTGACGACGCTTTAAGGAGCTTCCCCTTTTGCTATGACTCGTATGACTTTTGACGTTCTTCTCGTCTTGCTTTACGAAGAAGGCTGATTCTGAAAGAGGCTTGATCCTTTCGAAGCTTACCAAGTCGTAAGTGATACAGACGAATTCAGAGTGCAGTTGTTCGCTTATTCCCTTATTTTGCATGGATCGCCCTTTCGGGTTTTCAATCCATCAGGATACCAATTTTTTCCTGAGTTGTCCAATGCGGCTTTTCAACTCAGCGGGTGTACATTTTTTATTTATTTCCCTTATTTTTGCCCGAGTCTTTTATTCTATTTTTGACTCGCCGGGATGCCCTATTTTTGCCTGGACTTACATTCTGTTTCTATGTCCAGCGGGTCATTTTATGCGAAGTATTTCTTAACTGCATCTGAATTCACAGGGGACGGGAAATCTTCACCATCCATGGTGCTGAGCATCAGTGCTCCACCAGAAAAAACTTTCTTTACTACGAATGGTCCTTCATAGTTCGGGGTCCACTTGCCCCTGTGGTCTGTATGCGGAGGGAGGATTCTTTTCAGCACAAGATCCCCTACTTGGTATTCTCGGTGCCTGACTTTCTGATCGAAGGCTCTCTTCATTCTTTTCTGATACAACTGCCCATGACAGATTGCAGCCAATCTTTTCTCTTCAATCAGACCCAGCTGTTCATATCGGGACCGGACCCACTCTGCTTCGTTCAGCTTAACATCCATCAATACCCGTAGGGAGGGTAATTCAACTTCAACAGGTAGGACTGCCTCCATACCATACACAAGCTGATACGGTGTTGCCCCTGTGGATGTTCTGATCGACGTGCGGTACCCATGCAAGGCAAATGGTAGCATTTCATGCCAGTCTTTGTAGGTGACTACCATCTTCTGCACAATCTTCTTGATATTCTTATTAGCTGCCTCAACAGCGCCGTTCATCTTTGGCCTGTAAGGAGAAGAATTGTGGTGTTGGATCTTGAAGTCCCGGCATAGTTCTGCCATCATTTTGTTGTTCAAGTTGGAACCATTATCAGTAATGATTCGCTCGGGAACTCCGTATCGACAGATGATATCTCTCTTCAGAAATATGGCTACCACTTGCCTTGTAACATTTGCATATGAGGCTGCTTCAACCCACTTGGTGAAATAGTCAATGGTTACCAGGATGAATCTGTGGCCATTTGAAGCAGTAGGTTCAATCTTGCCAATCATGTCAATGCCCCACATGGCAAAGGGCCAGGGTGAAGACATCACATTCAAAGGATTGGGAGGCACATGCACCTTATCTGCATAAATCTGGCATTTATGGCATTTTCTGGCATAGGCACAACAGTCTGCATCCATCGTGATCCAGTAATATCCTGATCTTAGCAACTTTTTAGCCATTGCATGCCCTCCTGCATGGGTACCAAAGGATCCTTCGTGCACCTCGTGCATTAACAAGTCTGCCTCTGCTCTATCAACGCATCTGAGGAGTACCATATCAAAGTTTCTCTTGTATAAGGAACCATCAGTGTTCAGAAAGAAACTACCAGCAAGCCTTCTTAATGTCTTCTTATCATTGGAAGATGCCCCAGGTGGGTATGTTTGATCCTCCAAGAAGCACTTAATGTCATGGAACCAAGGCTTATCGTCTTTGGCAATGTCTGCTGCAAATACATATGTCGGTCTATCAAGCCTGGACACTGAAATCTGCGGTACAAAGTTGACGGCTTGAACTTTGATCATTGATGAAATGGTAGCCAAAGCATCTACAAACTGGTTCTCGTCCCGAGGGATATACTCAAGCTTGACCGTTGTGAAGAAAGTCAATAACCTCCTTGTATAATCCTTGTAAGGTATCAGATGATCCTGGTGGGTGTACCATTTGCCGTTGGTTTGATTAACTACCAGAGCTGAATCCCCGAATACAGTTAATGTCTTGATCCTGAGGTCAATGGCTTCCTCAAGACCCATAATGCAAGCTTCGTATTCAGCTTCGTTGTTAGTGCAGTTGAAAGTGAGTTTTGCAGAAAAAGGCATGTGAACTCCCTTAGGTGTAATGAGTACTGCACCAACACCACGACCATTCATATTAACGGCCCCATCAAACATCATAGTCCATTCTTCTTCTGGGTCAGGCCCTTCAGTGTGAATAGGCTCTTCATGATCTTTTGCTTTTATGAACATGATGTCTTCATCAGGGAAGACAAATCTCATAGGCTGGTAGTCATCAATAGGTTGCTCAGCAAGATATTCAGACAATACACTGCCCTTGATGGCTTCCTGAGATGTGTACTGGATGTCATATTCTGTGAGAATCATTTGCCATCTTGCAACCCGTCCGGTAAGAGCTGGCTTCTCAAAAATGTACTTAACTGGGTCCATCTTTGAAATCAATAAAGTGGTGTGGGTCAACATATACTGTCTCAGTCGGCGAGCAGCCCACGCTAAAGCACAGCAAGTTTTCTCGAGCAGTGAATAACGTTGTTCACAGTCGGTAAACTTTTTGCTCAGGTAGTATATTGCATACTCTTTTCGACCAGACTCGTCATGCTGGCCCAGCACACACCCCATCGACTCTTCTAATACTGTCAAGTACATTATCAGAGGTCTTCCTTCAACTGGAGGCATAAGGATTGGAGGTTCTTGCAGGTACTCTTTGATCTTGTCAAAAGCCCTCTGGCAGTCTTCGTTCCACCTGACCGTCTTTTCTTTTCTTAACAGCTTGAACAAGGGTTCATAGGTTGCTGTAAGGTGAGATATAAACCTTGAGATGTAGTTCAATCTACCTAGAAAACCTCGAACTTCTTTCTCAGACTTTGGTGCAGGCATTTCTTGAATGGCTTTGACCTTATCAGGGTCCACTTCAATCCCTTTCTCGCTTACGATAAAACCCAGCAGCTTACCAGATCGCACCCCGAATGTGCACTTGTTGGGGTTCAGCTTCAGTTGGTACTTCCTCAGACGCTTGAATAGCTTCAGCAGATTTACCAGGTGGTCTTCTTCTGTAAGGGACTTGGCAATCATGTCATCCACATAACACTCGATTTCTTTATGGATCATATCGTGGAATAACGTTACCATAGCCCGTTGATATGTTGCACCAGCGTTCTTCAACCCGAATGGCATCACCTTGTAACAGAACGTGCCCCAGGGTGTGATGAAGGTTGTCTTCTCCATGTCTTCAGGTGACATTTTAATCTGATTGTATCCTGAAAATCCGTCCATGAAGGAGAATACCGAGAACTGAGCCGTGTTATCAACCAATACATCAATGTGAGGTAATGGGAAGTCGTCTTTCGGGCTGGCTCTGTTCAGATCCCGGTAGTCAACACACATCCTTACTTTGCCGTCTTTCTTAGGCACAGGTACTATATTAGCAACCCACGGCGGATAGCTAGTTACAGCAAGGAATCCGGCGTCCCACTGTTTTTGTACTTCTTCTTTTATTTTCATTGCCATGTCTGGACGAGTACGGTGCAACTTCTGTTTGACCGGTGGGCATTCTTCCCTCAAAGGCAGCTTATGCATAACAATATCGGTGTCCAACCCTGGCATATCCTGATAAGACCAAGCAAACACATCCACATATTCCTGAAGCAGGTCAATCAGTTGTCTCTTCACTGAGTCTTGTAGGCAGGCCCCGATTTTAACTTCTTTCACATCTTCATCTGTACCAAGATTAATCGTTTCTACCTCCTCCTGATGAGGAGTAATAACTTTCTCCTCTTGTCTCAACAATCTGGCTAGCTCTTCAGGAAGCTCGTAATCTTCTTCAACCCCTTCGTCAGCTTGATTGATTGGATTATCAAAGTCATACGAAGTCATAGCCGTGTTGTTGTCGGTGCGGTCTGGAAGGCACTCTCTGCAAGGGTTCAGTTTGTTCATTTTAGTGATTGATTTTAATCTTGTTTAGAAAAGTGAAATAAAAAGTTGTCATTTTGAAAACATTGCCATTTATTTTTTTGTACAAAAAGAAAAATGGAAAAACAGTGAGCGGAAAAGAAAAAGACTCATTTGCAAAGATGTCTGATATTTCATTGATTAATCTTGTTGCACAAAAATTACAGATGGCCCGATTACAAAATGAGTCTAGTCATCTTGGGCAAGATGCAAGACTTGATGCATGCTTAAAATATACAGGAAATAATAATTACTCTGCAGGAGTAACTCTTATAATTTCCTAGGAAGACCAGTTTGAGATACTGCTCCCCGGGATCTTTGGACGAATCCAGCTTTCCAGGTTGCGTTCATCTTCCGACTCATCTTCCAAGTTGTTGACAGCATCGGGGGTGAGCATCCCCCCACTAACAAAGTTGGGCTTCTTAGCAGCCTCTGCTTGATCTTGTTGAGTTGGTTTGTAACCCAACCCAAATCTATCTTCTTTCTTCTCCACAGGCAACAGTTTGCCCCAGCCTTGAGCATTCCCTTCTTCCACAACCTTCCGGGCTTGTTGATAAGATGTCATTGAGGTTCCAGGTACAACGGATGCTTCATTTATGTTCAAGGCCTCAAACCCTTGACTCATAGTTTCGTGGATCTCCCCATCCATCTCAATGTATTTGTATGTAGCCAGATGGCTAACAAAAATATCTTCTTCTCCGCAAATAGTAACGACTTGGCCTTCCCACTCAAATATTAACTTCTGGTGAAGGGTAGACGTAACTGCGCCAGCGGCATGAATCCATGGTCTACCCAACAAACAGCTGTAGGCAGGCTGAATGTCCATCACGTAGAAGGTCGTTTTGAAAGTTTGTGGGCCAATCGTTACAGGCAACTCAATTTCTCCCAGAACTGATCTCTTAGAGCCGTCAAAAGCTCTCACTACCAAGTTACTGGGTCGTAATGCCAATCCTTCATATTCCATCTTCACAAGGGCTTTTTTAGGCAAGACATTGAGGGATGACCCTGTGTCTACCAGCACATGGGAAAGAACTGCACCTTTACATTCCATGGTAATGTGCAAAGCCTTGTTATGATTGCGGCCTTCCGTAGTCAAATCAGTGTTGGTGAATCCTAGTCCATTACTAGCATTAACATTTCCAACCACAGCTTCCAACTGATTGACGGTGATCTCTTCCGGCACATAAGCTGCGTGTAAGACTTTGAGTAGTGCGTTTCGATGAGCCTCGGAGCACATAAGCAATGATAGAATGGAGATCTTGGAAGGCGTCTGGTGAAGCTGGTCCACTATCTTGTAATCACTTTTCTTGATAATTCTCATGAATTCATCAACTTCTTGATCAAAAGGTGTTTTCAAAGATTCTTTAACGATTTGCTCTTCTTGCACCATGCTCTTCCCTTTTGCCTTGGCAGCAGCTTCTGCTTCAGCAGTGGGTCTTTGAATTTGCGGGGCAAAGAGACGTCCGCTTCGAGTGAAGCCTCCGCCTCCCCCCACATTGTCTATTTGTGGTGAAGAAGTTGATGATTCGAAAGTGATTTTCTGTCCTTCGCAGTATAGGTCAGAGCCGTAATGCCAAGGGATGGCATTACTGCTTTCATAAGGTACTGGCCCAGGCACTGTGACAGTGACTGGACTGATGGCAGCTGCAGAAGGGACCATGATAGTCTGTGGATCATAGTATATCGTGACTGGTGCTCTGGTAGGAGTGGCATTTTGTGAGTTGTAGGCAGAATCATTTTCAGGATCATAATAAATTGTAACCGTTGAGATATTTGCTGCTGATGTTGTAGGAGACATTGTTGGAAGGATGGGTGTTGATGTTGTAGGAGACTCTGAATGAAGGGGTGTTGAGGTTGTAGAAGGGATGTTTGCTGATATCTGGTCCGTTGAAGTAACAGATGAAGCATTTGTTGATGAAACTGAAAAGTTATTTGGAACAATGGTTGTTGCAGTTGTGGATGACTCTGGAACTGTTGTTAAGGAGATTGTTGGATTGGTAGGTATTGATGTTGTGATTTGAAGCAGGCCACTCTGGATGAGACCATCTATGCCATCCCTCAAGTTATCACATCCATTCACTGAAATGTTGCAATAAGCACACCCTAGCTCGCATCCCGGGAATATTTGACATTCAAAGAGTTGGGCTTTAATCTCCACCAAGGGTGTCCGAATCTGGCCCACACTGGTTATCAAGTAAGACGGCTTGTCTTCTTCAATAGCATTGATTCTGGGACCACCATGGTGTGGCATAGGGTTCTTGTTAACATTTGGTGGTGGTGCAAAATTTAGAGCTTTGGAGTCTACCAGGTCTTGTACCTTCATGTGCAAAGCTCTGCACTTCTCTGTACTATGGTCAGGTGCATTTGAGTGAAAAGCACATATGGCGCTGGCGTCGTAATTTCTGGGTAAACTGGCAGGATCTGTAGGTGCCAACTTCCTTAGCTTAACTAGGTTGAGTTTTAGGAGTTGTGGAAATTATGTGGCATAGGGCATAGGGATCGGATCGATCACCCTATTGGCCTGAGAAGGTCTCTGTTGAAATGGTCTTTGCTGATTGTTGTTGTTGGGGTTGTTGTTGTTATAATTTCTCTGAGGAGGATACTGAGTTTGTTGCTGGTAATTTTGTTGATGTGGTTGATAAGCTGGTTGAGGATGAATTGGAGCGGGAATGGTGATTGCTGCCACAGACCTATGAACATATTGGGGTCTGCCCCTGCTGGTATGGATAGCATTGGTCTCGCCAGTTCTTCTTGGGCCTACAAAAGGCTTTCTTGGGTTGTTGGACGAGCTAGCACCGTTGTCAGAAATTTTACCCATCTTTAATAGGCTCTCAATTCTTTCCCCGGCTATGACTACATCAGCAAAGCTAGTGGAAGAAAAGGCAGCCAGCCTGTCAATGTATGTCCCTTGGAGGGTGTTCATAAACATATCAGCCATCTCCCTCTCTGACATGGGTGGCTGAACAGCAGCAGCAAGCTGCCTCCACCTTTGAGCATACTCTCGAAAGCTTTCCCTGGATGATTGTGACATTCCCATCAGGAGGGTCCTGTTGGGGGCCATATCCAAGTTGTACTGATACTGTCTGATAAAGGCCTCAGCCAGGTCCTTCCAGCATCTAATGGTTGCTCTGGTCAGATGAGAGTACCATTCTCTTGAAGCTCCTGTTAAGCTATCCTCAAAATAAAACATCCATAGCTTTTCGTCCATGGTATATGCCTTCAGCCTCCCCAGAAAGGATTGTAAGTGGGTCCGCGGGCAGGAAGTCCCGTTGTACTTCTCAAAGCATGGTGGTTTAAATTTGTGGGGAATCCTGACCCCGTCCACTAGACCCATGTCCATAACATCAAAGCCCAAAGAATTCTGGGATTCCAGGGATCTTAGTTTCTCAGCAATCTCATCTAGCCTTCTGTCATAGGCTTCCTCCCCAGCTCCTATCACTGTGAACTGATCTTCCTGGGGGTCTTCTTGCAGCACTCTACCTGCAGTGGCAATCCCTTGCACATTAATTGGGATGTTGATCTCTGGATGCAGGTGGGGTCCATAAACCGGGGGATTAACATGAGGTTGGACTCTCTCATTGTTGCTTGTCCCAGCAGTCCCTGGATGAGGGTCTTCCTGATTCCTCCCCTCTACCAGTGCTCTTAACCTCTCTTGGCTTTGAGCCATATTATTCATCACCTCCATAAACTGTGTCATCTGATTCCTCATTTCCAACCTCTCGTTGGCCATTTGGTTTCTGACCTCTGTAAGGTCCTGCTATACCTGGTCCATCTGTATGCCCGGAAGATTGTTGCGGGTTGGATATCTGTGTGGACGGTTGAGTGGAAACCCCCGACGTCGAGCAATAGTTCCTGAGTTCACAACAGAGTTAGTAACAACAAAACAAAAACCCTACAAAACAAAACAAAAGGTTAGTATGCAATGCAGTATGCTTATTTATCTCCAAGGTATCCGGCTTGGCACTTGGTTTTGACCTTTCCAGACCCCTGAAGAAGATGCTTGTGATGTTGCTTGAAAGAAACTCAGATAAACAAACCAACCATATATTACAAAAAGTAAATGATACATAGTTTGTTTTTTTACAATACATGCCCTCTGAGGGGTCAAAGATACAACATAAAGAAAAGTACATGAAATGAAGGCAACAACAAGCAAAAGTCAAACACCAAGACCAAACTCATCCTCCTGAACTTCCTTGAGAAGTGCTTCAGTCACAGGATCAGCTGGACGCTCCGTAAGATTCCTGATAAGGAGATTCCTGGTAGTAACAGCTGCAGTTAGCTTCTTGTGTTGACTCTGGTCCTTTGACCTCTTTACACCAGCTCTAATCTTTAATTCTAAGATCCCTCTCTGGGCTGCTGCCAGGGCTTCCTGTTGCTCTTTGGCACTAGCCTCCAAATGCTCAATCTTGTCCTGAGTCCTCTTATCTTCCAGAGTACGAGCTTCGGTGATCCTGACCCACCTAGCTTGACTCTCCTTCAGATACAAATCAGTCCTGGCCTTCTGGAACTGAGCCTCCTTACAGGCATTCTTCAAGATCTGCTCTCCAGCTCTAGCCTTCTTGATATAATCCTCTGACTTCTCAATTCTGGCTAGATGCTCCACTTTCAGCTTCTCTAACCTCTCAATATCCAACCTACCATCACTCCTCTCCCAGAGGGTCTTCTGTAGATCCTGAGTCAGCTTCTCATTTCTCTCTTTCAATTTTTCAAACTCCTCTAAGCTAACAGTTGCTGGAGGTGGTGCTGTGGAAGGTCCAGGCACATCTTCAATAGTGAAGGGCATTCCAGTAATTTGAGCCCTGGCATGAGACCACTTATAGTACTGAGCTGAGGCCACATTATTGCATCTCCCAAGAATGGTTACCCCCTTAGTCTGCACATTGTCCCAGGCCCAGGATGCCTGCCTGACAATAGCCAGATTAGGCTTAATCTCACAGTAAAGAGTCTCAGCCAAGTCTTGTGCCTTAGGAGTGTGGACCAATACATAGCCCAGTTGTCTTTTGAATAGCAGAGGGTTGTAATTGATGCAACCCTTTACTCCTATCAGGGGTACATTGGGAAACTGCCCACAACTGGTAATGATGTCTCTGCTCTTGGTGCTTTGAGTACACCACCTGATATCATCTGAGGTTAAAGCAATAAGTCTCCTAGCCCAGTTCTTTTGCTGATGAGGATTCAGAAATGCATCAGTCTTTGGCAAATGTTTGAGAAGCCAAGTATGGAACAAAGGAGCACACAACCTCACTAATATTCCCCTTTGCTTTTCATTCCTCTGGTGGACAGAGTAGTAGAAATCTCCCAGTAAGGTGGGCACTGGGTTCCTCAGGATGAAAAGATGGATTGCATTCTTGCTAATAAATTTAGGCTCATCTACAAATAATATGACCCCATATATGCTAAGGGCCAATAATGCACAGACTGCCTTCCACTCCCCCATGGAGGCCTTTAGGGTAGCCTGAGAGATCAAGAAATCCAGATGTAGACCAGAGACTCCAGCCTTGGCAGTCATATTCTGCCCAATCAGATAAGGTTCCAGATACAATGCCTTTGCCACTTCTTCATTACTTGGAAAAGCCATCTCAGGGTTGAAGGGGACTCCACCCCTGATAGGTACACCAACCAATGATGAATACTCCTCTAATAAAGGTCCCAGCTGAAAGTCTTGAAAAGTGAAACACCTCAGAGGGGGATCATAGAACTGCAAGCAAGTATGAATCAAGCTCCTCTGTGAAGGGTCCAAATCCATAACCACATCAAGTATGCCTCCATAGTATTCTCTGAATAGTGGTATATGGTCTGGAGTAATCAGGGTCTGAATCTTCCTGATGTCAGCTAGTTCAGGCTGGAAGAAATGATAGGAGATGTTGCTCTTCTTAGGTGCCATGTTGTTGAAGAAGAGCTGAGACAGATGCTGATGATGGAGAATAAAAAACTGATGATGGGCCACTGACAGGCTGGTGCAGGTGACTGAAGCAGGTGCTGATGAAGATAGGTCTATGCAGATAAAGGGGTCAAAACCAAGCCAAAATATGATGGATACCCTGAAAAACAAATAAACACATGTTAAGATGATGCAATGAGGATGTATGCAAATGATATGCAAGGGTTTGTGACTGAGCTGGATCTGATCAAGTGCTCTGATATAAGTCCAGGTGTGTTCAAGAAATCCAGATGGAGGTTCATAAGTCCAGTAACTAAGGTGGGGGACTCAAATAGAGAGTCACATGTCCAGGGTTAAAATCACAAGAACTATTCCAACATGGAGTACTCTTAATCAAAACAAAGTAACAGGGTATGTTGAGGTCAAGGGTACCTGCAAACCTGTAAACAGCCCAACCCCCTCACAGGTGATGTTCTAAAACAAGGATCCTCAGACTTGGATCAGTTATGAGAAGTGTAAACACTTCTAACCCGGAGGTACATTGTTTACAATAACCATAAAAGATCCTCCTATAATTCACCTCAGTTTCTGAAGGTCAAAACTAAAGGTTATCCAGACTTAGCAGGCTTCCCAGATAGCCCTAGCACTACAGGAAATCTGTAGCACAGAGTTCTCAAGAAGAAACCCATATCTGAACCGTGTTTCATATTCCCGCACCAGACCGAAATGGAATGGGAAAGAACATGAACCACTCTAGCCTAGGTGTCACTCAGGTCCCAGGTATAGGACCTTAACTCTCAATAGAACACCCACCCACCAAAGCAACAAAACAGATCGAGCCAGCACAGTATGACAGTATGATATATGTAAAGCTGTAAAGAAAGCAGTAAAACAACTGTACATAAAGCAAAAATAAATACAAATACAAGCACAAATAGCACATAACACCCCAGTAAACACAAATCAAACAAGCACTAGGAGGAACCCACAAAAAGAACCAGAAGCCATGGTTGCATTATAAGGCTCCCCAGCAGAGTCGCCAAGCTGTCGCTCCCAAAAGATGAGGCCGGGCTCAAATGTGGTACAGACGCGAACGGTCGGCGAAAGGAGATGCGAGAACACACAGGAGTGAACTCACAGGGAATGAATAGAGTCGCCAGCTAGGCATTTTTATCCCGGAGGAAAGGCAATGCTGCATAGACCTAGAAAAAGATGGATAAGACGGTCGCGAACCAGAGAGACTGAGAAAGGGGGTTGGTTACAACCTGGGAAGGTATTAGCACCCAGATTGTCCGTCGTACTCGACGGGATCCACGCTTAAAAGATTTGTGTTTTAAAGGGGTAGTGTCAGTGCAATCTGTGTATCAAAACTGGAAAGAATGCAAGTGTCAGTGTAAGAACAAGAGTGAAATGCTCAAGACCATGAGGCTAAAAGAATAAAGCTGGAAAGAGGGGGAATATACAGAGACTTTTGTTCGATAACTGTTAAGTTATGCCTACGTATCCTCTCGTGCAATGAGGAAGTCAGAACACCGTAGTTCGACCCAAAGAGACTGAAAGGTGAATTGACTTGTGAACTGCTTACTTGCCTATGCTCAAGTGTATGACCTGTCTGGCTCAGGTGCAAACTGTCTTGCATTAGACGGAAGAAGCAAGTTCTCGTTTGTGAGTGAAGGTGATGAGAAAAAGAATCCCGAAGGAGACGAATATTGTTTGTTTTTGTGTTTTCAGTCTTTTATTGCTTTTGAAAGTTTGTCATAAGTTAATGAGCTTAAGTCTAAACCAATGGATTTAGTAAACTCATCACATCTTCCCTCTGATTAGGGGTAATGAGAATACCTCAAGTGTGAAGTCAGCTTCTCACACTTAATCACCTTTGATGCAGGGTTAAGATCATTAACCTACTTGTGATTATTTAGATGTCTTTGTTGTTTTTGTTTAGTGTTGAGTAATGAGGTTAAGCCATAATCAAAGATTAAACAGACTCATTACACCATCCTAATAGAAGGATAATAGATGAGGGTGTTTAAGCTGAGGAAAGCTCCTCAACTTAATCCATGATTAGGGATTAAACTCATGACAAAACAAGCCTTTGATTAAGTGGATTTTATTTAATGATATGATGATGAAGTGTTTCTAAGGGTTTGTAAGACAACTTGAGGGGGACTTGTCCATTAACACTAGGGTTAGTCCTTCTTAACCAATTAAGGAAGAATTAGAACCCTAATGCAAGGCCCAAGTTACAAGCTTGATGTCTTGATACTTATTAAGTGGATTGATTAAAGGAGTTAAACACATTAAGGGTTTAACACTTAGGATTAAAGTTATACACTCCATCCTAATAGAAGGATGCAGGCATAAGCTTAATCACAAAGCCTTAAAACCTTTAGGGTATAGTCCTTGATTATGAGATGAGAAGAGAAGACTCAAAGAGACACAAAGGTAAAACTAAGAGGGGGACTAATCAAAACCCTAATTATTGTCATGCTTGGTTGTTCCTAAGGTTTGTGAGGTTTACAAGAGAAGTCTTCAATGGAATCACCAGGAAGCAGATGAAAGGATCAGGAGAAGCAAAGTAACTTGCTTCATTGAAGAAGACAAGTCACTTGAGGAAAGAAAATGAGAAGAGAAAGAAAGAGCAAGCTCAAACTTAAACACATAACAAAATGCAGCATGGATGCATAAAAGAGATGAAAATAAGTTGTGAGAAGTGAAGGCAAATTCACTTCTCAAAGTTACTTACCACCTGAAAAGTTAGTGAAAGAAATGCAATGCAATGAAAAATGAGATGGAATGGCATGATGCAAACCAAAACCAGAAGCATTTATGAGATTATAATGATGTTATGAAGTGCTACAAACATGAAACAACACATGGGGATGATCATACAAACTTATGGATGCAAATGAAGCAAGTTAAGAACCATGATCATACATGAAATGTTATGAAGTGCAAATGGCATACAACATGGCAAATGCAAGATGCAATGATCAAACATGTTTACAATATGTCTTAAGATGTTAAATGAATCAAATGGATGCACAAAATGCTATGGCAAGTCAAGGTATGCAAGCAAATGCAAGATGGATGCAAATGAAAGACAAATTAGGGTTTATGATCAATGCATCAAACAAAACCCAAAATCAGAAGCAAAAATCAAGATAAAAAATTGAAAATGCATTCAAAGGAACCCTAAATCTATACTAACTCACTGCCCAAAGGAGAGGTTCCAACTCTTAACCTAATGTAAGTTATGAATTTCCTAAGTTTTCTAGGGTTTTAGGGTACCTTAACAAGAAAAATGCCAAACAAATGGAAAATGAAAGATCAAATCATGCCCATTTAATCTTACAAACTACATGTTAAACACAATGCAATGCAAAAAGAATCAAAGTCCAACTCTCAATGGTTAGGCAGAAATGATTTTTGGAAGTTTGGATCAAAATAATGCTTTGAAAATGAATTAATTCCATAGAAAATTATCAAAATGCATCAAGATCAAAAAAGAAATTTGGTTTGAGGGTTGGACAATGTTTCTAAATGGTTTTAAATGTTTCATGAATTTTTTGGTGATTTTTAAATACCTAAAAGTATTTTTAATTAATTAATTCTCATTAATTAATTAAAAATAAATTTTTAAATATTTAAAATTATTTTTTGAATGCAAAAAATAAAAATAAAAATGTTTTTGGTTTCTGAAATTAAATAAAAGTTTGTACAAAAAATTTCAGAATTTTTAAAATGATTTTGCTATTTTAAAATAAATGAACAAAAGAAATACAAAATAAATGAATTAAAATGAAAATAAAGTAAGTAAACGCATTGGACGGATCAGATTGAGACTGGGGAGAGGGCTGTTGACTGCGTGCGCAATCCTAAGGTCCACATTCAAACTTCCTAATTTTTGATTTATGAATTAATTAATCCAGATTAATAAAGTCAACTTGGATTAGGGCAAAATGGAGTGATCCTGGGCGTCCAAACACGCGCGAGTCAACACATCCAAGGGACCAAATTCAAACTTTAATTAATGACAGAGTTTAACCCTAATTATTTTCAGGTGGCCGGAGAAGACCTCCGGTCGTCTTCTCCGGTGGGAACCCCACCTGAAAATCTCCAAAATCCTCAAAACCTCACTAAAATGAAATCTAAAAGAACAAAAATCATCCCCACATCCCCCTGAATCAAAACCCTAACTCAAAACTCATTTATCTTTCATCAATCATATGAATCGAAAGCAAACATTTTTAGGTCAGAAAAGTTTCAGAGTAAGATTAAATGCTTATTTCTCAACCATTTTCAAAACCAAGAACATCAGAGTGATCAGTGAATCATGAAGAACAACTTAGGAACTTAAAAATCCATTTCTGGAAAAAAAAGTTCATGAAGCTACCTGAGTTTGAAGCTTTTCAATATGGAACTTTCTGACCTCTTCTCTTTGTGCAATCCACTCCTTTTAGGCCCCTGATGAAGTCCTGATGCTTAGAAAGAGTTTGTGATGGCTAGTTTGGGAGTTTGCAGCAGTTCTGTTCAAGGTCAAGTGAGAATCGTGTTTGTGATTCTATGGCTTTCAGGCTGTTTTGAGAGTTGGTTTGTGTTCAGTGAAGCATGGTGAGATGGTTCATGAAGTTTGTTTGTGTGTTTGTGGCCTGTGGGATGAGTTTCGAATGCTTTTGCTCAAGAGGGTGAAAAATGAGAATGTTGTGTTGTGGCTGGTTTCAGGCTTGCTTGTTCTTATGTTTAGCTTGCATTTGATTAACATAAACAATTCCCATTGGTCAGATGACATGACATGTGCTTTATTGATTGGTATGGGTGCTTTTGCTAAAAGGTCAAGTTTTGTGTAAGAGAAGCATGGGCAACTTGCTAGCCTAGTACAAGGAGGGTGTGTTGCACAGCATGATGAGGGAAAAGGCCTAGGAGGGTTCAACATACTAGCCAGCAAGTGGAGGAGAAGCTATCATGACTTTTGCAACTTGGTTCACTTTGGTTCTTATGAAAGAAACTTGATCCATGGGCCATGAAACATGTGATTCCTTGGGTGCATTCTGAACTTTAGATGTTGTGTGATCATGTTGTGTGGATTAGAAGCCCATTTGATGACTTAATTGGCCTTGAGAAGTGAATTTGCAACTTTGCCTCTTTGATGCATGACTTGAAATTTAGTGATTTTTGCCAACTTTGACAAACCATAACTTTTAATCCAAAATGAATTAGGTCATGTTCTTGTACTTTTTGAAAAGGGAAAGATCTATTCTACAACTTTCATGACCAAAGTTTTTCCATTTGAAGCTTTTTTGAATCAAAAAGTAAGGGTTGAAAAAGTTGCTTAAAATGACATTTTCATTAAAAGTCAAACTTGCCCAAAAAGTCAACTTTGCAAAAGAATTGAAATCCTTCAATTTTGTGAACTTACAACCTCTTCTATGATCAAATAAAGATCATATACAATCAAAATGATGAAGAACCCCCTTTGGTTGGGTCATTGAGGGCCTCAGAGTCCCTGATTTTGCACTGACTTGTTTGAAAAGTCAACTCTTGATCAGATGACTTCCCCATGGAATTTCTTAATGAAAATTGATATGCATACTCCCTATACCATATAGAGACCAATAGAAACAAGAATGACCAAAAAATTTGGAGTTATGGCCTCTGAAACCAAAACCCTAATTCTAGGTCATCTGTGCAGTCCAGCCTGGCTCTGCTTCCATACCAATCCCAGTTCTTGTGATTCTTTGGCATTCTTGACTTTGAGAGGATATAATATGATACTTGAACACACATGGACCTCTTTGAAGTGATTGATGACCTTTGGAGTGGCTCAAGAAGTTCTTGGATTGCTCGGATCACAAACCCTAGATGCAGATGACTTAGAAACAATGCAGTGAATCAAAATGCAATATGAGATGCTATGATTGTGTTTATGCATATGAAAAGATCACAAGCCATGGTGTGAATGGGTGAGGGCAAATTTGGGGTGTTTACACTATAGACCCCACCTTCATCCAGAGATCAACATCCCTGTTAATGTGCAAGGGACTCCCACTGCAGGCAGAGTGTTACAAGAAGACCCCCAGGAAGATCAATTTATAGTGATGGGAGCTGGGGAGGAAGCCTATGACAGACGGCTAGATGAGATTGCTGAGAAATTAAGATCCCTGGAGTCTCAAAACTCCTTGGGTTTTGATGTCATGGACATGGGCTTAGTGGACGGGGTCAGGATTCCCCACAAATTTAAACCTCCGTGCTTTGAGAAGTACAACGGGACTTCCTGTCCACGGACCCACTTGCAATCCTTTCTGGGGAGGCTGAAGGCATATACCATGGACGAAAAGCTATGGATGTTTTATTTTGAGGATAGCTTAACAGGAGCTTCAAGGGAGTGGTACTCTCATTTGACTAGAGCAACCATCAGGTGCTGGAAGGACTTGGCTGAGACCTTTATCAGACAATACCAGTATAATTTGGATATGGCTCCCAACAGGACCCTCCTGATGGGAATGTCACAATCATCTAGAGAAAGCTTTCGAGAGTACGCCAGAGGTGGAGACAACTTGCTGCTGCTGTCCAGCCACCCATGTCAGAGAGGGAGATGGCTGATATGTTTATGAACACCCTCCAAGGGACATACATTGACAGGCTAGCTGCCTTTTCTTCTACCAGCTTTGCAGACGTGGTCATAGCCGGGGAAAGAATTGAGAGCCTGTTAAAGAAGGGAAAAATTTCTGACAACGGTGCCAGCTCGTCCAGCAATCCAAGAAAGCCTTTTGTAGGCCCGAGAAGAACTGGTGAAACTAATGCTATCCATACCAGCAGGGGCAGACCCCAATATGTTCATAGGTCTGTGGCAGCAGTTACCATTCCCGCTCCAATTCATCCACAACCAGCTTATCAACCACAACAACAAAATTACCAGCAACAAACTCCTTATCCTCCTCAGATAAACTACAACAACGCCAGCGGCAACAATCAGCAAAGACCATTTCAACAGAGACCTTCTCAGGCCAATAGGGTGATCGATCCGATCCCTATGCCTTATGCCACATTACTGCCACAACTCCTGAAACTCAACCTGGTTGAGCTAAGGACATTGGCACCTCCAGATCCTGCCAGTCTGCCCAGAAATTATGACGCCAGCGCCAGATGTGCTTTTCACTCGAATGCACCTGGCCACAGTACAGAGAAGTGCAGAGCTTTGCACATGAAGGTACAAGACTTGGTAGATTCCAAAGCTCTAAACTTTGCACCACCACCAAATGTTAACAAGAACCCTATGCCAAACCACGGAGGCCCCAGAATCAATGCTATCGAAGAAGACAAGCCGTCTTACTTGATAACCAGTGTGGGTCAGATTCGGACACCCTTGGTAGAGATTAAAGCTCAACTCTTTGAATGTCAGATGTTCCCGGGATGTGAGCTAGGGTGTGCTTATTGCAACATTTCAGTGAATGGGTGTGATAACTTGAGAGATGGCATAGATGGTCTCATCCAAAGTGGCCTGCTTCAAATCACAACATCAGTACCTACCAATCCAGCAATCTCCTTAACAACAGTTCCCGAGTCTTCTATAACTGCAACAACCATTGTTCCAAACAACTCTCCAGTCTCATCAACAAATGCTTTATCTGTTACTTCAGCGGACCAAATGTCAACTAACATCCCTTCTACAACTTCAGCACCCCTTCACGCAGAATCTCCTACAACAACAACACCCATTCTTCCAACAATGTCTCCTACAACTTCAATGGCAAATGTCTCAACAGTTACAATTTATTATGATCCTGCCAATGATTCTGCCTACAACTCACAAAATGCCACTCCTATCAGAGCACCGGTCACAATATACTATGATCCACAGACTATCATGGTCCCTTCTGCAGCTGCCATCAGTCCAGTCACTATCACAGTGCCTGGGCCAGTACCTTATGAAAGCAATAATGCCATCCCTTGGCATTACGGCTCCGATCTATACTGCGAAGGACAGAAAATCACTCTTGAATCATCAACTTCTTCACCACAAATAGACAATGTGGGGGGAGGCAGAGGCTTCACTCGAAGCGGACGTCTCTTTGCCCCGAAAATTCCAAGACCCAGTGCCGAAGCAGAAGCTGCTGCCAAGGCAAAAGGGAAGAGCATGGTGCAAGAAGAACAAATTGCTAAAGAAGTTTTGAAAACCCCTTTTGATCAAGAGGTTTATGAATTCATGAGAATCATCAAGAAAAGTGATTACAAGATAGTGGACCAGCTTCACCAGACGCCTTCCAAGATCTCTATTCTATCATTGCTTATGTGCTCCGAGGCTCATCGGAACGCACTACTAAAAGTCTTGCACGCAGCTTATGTGCCAGAAGAGATCACCGTCAACCAGTTGGAAGCTGTGGTTGGAAATGTTAATGCTAGTAACGGACTAGGATTTACCAACACTGATTTGACTACGGAAGGTCGCAATCATAACAAGGCTTTGCACATTACCATGGAATGTAAGGGTGCAGTTCTTTCCCATGTGCTGGTAGACACAGGATCATCCCTCAATGTCTTACCTAAAAAGGCCCTTGTGAAGCTGGAATATGAAGGATTGGCGTTACGTCCCAGTAACTTGGTAGTGAGAGCCTTTGACGGCTCTAAGAGATCAGTTCTGGGAGAAATTGAGTTGCCTGTAACGATTGGCCCACAAACTTTCAAAACGACCTTCTACGTGATGGACATTCAGCCTGCCTACAACTGTTTGTTGGGTAGACCATGGATTCATGCCGCTGGCGCAGTTACGTCTACCCTTCACCAGAAGTTAAAATTCGAATGGGAGGGCCAAGTCGTTACTATTTGTGGAGAGGAAGATATTTTTGTTAGCCATCTGGCTACATATAAATACATTGAGGTGGATGGGGAGATCCACGAAACGATGAGTCAAGGGTTTGAGGCCCTGAATGTTAATGAAACATCTGCTGTACTTGGGACTTCCATGGCATCCTACCAGCAAGCCAGGAAGGTTGTTGAGGAGGGGAATGCTCAAGGCTGGGGCAAACTGTTGCCTGTGGAGAAGAAAGAGGATAGATTTGGGTTGGGTTACAAACCAACTCAATAAGATCAAGCAGAGGCTGCTAAGAAGCCCAACTTTGTTAGTGGGGGGATGCTCACCCCTGATGCTGTCAACAACTTGGAAGATGAGTCGGAAGATGACCGCAACCTGGAGAGTTGGATACGTCCAAAGATCCCGGGGAGCAGTATCTCAAACTGGTCTTCCCAGGAAATTATAAGAGTTACTTCTGCAGAGTAATTATTATTTCCTGTATTTTTAAGCATGCATCAAGTCTTGCATCTTGCCCAAGATGACAAGACTCATTTTGTAATCGGGCTATCTGTAATTTTGTGCAAATATATCAATCAATGATAATCAGACATCTTTTGCAAATGAGTCTTTTTCTTTTCCGCTCACTGTTTTTCCATTTTCCTTTTTGTACAAAATAAATGGCAATGTTTTCAAAATGACAACTTTATTTCACTTTTTCTAAACAAGATTAAAATCAATCACTGAAATGAACAATCTGAACCCTTGCAGAGAGTGCCTTCCAGACCGCACCGACAACAACACAGCTATGGCTTCGTATGACTTTGACAATCCAATCAATCAAGCTGATGAAGGGGTTGAAGAAGAGTACGAGCTTCCTGAAGAGCTAGCCAGATTGTTGAGACAAGAGGAGAAAGTTATTACTCCTCATCAGGAGGAGGTAGAAACGATTAATCTTGGTACAAATGAAGATGTGAAAGAGGTTAAGATCGGGGCCTGCTTACAAGACTCAGTGAAGAGACAACTGATTGACCTGCTTCAGGAATATGTGGATGTGTTTGCTTGGTCTTATCAAGATATGCCAGGGTTGGACACCGACATTGTTATGCAAAGGCTGCCTTTAAGAGAAGATTTCCCGCCCGTTAAACAAAAACTGCGCCGCACTCGGCCAGACATGGCAATGAAGATCAAGGAAGAGGTGCAAAAGCAGTGGGACGCCGGGTTCCTTGTTGTAACCAGCTATCCACCGTGGGTTGCTAATATTGTACCTGTGCCTAAGAAAGACGGCAAAGTAAGGATGTGTGTTGACTACCGGGATCTGAATAGAGCCAGCCCGAAAGATGACTTCCCATTACCTCACATCGATGTATTGGTTGACAATACGACTCAGTTCTCGGTATTCTCCTTCATGGACGGATTTTCAGGATACAATCAGATCAAGATGTCACCTGAAGACATGGAGAAGACAACCTTCATCACGCCCTGGGGCACGTTCTGTTACAAGGTAATGCCATTCGGGTTGAAGAACGCTGGTGCAACATATCAACGGGCTATGGTGACATTATTCCACGATATGATCCATAAAGAAATCGAATGTTATGTGGATGACATGATTGCCAAGTCCCTCACTGAAGAAGACCACCTGGTGAATCTGCTGAAGCTATTCAAGCGTCTGAGGAAGTACCAACTAAAGCTGAACCCCAACAAGTGCACATTCGGGGTGCGATCTGGTAAACTGCTGGGCTTTATTGTAAGCGAGAAAGGGATTGAAGTTGACCCTGATAAAGTCAAAGCCATTCAAGAAATGCCTGCACCAAAGTCTGAAAAATAAGTTTGAGGGTTTCTAGGTAGATTGAACTACATCTCAAGGTTCATATCTCACCTTACAGCAACCTGTGAACCCTTGTTCAAGCTGTTAAGAAAAGAACAGAAGGTCAGGTGGAATGAAGACTGCCAGAGGGCTTTTGACAAAATCAAAGAATACCTGCAAGAACCACTAATCTTTATGCCTCCAGTTGAAGGAAGACCTCTGATAATGTACTTGACAGTATTAGAAGAGTCAATGGGGTGTGTGTTGGGCCAGCATGACGAGTCTGGTCGAAAAGAGTATGCAATATACTACCTGAGCAAAAATTTTACCGACTGTGAACAACGTTATTCACTGCTCGAGAAAACTTGTTGTGCTTTAGCGTGGGCTGCTCGCCGACTGAGACAGTATATGTTGACCCACACCACTTTATTGATTTCAAAGATGGACCCAGTTAAGTACATTTTTGAGAAGCCAACACTTACCGGACGGGTTGCAAGATGGCAAATGATTCTCACGGAATATGACATCCAGTACACCTCTCAGAAAGCCATCAAGGGCAGTGTATTGTCTGAATATCTTGCTGAGCAACCTATTGATGACTACCAGCCTATGAGATTTGACTTCCCTGATGAAGACATCATGTTCATAAAAGCGAAAGATCATGAAGAGCCTGTTCATACTGAAGGGCCTGACCCGGAAGAAGAATGGACTATGATGTTTGATGGGGCTGTTAACATGAATGGTCGGGGTGTTGGTGCAGTGCTCATTACACCTAAGGGAGTTCACATGCCTTTCTCGGAAAAACTCACCTTCAACTGCACTAACAACGAAGCTGAATACGAAGCTTGCATTATGGGTCTTGAGGAAGCCATTGACCTCAGGATCAAGACATTGACTGTATTCGGAGATTCAGCTCTGGTAGTTAATCAAACCAACGACAAATGGTACACCCACCAGGACCATCTGATACCTTACAGGGATTATACAAGGAGGTTATTGACTTTATTCACAACGGTCAAGCTTGAGTATATCCCTCGGGACGAGAATCAGTTTGCAGATGCTCTGGCTACCATTTCATCTATGATCAAAGTTCAAGCTGTCAACTTTGTACCGCAGATTTCAGTGTCCAGACTTGACAGACCAGCATATGTATTTGCAGCGGATATTGTCAAAGATGATAAGCCTTGGTTCCATGACATTAAGTGCTTCTAGGAGGATCAAACATACCCATCTGGGGCATCTTCCAATGATAAGAAGACTTTTGAGATGGCTTGCTGGTAGTTTCTTTCTGAACACTGATGGTTCCCTGTACAAGAGAAACTTTGACATGGTACTCCTCAGATGCGTTGATAGAACAGAGGCAGACTTGTTGATGCACGAGGTGCACGAAGGATCCTTTGGTACCCATGCGGGAGGGCATGCCATGGCTAAGAAGTTGCTAAGATCAGGTTATTACTGGATCACAATGGATGCCGACTGTTGTGCCTACGCCAGAAAATGCCATAAATTCCAGATTTATGCGGATAAGGTGCATGTGCCTCCCAATCCTTTGAATGTGATGTCATCACCTTGGCCCTTTGCTATGTGGGGCATTGATATGATCGGCAAGATTGAACCGACTGCCTCAAACGGCCACAGATTCATCCTGGTTGCCATTGACTATTTCACCAAGTGGGTTGAAGCAGCCTCATATGCAAATGTTACAAGGCAAGTGGTAGCCAGATTTCTGAAGAGAGATATCATCTGTCGGTATGGAGTGCCCGAGCGAATCATTACTGACAATGGTTCTAATTTAAACAACAAAATGATGGCAGAGCTATGCCGGGACTTCAAGATCCAACACCACAATTCTTCTCCTTACAGGCCTAAGATGAATGGCGCTGTTGAGGCAGCTAATAAGAATATCAAGAAGATTGTGCAGAAGATGTTAGTTACGTACAAAGACTGGCATGAGATGCTACCATTTGCCTTGCATGGGTACCGCACGTCAATCAGAACATCCACTGGGGCAACACCGTATCAGCTTGTGTATGGTATGGAGGCAGTCCTACCTGTTGAAGTTGAATTACCCTCCCTACGGGTATTGATGGATGTTAAGCTGAACGAAGCAGAATGGGTCCGGTCCCGATACGAACAATTAAGTCTGATTGAAGAGAAAAGATTGGCTGCGATCTGTCATGGGCAGTTGTATCAGAAAAGAATGAAGAGAGCCTTTGATCAGAAAGTTAGGCACCGAGAGTACCAAGTAGGAGATCTTGTGCTGAAGAGAATCCTCCCTCCTCATACAGACCACAGGGGCAAATGGACTCCGAATTATGAAGGACCATTCGTGGTAAAGAAAGTTTTCTCTGGTGGAGCACTAAAGCTCAGCACCATGGATGGTGAAGACTTCCCATCCCCTGTGAATTCAGATACAGTTAAAAAATACTTCACATAAAATGACCCGCTGGACATAAAAACAGAATGTAAGTCCAGGCAAAAACAGGGCATCCCGGCGAGTCAAAAACAGAATAAAAGACTCGGGAAAAAATAAGGGAAAATAAACAAAAGAATGTACACCCGCTGAGTTGAAAAGCCGCATTGGACAACTCGGGCAAAAATGGGTATCCCGATGGATTGAAAACCCGAAAGGGCGATCCATGCAAAATAAGGGAATAAGCGAACAACTTCATTCTGAATTCATCTGTATCACCTACAAAAACCTCGAAAGGATCGAGCTTCTGTCAGAATCAACCTTCTTCAGAAAGCAAGACGAGAAGAACGTCAAAAGTCATACGAGTCATAGCAAAAGAGGAAGCTCCTTAAAGCGTCGTCAACATTGCCAGCATTTTGTTTCTCAATTTGTAACAATCTCCTCATTTCAGGAGATATGTTTCTTTGACTGTATCTTACCAATTCAGGGCATATGAATTAATAAAAACAGATTTTCAGTCAAGTTTCACCTCGTACACTTCATCTTATTTGCAAAGAATGTCTGGTGTCTTTAAAATATTGATTGCATGAATACAGATGCTTATCTTTAAAAATAAAATACGTGCTTGCAGGAAATATACTTACTCCCGGGAGTGTCTGAACTCCTATGATGGAATCCGGTAAAAGATACCTCGGGATTACTTGTACGTTTTCCTATCTTTGCAGGGTTGCGGATATCCAAAGCACAACATGGGGCATGAAAGCTTCATCCCAGCAAGATGGCAAATCAGTATTCACTCAGCCTTAGCACCCGAAGTGCTCTCTCCCCAGCTGAGTTTCCTCTTGTTACTTCCCCCAACCGAGTTGCCGATCATTCTTCCTCAGCCAAGCACAAACGCCAGGGAACTGCTTCCCCACAGAGTCTCAGCCTCTATCCAGAAGAGCAACACACAAAGGAATCACAACAGAATGAAGAAAGCTCCTACAAACCCCAGCTGGGTCCCCCAATTTACAGGAATAGGTCTATCATTGACCCATTTCCCCAAGCAGAATCATTTCATCAGATCTACCGACGATCTCATCCCCAGCTGGAATATTCACTTAAAGCAGATCGGCCAGAGATCTTCACAGCATCGGGACTCGAATCCCGGTTTGGTATCTTTGCATAATCATGGCATTTGCATCATATTCACCCCAAAGCGTAGCATTCCGTTTAATACGGAGCATTACGGCAGAAATCAAACATATTGCATAATCATAAGCCATGTTTTGAATCAAGCACTTGTGAATAATGACAATCCATCAACAATATACGGAATTCCCCCCAGATTCCCCAGCAAAAGCAGTTGCCTCCCATTCTCCCAAACACCAGTATATACTCCTTATGGCACCCGTCCGTGTTATATCCCCAGCAGAAAGCCAAAGACATCCTCTTTGCACTCACAGATATGTATATACATAACTTCCTTGACATCCGTCCATGTCATTTTCCCCAGTACAGTAACATAAACACTTTGTATATCAGATATTTGTTTATACTATACTCTTCTCCTTTTGACACTCGTCCGTGTCACCCTCCCCAGCAGGTTAAATACCCGTCTGTACTCATGCTTATTACTCTTATTTTACTTATACAGATACTCGTCCGTATCTTGTATACACCAGTTATATCCCCGCAGATTCAACACTAGTCCTTGTTCTTTGTTAACCAGTTGGTACTGGTTCGTACCATCATCTCAGAACATGCGTCAAGCGTTTGTTTCTACCTGATACTCGTCCGTATCATAGTCTTAAGGATGCTCGTCCGCATCTTTAATCCATACACTGTGTCAAACACTTTTGTCTTCTTGAATATAGACACTCGTCTGTGTCCATTATTCCCCGGAAGAGTCCCTTCAGATTCAACACTCTTCTGTGTTCTCTGTTAACAAGTTGATACTCGTCCGTATCATCATCTCTGAACACATGTCAGTATTTGTTTCTACTTGATACTCGTCCGTATCGTAGTCTTAAGGATGCTCGTCCGCATCTTTAATCTATACACATCTAAACACTTATACTTTTTGTTTTTGGATGTAAACACTCGTCCGTGTTTACTACTCCCCAGTAGATTGCCCACAAAGCAATTTCTTTTTTATCTGACATTCGTCCTATGTCATGATAAACCTTGAGAGCAGCCGTACCCTGCTAGGTGGTCGTCCTCCACCTCTTGATGATCGTCCCTCATCATGCTCATCCGATGGCTGTCCCCATCGTTGATTTTCTATCCGACATTCGTCTTATGTCGTGATATTTAGCAGCCGTCCCCTGCTAGGTGATCGTCCTTCACCTTTTTGATGATCGTCCTTCATCATTTTATCCAATGGCCGTCCCCATTGTTGATTTTGGTTATCTGACATTCGTCCTATGTCATGGTAAACCTTGAGAGCAGCCGTCCCCTGCTAGGTGGTGGTCCTCCACCTCTTGATGGTCGTCCTCCATCATGCTCGTCCGATGGTCGTCCCCATCGTTGACCTTTTATCCGACATTCGTCCTATGTCGCGATATTTTCGGCAGCCGTACCCTGCCAGGTGGTCGTCCTCCACCTTAGATGATCGTCCCTCATCTTATCCCCAACAGAGCAGCCGTCCCCTGCTAGGTGATCGTCCTTCACCTTTGATGATCGTACCTCATCATCTGTTTATTTCATTTATTCTTTAACCTGATGGCCGTCCCCGTCGTGGTCCCTTTTCTTTTTAGCCCGATGGCCGTCCCCATCGTTACTTGCATTACTTTATGAACTTGATGGCCGTCCCCGTCATGTTTCATTTAATCCCCAGAGAATCTTACAACTTTATCTTGATGGCCGTCCCCATCATGGTTCTTTTTTATCCCCAGCATGTCGGCCGTCCCCGTCATTGCTCTTTACCCAGCAGTCATCCTCTGCTCGACGGTCGTCCTCCGTCGCCCACACTTTACAATATACTTTATTTTCCTTTACAATCTATATCTCTTTTCTTCTTCATTCTGTGAGTGCAAATTTTGGACTGTCTTTGGTATTCAACCACAAGTTATCTTGTTAGCCTGTTAAGCCGTTGCTTACATCCTGCACAGCTAACTCATGTTTGAATCGGGGCAGCTGTAAACACCCCAAATTTTCCCTCACCCATTCACACCATGGCTTGTGATCATTTCATATGCATAAACTCAATCATAGCATCTCATACCACATTTTTGATTCACTGCATTGGTTCTAAGTCATCTGCATCTAGGGTTTGTGATCTGAGCAATCCAAGAGCTTCTTGAGCCACTCCAAAGGCCATCAATCACTTCAAAGAGGTCCATGTATGTCCAAACATCATATTATATCCTCTCAAAGTCAAGAATGTCAAAAAAATCACAAGAACTAAGAATGGTATGGAAGCAGAGCCAGGTTTGACTGCACAGATGACCTAGAATTAGGGTTTTGGTTTCAAAGGCCATAACTCCAATTTTTTTGGTCATTCTTGTTTCTATTGGTCTCTATATGGTACAGGGAATATGCATATCAATTTTCATGAAGAAATTCCATGGGGAAGTCATCTGATCAAGAGTTGACTTTTCAAGCAAGTCAGTGCAAAATCAGGGCATCTGAGGCCCCCAATGACCCAACCAAGGGGTGTTCTTCATCATTTTGATTGTATATGATCTTTATTTGATCATGGAAGATGTTGGAAGTTCACAAAATTGAAGAATTTCAAGTCTTTTGCAAAGTTGACTTTTTGGGCAAGTTTGACTTTTAATGAAATTGTCATTTTAGGCAACTTTTTCAACCCTTATTTTGTTGATTCAAAAAAGCTTCAAATGGAAAAACTTTGGTCATGAAAGTTGTAGAATAGATCATTCCCTTTTCAAAAAGTACAAGAACATGACCTAATTCATTTTGGATCAAGAGTTATGGCTTGTCAAAGTTGGCTAAAATCACAAAATTTCAAAGTTTCCACCAAAGAGGCAAAGTTGCAAATTCACTTCTCAAGGCAAATTAAGTCATCAAATGCATTTCTAAACTTCACCACATGATCACACAAGTCCTAAAAGTAAGATTGCACCCAAAGAATCACATGTTTTTATGGCTTATGGAGCAAGATATTTCATAAAGATCAAAAGCAAGGCAAGTTGCAAAACTCATCATAGTTTCTCATCCACTTGCTTGCTAGCTTGCTGAACCATCCTAGGCCTTTCCCTACATCATGCTGCGCAGGACACACTCTTTGTCCTTGGCTAGAAAGTAGCCCATACTTCTCTTACACCAACTTTGACATTTTGGCAAAAAGACCCATACCAATCAATAAAGCACACATCACTTCATCTGACCAATGGCAATTGTTTATACAAAGAAAAAGCAAGCCAAAGCAACAAGAACACAAGCCTGAAACACTCCATAACTCAGCATTCTCATTTTCCCCTCCATTTTGCAAGAGCCTTCGAAACTCTCAGCACAAGCCATAAACACACAAACAAACTTCACAAACAATCTCACCATGCTTCACTGAACACAAAACACCCTTCACCATAGCCAGAAACTCAAAGAATCAAAAACACGATCACCACCTGCCATTGAACAGAACTCCTGCCATCTCTCAAACCAGCCATTGCAAACTTCAAACAAACATTGCAAGCTTCTTAGGGGGATCATTGGAGTGCATTTGAGCCAAAGAAACAGCCAGAAAGCTCCTGAATCGAAAGCTTCAGTTCAGGTAGTCAACTCAAAACTTTTTTCCAGAAACATGTTTTTAAGTTCTTAATAGCTTCCATGCACTCCCCTGATCATGAATATGTGCTTACTTTTGAAAATGGTTGAGAAACCAGGATGTATGCACTGTCTGAAACTTTTGCCCTAAAAAATGTTTGATTCGATTCTCTCTGTTTTTGAATGATAAATGTTGTTTGATTGAGGGGTTTGATTCGTTTTTAAGTGGGGATGAATTTTGGGTAGTTATATTTTGTTTTGGATGCGTGTAGAGAGAGTTTGAAAAATGATATGGCCGGAGAAGACGACCGGAACAGTGTTCCGGTCGCCTGAAAGTGATTAGGGCAGGATTAGGGCTTAATCATTTAATTAGCCAGGTTTGAATGTCAGCCCTTGGATATGGCGCCAGGTCAATTCGCGCGCGTGCATGTTTGAATCTTAGCCTTTGGATGCGCATACTTTTCTTTTTTCAGATTAAATCCAATTTTATTTTCTTTTTATTTCATTTAATTTGTCCATTTATTTAAAAATAGCAAAACCTTTTCAAAAATTCTGAAATTTTTTATACAAACTTTTATTTAATTTCAGAAACCAAAAACATTTTTATTTTTATTTTTTGCATTAAAAAATATTTTTAAATCATTTAAAAGTTTATTTTTAATTAATTAATGAGAATTAATTAATTAAAAATACTTTTAGGTATTTAAAAATCACCAAAAAATTCATGAAACCTTCATAATCATTTAGAAACATTGTCCAACCCTCAAACCAAATTTCTTTTTTGATCTTGATGTCTTTTGAGAATTTTCCATGGAATTAATTCATTTTCAAGGCATTATTTTGATCCAACCTTCAAAAAATCATTTCTGCCTAACCATTGAGAGTTGGACTTTGATTCTTCTTGCATTGCATTTTGTTTAGCATGTAGTTTGTGAGATTAAATTGGCATGATTTGATCTTTCATTTTCCATTTGTTTGACATTTTTCTTGTTAAGGTACCCAAAAACCCTAGAAATTTTAGGAAATTCATAACTTTTATTAGGTTAAGAGTTAGAACCCCTCCTTTGGGCAATGAGTTTGTGTAGGGTTAGGGTTCCTTTGAATGCATTTTCAATTTTTTATCTTGATGTTTGCTTCTGATTTTGGTTTTTGTTTGATGCATTGGTCATAAACCCTAATTTGGGCTTCCTTTTGCATCCATCTTGCATTTGCATTTATAACTTGACTTGCCATAGCAATTTGTGCATCCATTTGATTCATTTGACATCTTAAGACATATTGTAAACATGTTTGATCATTGCATCTTGCATTTGCCATGTTGTATGCCATTTGCATTCCATAACTTTTCATGTATGATCATGGTTCTTAACTTGCTTCATTTGCATCCATAAGTTTGTATGACCATCCCCATGCCTTGTTTCATGTTTACATCATCCCATAGCATCATTAACATCATGTATGTGCTTCTGGTTTTGATTTGCATCATGTCATTTCATCTCATCTTGCATTACATTGCATTTCTTTCACTAACTTTTCAGGTGGTAAGTCACTTTGAGAAGTGAATTTGCCTTCACTTCATAACTTCTTTTCATCTCTCTGATGCATCATTGCTGCATTTTATCTTGTGTTTGAGATTGAGCTTGCTCTTTCTTCTTCTTCTTACTTTCTTTCCTCAAGTGACTTGTCTTCTTAAATGAAGCAAGTTACTTTGCTTCTCTCTGCTCCTTTCATCTGCTTCCTGGTGGTTCCTCTGAAGATTTCTCTTGTAAACCTCACAAACCTTAGGAACAACCAAGCATGACAATGATTAGGGTTTTGATTAGTCTCCCCACTTAGTTTTACCTTTGTGTCTCATTGAGTCTTCTCTTCTCACCTCATAATCAGGGACTAAACCCTAAAGGCTTTAAGGCTTTGTGATTAAGCTTATGCCTGCATCCTTCTATTAGGATGGAGTGTATAACTTTAATCCTAAGTGTTAAACCCTTAATGTGTTTAAATCTCTTAATCAATTCACTTAATGATCATCAAGACATCACACTTGTAACTTGGGCCTTGCATTAGGGTTCTAATTCTTCCTTAATTGGTTAAGAAGGACTAACCCTAGTGTTAATGGACAAGTCCCCCTCAAGTTGTCTTACAAACCCTAAAAATCACTTCATCATCTTATCATTAATTAAAATCCACTTAATAAAGGCTTTGTTTTGTCATGAGTTTAATCCCTAATCATGGATTAAGTTGAGGAGCTTTCCTCAGCTTAAACACTCTCATCTATTATCCTTCTATTAGGATGGTGTAATGGGTCTGTTTAATCCCTGATTATGGCTTAATCTCATTACTCAACACTAAACAAAAAACCCAAAAAACATTTAATTAATCACAAATAGGTTAATGATCTTAATCCTACATCAAAGGTGATTAAGTGTGAAAAGCTGACTTCACACTTAAGGTATTCTCATTACCCCTAATCAGAGGGAAGATGTGATGAGTTTACTAAATCCATTGGTTTAGACTTAAGCTCATTATCTTATGACAAACTTCAAAAAGCAATAAAAGATTGAAAACTCAAAAACAAACAATAATCGTCTCCTCCGAGATTCTTTTCTCATCTCACTCACTCATAAACGAGAACTTGCTTCTTCCGTCTAATGAAAGACAGTTTGCACCTGAGCCAGACAGGTCATACACTTGAGCATAGGCAAGTAAGAAGTTCACAAGTCAATTCACCTTTCAGTCTCTTTGGGTCGAACTACGGTGTTCTGACTTCCTCATTGCACGAGAGGATACGTAGGCATAACTTAACAGTTATCGAACAAAAGTCTCTGTATATTCCCCCTCTTTCCAGCATTATTTTCTTAGCCTCATTATCATGAGCATTTCACTCCTGTCCTTACACTGACACTGTATATATTACACTTCACTTCTTTTACACTGACACCTGTACATCCTTTTCCAGCTCTTTTATACACAAATTACACTGACACTACCCCTTTGAAACACAAATCTTTTAAGCGTGGATCCCGTCGAGTACGACGGACAATCTGGGTGCTAATACCTTCCCAGGTTGTAACCAACCCCCTTTCTCAGTCTCTCTGGTTCGCAACCGTCTTATCCATATCTTTCTAGGTCTATGCAGCATTACCTTTCCTCCGGGATAAAAATGCCTAGCTGGCGACTCTTTTCATCTCCTGTGAGTTCACTCCTGTGTGTTCTCACACCCTCTTTCGCCTACCGTTCGCGTCTGTACCTTTATCTGGGCCATTCCCATTTATCGGGAGCGACACAACGCTCCAGCCGAGGTCAATATCTTTGACCGCAACCTCACCATGTTCCTCAGCTTCTATTGTGTCTTAGGCCTAGGTCTGTATGCTATTGGCACCCCCATTTTCAGCCCATTCGTATTGTTCAACTCCTTAATTCCTTTACTTACACCCCTATCATTGTTTCTTTCTTATTTTAATTTCTGTTTTCACTTAGTTTTACTTTTCATTCATGAAAAATACTAAAACTCCTGATAAAATTCCACAAAAATTACACAATTATCTTAACTCATTTTAGAAATTTTTTGTGTTTTTACTTTCTGATTTCAGTGATTTTTCAATTTAGTTTGATTTTTCATTTGATTTCTTTTTCATTGGATTTACATCATAACACTTCAGTTTGTCCAATTTATTTCTTCCACCTCAAGAAACATTTTCACCCCATTCTTTTTACATCTTCTAAAAGACTCGGAAAGGAACCTAAAAATATATTTTTTATAATTTTAAACTCATTTTTCCACTATTTTTGAAGCCTTGTTTGTGCAAGTTTACAAGTCATCCTTAGGTAACTTTGAGTGACCATTTGGTGGAGTTAAATTGTGAATTTTTTGGAGATATTTTAACACAATGTTGGCTTTTGGTTGATGACTTTAGGGAATTAATTTCATAGTTATTCCATCAACATTGCTATTTGTTTGGTTCCTTTTTCCATCTAATTTCACTTCGATTTCCTTTAGGGTTTTAACACTTCATTAAGACATAGTTTGTAAATGTTTGATCTTAGAACCTAAGAGTGATTTATTAGGGTTTAGATACTGACTTTAGAAGCTTGTTATCATTTAAGATCCTTTAGTTTTAGGTCTTAGGCTTAGGAATTCCTTAGTGTATTTCCCTAGTTAGTTTGGGCTTTATTTGTGTTTTTGCCATGCTTTATGTGTTTAATATGCTTTGCAAAGCTAACCCTTATTTTGTAGGGAGGTTGAGGTAAGACCTTGTTTATATAACTTCTTCCTCATTTTCTTTATGATTTCTAATTTTGAATTGCCTTAGCACTTTGTGCTTTTCTTGTATAGGCTTTTCCTCTCTTTAGAACCAACTTAGCTTCCTTATGAAGTAAGTTGAGTTCTAATTCTCTTTTCTTCTTTTTCTTTTCTCATTAGGATTAGAAAACCGCATAAACCATTAGGATCTCCTTTTGCATGCAATAAATTACTTAGGTTTATGTCTTAGTTCCCCTAGTTTTTCCCTTTCTCGATTTTATTCTCTTTCTCATATCATCAAGAAAACAGTAAAAAGCACCTAAATAAAGGTTGAGCTTTCTCGTACGCCAGGAGACGTTTCCGTGGGTTACTTATACACGTCCCATTTCGGGACGAGGTGTAACGCATCTACCACGATGAACAAGTCTTAGTATGAGAATGTTTCACAAACAACAAAATCAAAAACACTTCTTTAAAAGACGGTAAACAAACAACACACGTATTTCCTGCGGGAACTCTCTTCTCATCTCATTTACTCATAACGAACGAACTCGCTTACACATGTCTCTTTGCAAGATAGTAAATGCACTCGTACCAGACGAGCCTGCAACATTTGAGCATAGGAATAAGTATTTCAATTCTTAAAAAACACAAACAAGTTCCCGCCTTAGTTAGGCGAACTACGTCAACTTTGATCCTCATTTTCCCGATGAGGTATGTAGGCAGCGGGGTAGGGCCCGTTCGAGCATGTTCTTTATTTTCCCTACATTTTCCCCCTTTATTTTCATTCTCTCTTTCCAGTTCCATTTCTCATTTCAGTTCAAGTTAGCAGTTCTTTCATTCAGCAGCAGTTTTATTCCTCACCCTTTGAAATAGACTAACAAGCATGGATCCCGTCGGGTACTGCAGACGATCTAGGGTGCTAATACCTTCCCAGGTCGTAACCGACTCTAGAACCCAGATCTTTGGTTCATAGGACCTTGTCCTTTCTTTTTCTCTTAGGTTTGTGCAACACTACGTTTCCCATTTATTTTGGATAAAAATGCCTGGCTGGCGACTCTACCTTTTTCGCGCCACTTTCGCGTTTGTACTAGGATGAAAAACCCAAGAGAGACACACGTGTATGGAGATTCTTCCTTAGTGGTCAATCAGATCAAAGGAGAATGGGAAATACAATAGTATGGACTGATCCCTTACCAAGATTACACAAGGAGATTGTTGCCATTTTTCAACAGAATTGAATTTCATCACATCCCTAGTGAGGAAAATCACATGGATGACACACTTGTTACTCTCTCTTCGATGATCACAATTGATCGATGGATTGACATCCAAAGAATTTACATTATGCGCCTGGACAAGCCATCATACATCTTTGAAAAAGAAACTGCTACTAATGGCATACCGTGGTATTATGACATTCAACATTTCCAACAGAAAAGGGAATACCCATTTAGATCGTCAAGAAAAGACAGAAGACCCTCCGAAGACTGGCAGACAATTTCTTCCTAAACCAAGATATACTTTACAAGAGAAACTTTGACATGGTTCTACTCAGATGTGTAGACGAGCGCAAAGCATAAATACTCATGAAATAAATTCATGAAGGATCTTTTGGTACTCATACCAACGGATATATGATGGCAAGAAAAATACACCGAGCAGGATACTACTGGTTCACAATGGAGGTAAATTTCCGCAAGCATGCAAGGAAATGTCATAACTGTCAAATTTATGCTGATATGATTCATATACCTTCGACACTTCTCAAGGCTCTCTCTTCGCCATGGCCATTTTCAATATGGGGAATAAACATGATTGGAATGATCGAACCCAAAGCTTCAAACAAACATCGATTCATCCTGGTAGCTATTGACACTTCACCAAATGGGTCGAAGCAGGATCATACGCCAATGTAACCCGACAAGTGGTCATCCGGTTTATGAAAAATAATATCATTTGTCATTACGGTATTCCAAATCAACTCATTAATGACAATGGTTCTAACTTGAAAAACAAAATGATGAAGGAATTATGTGCAGAATTCAAAATTGAACACCATAATTCTTCTCCTTATCGACCAAAGATGAATGGCGTGGTGGAAGCCACAAATAAAAACATTAAGAAAATTGTCTAGAAGATGGTTGTGACATACAAGGACTAGCACGAGATGCTCCCTTACACGCTTCATGGATATGGAACTTCCGTTCGCACTTCAACAGGGGAAACCCCTTTTCTCACTAGTATATGGCGTGGAAATAGTGCTCCCCATAGAAGTTGAGGTCCCATCCTTAAGAATATTAATGGAGGCCAAACTCACAGAAGCTGAGTGGTGCCAAAGCAGATTCGACGAGATCAATCTGATAGAAGAAAAGAGAATGAATGCCTTTTATCATGGCCAGTTATATCAGCAACAGATGAAGAGAACATTTGACAAGAAAGTCTGACCTCGTGTCTTCAAAGAAGGAGATATCGTACTTAAGAAAATATAATCTTTTCTCACGGACTCTCGGGGCAAATGGACTCCGAATTATAATGATCCCTATGTGGTCAAGAGAGAATTCTCCGGCGGTGCCCTGATACTCGCAACAATAGACAGTGAGGAATTCACTTATCCTACAAATGTTGATGCAGTCAAGAAATACTTTGCCTAAAAGTAAAAAAACAACTCGCTAAGTTGAAAACCCGAAAGGGTGGCTTAGGCAAAAAATGAGCGTCTCGGTGGATTGAAAACCTTAAAGGGAGATCCAAGTAAAAATTAGAGGCATTAAAAATAAATATACATATATCCCTCTATAGAAATCTAGGAAAAATGTTAGGGATTCATGGCAACTAAATGCATCCAACCAGATTGGATCATCAGAAGAAAGTCACTCATTGAAGTCATCATCAACAAAAGCTATGAAAACTTCGAACTCATAATTGGTAGAAGGATAAGGATCATTATGTTTTAATGTAGCCTTTTCCCCAATAAATTACCATTTTCTACTTTGTAAAATACTCATTGGAATCATGCCTTCGGCTGATTACCACCCCATTTATGCAAATTTGAGCCTTTGCCCATTTGTTTGCAACTCTTATTTTGATCTTCTTTACAAAATGACGTTTTAAAAAAAATGATTTGTCTTTTTCTTGAAATTAAAATGAATTTACTTCACTTTTATTTTTCAAAGTAAAATTTGCAATTTTCCTTGGTTTGTGAACGTAAAAGGAAAACATTCAGTAAAATTTTCAATTTTCCTTGGTTTGTGAACGTAAAAGGAAATCATTCAGTTGCTACAAAAGTAACCGAACTTCTGGAATATCCTACTAGGATGAACTTGTGTCTCCATGTAGAGCCATGTCTCCAGAAACCAAAAGCAGCAAGAGCTCTCCTCTACAATGAGTAATCAAGTCAGGAAATAGTGATATTACCATCTCCGGATCAACCTAATATTATCTATTTTGTCTTATCATCTTGTGTGTCGTGTCTGTTTTGTCATCATATGAATTCATTCATACATTCATAATTATGTTTGAATTTACATTTGAATAATCATACTTGCATTTATCCAACGTGATAAAGAGTATTCTCTCATATTCTTTCCTGGATAGAACGTCCGTTTTCGAGTTTGGATAACTTGAACCTCTACAGCAACACTGCAACCAAGCCCCTCTGACCTCAAGATCACCGACAGGATGAACAACCTGGCCTCTTAGGATCAAAATTTCGTGTATACTAAGGTATTTAATCCTCTTGTACCTCGAATCTCCCAATGCTTTCACTATTCGTATCTCTAGGTCCAAGAAGATTAAATAGGGGCATTTGTCATACCTTAAATTTTGACCCTAAGATAGACACCTCATCAGATGGAATCCACTGACCAAAGGACTGTGTTAGACTGATCAGGACAGTATGCCCGAAATGAATCAAGATTCCTTAGTCCCTCAGAGGATTCAGGAAAAAGACCAACCATTAATACACAATATTTTCAACCTTTCAATCACTATCAAAGGGTTAAGGAATCTTAAATGATGGAAAATCTTTCAAGGATTGTACAAAAGTTTCAGTGATCTAGGCCCCGAGCCATCACAATCACAAATTAGGGTTTTAGTTAACTGATACCCTCTAGATGAAAATTTTCATAGAAAAAGGAGCCAATACCTCCATACATCATCAAGAATGTTTACATGACTTTGACAAGACATTTATAAGTACAAGAGGTGCAAAGATCAAAGACTGCTAGATTAAGGTTTCACAATGCCTAGATTAGGATTTCTGACTAATCGGGGAACCAAAAGTCAAGATTTTTATCTGGACAAGAGCCTGTACCATAAGGAATGGTTTAAATAGCTCATATAAATCATGGAAGTTCATTCATAAGGGCAAAATACCTCAGAGGATGTCCAGTCAAAAAATCAGAAAACCAGGGGTATCTAGTGTAATTTGCATATGGACCAAAAAGTCAAAGTTTGACCTTTTCACCCAAATTGATCCTCATGACCTATATTACAAGAATATATAGTCCATGAATGAATTTGATCACAAAAAAATCAGAAATTTGAAGATAACTTGTAAAAGGGGAAACCTTTGAAACTTAGAAAAAATTTCTAAGTTATGAAAATAAAATGTTCAAGTGGCCTACTTTCAAGCATCATAACCTGTGATCCAAGAATCAGATTTTGGTGAATCAAAGCTCAAATGAAAGATATCATCAAAAACTACAAATGATTCAATTACAAGAAACTCAATTCATTATGCATTTTAAGTTGAAGATGGATCAAAATCAGCAAAACACCAAAACTTGGAGCAATTTTTCACCAAGTTCCAAGCTGATTCAGATCCTTCTCAAAACACCAATGATGTTTAAAATCTTACCAGCAATTCAAAGAACCAATTAGCATGAAAATATCTTGCTTATACATGAAGAAATCATGGATGAAAGTGGCCATCCCAAGCTGTTTTGCAAAAAAATAGATTTTCACAAACTTTTGAAATCTGAATTTTTGAGTCAAAGGACAATGTCAAGTGGTCTTAAGCATCTTAGTAATCATTACAAACCTGATCAAACCTGCAAATTCATGATTACTCCAAGGAATTCCCTAAAATGACTTTCATGAATTTCAACATTATGCATTTTGATCCAAGGGTCATCAAGCTCAAAAATGGCATATTCTTGGATCTCTTGTTTAACAAGAAATAGGTAGACACAATCCAAGCATAAAACTTCCAAGGAATGTGAAATTTACTAATGCAATAGCTGAGCTATTTGAGAAGTTCATCATTCCATGTGTAAGAGATATTTTTACAAAGCATTACTTATAATTATGATCTTATCACTTCAAGAATTAAGGGCTAAGTAATCTCAACATCTTTGCCTATAAATAGAGACCTCATTTGATCATAAAAATTACACCAAAGCCTCTTATCTCTAAGCTTTTCTCCTTTGCTCCTAAAGACTCAAAACTTAATATTTTGAGCAATCACTACTGGTTTTATGTTGTGGCCACTATTAACTCAAACCAGTTGTTCACACATATCATATATGATGTTTATGAGGTGTTGACACACTTAGATCACCTCTGGAACACTTCCAACCCATAATCACTCTTCAAAACCTCAAAGAAGCTTTGTCTCTGCAACTTGAAGATCAGAAGTTGATCCATCCATTTGCAATCAAGTCCAAGTATTCAAACACACTCCATATGGTGTAGGGAAGTTGTCTAGATCATCACTACACCTATGTAACACCTCCAGCTCGAAATCACATCTCCAGCTGCAAGCTCAAGTTCAGGTAAGCCTCAAACTTGGTCAAATCATAATCTATGCATATTTCCTCACACCATCTTTTAGACATATGTGTGTAATCATATTCTAAGTAATTCCCCTCAATTAATTTCACAAAATCATCTTCATGTAGAATTTCATGAGGCTCAGGCTAAATTAGGATTCTTCAGTGTTCTTCATTGTTTCTTCACTCTACACTAAAAATAAATGAAATTAATTGTTACCATGTTATTTGTGAGTTAAAATGGAGAAAGATTGACGTTCATTTCATTACATATTCAATGAGATATGAGGGATTTTGCAAAATCCTCATTTCTGGGCAAGATGTAGAACATCGCGCGTGTTATTCATTGTTCTTGGCGCCCTTTTTTTTGTATTTTCAAATATTTGAATTTTGTAATTTTATTTAATTCAATCCAAAATTAATTCCTCTCTGATTATTTTGAGTTTTAAAATGATTCATTTTTCATTAATTCTCAAAAATGTTTAAATATTTTATTCTATGAAAAAATCTCCAAAAAATATAGTTTTTTAATATATTTATTATTTTCATAAATAATTAATTTTATTTGTTTCTAAACATTTTAAAATTCATTTCTTTCACTTGATTTTTCAAACATAAATGATATTCAAGTTGTCTCATGGATAAAACATAATTTTTCAAACATTGATCCAAGGTTTCAACTTGTTTTTCAATTATGTTTGAAATTTATCAAAGTTTTTAAATATTTTTAAATATTTAAAATACCAAAAACTAAGGTTTTGATTTTAATCACCCTCAAATTGATTTTTATCACTCTTGGGCCTCCCTATATTAGAGTGTAAAATCCATCCCATTTTGAAAAATGAACCATTAGGGTTCATCTGATCCATTTTCAAAAAACTCGGCACAATCGTCTTTTTCACCGCATAAACTTTTCATATATGAATCTTTTTATGTGAATATCTTTATACATAACCATTTGTTTTCTAAAATGAATTGTCAAAATGTGTCATGATAGAATCCTTTGTGTTTATGACTCATTCTTTCTGTTTTAAACTTTCCCCGGTCTATTTTAAAACTCCGCCAAGCTTCCGCATAAGTCCTGAACCCACCAATTGTTTCTTAAATAGTTTTTAATCTCCTAAATAGATATTCATTAGCATTTGTTTCCAAATCTCATATCATTTTCTTTTTTCATATTTATGTCTAAAGATCTAATACACCAGCAGCTAGACTGAGCTTCACTCCGGTGAATTGCTTTCAAGGTTGTAGGCAGCTTTTCAGCTCCCAAATCCTACTATGTGTATAAAATCATCAGATAATTAATCAACAAAACAAATTCCATCAGCATCCTTATGTTTAAGCCCTATTATTGGCTTCTGAGCTATCTTTTCTCATTCTAACTTCTCGTTGTTTTCTTAAAACTGATATTGCTTGCTTATAATAGAACTGTTTGCCAAAATTATCTTTCTTCACCTCATACTAAAGCAAAGATAATAATAAACTTCTTAATGACAAAGAGAATACAACGTATAAAATATATATGTAATATTTCTCCCTCGGGATTTTGGGCCTCTGCTAGAATATTCAAACCATAGAAATGACATACTAAAAGTTGTCAAACACATTCATTGACACCTTTTATCTTTCTGCATGCATCTTTATTGTTTATACTTGCATCTCCTCTATAATTTAAGCAATCGGGTTACTGTCATCAGACCTAACCTTTGAATAACTAGAACCAAACTAGGGAAAAACATAGCCTCCTCTTGAGCTTCATTCAAGGATCCTCAGCCTTCCCTAGCCTCCTCTTGGGCTTTGCTCAAGGACCCATGGGCCTTTTATAGGTAACCTAGCCTCCTCTTGGGCTTAAACACAAGGACCCTCTCATGCTTCCTAAAAGCATAGGAAGAGACCTTAGAATCAAACACCATAAAGTAGTCTCCTTCTCCCTGATGGATGACCAAGCTAACCTCCTTTCGGGCTTTGTACAATTGAATTCCCACAGACAAAGGAAAGTATGATGACCACATCTCTTATAAATTTCCAATAGACAACACTCTTCAAACAGAGTCAGTCTCCCAACAATTTTCAGCCTCCCATCTTAGGCTTCATATAAGATATAGATAAACCAATAGTTAGTCTCTCACAAATAAACTTCACACATGGGCTTACAAATCATGACACAAATAAAACTTTCCCAACAGAGAGAGTCTTTTTTGTTTAGCTTCAACCTTGGGCTTAAATCAAGGCACAGATAAATCAAATCTTCCATCTTTAGAGATGACAAATTCTCTTCACCGAGTACCTTTTATCTTCAACCTTGGGCTTCAATCAAGGCACAAATAGTCATAACACTTTACAGTCATTCAAAATCAGTCATAGTCTTGGACTCTAACTAAGCTAACACCAGTCATAGTCTTAGACTATAACTAAGCTAACAACATCAATACACTCACAATCTTAGACTTTAACTAAGCTAATTTCCCACAATACAATAATAGTCTTGGACTCTAATTAAGTTAAACATTCAACCTTTCTTGAGCTATACAAATCAAGATAAGCCATTCAGTTGTCCTAAGCTATGTAATTCAGGTCAAATCATTCAACCCTCCTTAAGTTATGCAATTCATGGTACCCATTCAGCCTTTCTTGAGCTATGCAAATCAAGATATTATTCAGTTTATGCCTTGAGCTATGCAATTCAAGCAACCAACCAGTTACAAACAACTATTTTTCAACTTCAATCTGGGGCTTTGATCAGGAAACAAACAGACTTTTCAGCTTCAATCTTGGGCTTTAATCAAGACATAAATACAAAGTTTTGAGCATCACCATCATGAGCTTTAACTAGGATACAAATCAACCCTTTCCTCCTAGCTCTAGCCTTTTAGGAGGAACTACGATGCTCTGATCCCTCAATTCGCTTTTTGGGGGTACGTAGGCAAAAGGACGTAAGATCTTTGCAAGCACACCAAACAAAAACAACAATTAGGTTTCTAAACCTATGAAAAACATCATAAAATTATGATAATACAAAAACACAAAAAAGATCAACATCATCCTATCAATCAACACTCGTCTCATACCTAGACCCATATTAAAGAAACCCCCATCAATATCAAAGAGAACAAATTTTGCACTAAACCAAAGGTGAAACAAGCTAAAGAAGAACCCAAAACCATGTGGGTATCTGTTAAATAACAATATGCAAAGTGGGTTGAGTTTAAGATAGTTTCCCTTCCATAACCAGCTTCATCAAGAAAGAAATAAGAAATCAAAAAGTAGAAAAAATGCAATAGTGATTAAAGACCATAAAAATAGAGCTACAACGCCAACTCGAATAAAATCGACGAGTATGCCACTAAACCCCCACAAATGAAAAGAGATTCAATTACATCAAACTACAACCATGTAGATTGAGAGTCTTGCACCCGACTAAAAAAATGACTCATAGCCTAAACTTGAAAAGAAACAAAAAAAAAGAGTGCACAAAGGCACAAAACAACTTGAGTGAGTTTGATTTTTTTTTGAATTAAAGTCAACATGATTAAGTTCATTGACATTTATTGAAAGAAATGAATAAGTAAAAGTCACTTGACAAAAGTCAAAGTTTGAATTAAGAAAGTGGTGAAGGTTTTAAAAGAAGAATCCTTTGAAAAAGGGAGAATGTTTTGAAAATTAAAGAATGAGAGGAGATGAAGAGACTACCATAAACACACAATAAAATAGATATGTGAGGAAAGATCTAACCACTTGGATATTCTTCAAAGCATAAGTAACTTAGAATTCCATCCTCTTGAGCAAAATGATGAGCTAAATAAAGGCTAGCATAACCACTTCATAATCAAGCAAGGGGATAAGATCCTAGTACTAAGTCCATAGGTCCAAGATATAGAAATCCTCCAAATCATGGGATAGTAACCATAGTCCACAATTAAGAACAAGTATTTTAAAGTGTTTAGGCCTATATTAATGTTTTTTTGGTGTCCAAATGGACAAGAAAAAAGAAAAGCATAAGAAATAATTACATAAACATATACATGATAATGGATGATATAAAGCATAATAAAAATAAAAGAGAGAAGGGAGAAAGAAGTAAAATAAAAGGATAGGGAGCAATAAGGAAATAAAAGCAATATAATAATATACATAATAATGAAATGAAATTAATCATCCACAAAGGTAACAATGCCAAAAGGCTCAAAGCGACTACCGATTCCGCACGAAAAGAAAATAGTTAACAATCTAGTCTTTATTATGAATTCAACAAAAGAATCCCATAATCCATAAGACTTTCATCGATCAAAAATAAAAAGGAGAATTAAAGGGAGGGAGTGGAGATAAGCCAAATTGAAATTCACTTTTGAGGTCCTTCCATCTTTAAGATCAATCACCTATAATTGATATATTCAAGCTTGAAAAACATATCACTAATCCAAAACACCTCTCATGAATTTAACAATTCACTTGAAGATATATTTGAATTAATGAATGTTAATTCACTTTAATCGATATCCGAAGTCTATTGATATTAAAGAGAAATTAATCTCAATAATCCCCAAAACAAGTGAAAAAATCAATTTTGTTTTAGAATAATCAGTTACTCTATATAAAATAAAAAAAATAGGGGTAAAAATAACATTGAGTAATCGGTTACTCCAATAGGGTAAAAACAACTACAAAATTCAGCATGATCTTCATTCAAAACTTTTTCCAAACACCTTATGATTATAGATCTGAATTTGCACGAATTTTAGAGTAAAATCATAGTAAAAAGCAATAATCAAAAGATGAAATTATATCCAAAAGGATCTAGCACAAGAATCACCAAAGATCTACATTGTGGATGATGAAGATGATGGTGTAACTATGGTGTGAGATGAATTACCATTTCAAGGATTAGAACAACTCCAAATTACTCCACAAGCAAGCTTGATCTACTGAAACTCATGAAGAAAAATGAAATGGATGAAGGTTTAGCTCAAAGTTAATCAAGATTTCAATGTGAATTCTTGATAACTTTCAAAAGAAGAAATTGAGCTTTAGTAAATTTTGGTGGTTGGGGATATAATATGCAAGAGGTTCTTTGGCTTTCAAAAGTTTGATAATTGAATGAAATGAATGCTCTATTTATAGAGTTTTGGTATGGAAATTTGGTAGAATGGAGCTAGGTTTGGGAGATCAAAATTAGGCTTGGAAATCAAATTTGAAGGGAAATTGGCAAAAGAGTAGTGATTAATGAAGGTACATGGTGGGAATTAATTTTGATAATGTATAGGAATTAAATGGAGATGGTCTAGAATATTCCACATGTGATCAATTTGAATTTGGGGCCAAAATTGCTAAATTTGAAACTTGATGAATTTTTCAAATTTTCATGAGAGTAATCGATTACTCTATTAGGGTAACCGATTACTCAGTGCTAATTTTGAAAAATATTGCTTTTTGAGTGCACAATTGTGGTTTCGGCTCGATTCTTTTGCTTGCCAAATAAGGCATGGAAATAAACACATGAACCTTGGAACTCCTTGGATAATAATCAATTAAAAATTGGGAATCCTTGATCAGGTGAATTTGAATTATTTGCATATCAACTTTGATTTTGTTCAGATGAAATTTGTTTGAGCTGAGGAACTATTTTGATATTCTTGTGTTTCTTCCCTAAAAAAATAGTAAAAGACGGGAAACAAAAAATTTTTGGATTTTGATTAGATTTAGTAAACATGAACAAATAAAACACACACAAAAACAATGGTGATCCCCTGTGAGGCATAAACCTACAACCAAAAAGGATAGAAGAATCAATGCATGATTTTGTTTGTGTGCAATGATGTAAATGAAAAATAAAATCTTAGGGGCAAAAATTAAGGTCTTACAGGTACATCCACTAATTTGGAGGGTTTTTAAGTTAGCTTGTTCGGGATTCACTCCCTATAAGCCTCATTGATTATAAGACCTCATATATTAATGTATGTTCCCAAGTCCTAGTTGGGACTTTTCTCACCACATGTATATTAATCACATTCCTAAACAAATGAATTTAAATAATTTTGGCAAGTAAATAGATAATATGAAAAATAATGATAAATGGTATTCACAACAATATTAATGAAAAAGAAAAAAAGCAGGCTTAGCCTTCTAATGGGATGGGAATGTCCCCAACAGGGTCTCCATTTTCTGAGGACCGATTTTTGTGACCTTACCAACCCATCAATCCCGAGGGATGGCGGTTACCCGTGAACCGTGCTGGATGCCACTTTCTGATTTCTAATATTTATCCTATGATTCTTAAAAATAAGGGTAAGTAATCTTAAACTAACCATGTGTGTAAGTTTTTTCCCTACAATTGCAAAGAGATATGGAATCAGAGGCTTGTTATACAAAGGGAATCTATTAACATCCTAAGTATCTATAGTACTCTATAGGAACCTTTTGTTTATCTTTCTTACAGTTTATCCTTTGGGGATGAGAGATGAGATGTTTTTGTTTGTTATTTTTTTTGAAAAGGTACGGGGACCTAAGGTGTTTTATTGAAAGGTGTGTTTTCTAAGAACTTACAATCTTATGTCTACGTATCCCCAAAAAGAGAGTTTGGGAAATCAGAGTGTTCGTAGTTCCACATAACTATGGGTGGAAATTTGTGTCTTGTTCAAAGCCTAAGATTGAAGCTAAAAGGATATTTATGTATTGTACAAAGCCTTAGATTGAGGCTAAAAGTTTTTTTGGTTTGAAAGAAAAGACAAGTTGTCATTTATAAGGGAGATATCCCATCTATTCACCATACAAAGTTTGATAATGATATCATAATGGAAGAAGCTTTGAACTTTAAATGTTAAATATCCTAAGTAATACCACATCTTCCTTTATGAGTCTTTTCATACTAAGAGAGGGACCTTGACTTGGATATAGAGTCAACAAGTGTGCCACTTACATCACTTAGATGAAATAAAAGTTTGAACCATGATAAGAGAAGGAGTCTGACTTGGATTTTGAATCAACAAGTGTTCCACTTACATCACTTATATGGGAAAAGGTTTTATTGTTTGATTTGAATTGTGATGTATAAAGGAGATATATTCCTACTGAGACGAGTCATGTCTCATCTCTGGGAAGAGATTTCATTATTTAAGTGTCTTGTTCAAAGCCCGAGATTGAAGCTAAAGTTTATTTATATGTCTTGTACAAAGCCCAAGATTGAGGCTAAACGAGTTTTGAGTATAGCCCGGGAGGATGCTTTACTTAATTGTCAAAGTTCTGAATTGATTGGTATTTTTAAGAAAACCTGAGGGTCCTTGTATGAAGCCAAAGAGGAGGTTGGGGAACTTTTAAAAAGCATGCGGGTCCTTGTATGAAGCCCAAAAGGAGGCTGGAGAACTTTTAAGAAGCATATGGGTCCTTGTAGTAAGCCCAAGTCTGGGAAACTTTGTAAAAAACATATGGGTCCTTGTATGAATCCAAAGAGAATGCTAAGGAACTAGTTGTTTGAACTAAGTTGTAATTGAAAAGATCCTAATGTTTGACCTAAGTCTAAACAAAGGATTGTTATAAATGTTAAGAGAAACTTAATATAAACAAGTATATGACAAATATTTAACAAGTATATATACATGAATTGAAAGGTGAAGGGTCTTACATTCTGACAGAGGCCAAAGATTTTGATATTTGAATTGAAGATGATTTTGATGAATGAGTTGAGAATTTGAAGAAATTTTTGAGAAGAGAGGTGGGACTTACACTATATTAGAGGCCTAAGAAGTGTGTTTAAAACATTTTAAAAGTGGAGAGGTGAGACTTACACTCTATTAGAGGCCCAAGAGTTTAAATATGAATAATTTGAAGAAAAAAAGTGATGGGTCTTACACTCTATTAGAGGCCAAAAGATTTGGATATTTAATATTTAAAAGGGAATGACTTACACTCTATTAGAGGCCAATAAGTTTGATATTTTAAATTTAAAAGGGAAGGGACTTACACTCTATTAGAGGCCCAAGAGTTTGATAGAAAATCCTAATTTTCATTGAGGCTAAAAGTTTTTTTGGTTTGAAAGAAAAGACAAGTTGTCATTTCTAAGGGAGATACCCTATATATTCACCACAAAATATTTGAGAATAATATCATAAGGGAAAAGGCTTTGACCTTTGGATATTAAATATCCTAAGCAATGACACATCTTCCTTTATGAGTATTTTCATACTAAGAGAGGGACCATGACTTTTATATATATATATATATATATATATATATATATATATATATATATATATATATATATATAATCAACAAGTGTGCCACTTACATCACTTAGATGAAATAAAAGTTTGAACCATGATCAGAGAAGGACTCCATCTTGGATTTTTGAATCAACAAGTGTGTCACTTACATCACTTATATAGGAAAAGTTTTTAATGTTTGATTTGATTTGTGATTTATAGAGGATATATCTTCCTATAGAGATGACTCATGTCTCATCTCTGGGAAAAGATTGAATTATTTGGTTGTCTTATTCAAAGCCCAAGATTGAAGTTAAAAGTTTATTTATATGTCTTGTGCAAAGCCCAATATTGAGGTTAAAAGAGTTTTGAGTATAGCCTGGGAAGAGTCTTGACTTAACTGGGGAAGTTCTGAATTGATTAATATTTTTTAAGAAAACCTGGGGGTCCTTGTATAAAGCCCAAGAGGAGACTGTGGAATTTTTATGAAGCCAGTGTGTCCTTGTATGATGCCCAATAGGAGGTTGAGGAACTTTTAAGAAGCATGCGGGTCCTTGTATGAAGTTGTCATACACTAAATTTTGACCCCAAGATCCTACATCATTTTCATCTATTTCACATAATTTTCATCTATTTGACATCATTTTCATACACTTTTTGCACATCACTAACCCATTAGAGAAAACCAAAGTCTGTTCTTTGTCTTGTACTTACAATGAACTTGGGTTTTAAGCTTTATAAGAAGATTCAGGCGAAGGATCAATCAAGAATTAGCATGATATTCAAATCCTAAAGCTCCTTTATCCTCCATAGAAGTTAAATAGGTTCTTAAAATCAAATATCAATCACAAGATTGCACAATCTCAAAAGGATCAAGCCTCAAGATCATCAGTGTCGCCAAATTAGGGTTTTGACTGATCGAGGCTCCAAAAGTGAAATTTTCATCTGGACATAAGCCAATACCTTAGGATATGTATCAAGTAGCTCATATACACCTTTGAAGTCCATTCACAAGTTTAAAATAGCCTCAGAAGATGCATTTGCCAAAAATCAGGAATTAAGGGTTTCATAGTGCAAAATTCATCTGAGGCCAAAATTCAAAGTTTGACTTTTTGGCCAAAATTGTTCATCATGACCTATAATCCAAGTAAATATGGTCCATTGTTTCATTTTAACAAAATTAAATCCATAAATCAAGGTAACTTGTAAAAGGGGAAATCTTAGAAAATTGGAAATTTACTAAGTTATGAACAAAAAGTGTTCAAGAACTTAACTTCAAAGGATCATAACATGCAAACCAAGCAACAAGAAATTTTGCTCCAACGCTCAAGTGATATATTTTGTTACATACTACAAGATTGTCAACTACATTACATTCCAAATTTTCATGGATTTTAAGTTATGGACTGATCAAAATCACAAAAAATAAGGATCACACTTTGACACTTTATGAAATTTTGTGTAAGTCAAAACAGTTGAAACAACAAAATGTAGGAGGATTTGTCATCATGATCCAAAGAGAATTGGAACAATATGAAAGCATCAACATTGTAGTACATCATATCAGGTTTCTAAAAAGTCCAAGAATACCTCCAAATTCCATTTGAGCAAGAAGTTACAAACATTGCAAAATGGTATCAACAACTGATTTCTCACAAGTCAGAATATGCAACATAACTTGAAATCTGTATTTTTGTGACTTGGCAAGCCTTGTCACCATACAAGACAAGTATCTAAAGGGAAATGCATTTGTTATCTGCAGAGCTACAACACCATAGTGTGAGAACAAGATTTGGTTCTTCTCAATATCTTTATGTTTTGATAATAACAATGAAGTATTTAAGTGAAAGAAATTTTAATACCTTTACGTTTGTTATTGTGTAAGAATAAAAAATAGGTTCTAACTCTGAGGGAGTTCTTGCAAACCTAAGGTTCTGATAAGATAATATTCGCTTATGTGCAAATTGGAAGCAAGACTGCTTATGTGCCAACTCATCAAAAAGATCTTGAGAAAACTAATGTTGATGTTGCAACGTTTTCTAGGATTTAGACTCTGAATGAGTAAGACTCCGATACGACAATGTTCTGAAGACCAAGTGCTGAAGACTCTGAAGACTTGAGGTTCTGAAGAGAGAATGATCTAAACACCAAGTGTTGAAAGACTCTGAAGACTTGAAGTTATGAAGAACAAGGGTTTAGAACACAAGTGTTAAGGTTCTGAAGACTGAAGACTTGAGATTCTAAAGAACCTGTCATTCTTATCTTAACTCATGCTTCAATAAAATTATCAATCATAAGCCCCTGAAGTTCTGAAGATAAGAATCAAGATCAAGAGACATCCTTTATCAACTCATGCTTCGATACATCCTTTAACAAGAAGCCTTTACGTTATGATAAATTGGATCAAGTGTTACTCTTCTCTATACTCATGCTTCAAACATCTATCAACCAGAAGCCTATGAATTTCTAAAGAAGTAATAATCAAGAAAGTTAATTTATCTCTGCTCATGATTCACACATTTATCAACCAGAAACCACTGAAGATCAAAAGATAAGAATAATGGATAAGAGAAAATAGACAATAGTACAAAGACACTTTGTTCCACTATCAATTCCACTACTCCACTATCTTGATTCAATAGTACAATAAGTACGATTATGTGTACTATTTTTCACTCTCAATAACAACATTCCTTTAGCCAGTTGTGATGCAATGGATATATTTATCAAGCGCCTATATAAGGATTGTCAAGTGAAGAAGCGAAGTGACGAACATTGCCATATATTTTATCAAAGACTACAAACATCAAACGTTCAAAATTTAATTTGTAGTATCAAGTTTCAAAAGCTCTTAATTTGAGTTTACACCTACTTATTTCAGAAGAACTTCTTTGTAAACAAACCTAGTTGCAAACAGTTGTTTGAATTCCCTAAAGGACCCAGTGTAGGTCAGGAGCTTTAGGAAGACTAAGGTTGCGGGTCTTAGTGATTGTTAGTCACATAGTTGTCGTGCAATTGTAATTTGTTAAGATTATAGCAGATTAAGTCCTTATTGAAGGAAACATCACCTTGGCAGGTGGAATGGAGGTAGCTTGTAGTTGACAAGTGAACCAGGATAAACTCTTGTGATCTTTCTTTCGCTATTATTTTATTTGACTGTGTCTTTTATTGTAGCGATTATTTTTCAAAACAACATTCAAACCCCCTTTCTAGTGTTTTCTCACACCTTCAATTGGCATCAGAGCTCCGGTTCTGATTATTATATTGAGTTATCATACAATTAATTGCGTCAGTAAAGATCCAGCATTTTTATGTGAGTTTATTTTGATATTATGGCCACACCAACTCCATCAACCTCAACCTCAACATCTCACGAGAAAGATCATTACACTGCCAAACCACCGATTTTTGATGACGAGAAGTTTGATTACTGGAAAGATAGAATTGAGAGTTTCTTTCTCAGTTATGATGTAGACCTATGGAATATGGTAGTCAAAGGCTACACACATTCAGTAGATGTTACCAGAAAGAAAGTCGCAAGGATTTCTATGAGCGATCAACAGAAGGAGTACAAAAATCATCACAAGGTGAGGACAATTTTGCTTAATGATATCTCTTATACAGAGTATGAGAAGATAACTAATAGAAAAACTGCCAAATCTATTTTTGATTCTCTTCAGATGAGTCACAAAGAAAATGCGTAAGTGAAAGAGACCAAGGCTCTTGCCTTGATTCAAAAGTATGAAGCATTCAAGATTGAGGAAAATAAAACTATTGAAACAATGTTCTCCAGGTTCTAGATGGTTGTTGTTGGGCTAAGAGTATTACAAAAAGGATACTATATTGCTAATCATGTTAAGAAGATTATCAGAAGTCTTCATACAAAGTGGAGACCAATGGTAACAACCTTAAAGCTATCAAAAGATACGAACAATCTAAGTATTGAAGAACTCATTGGTTCTTTAAAAAGTCATGAGATTGAGTTAGAGAAAGATGAACTTCAAAGGAAGATTAAGTTTGTTTCTCTAAAGTCAAATACTGAGAAGACAAAGGCATGCAAAGGCAAAGAAGATTCACATGGTTCTGACATTGATTCTGAAGAAGAACTATCTCTGATATCTAGAAGACTAAACATAGTATGGAAACATAGATATGATAGAATAAAAAGTTCTAGAAGAAATAACGGTCGTTCAGAACCATCAGGGCAATGAAGAAAAGGTTCTGGAAGGGAGCATGTTTGTTACGAGTGTAATGAGCCAGGACACTACAAAATTGACTGTTGAAAGTTTCTCAAAAAGGAGAAGAGTTTGAAGAAGAATGTCGCCCATGCAAAGAAATGAATACTAGCCACCTGGGATGACTCCGATTCTGATGAAGAAGATTCTGACGAAGAACGTGTAAATTTTGCTTTTGATGCAAAAACAATTTCTGACGGTCCTAATATTCATAAATTTTGCTTTAAATCAAAATGTTTACATAAAGTTCAGATTCCTTTTGATTATCAATATGCATGAAGACGCACTAGTTGCAAGAACCTTGGGAAAACTAATGATACACGACCTAAAATATGGGTACCTAAAGACAAAATAGTATATGTTGCAGATATCCTTAATAGCACAGTTGACATGCTGATCATGGTACCTGGACAGTGGGTGCTCACAACATATGACGGGAGAAAGGCGTATGTTCCAAAATCTGGAACTTAAGCTGTGACGCCCAGATTTGTATATTGTTTATTTATTTAAATAATTTGGTATGGATATATGAATATTATGAGTCAATGTGAAGTATTTGAATTCGATGATGGTTTGATAACGATTATGTGAGGGTTTTGAAGAATTTCTGATCTATGGGATGTATAAGTGCGTCGAAGAATTATCAGGTAGTTATGAATAATTGGAATAATTTTTTATTTAATTAATTAAGCCGATTATTGAATTAATAAAAATTTTGGTGAGAGCTATTGAGTTCGGTGATGTGTTAACAAGAAATATTTGACGAATGACGTTTTTTGGACTTACCGATTTAATTTCGAGAAATAGAATTAATTTGAATTAATCGATTAAAATAAAATAGAATAATATGTAAATTATAGAACTAAAGGGAATTGTGGTCATTGTGACAAGTTAGTAAGGGTATTATTGGAAAATCATAATTGAGGTTATGAGGGTTTCATAGATGAATGGGGAGTTAGAAAAACTCACACTGAAGGCTTTTTCGGAGAAGAGAAACAGATGGGAAAAACCAAGAACGAGGGAATTGAGGAGGAGCCGAGGAATCATAAGATTGAGAAAAAATTCGATCGGAAAGTGATAATCAAGAGGTAAGGGGTGTTTAATCATAATTATTATAATTGATTTTTGGTATTAGATATTGTTGAGTTGTATGAATTTTGGAACCGATAACGAATGTAGGAAAAGTTTGATAAGAATTGATGAAAATAGATGGAACTGGGAAACTGTAATCGTATCATAAAATAGAATATTGGTGATCAAGATATGGCAAATTATGAATTGGATAAATCGTCTGACCCATAAATTTGGAGACCGGGGATGACACCCCTTATAGGAAAATTAGGTAGTCGAGCCACCAAGAGATGTGGCTTGCATCACTTTGTTGTTTTTAGGTGGCAGGAGCCACCAAAAGTTATGGTTGGTGCCACTTGGTGCTGCTTTTAGGTGGCCAGAGCCACATTACCAGGCTTACGCCATCTTGGTAAGTTTCTAGGTGGCTTACGCCACTAGTGATATATAGGGGTGGCTTGCACCACCTAGTGCAATGCAAGTGCCTCTAAAATTTTGTTTTGTGCATAACTTGACCTATGTAATTCCAATTTTTAGGAAAACAGAAGCATCTATTAGCTAGCAGAAAACATGATATTTTGGTGAATAATCAATGAGATTTTAAGAGTAGTAACAATAGGAATTGATGATGAATTTGTTGTCAAAAATAAAATGTGTACCTACTATTTTGGATACTAAAAATGAGTATTATTGAGGGTTGTTGTGAATGATTGATGTTATGTGATTGTGAGGTATATGTGGGTTGTGTGTATAGCATTATGTGCAAAAACATGATGAACATGGTGAGTGATGACGTCTGGAAGTTATTTGTTTTAAGAGTTTGTTTTATGAATGATGATGTGTTAATTATGACGTACATATATGATGATGATATGTATGAAGTATATCATGAATTTTGATGAATGGTGATGCGTTTTGACTAGCAATGGTCGTATTCTATGTGTTGTATGTATCATGCATTCGTAGAATTTTGTTAGAACCAGATGCCCAGTGATGTTTTGCAGGATGAAAATCCACTGACGAATTTTAGGACGATAATATCCAGTGACGGCCTTAATCCCATTGTGCAGATTAAGTGCAAACTATGATGTGTTATGGTTCCAAGTGGGAACTGATCCTATTGGTGGGGATCTTTGGATATAACAATGACTAAGTCATTAGTGATGTTTAGATGATTTAATTACGATGATTTAAATGATGTTTTGATGATTATGACCGACAATATAACAAATATGTTTGTTTATTATTGATGTTATTCAAGTGACTTTACTTGTTATCTAATTATTGCATATTTTATAATGATTATGATTACTCACCCTTTCTTCTTGGAATTGTTTCCTCGAACGTGGGTAACTTGCAGGTGAACCAAGATTATGTAAGGAAATCTAGAAGTCGCTCCGAAGTATGAATATTCATTTTCATAGAAATGAAGGGAGTCTTACTCACCCTTTTGTGTTTTGTCATTTTGAAAATTATGTGATACTTTGTGATTTTTGTTTTATTTTGAGTTATGATTTATGTGATGCTAAGAACTACCTTTATGATATTGAGTTGATTTTAAAGAAGTTTGAAACTTGAATCCGCTGCGAGAGTATTTTAATTGATTTTGTTATGATGTTAAATATTTTACTTTTATTAAGTATGTTGCAACCCGTGTTACGGAGCATGACCATTGTGGTAGGATGTTTATGAAGGTGTGACACCCATGTTTGTACATTGATGATTTTATAATTATTAAAATTGTATTGTGATTATTTGCGGGGTTTAGTTGGGTGTTACATTAGTGGTATCAGAGCAAGTCAGTCTATTCGGTCAGGTTGTCTATGTTATTTTCTCCTTAGTACGCGACATGTGCGTGAAACACCATCGATACTTGTTCATTTTTTAATCGTTGACTCCAGGTGTTGGTTTGAAACAAGTGGGAGAGAAGTTTGCTTTCCGGAGATGTTCCTGGTGTGAGGAGTTGATTCAAGGTGATATTGATGGTATGAGTAAAAATGTTGTTAGAGTTGTAATGTCGTGAACCAACGAGAGTATTGAGTCACAAAATTCTTAGATGCCGATCAAGTTTGAGATTCTTGGAGGGAGAACAAGCCAATATGGTTGATGTTACTTTTCGGAAGATAGAGAGCAATTTGATGAGTAGTGATATGCAAGCAAAGTGTAATTCTTGGTGTCTCTTGAAGATAATTGCAACTTTCCTCTGGATGGTAGATTGGAGTTTGAGATAGTTGAGAATTTTTTTTATCGGATAAACAAGTAAGACATCTCTTAGAGAGTGAAGCTTATATGAGTCTATGTGTATGATGATGGTTATTTAAGATGTGCATGGAGTAATGACGGCGGGTTAAGGAGATGATTAAGAATAAGGATCCACTCCAAAGAAATTATTGATTTGATGGATCAACTGATAGACTAGTATATCTTGAGTATGATTGAATTGAAGTCGGATTTTTTTTAGAGTTGGGTTCAAAGAGAGGATAGATGGAGGATCTTGGAAGCAAGAGAGAGAGAGAGGTAGCACTTATGTTCATAAATTTTAAATTTTTGTTTTGCAATTATTGAACAACCCTCAATAAAAGGGGCATCACTTTTCACTCGTAACCCCGATTGAAGAGGTTTTGGACTTTTTGGAAAGCTTACAAAATTCCCTATAGTTTGCATTAAACTTTGTCTGCTACATATTTTTGACGAGAGAGAAAAACACGTTTGAATATTTGGGTCCGGTGCTGATTTTTGGTGAAAGTTTGTATACGAGATTTCTTGACCAGCCCCATTGCAAGGATGATAACTTTTTAATTGTGACTCGGATTTAAGTGATTCTTGAATTTATTGAATCTATATGAAATTCTCTTCACTTTGGAATATGATTTTGTGTATGGGAAGTCTATAATAAAGGAGATGAGTGTGGTTGAAGCTAAATAATTCTTGTTGGAAATGAATAAGGTGAAGTCGGATGTAAGATGCTCGGAAATAATAAGGAGGTGACGGTATCGGATGAATGCATAGAGATGCAAGTATTTTAGCATGTCCTGAGTTGAAAATACTTAACATTTTGTGTGATGCTAATCGAGTATGGGAGAGACTTCGCTTGCTAGTTTGGTAGTGTGCAAAGTAAATAGATGTCCTATTGGGAAGATAGTCGTTCACGTTGATGTAAGAGAGTCAAAAACTAGATGTGAAGCTTGTGGGATTGATAGATGATCGGAGTGCGCAGCTGAAGCGTGATGTGTATTGTGTGAATACGACTTATTGGAGTCAATAATCAAGCATTAGAAGCTTGATGGAAGGATGCAAAACATTGGACATTCTAGAAGCAAAGTGTTATGTGAAAAGTTTTCACGTTACTACCATCTCGATAGGAGTATTGAAGTATATGTTCATTTGATTAATCATAACTTTATGGAACTAAGATGGTAAAATAGAATTGTCGATATTATGAGTTATGTTGGTGTTCTTATCATGGTATTGATGGTGATGGTAATGACATTGTTGTATTCCGACCTAAGATCGAATGCGATTCTAAAGTGATGAGACAAAGAGTGAAATAGATTGGTATGTTCATAATTCGGGAGTATTACATCTTGTTGGATAGTTATAACTAACAATGTGGAATTTTAATTTGTGGTGTGAGAATGGTTGTCAAAGTGAGAGTTCTAATTGAAAGAAGTGAATTTTCTTAGACTAAAATTATGGTGTTGAGATTGTTGTAAACTCTTCTAAGTTTGAGGTGGTGTTTTAGTGGGAAACCCTTAAATCTATGATTGAGACTCAAAGATTCTTGGTTTAGATGGTTGCTATCAAAGAAATCTTTGAGGATTTTTTCTAAGGGTTGTTAACATTAACTTGGGAAACTCACAAAAGGCCGAGCTTATGTGTGAGATGTTAATTTGGAAAAGAACTAATGTGATATAAGGAGTTGATTACTATCTCGGTATTGATTTTGCCTAATTAGAGTGGGTTTAATATGGTTCATTAGGATACATCTAAGATGGACCTTAGGGGTATTGTTACTTATGGATCAAGACTACTGGAAACCAAGAGATGAAATGATCATACGCATGAATAAGAATTAACAGTTATGAGGTTAGTAATTAGATTGGAGGTATTACTTGTTGGCTCAAGTTATTAAAGCAAATGTAGAGAATGATGCACTGAGTAGGAAGTCATTGCATATATTGATTCTTATAGAGATATTTAGGAATGACCGAGAAACTCAAAAATTTGAGTCTATTATTTGAGGAGACGCCTAACAACATGAAATGGGATATGTTAAAAATGACTAGCGATATTTCAGAAGAATATCAGAAACCCTATTTGAGATTGATTGATCAATTGATGTGGGTTAACCGAGGTATTAGAAGTGAAATCTCGAGTTGACGACATAGGTGCGTGATATTCAGAACCAGAAAGTATGTTTCAGAACCTAAGAAGAATCTTTTTAAGAAGGAAGTTACTGGAATTGGTTATACATGTCTAACTTTTCAGATGTCAGAGATTGAACGACAAAAGTCTTTGGGTTTGATACAGCCGTTGAACATTCCATAATGGAAGTGGGATGGCATTTGATGGGTTTATGTCGGATAGATAGTTGAGAAGCGAAGCAAATACGAGGTAAAGAGAGTCCCTTAGTGAAGGTGTTGTGAAGCGGATCAACTAGAGAAAGTTGGACTTGAGAGGGTAAAGACCAGATGAGGGAGTCGTATCTGAATCTATTTGCTTCAGGTGAATTTTTTGGACGAATATATTCTAAGTGGGGGAGAGCTGTAACGCCCTGATTTGAAGATTAATTATTTTTTTAAATAATTTGGCGTGACTATATGAATATTATGAGTCAATGTGAAGTATTTGAATTTGATGATCGTTTGATGATGATTATGTGATGGTTTTGAAAATTTTCTGATTAATGGGATGTATAAGTGAGTCGAAGTATTATCCGATAGTTGTGAAAAATTGGAATAATTGTTTATTTAATTGATTAAGCCGATTATTTAATTAATCGAATTTTTGGTGAGAACTATTGAATTCGGTGATGTGTCGACGAGAAATATTTGACGAATTACATTTTTTGGACTTACCGATTTAATTTGGAGAAATAGAATTAGTTAGAATTAATCTATTAAAATAAAATAGAATAATATGTGAATTATAGAACTATAGGGAAATGTTGTAATTGTGAGAGGTTAGTAAAGGTATTGCTGGAAAATCATAATTGAGGTTATGAGTGTCCCTCCCGAAGATTTGCATCCCGGTACAAGCGCGAACGGTCGACGAAAGGAGAAAATGAAATGAAAGTGAATAGAGTCGCCAACTAGGCATTTTTATCCCGAAGGAAAGGTAATGCTACATAAACCTAGAAAAAGATGGATAAGACGGTTGCGAACCAGAGAAACTGAGAAAGGGGGTTGGTTACAACCTGGGAAGGTATTAGCACCCAGATTGTCCGTCGTAATCGACGGGATCCACGCTTAAAAGATTGTGTTTAAAGGGGTAGTGTATGTGTTATCTATGTGCAAAAGCTGGAAAATAATATACAAGTGTCAGTGCAAGAAAATGAATTGCTCGGGGACTAAAGCTTAAAAGAGAATGCTGAAAGAGGGGGAAGATGTCGCTCCCACCAAAATGACACCCGGGGCCAAGAGGGGTACAGACGCGAACGGTCGGTGAAAAGGAAATGTGAGAACACACAGGAGTGAACTCACAAGAAAAGAAAAGAGTCGCCAGCTAGGCATTTTTATCCCGAAGGAAAGGTAATGTTGCATAGACCTAGAAAGATATGGATAAGACGGTTGCGAACCAGAGAGACTGAGAAAGGGGGTTGGTTACAACCTGGGAAGGTATTAGCACCCAGATTGTCCGTCGTACTCGACGGGATCCACGCTTAAAAGATTTGTGTTTTAAAGGGGTAGTGTCAGTGCAATTTGTGTATAAAAGAGTTGGAAAAGGATGTACAGGTGTCAGTGTAAAAGGGATTATGTGTATAGGTGAAGTGTCAGTGTCAGAATAAAAAAATGGAATGCTCAAGATTATGAGGCTTAAAGAATAAAGGCTAGGAAGAGGGGGAATATACAGAGACTTTTGTTCGATAACTGTTAAGTTATGCCTACGTATCCTCTCGTGCAATGAGGAAGTCAGAACACCGTAGTTCGACCCAAAGAGACTGAAAGATAAATTGACTTTGTGAACTGCTTACTTGCCAATGCTCAAGTGTATGACCTGTCTGGCTCAGGTGCAAACTGTCTTGCATTAGACGGAAGAAGCAAGTTCTCGTTTGTGAGTGAAGGTGATGAGAAAAGAATCCCGGAGGAGACGATTATTGTTTGTTTTTGTATTTTCAGTCTTTTATTGCTTTTTGAAGTTTGTCATAAGTTAATGAGCTTAAGCCTAAACCAATGGGTTAGTAAACTCATCACATCCTCCCTCTGATTAGGGGTAATGAGAATACCTTAAGTGTAAGTCATCATCTCACACTTAATCACCATGGTGTAGGATTAAGATCATTAACCTACTTGTGATTATTTAGATGTTTTTGTGTTTTTTTTTGTTTAGTGTTAAGTAATGAGTTTAAGCCATAATCAGGGATTAAACAGACTCATTACACCATCCTAATAGAAGGATAATAGATGAGAATGTTTAAGCTGAGGAAGACTCCCCATCTTAATCCATGATTAGGGATTAACTTCATGACAAAACAAAACCTTTATTAGATGGATTTTAGTTAATGATATGATGAAGAAGTGATTTTTATGATTTGTAAGACAACTTGAGGGGGACTTGTCCATTAACACTAGGGTTAGTCCTTCTTAACCAATTAAGGAAGAATTAGAACCCTAATGCAAGGCCCAAGTTACAAGCTTAATGTCTTGATGATTATTAAGTGAATTGATTAAAGGATTTAAACACATTAAAGGTTTAACACTTAGGATTAAAGTTATACACTCCATCCTAATAGAAGGATGCAGGCATAAGCTTAATCACAAAGCCTTAAAGCCTTTAGGGTTTAGTCCCTGATTATGAGATGAGAAGAGAAGACTCAAAGAGACACAAAGGTAAAAGCTAAGTGGGGGACTAAACAAGACCCTAATTGTTATCATGCTTGGTGATTCCTAGGGTTTGTGAGGTTTGCAAGAGAAATCTTCAAAGAACCACCAAGGAGAGAGGCAGATGAAAGGAGCAAAGAGAAGCAAAACAACTTGCTTCACTTAAGAAGTCAAGTTGCTTGAAGAAAGGAAGTAAGATAAACAAGAATGAGCAAGCTCAATCCAAAGCACAAGATAAAATGCAGCAATGATGCATAAGAGGGATGAAAAGAGATTGTGAGAAATGAAGGCAAATTCACTTCTCAAAGTAACTTACCACCTGAAAAGTTAGTGAAAGAAATGAGATGCAATGCAAAATGAGATGAAATGGCATGATGCAAACCAAGACCAGAAGCATGAGTATGATGTTAATGATGCTAAGAGATGATGCAAACATGAGGCAAGTTCATTAGAATGATCACACAAGCATATGGATGCAAATGAGGCATGTTTAGAACCATGAACATTCATGAAAAGTTATGAAGTGCAAATGACATACAACATGGCAAATGAAAGATGCAATGATCACATATGGTCTTAACATGTCCTAAGATGTATTATGAATCAAATGGATGCACAAAATGTCATGGCAAGTCATGGTATGCAAACAAATGGGAAATGGATGCAAAGGAAGGCCCAAATTAGGGTTTATGATCAATGCACAAAACAAAATTCAAAAACAAAAGCAAACATCATGATAAAAAATTGAAAGAGCAATCAAAGGAACCCTAAACCTATACAAACTCACTGCCCAAAGGAGAGGTTCTAACTCTTAACCTAATGAGGGTTATGAATTTCCTAAGATTGCTAGGGTTTTAAGGTACCTTGTCAAGAAAAATGCAAAACAAATAGGAAATGCAAGATCAATTCATGCCAATTTAAACCTATAAACTACATGATATGCAAGATGCAATGCAAAAAGAATCATTGTCCAACTCTTAAAGTCTAGGCAGAAATGAATTTTTGAAGATTGAATCAAAATAATGCCTTGAAATGAAATTAATTCCATTGAAAATTGTCAAAAGGCATCAAGATCAAAAAAGAAATTTGGTTTGAGAGTTGGACAATGTTTCTAAATGATTTTAAATGTTACATGAATTTTTTTGTGATTTTTAAATACCTAAAAGTATTTTTAATTAATTAATTTTCATTAATTAATTAAAAATAAACTTTTAAATGATTTAAAAATAATTTTTATGCAAAAAAAATGAAAATAAAAATATTTTTGGTTTCTGAAAATTAATAAAAGGTTTGATAAAAATTTTCAGAATTTTTTGATGATTCTTACTATTTTTAATTAAATGTACAAATTAAATATGAAACAAATAAAAATAAAATGAATTTAAACTGAAATATGAGAAAGTCAACAGATCAAATGGCCAGGATTCAAACTGGGACGCGCGCGAATTGACTAGGCGCGCATCTGGACGGCCAGCATTCAAATTCCCCTAATTATGATTAAACCCTAATTCAATGCCCTAATCACTTTCACTGTTCCGGTCATCTTCTCCGGCAGGCCAAAATCCCTATCTCTCTTAATACGCATCAAATCCTCACAAAACTCTCCAGAATCAATCTATGAACATCACTAAGCATAAACCCTAACTCAAACAACATTTATTTTCACTGAATCAAAGGAAACAAGCAAGAACATTTTTACAGGCAAACTTTCAGATCATCGTAACATGCTTGTTTCTGGCTCATTTTCAAAAATAAATAGATCCCCATGATCAGGGCAACATATAGAACAACATTCTAACAAGAAATTAAAGTTCTGGAAAATTTGTTCATCATGCTACCTGAGATTGAGCTTTCGAAACAGGGACTTTCTGGCTGCTTCTCTGGCTCAAACAAGCTCCAATGATCCTCCTTTGAAGCTTTTGACACTTAGTTGGAGTTTATGTGGCCTCTAGAGAGAGTTGGCAGAAGCTCAGGCCAAGGGAGTGTGAAAATCGTATTTGTGATGGGGGAGGTTTCAGGCCAAAACAATGGTTGGTTTGTGATCAGTGGAACATGCTGAGATGTTCTATGAAGTTTGTTTGTGTGTTTGATGTTTGTATGATGAGTTTCGAATGGTTTTGCATAAGAGGTGGAAAATTAGAATGTTGTGTTCTTGGAGGTTTCAGGCTTATGTGTCTTATGAGAATGAAGCCTTGGGATGTGTTTATAAAGTCTGGATTGGGCAGAGAGTGGTTGTGTCACTGTGGGATTGGTATGGCTTCAAGTTGCAAAAAGTCAAGCAAGTTGTACTTGGAGGTATGGGCAAGTGGCAGGCTGAGATAGGGGCATGGTTGAGTTCAGCAAGGATCAAGGAATGCTTTTGGATCAAATTTTGTGAACTGAGGCAAGTGGATGAGAAGTTTTGATCCCTTTTGCAAATTGTCACAACTTTGGCCCCTTTTGTAATTCTTGAAGTTTAAGGCATGGAACTTAAGAAATTCTTGGGCCAATCTGAAGTTTAAGTCATGTATGATGTTTTTGTAAAGGTTAGACATCAATTAGAAGTCACAAATTGCCTTGGCACAAGAATTTGCAAGTTTCCCTCTTTGGTGCATAACTTGAAATTATGTGATTTTCCCCAACTTTGACAAGCCATAACTTTTGATCCAAAATGAATTAGGTCATGTTCTTGTACTTTTTGAAAAGGGAATGATCCATTCTACAACTTTCATGACCAAAGTGTTTTCATTTGAAGCATTCTTGAATCAAAAAGCAAGGGTTGAAAAAGTTTCCCAAAATGGCAATTTTCATTATAAGTCAACTTTCCCAAAAAGTCAACTTTGCAAATGGCTTGAAATCCTTCAATTTTGTGAACTTCTAACATCTTCTATGATCAAATAAAGATCATACACAATCAAAAATGATGAAGAACACCCTTTGGTTGGGTCATTGAGGGCCTCAGATACCTTGATTTTGCACTGACTTGCTCAAAAAGTCAACTCTTGATCAGATGACTTCTCCATTGAATTTCTTCATGAAAATTGATATGCATGATCCCTATACCATATAGAGACCAATAGAAACAAGAATGACCAAAAAATTGGAGTTATGGCCTTTGAAACCAAAACCCTAATTCTAGGTCATCTGTGCAATTAAACCTGGCTCTACTTCCATGCCATTCTCAATTCTTGTGATTTTTTGACATTCTTGACTTTGAGAGGATATAATATGATGCTTGAACATACATGGACCCCTTTGAAGTGATTGATGACCTTTGAAGTGGTTCAAGTGGCTCTTGGATTGCTCAGATCACAAACCCTAGATGCAGATGACTTAGAAACAATGCAGTGAATCACAAATGTGATATGGGATGCCATGGGCTCTTAGTTACTTAGCTCACTTTGAATTGTTTTTGAAAAGGTGAAGTGTGTGTGAATAGAAATTTTCATAAGAGTTTGATAATGATCCATGTGCGGATGCGTAAAAAACTTGTGTTTGAAAATTGTTTGAAATTGTGAAGTGTTTGAGAAATTTTTGAATAGTGAGCAAGTAACTATGAGGAACCTACCCTAAAGTTTTAATTCTTTCTGTTCTTGAATCCTTTAAATGATAAGACTATCCATATTATTAAGGAATAGGTAGTCATTAGCTTGGATGTAAGGGACATGTGAAGGGACATCTGTTTATGTAGCCAATTGTAGGGTGTATTAAGCATTTTGGAGGGACTATCATCTTTATTCGAAAGGGACAAGATCATATTGAAAGGAAACCATTAAGGGACTTGATGACTTTTCTTTTAAGGGACTTTGCTTTATACACCCCACTTGACCTTATGATTAGGCAACATTGAGAGGTAACCCTAGAAAGTGAGATGGCGATTAAAAATCGACTTACGTGTGTGAGTGTTTAATTTTGTATTTATCTTATAATTAAAATGACCTAAATTCAATTTTAAATATAATACATGTTTACACTCCCTATTTTACTAACCATAGCATGAAAATTAAATAATTTAAATATTTACAAAAATTACATCCAGGAACATATACATAATAATAATAAGCAATTAATAATAAATAGCAAAAATAAATAAATAAGCAAAATATAAATAATAAATAAATAAGCAATAATAATTATAATAGGGGTTAGTAATAATAATAACTAAAATAAATAAGGTTAGTGAAATAATAATAATAAGCATAATTTAAAATAAATGGATTAGTAATAAGCATGATTAGTAATAATAATAAACAAAATAAAATTTTAATGGCTTAATAGAAAAATAAAAACAATTATATTAATTAATCATAAAATTTAAAATTATAAACAAATTAAATAAATTATGGACATATTATGAGAAATTATTAATTTTTGCAATTTTTAGAAATTAATTATAAACAATGATAGAATATTTATATATTAAAATGGAATTAATTATAATTTAATTATATTAAATAAAATATATACATAATAATTATATTTACAAAGATTAGAAAATAAAATTAGGTTTTTAATAATTGTTTAGAAAAGATAAACTAGGGTTTATAAAATTAGGGTTTTAATTTACAATAATAATTTATTTAAATAAATAACACATATATATATTTTATGATACATAATAATAAAAATTAATTTTTGAATTTAGAAAATATAATATATACATTTTATAATCTAGAAATTATTTTAATATAATATAGAAAATAATAGGAAAAGATAATTTATTATTTGAATTTATTTTATATGGAATATTAATTAAATTGAAAGAAATAAAGAAAAAGAATAAGAAAACAAAAACCTGATGGGGCTGGGGTTTGAACCCAGTCCCTTATGCTTGCCAACAACAGCATACACCACTAGGCCATCAACGCGCGTGTGACATTGTAGGGAGAGGAATTGGTTTTGTGCTTTGAACCTGGAAAATCATAAAAATAATAAAACAAAGTAAAAGGCTTGGGGGTAGAATCGAACCCAGGACCTCTTAAACGCGCAAACATACACATGACCAATCCTGCTGGGTGTGCGAGCCTGTTATTATGTTGGCCATAATACATAATATATTATGTTTCATGTTTAACCTGAAAAAAATAAGAAAAAAAACGCACCAAGCCAGGACTCGAACCAGTGCCGTCACGCAATACACAAACCAGCCTTACCACTGAGACAAGCTGCACGCTTGTGATACTAAACCAACAATAAAACATAAAATATTTTAAATAAAATTTGAATTTTTCAGGACGCGCCAACCAGCTTCATCTTCTTCAGTGTACCTGCGAAATTTGTTACAAATTTTCCTACCATCTTTCCTGCGAAAACACAATTGCAACAAAACCTACGAAAGGCAATGATCAACAAAACTGTAAAATTTCACAAAATTGAATCTATCAATGTGATCCAAACATTCATGCGGTTCATTCTATGATTTTAGAATCCATTTATATTCCATAGATCAGAAAACCCTAAACCTTGGTTCAAACCCTAATGATGGTGTTTCATGGGTTTCTCATGCTTTCTTTGATTTCTTTGCCCAGAAACAATCTATACAACATCACAAACAGAATTATACAAACAAAACTCATTAGAATGCACTGAATTAGTATAATCGGAAAAAAAAATATTCAAGAACAAGCAAGGATCGGTTTATGCATTATGGCATGGTTTTGATGCATATGAGTATTGGTTTTCACTCAATGGTAGTCGAGGATCATGGCTATGTGCTTCAAATACCTTCAAATGTCCTGGAAGTTCAAAACCGAATGTGAGTTGTGGAGAGATTTTTTGGCTTATGGAACTTACTCTTGAGGCTGTGTAAAATCCTCCCTTGTGATTGCAATGAGTTAAGTACTTATAGGAGGATGTATTAGGTCAGAAAAATCAAGTCATTGTGTGGAGAATTTGATATGAAAAGATTCAAAATGATCATGCCTTAAAAATCAAATATTCATGCATAAACCCTTGCTATTTTGGGAGGATTTTCATAACTTTTGCATCGATCAAGCTTAAATGTAATTTAAAACTTTCTAGAAGCAAAATTAAAATTAATTTTCATGATTTTATATTTTATTTGAATTTAAAATGACTTTTTAATATAAAAATCATAATAAATAAAAACAAAATAAATTAAATTATGAATAAATTAAATTAATTTCGTGCAAGATGTTATGAAGTGGATTGGGTCATTATTTGGCAAGCCCATTTGGAAAAAATTGGTTTTAGACCTCCTTTTTCTTCATGAACCAACCCAAAATTTCCCAACTTTGCAAGGGCACATATCCTTCAACTTTAATGCTATGAGGGTGTTCTTGGACATTTTGGAAAGCTTGAAGAGTCCTCTAAACAACCCCACTGGTTTCATGTCCATATCATTTACCAATCTCAAGTTATGCCTTTTTGAAGATGTTGACTTTTTGTTGACTTTCAAAAGGACCTATAATGTCTTAGCTCATACCTTCCAAATGAAGCATTTTTGGGCTTGGCTTGTGAGACACAAAGTTGTAGAGAATTCAATTTCCTTAAAAATGAGCTTTGGATGGAGACTTGGTGATGAAGTATGTGAAAGTTATGGCTGGTCAAAGTTCAGTTGACTTTTACTAAGGAAACCCTAATTTAGAAACTCCTGATTCTTGATGATCTGGAATCTCCTTGATGAATCATGATCAACCCTTGATCAAATGATGAATTTTACTTCATATACTTGATGTTGGCAAAAAATCATGAAGTTTGACTTTGGTTTGACCCCAGTTGACCTCAGTTTGACTTTTTAACTGCTTTGACTGATTTTGACTTATCTGATCATCTGACTGAGCAAACTTTTGAGAAAAGTCTTGAAACTTGTCATGGGGATTCTTACACATATATAGGATATTATGAAGCTCACTTGAAGTCTTGGAAGTTCATTTAGCCTGATTAAAGTCAAAACCCTAGTTTTGGATGCACTGCTTAGGAGGTGCATTGTCTGAGGGAATTGTCAACTCTTCTGACCAATTGTGAACTTTGTGAACCTTGTGAACCATCATAAGCTGTCTTGTGAATCTCATGGGAGGTATTGTGGACCTTGTGAACCTCATAAAGTGACTTGTAGACTTCATGAACCTCATGAAAGGTCTTGTAAGCATTGTGAATCTTGTGAACCTTGTGAACCTTCATGAAGTGACTTGTAGACTTCATGAACCTCATGAAAGGTCTTGAAAACATTGTGAAACTTGTGAACCTTGTGAACCTTCATGAAGTGACTTGTAGACTTCATGAACCTCATGAAAGGTCTTGAAAACATTGTGAAACTTGTGAACCTTGTGAACCTTCATGAAGTGACTTGTAGACTTCATGAACCTCATGAAAGGTCTTGGAAACATTGTGAAACTTGTGAACCTTGTGAACCTTCTTAGCACACAAAGTCTTGTATTGTGAGGGCAAATTTTGGGGTGCAACAGCTGCCCCTGTTCAATTTTCTGAAACCTGAGGGGTTAGATTGGTATATTTGCCAGTCGTGACCTGGAAGGTTGAAGGGGATTGAACACAAAAGCCCAAAAATTTGCACTCACCAGTGCATAGAGTGATATTGATGGTTGGTTGTATATGCTTGGGTGGGCTTAAAGATGCCACTTGGAGAAAAGTTCTTCAGATACATTTCTTGGAGGATAAAGCAGTCCAAAGTATGAAGGTATAATGATAGCTTTCAGGAGGATAAAGTAGTCCTGAAGTAATGATGATAGCTGTCAGGAGGATGGAGCAGTCCTGAGGTATTGATGTGTTTTCAGGAGGATAAAGCATTCCTGATGAGATAATAAACTTTCAGGAGGATGAAGCAGTCCTGATGTAGTGATATGTTTTCAAGAGGATAAAGCAATCTTGAGAGGTTGATAATATGCTTTCAGGAGAATGAAGTAATCCTGAGGTAATAATAAGCTGTCAGGAGGATGAAGCAATCCTGAGGTAATAATAAGCTGTCAGGAGGATGAAGCAGTCCTGAGGTAATAATCTTTCAGGAGGATGAAGCAATCCTGAAGTAATAATAAGCTTTCAGGAAGATAAAGCAATCCTGAGATGTTGATAATAGCTATCAGGAGGATGAAGCAATCCTGATGAGATAATAAGCTTTCAAGAGGATGAAGTAGTCTTGAGAGATTGATAATATGCTTTCAGGAGGATGAAGCAATCCTGAAGTAATGATGATAGCTGTCAGGAAGATAAAGCAATCCTGAGGTATAAGAAGCTTTCAGGAGGGTAAAGCAGTCCTGAGGGATTGATAGCTTTCAAGAGGATAAAGCAGTCCTGATAGCCACAAGTTGTTGATGAAGTCTGTCTGTTGGAGAATTAACCTGAAAACAAGGTAGCATCCTGTATGATAATATTAGTTTATGCATTATGTATGCATGTATAATATGATGCACTTAAGTTAATGTATTATGTATCTATGTATATGTATGCTATGGTATGATGTAAATGATGTATGTATGATGTGTATGCTGCTGGAAACGTCTGGATATCTTCGTATAATAACTGCTGGCCAGGGAAAATAAATCTCGATTTGTTGTTGAAGCATATGAGGAACTTAGTCCCGTCTTGTTTGATAATATAGTATATATAACCTCCCGTTTGCTGGGGATAGTAACGTATATATAGCCTCCCGTATGCTGGGGATAGCAAGGTATACATAACCTTCGTCTTCTTTTGATAGTAGAATAGATATAACCTCCCGTCTCCGTTCGTCATACCCTTATTGGAAAGTAAATTCCCGAATATCCGTATGAGGATAAAAGAGATGGATATAAATTCCAGGGGAGATGTGACTTTATGAAGATGAACTTTTCCTACTGAGGGTTTTGTAACTGGCGAGGCTTCGTTGAATTCCTTCCCTCGTTCGTCCTTAGTAAATACTATTACTGCATTTTCATGCATTTCTGGTAAACATCAATCATATTAAAAGCATACATGCATTTTTGGTAAACATCAATCATATTCAAAAGCATACATACATTCAAACACAACCAATGGACGTTTCGCTTATGTAAATAGGGTAAAAGTAAATCTGGATTCAAAAGATGGAATTTATTTATATCAAAAAGTGACCCATACATGGGCAAGTTTGTACAAGGAGACATAAACCCTAGTAAGAGGATTTTGTCGTAAAGTTTTTTTACAAAACAAGGAAAATCAGCTATGTGGGAAATAATCCTATTGAGTTTCAACTCTACTATTGCCATTATCTTCAAGTATCTCATCTTCTGCTGTTGAGACGGAAATGATTGGATTGAGCTTTATCTGTTTGAACTTGAGTAAGTAACACAACTGGTTGCAGTTTCATGGGTGATCCAAACGAGACATAGTCATACGCTTTAATCCCTAACTTTTGCCTGGATTGCCCTTTCAGGTTTTCAATCCACCGGGATACCCTTTTTTGCCCAAGCTGCCTTTTCAGGTTTTCAACTTGCCGGGTGTACATCTTTTTTTATATATATCCCTAATTTTTGCCCAAACCCTTTTGGTTTGCCGGGATGCCCTTATTTTTGCCTAGGCCTGTCAACCTAGCGGGTCTCTTTTTATGCGTAGTATTTTTTAACTATGTCTGCGTTTACAGGCTGTGGAAAGTCTTCACCATCCATAGTAGTAAGTATCATGGCACCTCCTGAGAACACTGTCTTGACTACAAATGGTCCTTCATATGTTGGAGTCCATTTTCCCCTAGGATCACCCTGTGGTAATATGATACGCTTGATTACCAAGTCACCAGCCTGATATACCTTTGGCTTAACCTTATTGTTAAAAGCTTTGATCATTCGTTTCTCGTACATCTGGCCATGACAAACTGCTGCTAGCCTCTTCTCATCAATCAAATTTATCTGGTCAAGTCGAGTCTGAATCCACTCATCCTCATCCAAGCCTGCATCCTTCATAATTCTTAAGGAGGGAATCTGAACTTCAATGGGCAGAACTGCTTCCATACCATAGACTAAAGAGAATGGGGTTGCCCCTGTTGAAGTACGTATTATGGTACGATAACAATGAAGAGAAAATGGTAACATCTCATGCCAATCCTTGTAAGTAACAGTCATCTTTTGTACAATCTTCTTAATGTTCTTATTAGCAGCTTCAACTGCCCCATTCATCTTTGGACGATACGGAGAAGAGTTGTGATGCTTAATCTTGAACTGCGTGCAGAGATCAGTAATCATAGTATTGTTCAGATTAGAGCCATTGTCAGTAATAATCCTTTCAGGGATTCCATACCTACATATGAGATTGTTCTTAATGAATCGGGCCACCACATTCTTAGTAACAGATGCAAATGAAGCTGCCTCCACCCACTTCGTGAAGTAATCAATAGCAACCAGGATGAAACGATGCCCATTAGAAGCAGTAGGCTTGATCTCACCAATCATATCAATGCCCCACATGGCAAAAGGCCAAGGAGCAGTCAACACATTCAATGGTGATGGAGGTACATGGACTTTATCAGCATAGATTTGACATTTGTGACATGTTTTGGAGTGTTGATAGCAATCAGCTTCCATGGTAGACCAATAGTAACCTGCTCTCAATATTTTCTTTGCCATAGTATGACCACTAGAATGCGTACCAAAGATCCCATCATGCATATCTTCCATAATCTCAACTGCTTCCTTCTTATCCACACAACGAAGCAAAGTTGAATCATGATTGCGCTTGTACAAAATGCCATTACTCAAGAAAAACTTAGCAGAAAACCTTCTCAGAAACTTCCTATCTTTGACAGATGCCCCTTCAGGGAACTCCTGAGCTTCAAGATATCTTTTCACTTCATAGAACCAAGGCTTCTCCTCTGCCCCTTCTGTGTCAATCTCATTGCAGTATGCAGGCTTTTCAAATCTATCAATAGTAATCTTGGGAGCTTCATCATCCCAGCTGATCTAAAACATGGATGCCATGGTGGCTAAAGCATCTGCCAACTGATTCTCTCTTCGTGGAATATGTCCAAAGGTAATCTCTTTAAAATGTGGGATCAAAGACAAAACATGCTCTCTGTAAGGAATGAGATTATCATGTTTGGTATCCCAATCTCCTTTAATCTGACTTACTACCAGGGCTGAATCTCCATACACGTCTAGAAACTAAATCTTCATATCAATAGCAGCTTTAATACCCAGGATACATGCCTCATACTCAGCCATGTTATTGGTACAATAGAAACACAATCTTGCAGTAATCGGGGTATGGCAACCTTCAGGGGAGCTAATCACAACACCAACACCATTACCAAGTGCATTAGAGGCGCCATCAAAAACCATAGTCCATCGGGATCCTTGTTCAGGTCCGTCATATTGTCCAGGTTCTTTGGTAATAATCATAATGTCTTCATCAGGGAACTCAAAGCTCATTGACTGATAATCATCCACTGCTTGATGAGCCAAATGATCAGCAACAACACTTCCCTTGATGGCCTTCTGAGTAGTATACTGTATGTCATATTCTGTCAAAATCATTTGCCATCTGGCAATTCTTCCGGAGAGAGCAGGTTTCTCAAATATGTACTTGATTGGATCCATCTTTGAAATCAATAAGGTAGTATGGGTCAACATATACTGTCTTAGTCGGCGAGCAGCCCATGCCAAAGCGCAGCAAGTTTTCTCGAGCAGTGAGTATCTTGTTTCACAATCGGTAAACTTTTTGCTAAGGTAGTATATTGCCTGCTCTTTTCGACCAGACTCGTCATGTTGCCCCAACACACACCCCATTGAGTTGTCTAACACTGTTAAGTACATAATCAAGGGTCTTCCATCCACTGGTGGCATCAAAATTGGTGGTTCTAGCAGGTATCTCTTGATTTCATCAAAGGCAGTCTGGCATTCATCATTCCATTCCATCACCTGATCTTTCTTCAACAACTTGAAGATTGGCTCACAGATGGCAGTTAATTGGGAAATAAATCTTGCAATGTAATTCAATCGTCCCAAGAAACCTCTAACCTCCTTCTCAGTACGGGGAGTTGGCATCTCTCGTATAGCTTTCACTTTTGCAGGATCCACTTCAATACCTTTTCCACTGACAATGAAACCCAGGAGCTTACCAGATCTAACTCCAAAAGTACACTTGTTTGGGTTCAATCTCAACTTGTATTTCTTCAACCTCTCAAACAACTTGTGCAAATGATCAAGATGTTGTTCTTCATTCTGGGATGTGGCTATCATATCATCCACATATACCTCTATCTCATGATGAATCATATCATGAAATAAAGCCACCATAGCACGCTGATATGTTGCCCCTGCATTCTTCAAACCAAATGGCATCACCTTATAGCAAAAGGTGCCCCACTGCATAACAAATGTTGTCTTCTCCATATCTTCAGGTGCCATCTTGATTTGATTGTAACCAGAGAAACCATCCATAAAAGAGAATACCTTATGCTGAGCAGTGTTGTCTACCAGAACATCAATATGAGGAAGTGGAAAGTCATCTTTGGGGCTAGCCTTGTTCAAATCTCTGTAGTCCACACACATACGTACCTTACCATCTTTCTTAGGTACCGGCACCACATTTGCAACCCACTGAGGATAAGAAGTCACTGCTAAGAACCCTGCATTGAACTGTTTCATTACCTCTGCTTTGATCTTCTCTGACATTTCAGGACGCATACGACGAACCTTCTGCTTCTTTGGACGACAATCTTCTTTTACTGGTAAACGGTGAACCACAATGTCTGTATCCAACCCTGGCATATCTTCATAAGACCAGGCAAAGATTTCCACATAGTCACGTAACATCTGAATCAATCTTCTCTTGACACTATCCTCTAATTCAGCCCCTATCTTGACTTCTTTCCTGTTTTCTTCAGTTCCCAAATTCACAACTTCGACTGGCTCTTCATGTGGCTGTATGGCTTTCTCTTCTTGTTGTAACAACCTAGCAAGCTCTACAGGTACTTCACAATCGTCCTCATTTCCGTCTTCAGTTTGATAGATCGGATTCTCGAAATTATAATTGGCAATAGTAGAACTGTTATCAACAGGATCCAGAGTGGATGAGGATCTGCATTTTAGTGATGTGGGTGTGTGTAAGAACACATAGCTGATAAAACAAAAATAAAAGAAAAGAAAGACAAGGAACACAATATTTACGAAAAACGAAACGTCCACTGATTTTTATTGAATGAAGTATGCAAATGAAATGACATCCCGTAACAAGCACACCATTGTGCCCCGGGTAAGGCACAAGGCTTAAGAGTTCAATTGTTTAAGACATTACAAACTTAAAAGCAACAACACAGTAATAGTATTTACTCCTGACTAAAGGAGATAGGAATAACATCTTCAGCTTTCCAATTATTGAGTCCAGCACCCACAGTAGGAAAGATCCAAGCATCCAAATTATAGTCTTCATCATAGTCTCCCACAGCATTGATCTGATCTTTCATAACCCCTTGATTGGTGATACGAACAGTACGAGCACGACGAACAGCCTTCTGGGACTCTGCAGTGAAACCCAAACCAAACTTGTCAGACTTGTATGGAATATCAGGAAGCTGACCCCAAATAGTACAACCACCTTCATCCACCACAGCTCTAGCATCATTGAGGGAGGCCATTTCCATTGTTGGAGGTACTCTGGTAACCACAGGAACTTTCTTCGCAACAGGAGGAGCTACATAATCATTAACAACCCAAGGAACCACTTCGAATGTTTGACACGGAGTTTCAATGTATTCACCTTCCATTTCCAGATACTTGAAGGTATTTACATGGCTGACAAAGTATTCTTCTTCTCCATAGACAGTAACAACCTTTCCTTCCACCGGATATCTCAGCTTCTGATGTAGTGTAGAGGTTACAGCACCTGCCCCATGGATCCAGGGACGACCAAGTAGACAAGAGTATGAAGGACGAATATCCATCACAAAAAATGTAGCAGTAAAAACCTGTGACCCAACTTTGATTGGTAGATCAATTTCCCCATGCACTACTCTTCTAGAACCATCAAAAGCTTTCACCACAATATTACTGGGCTTCAGCACAGCATCTTCAGGACTCAGCTTATTCAGGACTTCCTTGGGAAACACATTCAGAGAGGAACCATTGTCTATCAATACATGTGACAGGGTAGTGCCCCTGCATTCAATTGAGATATGCAGAGCCCTGTTATGATCCCTCTTGGCAGGAGTCAAATCAGCATCAGAAAATCCCAACCCATTATCATAGGTCAGGTGGGCAACACAATTCTCAAACTGGTCAACAGAAATTGCATTGGGTACATGAGCAGTCTTCAGAAATTTAATCAAGGACTTGGCATGAGCTTCAGAACACAACAACAAGGACAACATAGAAATCTTTGAGGGAGTATGCCACAATTGATCAACAATGTCATAATCACTCTTGCGAATGATTTTCAATACTTCTTCCATCTTCCTAGAGAGATCATCAGCAGCTGGCATATCAGTAGATACAGGCTCAATAACAGGACCTTTGCCCCGAGCATCAGTGGTAGAGGTAACAGCAGGAGTAACTGCATTCTTGGAAGTAACTGGAGGTGAGAAGACTCTTCCACTACGTGTGATCTTGCTAGATCCAGCAATATTATCAATATCAACAGGCACATCAGCTAAGGGCTCCTGCTTAACACCATGGATGTAAACATCAGACCCATAGTGCCAAGGCACAGCTTTATCAGATGTATATGGAATAGGACCAGGAGTAGTAATGATCAGAGGAGCCACTCTGGCTTCAGCAACAACTTTCACAGGGCCTTCAGCAGTAATCTTGATTGGACCCTGATGGGTGATTTTAATAGGTCTCTTTGAAGTGATTCTTACCGGTACTTTGTCAACCATATCAACCTCTTCAACCTTCTTACCTCTAGTAATATGCTCCACCATACTTTCCACAGAAGATGGTCTCCTTTCAAACACTATAGTGTAATTATTCATGAGACGCTGAATCCCATCCTTCAACCTCCAACACTTATCTGGATTATACTCACAATAAATACAATCTTCACGACAACCCGGAAAGAACCCAGCTTGCACTAACTTCTTCCTGATGACAGACAATGGTGTGGTCAATTCTGCAACTGAATGGATATGTAAATCTTCATCAATGGCATTGACAGTCTTCTCGTGATTTGGCATTGGAGCAGTAATCACATTTGGAGTACCTGGAGGGTCAAACTCAATCTCTCCAGCCTCAATCATATCTTGAATTTTGTTCTTCAAGACCCAGCAGTTATTAGTATCGTGACCCTGACAGTTTGAATGATATGCACATCGTGCATTGGGATTGTACCTGGGAGAGGTAACATTAGGATTCTGAGGAGCCTCTTTCAGAGTAATGAGTTCAGCCTTTAATAAGTGTTGCAATGCCTGAGCCAGTGACATGTTGATCTTTGTGAACTGCCTTCTAGCCCTCTGTTGATTGCCATGTGGCTGCTCTGTTGTTGCAGGAGTTGGATTTGAAATATGAACTGCACTAACAAACTGATGCCTTCTGTTACGATCAGGCTGACCATAAATAGCATTGGATTCTTTCTTCCCAGTGGGAGGCTTCTTTGCAGCACCTGATGAAGAAGTACCCACATGGATCTTGCCATTCTTTATACCATTTTCCACTCGCTCTCCTGTCATGATCAACTCAGTGAAGCCAGATGATGAGCTTCCAATGAGATGACTGTAAAACGGGCCATTCAGTGTACACATGAACATATAAACCAATTCCCTGTCAGTCAAAGGGGGTTGAACTCTTCCAGCTAAGTCTCTCCATTTCTGAGCATACTCCTTAAAACTTTCTTTGGCACCCATGGACATGCTTTGCAGCTGCATGCGAGTGGGAGCTAAGTCAGCATTGTATTGATACTGCTTATAGAAAGCTTCAGCAAGATCATTCCAGTCTCTGATGTTTACACTCTCCAACTGATAATACCACTCCAACTGAGCTCCAGATAAGCTCTCTTGAAAAAAATGGATCCACAATTTCTTATCAGCAGTGTGAGGTTGAATTCTTCTGACATAAGACCTCAGATGCAGCTTGGGACAAGAGACCCCATCATAAACAACAAAGGTAGGAACCTTGAAACCAATGGGTATGACTACCCCAGATATCAAACTCAAATCCTCAAAATCCAGCCCAGATGATTTCTGCAACTCCATAGCATCCATCCTATCCACCAGCATCTTGAATTTGTCTTCATTAGGCTCATGGTAATAATTAGCCTCAGAATCAGAGTCCCCCATAGTGTTGTGGAGACTGCCTCCCACTTTTTCGGATTCTTCCGATTCATAGTCTTCAGCTGGTTCTTTGGTCTTGGAAAGAAGACCTTTGAACCTTCTTCCCATGTTGATCAAACCAACTGACCTTCTAGTCTTCTTAGTCTTCTTGGCCAGCAGTGCCTTCAATTCATCCTGCCCCTTGGACAGGTTCAAGATCAGCTCTTGGAACTGTGCATTTTGTGCCTGGAGATCCTTAACTGATTGTTCAAGAGCCATTGCTGAAATAAACAGCGAGAAGATGAGAAACCTGTGCACAATTATAAACCTGTGATGCAATGAAATGATATGTGAAGGCATATGCAATGTTTTCAAGGACCGCAGGATTTAAATTTGCTTAAACAAACAAGAAGGTAAACTTTTATTAGTAATAAATTTGTTTTGCCTTTTGGGCTTACAGAAATGAAATGAAATAAATACAAAAGATGGGGTTTTAAGTCTCCCATGGACGTTTCCTCTTTGTGTTGAGGTATGAGTTGAGATTCCGTTCCTCGTGAAGTTGCTTTGTTAGTTCTAAGACTCTTTCTTGGCTTGCTTTGTAATGAGCCTCGAAAGTATCCCTTTGCTCCTTCAACTGGATCCAGGATCTCTGTAAGTCTTCCATGTCAGTAGGCATGTCTGGGTGAAGGATGGTATAAGCAGTGTCTCCTTCAGCAACAGGTTCCATGGTAACTGGCAGGATAGCAGGATATGGCATCATGAGAGTCTGAGCACGAGATCGCACCCATCTGAGATAAGCTTCCATAGGAATAGTGTACTTAGGCTCCAGTGTCTTGCTGTCAACCCTGTTTACTTTTCCCCAAGCTCGTATGAATCTCTGACGGTAACTCTGAAGATCGTTGTCGTAATCAAACACAATGCCCTGAATCAACATGTCATGTGGACCATCGCTCCGAGCGTAACCAAACTGTCGTAAAGCTAAACAGGGGTTGTAGGTGATGCCTCCTCTTATGCCTAGAAGTGGCACATTAGGAAACTCCCCACAACGGTCAATGATGGTGACATTCTCCATAGATCTGGAGCACCAATGGATATCTGAGTGAGAAAGTGACATGATCCTCTTAGACCATCTGAACCCTTGCTCATTCTTCATCACTAAGCGAGGAAGGTGAGAAATAAACCACCTAGAAAGCAAAGGTATGCAGCACATCAAAGTTCCTCTTGCCCTTGTAGTACGGGTATGAAGAGAATGTAGTATGTCTCCAAGCAATGTAGGCACTGGGTTGTGACTCAGGAATATGTTGATGGCATGAACATCTATGAACTGATCTGGATTGGGGAACAATACTAAGCCATAAATCAGCAAGGCTAAGATCTCCTCAAAAGCATCATAGCTCATAGCCTTCAAGAACATTTGAGCCTTCTCTATCAACACCTTGGCTAGAACACCCTTGACTCCACTTCTCGTTTCTAGAACAATATCAGACTTCTTCAGATGTAGAGCTGCAGCAATAACCTCAGGTTTAGGTTCTTTCTCCAAGCCTGTGAATGGTTTCTGATCAAGAACATGTATGCCCAGAAGTTTAGAGAACTCTTCCATGGTTGGAACCAGCTGATAGTCGGGGAATGTGAAGCAATGGTGCTTAGGATCAAAGAACTGAAAACAGGACACTCATCATGTCTTCATTGAACCCTGAGGTGACTAGATCCAATAGGTGGCCATGTCTCTTGATGAACTAGGAATGATCAGACACTTGAGAAACCAACTCTTTAAGCTTAGCAGGTATGCCCACAAAGTTGATCCTGATGGTGTTTCTGCGAGCAGTAGCCATGACCTGCAACAAAGAACAAAGATAAATCCTTTGGTCCTTGAAATGGTTAGTGAAAATGATATGCTTATGATGCATGATGATGTCATGATGTCATGTTCAATCACAAACATGTGGCACACACAAACAAGTCACACAATAGCCCTAGGTTTAAAGGCTTGCATGAGGTTCAAAGGTAAGTACCCTCCCCTGAAGTTAGTTGGTTCATCCTGTCCTACAAAAGTAACCATGTTCTAAGGGATCTCAATATCATTGATCCTTCACAAGGGTGGTTGATCAGAAGGCAACTTACTTGCGAACCAAAACCCTCCAAGTTTAAGATCTCAATGAGTGTAGTATCGAGTGTCAACCAACTTCAGTCTGCACCAAAGCCGGTTACCTCACTACTTTCTAAAGGCCAAGATGGGATAACTAGGGTTCTAAAAGTTAGTTAGTGCATTGACAACATATGGCAGCCTCATATTATCCTCAACTTGACTTAAGGAACATAAGCACCAACCAAGAAGTCACACTAACTATGGCCACCAGATCAACCGTATCGATATACGTCGTACAGTTTCCTTGGTCTATTGCCATTTACCTAAGGTACACTAGATCCGGGTTAGGACCTTTCACACATAAGAGCACCCCAACAAGATAATATAAAGCAAACAAAGCAAACAATTTAAAGTGATCTAATTCCTAAGGGTACCCCTCTTTAATATGAATCCCCAGCAGAGTCGCCAGCTCTGTAACACGGTGGGAGAACTGACTTTAGTTATGTTGCGGATAGCAAGAGTCGCCACCGACTTTTATTTTATCCAAAGGAAAGGCATAAAAGAACAGGAAAGACCTTTTAAAAGATTTTTGGGTCCGGGGGGTAGGTTATGTAAAGGGAAGGTGTTAGCACCCTTTACATCCATGGTTATCCATGGGCTCTTAGTTACTTAGCTCACTTTGAATTGTTTTTGAAAAGGTGAAGTGTGTGTGAATAGAAATTTTCATAAGAGTTTGATAATGATCCATGTGCGGATGCGTAAAAAACTTGTGTTTGAAAATTGTTTGAAATTGTGAAGTGTTTGAGAAATTTTTGAATAGTGAGCAAGTAACTATGAGGAACCTACCCTAAAGTTTTAAGTCTTTCTGTTCTTGAATCCTTTAAATGATAAGACTATCCCTATTATTAAGGAATAAGTAGTCATTACCTTGGATGTAAGGGACATGTGAAGGGACATCTGTTTATGTAGGCAATTGTAGGGTGTATTAAGCATTTTGGAGGGACTATCATCTTTATTCGAAAGGGACAAGATCATATTGAAAGGCAACCATTAAGGGACTTGATGACTTTTCTTTTAAGGGACTTTGCTTTATACACCCCACTTGACCTTATGATTAGGCAACATTGAGAGGTAACCCTAGAAAGTGAGATGGCGATTAAAAATCGACTTACGTGTGTGAGTGTTTAATTTTGTATTTATCTTATAATTAAAATGACCTAAATTCAATTTTAAATATAATACATGTTTACACTCCCTATTTTACTAACCATAGCATGAAAATTAAATAATTTAAATATTTACAAAAATTACATCCAGGAACATATACATAATAATAATAAGCAATTAATAATAAATAGCAAAAATAAATAAATAAGCAAAATATAAATAATAAATAAATAAGCAATAATAATTATAATAGGGGTTAGTAATAATAATAATTAAAATAAATAAGGTTAGTGAAATAATAATAATAAGCATAATTTAAAATAAATGGATTAGTAATAAGCATGATTAGTAATAATAATAAACAAAATAAAATTTTAATGACTTAATAGAAAAATAAAAACAATTATATTAATTAATCATAAAATTTAAAATTATAAACAAATTAAATAAATTATGGACATATTATGAGAAATTATTAATTTTTGCAATTTTTAGAAATTAATTATAAACAATGATAGAATATTTATATATTAAAATGGAATTAATTATAATTTAATTATATTAAATAAAATATATACATAATAATTATATTTACAAAGATTAGAAAATAAAATTAGGTTTTTAATAATTGTTTAGAAAAGATAAACTAGGGTTTATAAAATTAGGGTTTTAATTTACAATAATAATTTATTTAAATAAATAACACATATATATATTTTATGATACATAATAATAAAAATTAATTTTTGAATTTAGAAAATATAATATATACATTTTATAATCTAGAAATTATTTTAATATAATATAGAAAATAATAGGAAAATATAATTTATTATTTGAATTTATTTTATATGGAATATTATTTAAATTGAAAGAAATAAAGAAAAAGAATAAGAAAACAAAAACCTGATGGGGCTGGGGTTTGAACCCAGTCCCTTATGCTTGCCAACAACAGCATACACCACTAGGCCATCAGCGCGCGTGTGACATTGTAGGGAGAGGAATTGGTTTTGTGCTTTGAACCTGGAAAATCATAAAAATAATAAAACAAAGTAAAAGGCCTGGGGGTAGAATCGAACCCAGGACCTCTTAAACGCGCAAACATACACATGACCAATCCTGCTGGGTGTGCGAGCCTGTTATTATGTTGGCCATAATACATAATATATTATGTTTCATGTTTAACCTGGAAAAAATAAGAAAAAAAACGCACCAAGTCAGGACTCGAACCAGTGCCGTCACGCAATACACAAACCAGCCTTACCACTGAGACAAGCTGCACGCTTGTGATACTAAACCAACAATAAAACATAAAATATTTTAAATAAAATTTGAATTTTTCAGGACGCGCCAACCAGCTTCATCTTCTTCAGTGTACCTGCGAAATTTGTTACAAATTTTCCTACCATCTTTCCTGCGAAAACACAATTGCAACAAAACCTACAAAAGCCAATGATCAACAAAACTGTAAAATTTCACAAAATTGAATCTATCAATGTGATCCAAACATTCATGCGGTTCATTCTATGATTTTAGAATCCATTTATATTCCATAGATCAGAAAACCCTAAACCTTGGTTCAAACCCTAATAATGGTGTTTCATGGGTTTCTCATGCTTTCTTTGATTTCTTTGCCCAGAAACAATCTATACAACATCACAAACAGAATTATACAAACAAAACTCATTAGAATGCACTGAATTAGTATAATCGGAAAAAAAAATATTCAAGAACAAGCAAGGATCGGTTTATGCATTATGGCATGGTTTTGATGCATATGAGTATTGGTTTTCACTCAATGGTAGTCGAGGATCATGGCTATGTGCTTCAAATACCTTCAAATGTCCTGGAAGTTCAAAACCGAATGTGAGTTGTGGAGAGATTTTTTGGCTTATGGAACTTACTCTTGAGGCTGTGTAAAATCCTCCCTTGTGATTGCAATGAGTTAAGTACTTATAGGAGGATGTATTAGGTCAGAAAAATCAAGTCATTGTGTGGAGAATTTGATATGAAAAGATTCAAAATGATCATGCCTTAAAAATCAAATATTCATGCATAAACCCTTGCTATTTTGGGAGGATTTTCATAACTTTTGTATCGATCAAGCTTAAATGTAATTTAAAACTTTCTAGAAGCAAAATTAAAATTAATTTTCATGATTTTATATTTTATTTGAATTTAAAATGACTTTTTAATATAAAAATCATAATAAATAAAAACAAAATAAATAAAATTATGAATAAATTAAATTAATTTCGTGCAAGATGTTATGAAGTGGATTGGGTCATTATTTGGCAAGCCCATTTGGAAAAAATTGGTTTTAGACCTCCTTTTTCTTCATGAACCAACCCAAAATTTCCCAACTTTGCAAGGGCACATATCCTTCAATTTTAATGCTATGAGGGTGTTCTTGGACATTTTGGAAAGCTTGAAGAGTCCTCTAAACAACCCCACTGGTTTCATCTCCATATCATTTACCAATCTCAAGTTATGCCTTTTTGAAGTTGTTGACTTTTTGTTGACTTTCAAAAGGACCTATAATGTCTTAGCTCATACCTTCCAAATGAAGCATTTTTGGGCTTGGCTTGTGAGACACAAAGTTGTAGAGAATTCAATTTCCTTCAAAATGAGCTTTGGATGGAGACTTGGTGATGAAGTATGTGAAATTTATGGCTGGTCAAAGTTCAGTTGACTTTTACTAAGGAAACCCTAATTTAGAAACTCCTGATTCTTGATGATCTGGAATCTCCTTGATGAATCATGATCAACCCTTGATCAAATGATGAATTTTACTTCATATACTTGATGTTGGCAAAAAATCATGAAGTTTGACTTTGGTTTGACCCCAGTTGACCTCAGTTTGACTTTTTAACTGCTTTGACTGATTTTGACTTATCTGATCATCTGACTGAGCAAACTTTTGAGAAAAGTCTTGAAACTTGTCATGGGGATTCTTACACATATATAGGATATTATGAAGCTCACTTGAAGTCTTGGAAGTTCATTTAGCCTGATTAAAGTCAAAACCCTAGTTTTGGATGCACTGCTTAGGAGGTGCATTGTCTGAGGGAATTGTCAACTCTTCTGACCAATTGTGAACTTTGTGAACCTTGTGAACCATCATAAGCTGTCTTGTGAATCTCATGGGAGGTATTGTGGACCTTGTGAACCTCATAAAGTGACTTGTAGACTTCATGAACCTCATGAAAGGTCTTGTAAGCATTGTGAATCTTGTGAACCTTGTGAACCTTCATGAAGTGACTTGTAGACTTCATGAACCTCATGAAAGGTCTTGAAAACATTGTGAAACTTGTGAACCTTGTGAACCTTCATGAAGTGACTTGTAGACTTCATGAACCTCATGAAAGGTCTTGGAAACATTGTGAAACTTGTGAACCTTGTGAACCTTCTTAGCACACAAAGTCTTGTATTGTGAGGGCAAATTTTGGGGTGCAACAGCTGCCCCTGTTCAATTTTCTGAAACCTGAGGGGTTAGATTGGTATATTTGCCAGTCATGACCTGGAAGGTTGAAGGGGATTGAACACAAAAGCCCAAAAATTTGCACTCACCAGTGCATAGAGTGATATTGATGGTTGGTTGTATATGCTTGGGTGGGCTTAAAGATGCCACTTGGAGAAAAGTTCTTCAGATACATTTCTTGGAGGATAAAGCAGTCCAAAGTATGAAGGTATAATGATAGCTTTCAGGAGGATAAAGTAGTCCTGAAGTAATGATGATAGCTGTCAGGAGGATGGAGCAGTCCTGAGGTATTGATGTGTTTTCAGGAGGATAAAGCATTCCTGATGAGATAATAAACTTTCAGGAGGATGAAGCAGTCCTGATGTAGTGATATGTTTTCAAGAGGATAAAGCAATCTTGAGAGGTTGATAATATGCTTTCAGGAGAATGAAGTAATCCTGAGGTAATAATAAGCTATCAGGAGGATGAAGCAATCCTGAGGTAATAATAAGCTGTCAGGAGGATGAAGCAGTCCTGAGGTAATAATCTTTCAGGAGGATGAAGCAATCCTGAAGTAATAATAAGCTTTCAGGAAGATAAAGCAATCCTGAGATGTTGATAATAGCTATCAGGAGGATGAAGCAATCCTGATGAGATAATAAGCTTTCAAGAGGATGAAGCAGTCTTGAGAGATTGATAATATGCTTTCAGGAGGATGAAGCAATCCCGAAGTAATGATGATAGCTGTCAGGAAGATAAAGCAATCCTGAGGTATAAGAAGCTTTCAGGAGGGTAAAGCAGTCCTGAGGGATTGATAGCTTTCAAGAGGATAAAGCAGTCCTGATAGCCACAAGTTGTTGATGAAGTCTGTCTGTTGGAGAATTAACCTGAAAACAAGGTAGCATCCTGTATGATAATATTAGTTTATGCATTATGTATGCATGTATAATATGATGCACTTAAGTTAATGTATTATGTATCTATGTATATGTATGCTATGGTATGATGTAAATGATGTATGTATGATGTGTATGCTGCTGGAAACGTCTGGATATCTTCGTATAATAACTGCTGGCCAGGGAAAATAAATCCCGATTTGTTGTTGAAGCATATGAGGAACTTAGTCCCGTCTTGTTTGATAATATAGTATATATAACCTCCCGTTTGCTGGGGATAGTAACGTATATATAGCCTCCCCTATGCTGGGGATAGCAAGGTATACATAACCTTCGTCTTCGTTTGATAGTAGAATAGATATAACCTCCCGTCTCCGTTCGTCATACCCTTATTGGAAAGTAAATTCCCGAATATCCGTATGAGGATAAAAGAGATGGATATAAATTCCAGGGGAGATGTGACTTTATGAAGATGAACTTTTCCTACTGAGGGTTTTGTAACTGGCGAGGCTTCGTTGAATTCCTTCCCTCGTTCGTCCTTAGTAAATACTATTACTGCATTTTCATGCATTTCTGGTAAACATCAATCATATTAAAAGCATACATGCATTTTTGGTAAACATCAATCATATTCAAAAGCATACATACATTCAAACACAACCAATGGACGTTTCGCTTATGTAAATAGGGTAAAAGTAAATCTGGATTCAAAAGATGGAATTTATTTATATCAAAAAGTGACCCATACATGGGCAAGTTTGTACAAGGAGACATAAACCCTAGTAAGAGGATTTTGTCGTAAAGTTTTTTTACAAAACAAGGAAAATCAGCTATGTGGGAAATAATCCTATTGAGTTTCAATTCTACTATTTCCATTATCTTCAAGTATCTCATCTTCTGCTGTTGAGACGGAAATGATTGGATTGAGCTTTATCTGTTTGAACTTGAGTAAGTAACACAACTGGTTGCAGTTTCATGGGTGATCCAAACGAGACATAGTCATACGCTTTAATCCCTAACTTTTGCCTGGATTGCCCTTTCAGGTTTTCAATCCACCGGGATACCCTTTTTTGCCCAAGCTGCCTTTTCAGGTTTTCAACTTGCCGGGTGTACATCTTTTTTTATATATATCCCTAATTTTTGCCCAAACCCTTTTGGTTTGCCGGGATGCCCTTATTTTTGCCTAGGCCTGTCAACCTAGCGGGTCTCTTTTTATGCGTAGTATTTTTTAACTATGTCTGCGTTTACAGGCTGTGGAAAGTCTTCACCATCCATAGTAGTAAGTATCATGGCACCTCCTGAGAACACTGTCTTGACTACAAATGGTCCTTCATATGTTGGAGTCCATTTGCCCCTAGGATCACCCTGTGGTAATATGATACGCTTGATTACCAAGTCACCAGCCTGATATACCTTTGGCTTAACCTTCTTGTTAAAAGCTTTGATCATTCGTTTCTCGTACATCTGGCCATGACAAACTGCTGCTAGCCTCTTCTCATCAATCAAATTTATCTGGTCAAGTCGAGTCTGAATCCACTCATCCTCATCCAAGCCTGCATCCTTCATAATTCTTAAGGAGGGAATCTGAACTTCAATGGGCAGAACTGCTTCCATACCATAGACTAAAGAGAATGGGGTTGCCCCTGTTGAAGTACGTATTATGGTACGATAACCATGAAGAGCAAACGGTAATATCTCATGCCAATCCTTGTAAGTAACAGTCATCTTCTGTACAATCTTCTTAATGTTCTTATTAGCAGCTTCAACTGCCCCATTCATCTTTGGACGATACGGAGAAGAGTTGTGATGCTTAATCTTGAACTGCGTGCAGAGATCAGTAATCATAGTATTGTTCAGATTAGAGCCATTGTCAGTAATAATCCTTTCAGGGATTCCATACCTACATATGAGATTGTTCTTAATGAATCGGGCCACCACATTCTTAGTAACAGATGCAAATGAAGCTGCCTCCACCCACTTCGTGAAGTAATCAATAGCAACCAGGATGAAACGATGCCCATTAGAAGCAGTAAGCTTGATCTCACCAATCATATCAATGCCCCACATGGCAAAAGGCCAAGGAGCAGTCAACACATTCAATGGTGATGGAGGTACATGGACTTTATCAGCATAGATTTGACATTTGTGACATGTTTTGGAGTGTTGATAGCAATCAGCTTCCATGGTAGACCAATAGTAACCTGCTCTCAATATTTTCTTTGCCATAGTATGACCACTAGAATGCGTACCAAAGATCCCATCATGCATATCTTCCATAATCTCAACTGCTTCCTTCTTATCCACACAACGAAGCAAAGTTGAATCATGATTGCGCTTGTACAAAATGCCATTACTCAAGAAAAACTTAGCAGAAAACCTTCTCAGAAACTTCCTATCTTTGACAGATGCCCCTTCAGGGAACTCCTGAGCTTCAAGATATCTTTTCACTTCATAGAACCAAGGCTTCTCCTCTGCCCCTTCTGTGTCAATCTCATTGCAGTATGCAGGCTTTTCAAATCTATCAATAGTAATCTTGGGAGCTTCATCATCCCAGCTGATCTCAAACATGGATGCCATGGTGGCTAAAGCATCTGCCAACTGATTCTCTCTTCGTGGAATATGTCCAAAGGTAATCTCTTTAAAATGTGGGATCAAAGACAAAACATGCTCTCTGTAAGGAATGAGATTATCATGTTTGGTATCCCAATCTCCTTTAATCTGACTTACTACCAGGGCTGAATCTCCATACACGTCTAGGAACTGAATCTTCATATCAATAGCAGCTTTAATACCCAGGATACATGCCTCATACTCAGCCATGTTATTGGTACAATAGAAACACAATCTTGCAGTAATCGGGGTATGGCAACCTTCAGGGGAGCTAATCACAACACCAACACCATTACCAAGTGCATTAGAGGCGCCATCAAAAACCATAGTCCATCGGGATCCTTGTTCAGGTCCGTCATATTGTCCAGGTTCTTTGGTAATAATCATAATGTCTTCATCAGGGAACTCAAAGCTCATTGACTGATAATCATCCACTGCTTGATGAGCCAAATGATCAGCAACAACACTTCCCTTGATGGCCTTCTGAGTAGTATATTGTATGTCATATTCTGTCAAAATCATTTGCCATCTGGCAATTCTTCCGGAGAGAACAGGTTTCTCAAATATGTACTTGATTGGATCCATCTTTGAAATCAATAAGGTAGTATGGGTCAACATATACTGTCTTAGTCGGCGAGCAGCCCATGCCAAAGCGCAACAAGTTTTCTCGAGCAGTGAGTATCTTGTTTCACAATCGGTAAACTTTTTGCTAAGGTAGTATATTTCCTGCTCTTTTCGACCAGACTCGTCATGTTGCCCCAACACACACCCCATTGAGTTGTCTAACACTGTTAAGTACATAATCAAGGGTCTTCCATCCACTGGTGGCATCAAAATTGGTGGTTCTAGCAGGTATCTCTTGATTTCATCAAAGGCAGTCTGGCATTCATCATTCCATTCCATCACCTGATCTTTCTTCAACAACTTGAAGATTGGCTCACAGATGGCAGTTAATTGGGAAATAAATCTTGCAATGTAATTCAATCGTCCCAAGAAACCTCTAACCTCCTTCTCAGTACGGGGAGTTGGCATCTCTCGTATAGCTTTCACTTTTGCAGGATCCACTTCAATACCTTTTCCACTGACAATGAAACCCAGGAGCTTACCAGATCTAACTCCAAAAGTACACTTGTTTGGGTTCAATCTCAACTTGTATTTCTTCAACCTCTCAAACAACTTGTGCAAATGATCAAGATGTTGTTCTTCATTCTGGGATGTGGCTATCATATCATCCACATATACCTCTATCTCATGATGAATCATATCATGAAATAAAGCCACCATAGCACGCTGATATGTTGCCCCTGCATTCTTCAAACCAAATGGCATCACCTTATAGCAAAAAGTGCCCCACTGCGTAACAAATGTTGTCTTCTCCATATCTTCAGGTGCCATCTTGATCTGATTGCAACCAGAGAAACCATCCATAAAAGAGAATACCTTATGCTGAGCAGTGTTGTCTACCAGAACATCAATATGAGGAAGTGGAAAGTCATCTTTGGGGCTAGCCTTGTTCAAATCTCTGTAGTCCACACACATACGTACCTTACCATCTTTCTTAGGTACCGGCACCACATTTGCAACCCACTGAGGATAAGAAGTCACTGCTAAGAACCCTGCATTGAACTGTTTCATTACCTCTGCTTTGATCTTCTCTGACATTTCAGAACGCATACGACGAACCTTCTGCTTCTTTGGACGACAATCTTCTTTTACTGGTAAACGGTGAACCACAATGTCTGTATCCAACCCTGGCATATCTTCATAAGACCAGGCAAAGATTTCCACATAGTCACGTAACATCTGAATCAATCTTCTCTTGACACTATCCTCTAATTCAGCCCCTATCTTGACTTCTTTCCTGTTTTCTTCAGTTCCCAAATTCACAACTTCGACTGGCTCTTCATGTGGCTGTATGGCTTTCTCTTCTTGTTGTAACAACCTAGCAAGCTCTACAGGTACTTCACAATCGTCCTCATTTCCGTCTTCAGTTTGATAGATCGGATTCTCGAAATTATAATTGGCAATAGTAGAACTGTTATCAACAGGATCCAGAGTGGATGAGGATCTGCATTTTAGTGATGTGGGTGTGTGTAAGAACACATAGCTGATAAAACAAAAATAAAAGAAAAGAAAGACAAGGAACACAATATTTACGAAAAACGAAACGTCCACTGATTTTTATTGAATGAAGTATGCAAATGAAATGACATCCCGTAACAAGCACACCATTGTGCCCCGGGTAAGGCACAAGGCTTAAGAGTTCAATTGTTTAAGACATTACAAACTTAAAAGCAACAACACAGTAATAGTATTTACTCCTGACTAAAGGAGATAGAAATAACATCTTCAGCTTTCCAATTATTGAGTCCAGCACCCACAGTAGGAAAGATCCAAGCATCCAAATTATAGTCTTCATCATAGTCTCCCACAGCATTGATCTGATCTTTCATAACCCCTTGATTGGTGATACGAACAGTACGAGCACGACGAACAGCCTTCTGGGACTCTGCAGTGAAACCCAAACCAAACTTGTCAGACTTGTATGGAATATCAGGAAGCTGACCCCAAATAGTACAACCACCTTCATCCACCACAGCTCTAGCATCATTGAGGGAGGCCATTTCCATTGTTGGAGGTACTCTGGTAACCACAGGAACTTTCTTCGCAACAGGAGGAGCTACATAATCATTAACAACCCAAGGAACCACTTCGAATGTTTGACACGGAGTTTCAATGTATTCACCTTCCATTTCCAGATACTTGAAGGTATTTACATGGCTGACAAAGTATTCTTCTTCTCCATAGACAGTAACAACCTTTCCTTCCACCGGATATCTCAGCTTCTGATGTAGTGTAGAGGTTACAGCACCTGCCCCATGGATCCAGGGACGACCAAGTAGACAAGAGTATGAAGGACGAATATCCATCACAAAAAATGTAGCAGTAAAAACCTGTGACCCAACTTTGATTGGTAGATCAATTTCCCCATGCACTACTCTTCTAGAACCATCAAAATCTTTCACCACAATATTACTGGGCTTCAGCACAGCATCTTCAGGACTCAGCTTATTCAGGACTTCCTTGGGAAACACATTCAGAGAGGAACCATTGTCTATCAATACATGTGACAGGGTAGTGCCCCTGCATTCAATTGAGATATGCAGAGCCCTGTTATGATCCCTATTGACAGGAGTCAAATCAGCATCCGAAAATCCCAACCCATTATCATAGGTCAGGTGGGCAACACAATTCTCAAACTGGTCAACAGAAATTGCATTGGGTACATGAGCAGTCTTCAGAAATTTAATCAAGGACTTGGCATGAGCTTCATAACACAACAACAAGGACAACATAGAAATCTTTGAGGGAGTATGCCCCAATTGATCAACAATGTCATAATCACTCTTGCGAATGATTTTCAATACTTCTTCCATCTGCTTAGAGAGATCATCAGCAGCTGGCATATCAGTAGATACAGGCTCAATAATAGGACCTTTGCCCCGAGCATCAGTGGTAGAGGTAGCAGCAGAAGTAACTGCATTCTTGGAAGTAACTGGAGGTGAGAAGACTCTTCCACTACGTGTGATCTTGCTAGATCCAGCAATATTATCAATATCAACAGGCACATCAGCTAAGGGCTCCTGCTTAACACCATGGATGTAAACATCAGACCCATAGTGCCAAGGCATAGCTTTATCAGATGTATATGGAATAGGACCAGGAGTAGTAATGATCAGAGGAGCCACTCTGGCTTCAGCAACAACTTTCACAGGGCCTTCAGCAGTAATCTTGATTGGACCCTGATGGGTGATTTTAATAGGTCTCTTTGAAGTGATTCTTACCGGTACTTTGTCAACCATATCAACCTCTTCAACCTTCTTACCTCTAGTAATATGCTCCACCATACTTTCCACAGAAGATGGTCTCCTTTCAAACACTATAGTGTAATTATTCATGAGACGCTGAATCCCATCCTTCAACCTCCAACACTTATCTGGATTATACTCACAATAAATACAATCTTCACGACAACCCGGAAAGAACCCAGCTTGCACTAACTTCTTCCTGATGACAGACAATGGTGTGGTCAACTCTGCAACTGAATGGATATGTAAATCTTCATCAATGGCATTGACAGTCTTCTCGTGATTTGGCATTGGAGCAGTAATCACATTTGGAGTACTTGGAGGGTCAAACTCAATCTCTCCAGCCTCAATCATATCTTGAATTTTGTTCTTCAAGACCCAGCAGTTATTAGTATCGTGACCCTGACAGTTTGAATGATATGCACATCGTGCATTGGGATTGTACCTGGGAGAGGTAACATTAGGATTCTGAGGAGCCTCTTTCAGAGTAATGAGTTCAGCCTTTAATAAGTGTTGCAATGCCTGAGCCAGTGACATGTTGATCTTTGTGAACTGCCTTCTAGCCCTCTGTTGATTGCCCTGTGGCTGCTCTGTTGTTGCAGGAGTTGGATTTGAAATATGAACTGCACTAACAAACTGATGCCTTCTGTTACGATCAGGCTGACCATAAACAGCATTGGATTCTTTCTTCCCAGTGGGAGGCTTCTTTGCAGCACCTGATGAAGAAGTACCCACATGGATCTTGCCATTCTTTATACCATTTTCCACTCGCTCTCCTGTCATGATCAACTCAGTGAAGCCAGATGATGAGCTTCCAATGAGATGACTGTAAAACGGGCCATTCAGTGTACACATGAACATATCAACCAATTCCCTGTCAGTCAAAGGGGGTTGAACTCTTCCAGCTAAGTCTCTCCATTTCTGAGCATACTCCTTAAAACTTTCTTTGGCACCCATGGACATGCTTTGCAGCTGCATGTGAGTGGTAGCTAAGTCAGCATTGTATTGATACTGCTTATAGAAAGCTTCAGCAAGATCATTCCAGTCTCTGATGTTTACACTCTCCAACTGATAATACCACTCCAACTGAGCTCCAGATAAGCTCTCTTGAAAAAAATGGATCCACAATTTCTTATCAGCAGTGTGAGGTTGAATTCTTCTGACATAAGACCTCAGATGCAGCTTGGGACAAGAGACCCCATCATAAACAACAAAGGTAGGAACCTTGAAACCAATGGGTATGACTACCCCAGATATCAAACTCAAATCCTCAAAATCCAGCCCAGATGATTTCTGCAACTCCATAGCATCCATCTTATCCACCAGCATCTTGAATTTGTCTTCATTAGGCTCATGGTAATAATTAGCCTCAGAATCAGAGTCCCCCATAGTGTTGTGGAGACTGCCTCCCTCTTTTTCGGATTCTTCCGATTCATAGTCTTCAGCTGGTTCTTTGGTCTTGGCAAGACCTTTGAACCTTCTTCCCATGTTGATCAAACCAGATGACCTTCTAGTCTTCTTAGTCTTCTTGGCCAGCAGTGCCTTCAATTCATCCTGCCCCTTGGACAGGTTCAAGATCAGCTCTTGGAACTGTGCATTTTGTGCCTAGAGATCCTTAACTGATTGTTCAAGAGCCATTGCTGAAATAAACAGCGAGAAGATGAGAAACCTGTGCACAATTATAAACCTGTGATGCAATGAAATGATATGTGAAGGCATATGCAATGTTTTCAAGGACCGCAGGATTTAAATTTGCTTAAACAAACAAGAAGGTAAACTTTTATTAGTAATAAATTTGTTTTGCCTTTTGGGCTTACAGAAATGAAATGAAATAAATACAAAAGATGGGGTTTTAAGTCTCCCATGGACGTTTCCTCTTTGTGTTGAGGTATGAGTTGAGATTCTGTTCCTCGTGAAGTTGCTTTGTTAGTTCTAAGACTCTTTCTTGGCTTGCTTTGTAATGAGCCTCGAAAGTATCCCTTTGCTCCTTCAACTGGATCCAGGATCTCTGTAAGTCTTCCATGTCAGTAGGCATGTCTGGGTGAAGGATGGTATAAGCAGTGTCTCCTTCAGCAACAGGTTCCATGGTAACTGGCAGGATAGCAGGATATGGCATCATGAGAGTCTGAGCACGAGATCGCACCCATCTGAGATAAGCTTCCATAGGAATAGTGTACTTAGGCTCCAGTGTCTTGCTGTCAACCCTGTTTACTTTTCCCCAAGCTCGTATGAATCTCTGATGGTAACTCTGAAGATCGTTGTCGTAATCAAACACAATGCCCTGAATCAACATGTCATGTGGACCATCGCTCCGAGCGTAACCAAACTGTCGTAAAGCTAAACAGGGGTTGTAGGTGATGCCTCCTCTTATGCCTAGAAGTGGCACATTAGGAAACTCCCCACAACGGTCAATGATGGTGACATTCTCCATAGATCTGGAGCACCAATGGATATCTGAGTGAGAAAGTGACATGATCCTCTTAGACCATCTGAACCCTTGCTCATTCTTCATCACTGAGCGAGGAAGGTGAGAAATAAACCACCTAGAAAGCAAAGGTATGCAGCACATCAAAGTTCCTCTTGCCCTTGTAGTACGGGTATGAAGAGAATGTAGTATGTCTCCAAGCAATGTAGGCACTGGGTTGTGACTCAGGAATATGTTGATGGCATGAACATCTATGAACTGATCTGGATTGGGGAACAATACTAAGCCATAAATCAGCAAGGCTAAGATCTCCTCAAAAGCATCATAGCTCATAGCCTTCAAGAACATTTGAGCCTTCTCTATCAACACCTTGGCTAGAACACCCTTGACTCCACTTCTCGTTTCTAGAACAATATCAGACTTCTTCAGATGTAGAGCTGCAGCAATAACCTCAGGTTTAGGTTCTTTCTCCAAGCCTGTGAATGGTTTCTGATCAAGAACATGTATGCCCAGAAGTTTAGAGAACTCTTCCATGGTTGGAACCAGCTGATAGTCGGGGAATGTGAAGCAATGGTGCTTAGGATCAAAGAACTGAAACAGGACACTCATCATGTCTTCATTGAACCCTGAGGTGACTAGATCCAATAGGTGGCCATGTCTCTTGATGAACTGGGAATGATCAGACACTTGAGAAACCAACTCTTTAAGCTTAGCAGGTATGCCCACAAAGTTGATCCTGATGGTGTTTCTGCGAGCAGTAGCCATGACCTGCAACAAAGAACAAAGATAAATTCTTTGGTCCTTGAAATGGTTAGTGAAAATGATATACTTATGATGCATGATGATGTCATGATGTCATGTTCAATCACAAACATGTGGCACACACAAACAAGTCACACAATAGCCCTAGGTTTAAAGGCTTGCATGAGGTTCAAAGGTAAGTACCCTCCCCTGAAGTTAGTTGGTTCATCCTGTCCTACAAAAGTAACCATCTTCTAAGGGATCTCAATATCATTGATCCTTCACAAGGGTGGTTGATCAGAAGGCAACTTACTTGCCAACCAAAACCCTCCAAGTTTAAGATCTCAATGAGTGTAGTATCGAGTGTCAACCAACTTCAGTCTGCACCAAAGCCGGTTACCTCACTACTTTCTAAAGGCCAAGATGGGATAACTAGGGTTCTAAAAGTTAGTTAGTGCATTGACAACATATGGCAGCCTCATATTATCCTCAACTTGACTTAAGGAACATAAGCACCAACCAAGAAGTCACACTAACTATGGCCACCAGATCAACCGTATCGATATACGTCGTACAGTTTCCTTGGTCTATTGCCATTTACCTAAGGTACACTAGATCCGGGTTAGGACCTTTCACACATAAGAGCACCCCAACAAGATAATATAAAGCAAACAAAGCAAACAATTTAAAGTGATCTAATTCCTAAGGGTACCCCTCTTTAATATGAATCCCCAGCAGAGTCGCCAGCTCTGTAACACGGTGGGAGAACTGACTTTAGTTATGTTGCGGATAGCAAGAGTCGCCACCGACTTTTATTTTATCCAAAGGAAAGGCATAAAAGAACAGGAAAGACCTTTTAAAAGATTTTTGGGTCCGGGGGGTAGGTTATGTAAAGGGAAGGTGTTAGCACCCTTTACATCCATGGTTATCCATGGGCTCTTAGTTACTTAGCTCACTTTGAATTGTTTTTGAAAAGGTGAAGTGTGTGTGAATAGAAATTTTCATAAGAGTTTGATAATGATCCATGTGCGGATGCGTAAAAAACTTGTGTTTGAAAATTGTTTGAAATTGTGAAGTGTTTGAGAAATTTTTGAATAGTGAGCAAGTAACTATGAGGAACCTACCCTAAAGTTTTAAGTCTTTCTGTTCTTGAATCCTTTAAATGATAAGACTATCCCTATTATTAAGGAATAAGTAGTCATTACCTTGGATGTAAGGGACATGTGAAGGGACATCTGTTTATGTAGGCAATTGTAGGGTGTATTAAGCATTTTGGAGGGACTATCATCTTTATTCGAAAGGGACAAGATCATATTGAAAGGCAACCATTAAGGGACTTGATGACTTTTCTTTTAAGGGACTTTGCTTTATACACCCCACTTGACCTTATGATTAGGCAACATTGAGAGGTAACCCTAGAAAGTGAGATGGCGATTAAAAATCGACTTACGTGTGTGAGTGTTTAATTTTGTATTTATCTTATAATTAAAATGACCTAAATTCAATTTTAAATATAATACATGTTTACACTCCCTATTTTACTAACCATAGCATGAAAATTAAATAATTTAAATATTTACAAAAATTACATCCAAGAACATATACATAATAATAATAAGCAATTAATAATAAATAGCAAAAATAAATAAATAAGCAAAATATAAATAATAAATAAATAAGTAATAATAATTATAATAGGGGTTAGTAATAATAATAATTAAAATAAATAAGGTTAGTGAAATAATAATAATAAGCATAATTTAAAATAAATGGATTAGTAATAAGCATGATTAGTAATAATAATAAACAAAATAAAATTTTAATGGCTTAATAGAAAAATAAAAACAATTATATTAATTAATCATAAAATTTAAAATTATAAACAAATTAAATAAATTATGGACATATTATGAGAAATTATTAATTTTTGCAATTTTTAGAAATTAATTATAAACAATGATAGAATATTTATATATTAAAATGAAATTAATTATAATTTAATTATATTAAATAAAATATATACATAATAATTATATTTACAAAGATTAGAAAATAAAATTAGGTTTTTAATAATTGTTTAGAAAAGATAAACTAGGGTTTATAAAATTAGGGTTTTAATTTACAATAATAATTTATTTAAATAAATAACACATATATATATTTTATGATACATAATAATAAAAATTAATTTTTGAATTTAGAAAATATAATATATACATTTTATAATCTAGAAATTATTTTAATATAATATAGAAAATAATAGGAAAAGATAATTTATTATTTGAATTTATTTTATATGGAATATTAATTAAATTGAAAGAAATAAAGAAAAAGAATAAGAAAACAAAAACCTGATGGGGCTGGGGTTTGAACCCAGTCCCTTATGCTTGCCAACAACAGCATACACCACTAGGCCATCAGCGCGCGTGTGACATTGTAGGGAGAGGAATTGGTTTTGTGCTTTGAACCTGGAAAATCCTAAAAATAATAAAACAAAGTAAAAGGCCTGGGGGTAGAATCGAACCCAGGACCTCTTAAACGCGCAAACATACACATGACCAATCCTGCTGGGTGTGCGAGCCTATTATTATGTTGGCCATAATACATAATATATTATGTTTCATGTTTAACCTGAAAAAAATAAGAAAAAAAACGCACCAAGCCAGGACTCGAACCAGTGCCGTCACGCAATACACAAACCAGCCTTACCACTGAGACAAGCTGCACGCTTGTGATACTAAACCAACAATAAAACATAAAATATTTTAAATAAAATTTGAATTTTTCAGGACGCGCCAACCAGCTTCATCTTCTTCAGTGTACCTGCGAAATTTGTTACTAATTTTCCTACCATCTTTCCTGCGAAAACACAATTGCAACAAAACCTACGAAAGCCAATGATCAACAAAACTGTAAAATTTCACAAAATTGAATCTATCAATGTGATCCAAACATTCATGCGGTTCATTCTATGATTTTAGAATCCATTTATATTCCCTAGATCAGAAAACCCAAAACCTTGGTTCAAACCCTAATAATGGTGTTTCATGGGTTTCTCATGCTTTCTTTGATTTCTTTGCCCAGAAACAATCTATACAACATCACAAACAGAATTATACAAACAAAACTCATTAGAATGCACTGAATTAGTATAATCGGAAAAAAAATATTCAAGAACAAGCAAGGATCGGTTTATGCATTATGGCATGGTTTTGATGCATATGAGTATTGGTTTTCACTCAATGGTAGTCGAGGATCATGGCTATGTGCTTCAAATACCTTCAAATGTCCTGGAAGTTCAAAACCGAATGTGAGTTGTGGAGAGATTTTTTGGCTTATGGAACTTACTCTTGAGGCTGTGTAAAATCCTCCCTTGTGATTGCAATGAGTTAAGTACTTATAGGAGGATGTATTAGGTCAGAAAAATCAAGTCATTGTGTGGAGAATTTGATATGAAAAGATTCAAAATGATCATGCCTTAAAAATCAAATATTCATGCATAAACCCTTGCTATTTTGGGAGGATTTTCATAACTTTTCTATCGATCAAGCTTAAATGTAATTTAAAACTTTCTAGAAGCAAAATTAAAATTAATTTTCATGATTCTATATTTTATTTGAATTTAAAATGACTTTTTAATATAAAAATCATAATAAATAAAAACAAAATAAATAAAATTATGAATAAATTAAATTAATTTCGTGCAAGATGTTATGAAGTGGATTGGGTCATTATTTGGCAAGCCCATTTTGGAAAAAATTGGTTTTAGACCTCCTTTTTCTTCATGAACCAACCCAAAATTTCCCAACTTTGCAAGGGCACATATCCTTCAATTTTAATGCTATGAGGGTGTTCTTGGACATTTTGGAAAGCTTGAAGATTCCTCTAAACAACCCCACTGGTTTCATGTCCATATCATTTACCAATCTCAAGTTATGCCTTTTTGAAGTTGTTGACTTTTTGTTGACTTTCAAAAGGACCTATAATGTCTTAGCTCATACCTTCCAAATGAAGCATTTTTGGGCTTGGCTTGTGAGACACAAAGTTGTAGAGAATTCAATTTCCTTCAAAATGAGCTTTGGATGGAGACTTGGTGATGAAGTATGTGAAAGTTATGGCTGGTCAAAGTTCAGTTGACTTTTACTGAGGAAACCCTAATTTAGAAACTCCTGATTCTTGATGATCTGGAATCTCCTTGATGAATCATGATCAACCCTTGATCAAATGATGAATTTTACTTCATATACTTGATGTTGGCAAAAAATCATGAAGTTTGACTTTGGTTTGACCCCAGTTGACCTCAGTTTGACTTTTTAACTGCTCTGACTGATTTTGACTTATCTGATCATCTGACTGAGCAAACTTTTGAGAAAAGTCTTGAAACTTGTCATGGGGATTCTTACACATATATAGGATATTATGAAGCTCACTTGAAGTCTTGGAAGTTCATTTAGCCTGATTAAAGTTAAAACCCTAATTTTGGATGCACTGCTTAGGAGGTGCATTGTCTGAGGGAATTGTCAACTCTTCTGACCAATTGTGAACTTTGTGAACCTTGTGAACCATCATAAGCTGTCTTGTGAATCTCATGGGAGGTATTGTGGACCTTGTGAACCTTGTGAACCTCATAAAGTGACTTGTAGACTTCATGAACCTCATGAAAGGTCTTGTAAGCATTGTGAATCTTGTGAACCTTGTGAACCTTCATGAAGTGACTTGTAGACTTCATGAACCTCATGAAAGGTCTTGAAAACATTGTGAAACTTGTGAACCTTGTGAACCTTCATGAAGTGACTTGTAGACTTCATGAACCTCATGAAAGGTCTTGGAAACATTGTGAAACTTGTGAACCTTGTGAACCTTCTTAGCACACAAAGTCTTGTATTGTGAGGGCAAATTTTGGGGTGCAACACCGACATGCTGGGGATATAAGAGATTATGATGGGGACGGCCATCAGGACTCTATAGGTAAAAATAAACGATGAGGTACGGTCATCAGGTTCATAAAGTAATGCAAACAATGATGGGGACGACCATCGGGTTAAACTGATGAAGGACGATCATCAGGAAAAGGAAAAGGGACCACGACGGGGACGACCATCGGGTTAAAGAATAAATGAAATAATGATGAGGGACGGTCATTAAAGGTGAAGGACGATCACCAGGGGACGGCTGATCTGATGGGGATAAGATGAGGGACGGTCATCTAAGGTGAAGGACGATAGCCTGGCAGGGTAGGGCTGCCGAAAGTATCGCGACATAGGACGAATGCCGGATAAAAGGTCGACGATGAGGACGGCCATCGGATGAGCATGATGAAGGACGATCATCAAGAGGTGAAGGACGATCACCTAGCAGGGTACGGCTGCTCTCGAGGTTTATCATGACATAGGACGAATGTCAGATAACAAGGTCAACGATGGGGACGGCCATCGGATAAAGTGATGAAGGACGATCATCAAAAGGTGAAGGACGATCACCTAGCAGGGGACGGCTGCTCTCAAGGTTTATCATGACATAGGACGAATGTCAGATAACAAGATCAACGATGGGGACGACCATCGGATGAGCATGATGAAGGACGATCATCAAGAGGTGAAGGACGATCACCTAGCAGGGGACGGCTGCTCTCAAGGTTTATCATGACATAGGACGAATGTCAGATAACAAGATCAACGATGGGGACGGCCATCGGATAAAATGATGAAGGACGATCATCAAAAGGTGAAGGACGATCACCTAGCAGGGTACGGCTGCTAAAAATCACGACATAGGACGAATGCCGGATAGAAAAAGGGGTTCTAATGAATAGAGACTCCGCCGGGGAAAGGATGAGGGACGGTCATCCAAAGGTGAAGGACGATCACCTGGCAGGGTACGGATGCCGAATGTCGGATAGAAAAAGGTTGCTTTGCTGGCGACCTACTGGGGAATAGTAAACACGGACGAGTGTTTACATCCAAGAAATAAGTTTTTTTGATGTTGTGTATAGATTAAAGATGCGGACGAGCATCCTTAAGACTACAATATGGACGAGTATCGGGTGGAAACAAATACTGACACGTGTTCAGAGATGATGATACGGACGAGTATCAACTGGTTAACAAGGAACACAGACGAGTGTTGAATCTGAAAGGACTCTTCTAGGGAATAGTAGACACAGGCGAGCGTCTTAATTCAAGAAGACATAAGTGTTTGACACGTGTATGGATTAAAGATGCGGACGAGCATCCTTAAGACTACGATACGGATGAGTATCGGGTAGAAACAAACGCTTGACGCATGTTCCGAGATGATGATACGGACGAGTATCAACTGGTTAACAAAGAACACGGACGAGTGTCGGATATGAGGGGACTTGAGTGATATATGCAAGATACGGACGGGTATCTGTATGAGTGAAATAAGCATGAGTGGTGTACAGGAAAGTGTTTAACCTGCTGGGGAGAGTGACACAGACGAGTGTCAAGAGGAGAAAAGTGTAATATAAACAAGTATATGGTTTGCAAAATGTTTAGGTAACTATGCTGGGGAAAGCGACACGGACGGGTGTCAGGAATTTGTATAAAGATGTATTTGTGCGTGCAAAGAGGACGCTTTGGCTTTCTACTGGGGATATGTCACGGACGGGTGTCAAGAAGTATCTGTAATATAAGTGGTTTGTTTGTACAGAAAGCTCGGGCGACTTTATTGGGGAATGATGACACGTACGGGTGCCAAAAGGAGTGTGTATTTGTATTTACAAGTGTAAGGCCAATGTTTTGGCTCTCTGGTGGGGAATTTGGAGAGTCTTCTCTGTATCCTGTTGACGGGTTGTCGGTATTCACAAGTGTTTGATTCAGAACATGGCTTATGATTATGCAATATGTTTGGTTTTTGCCGTAATGCTCCGTATTAGACGGAATGCTACGCTTTGTGGGGAGAATATGATGCTAATGCCATGATTATGCACAGATACCGATCAGGGATTTGGATCCCATTGCTCTGAAGATCTTCGGTCGATCTGCTTGAAGTGAATATCCCAGCTGGGGATGAGATCATTGACATATGGGACTCTGCTTGGGGATATAGGTCACTGATAGACCTGTCTTTGGTAATGAGGGACCTAGCTGGGGTCCGTGGAAGCTTTCCTTACTCTGTTGTGAGTTCTTCGGGCATTTCTCTTCTGGATGGAGGCTGAAGCTCTGTGGGGAGGTGGTTCCCTGTCTTTGCACTTAGCTGCGGAGGAAATAAATGGCAACTCGGCTGGGGAAGAAGAAAGACCATGGGAAGGTCTTCCTGGAGATTCTTGTAAGGGTCCTACTGAGGATGATACTGGACGACTCAGCTGGGGAGGAACCATCTCTGGTGCTAATTGGGAGATAGACTGAGTAGATAATGATTTGTCAGCTTGCTGGGGTGAAGCTTTCATGCCCCATGTTGTGCTTTGACTACCTGCAATCCTGAAAAGACAGAGAAATGCACAAGTAATCCCGAGGTATCCCTTACCGGATTCCATCATAGGAGTTTAGACACCCCTGGGAGTAAGTATATTTCCTGCAAGCACGTGTTTTAAGAGAAGCATCTGTATTTATGCAATCAGTATCTTAAGGACATCGGACATTTTGCAAATGAAAATAAAATGTACGAGACAAAACATGACTGAAAATCCGATTTTATTGATTCATACGCCCTGAATTGGCGAGATACAGTCAGAGAAACAGATCCCCTAAAATGAGGAGATTGTTACAAATTGAGAAACAAAAGATGTTGGCAATGTTGATGACGCTTCAAGGAGCTTCCCCTTGTACGACTCGTATGACTTTTGACATTCTTCTCGTCTTGCTTTCTGAAGTAGGCTGATTCCGACCGGCGCTTGAACCTTCCGAAGCTTACCAAGTTGTGAGTGATACAGACGAATTCAGAATGCAGTTGTTCGCTTATTCCCTTGTTTTGCATGGATCGCCCTTTCGGGTTTTCAATCCATCGGGATACCCCTTTTTTTGCCTGAGTTGTCCAATGCGGCTTTTCAACTCAGCGGGTTATACATTTTTTCCTTGTTTATTTTCCCTTACTTTTGCCCGAGTCTTTTATTCTGTTTTTGACTCGTCGGGATGCCCTATTTTTGCCTGGACTCACATTCTGTTTTTATGTCCAGCGGGTCATTTTATGCGAAGTATTTTTTAACTGCATCTGAATTCACAGGGGATGGGAAGTCTTCACCATCCATAGTACTGAGCATGAGTGCCCCACCGGAGAAAACTTTCTTTACTACGAATGGTCCTTCATAGTTTGGAGTCTATTTGCCCCTGTGGTCTGTGTGAGGAGGGAGGAGTCTTTTCAGCACAAGATCCCCTACTTGGTATTCTCGGAGCCTGACTTTCTGATCGAAGGCTTTCTTAATTCTTTTCTGATACAGCTGCCCATGACAGATTGCAGCCAATCGTTTCTCTTCAATTAGACTCAGTTGTTCGTATCGGGATTGGACCCATTCTGCCTCGTTCAGCTTAACATCTATCAGTACCCGTAGAGAGGGTAATTCAACTTCAACTGGTAGGACTGCCTCCATACCATACACAAGTTGATACGGTGTTGCCCTAGTGGATGTTTTGATTGACGTACGGTACCCATGCAAGGCAAACGGTAGCATTTCATGCCAGTCTTTGTAGGTGACTACCATCTTTTGCACAATCTTCTTGATATTCTTATTAGCTGCCTCAACAGTGCCATTCATCTTTGGCCTGTAAGGAGAAGAATTGTGGTGTTGGATCTTGAAGTCCCAGCATAATTCTGCCATCATTTTGTTATTTAAGTTAGAACCATTATCAATAATGATTCGCTCGGGCACTCCATACCGACAGATGATGTCTCTCTTCAGAAATCGGGCTACCACTTGCCTTGTAACATTTGCATAGGAAGCTGCTTCAACCCACTTGGTGAAATAGTCAATAGCAACCAGGATGAATCTTTGGCCGTTTGAAGCAGTCGGTTCAATCTTGCCAATCATATCAATGCCCCACATAGCAAAGGGCCAGGGTGAAGACATCACATTCAAAGGATTGGGAGGCACATGCACCTTATCCGCATAAATCTGGTATTTATGGCATTTCCTGGCATAGGCACAACAGTCAGCATCCATTGTGATCCAGTAATATCCTGATCTTAGTAGCTTCTTGGCCATGGCATGCCCTCCTGCATGGGTACCAAAGGATCCTTCGTGCAGCTCGTGCATCAACAAGTCTGCTTCTGTTCTATCGACGCATCTGAGGAGTATCATATCAAAGTTTCTCTTGTACAGGGAACCGTCAGTGTTCAGAAAGAAACTACCAGCAAGCCTTCTCAGAGTCTTCTTATCATTGGAAGATGCCCCAGGTAGGTATGTTTGATCCTCCAAGAAGCACTTAATGTCATGGAACCAAGGCTTATCATCTTTTACAGCGTCTGCTGCAAATACATATGCTGGTCTGTCAAGTCTGGACACTGAAATCCGAGGCACAAAGTTGGTAGCTTGAACTTTGATCATTGATGAAATGGTAGCAAGAGCATCTGCAAACTGATTCTCATCCCGAGGGATATACTCAAGCTTGACCGTTGTAAAGAAAGTCAATAACGTCCTTGTATAATCCCTGTAAGGTATCAGATGATCCTGGTGTGTGTACCATTTGCCGTTGGTTTGATTAACTACCAGAGCTGAATCTCCGAATACAGTCAAAGTTTTGATCCTGAGGTCAATGGCTTCCTCAAGACCCATAATGCAAGCTTCGTATTCAGCTTCGTTGTTAGTGCAGTTAAAGGTTAGTTTTGCCGAGAAAGGCAGGTGAACTCCTTTAGGTGTAATGAGTACTGCACCAACACCACGACCATTCATGTTAACAGCCCCGTCAAACATCATAGTCCATTCTTCTCCTGGGTCAGGCCCTTCAGTGTGAACAGGCTCTTCATGATCTTTTGCTTTTATGAACATGATGTCTTCATCAGGGAAGTCAAATCTCATAGGCTGGTAATCCTCAATGGGTTGCTCAGCAAGATAATCAGACAATACACTGCCCTTGATGGCTTTCTGAGATGTGTACTGGATGTCATATTCCGTGAGGATCATTTGCCATCTTGCAACCCGCCCGGTAAGTGTTGGCTTCTCAAAAATGTACTTAACTGGATCCATTTTGGAGATCAATAAAGTAGTGTGGGTCAACATATACTGTCTCAGTCGGCGAGCCGCCCACGCTAAAGCACAGCAAGTTTTCTCGAGCAGTGAATAACGTTGTTCACAGTCGGTAAACTTTTTGCTCAGGTAGTATATTGCATACTCTTTTCGACCAGACTCGTCATGCTGGCCCAGCACACACCCCATTAACTCTTCTAATACTGTCAAGTACATGATTAGAGGTCTTCCTTCAACTAGAGGCATAAGGATTGGAGGTTCTTGCAAGTACTCCTTGATCTTGTCAAAAGCCTTCTGGCAGTCTTCGTTCCACCTGACCGTTTGTTCCTTTCTCAACAGCTTGAACAAGGGTTCACAAGTTGCTGTAAGGTGAGATATGAACCTTGAAATGTAGTTAAATCTACCTAGAAACCCTCGAACTTCTTTCTCAGTTTTTGGTGCAAGCATTTCTTGAATGGCTTTAACTTTATCAGGGTCAACTTCAATCCCTTTCTCGCTTACAATAAAGCCCAGCAGCTTACCAGATCGCACCCCGAATGTGCATTTGTTGGGGTTTAACTTCAATTGGTACTTCCTCAGACGCTTGAATAGTTTCAGTAGATTTACCAGGTGGTCTTCTTCTGTGAGGGACTTGGCAATCATGTCATCCACATAACATTCGATTTCTTTATGGATCATATCGTGGAATAGTGTTACCATAGCCCGTTGATAGGTTGCACCAGCATTCTTCAGTCCGAATAGCATCACCTTATAACAGAACGTCCCCCAGTGTGTGATGAAAGTTGTCTTCTCCATGTCTTCAGGTGACATCTTGATCTGATTGTATCCTAAAAATACGTCCATGAAGGAGAACACCGAGAACTGAGCCGTATTGTCAACCAGTACATCAATGTGAGGTAATGGAAAATCATCTTTCGGGTTGGCTCTGTTCAGATCCCGGTAGTCTACACACATTCTCACTTTGCCGTCTTTCTTAGGCACAGGTACTATATTAGCAACCCACGGTGGATAGCTAGTTACAGCAAGGAACCCGGCGTCCCACTGCTTTTGCACCTCTTCTTTGATCTTCATTGCCATGTCTGGGCGAGTACGGCGCAGTTTCTGTTTAACTGGTGGGCAGTCTTCTCTTAAAGGCAGCTTGTGCATAACGATATCGGTGTCCAACCCTGGCATATCCTGATAAGACCAAGCAAACACATCCACATATTCACGAAGCAGGTCAATCAGTTGTTTCTTCACTGAGTCTTGTAAGCAGGCCCCGATCTTAACCTCTTTCACATCTTCATCCGTACCAAGATTAATCGTTTCGACCTCCTCCTGTTGAGGAGTGATAACCTTCTCCTCTTGCCTTAACAACCTGGCCAGTTCTTCAGGAAGTTCATAATCTTCTTCAACCCCTTCATCAGCTTGATTGATTGGATTGTCAAAGTCATACGAAGCCATAGTTGTGCTGTTGTCGGTGCAGTCTGAAAGGCACTCTCTGCAAGGGTTTAGATTGTTCATTTTAGTGATTGATTTTAATCTTGTTTAGAAAAGTGAAATAAAGTTATCATTTTGAAAACATTGCCATTTTATTTTTTGTACAAAAAGAAAAATGAAAAACAGTGAGCGGAAAAGAAAAAGACTCATTTGCAAAAGATGTCCGATATTCATTGATTGATCTGTTTTGCACAAAATTACAAAGATGGCCCGATTACAAAATGAGTCTTGTCATCTTGGGCAAGATGCAAGACTTGATGCATGCTTAAAATATACAGGAAATAATAATTACTCTGCAGGAGTAACCCTTATAATTTCCTGGGAAGACCAGTTTGAGATACGACTCCCCGGGATCCTTGGACGTATCCAGCTCTCCAGGTTGTGTTCATCTTCCGACTCATCTTCCAAGTTGTTCACTGCATCCGGGGTGAGCATTCCCCCGCTGACAAAGTTGGGCTTCTTGGCAGCCTCCGATTGATCTTGTTGAGTTGGTTTGTAACCCAACCCAAATCTGTCCTCCTTCTTCTCCATGGGCAGCAACTTGACCCAGCCTTGGGCAGTCCCCTCTTCAACAACCTTCCTGGCTTGCTGATAAGATGTCATGGAAGTTCCCAGTACAGCAGATGCTTCATTTATGTTTAGGGCCTCAAATCCCTGGCTCATGGTTTCATGGATCTCTCCATCCATCTCAATGTATTTGTATGTAGCCAGATGGCTAACAAAGATATCTTCTTCACCACAGATGGTGATGATCTGGCCTTCCCACTCGAATTTCAGCTTCTGGTGAAGGGTAGACGTAACTGCGCCAGCGGCATGAATCCAAGGTCTACCCAACAAACAGCAGTAGGTCGGCTGAATGTCCATCACATAGAAGGTAATTTAAAAAGTCTGTGGGCCAATCATCATAGGCAGATCAATCTCTCCAAGCACTGATCTTTTAGAGCCATCAAACGCTCTCACCACCAAATTACTCGGACGCATCGCCAAGCCATCATACTCCAGCTTCACTAAGGCTTTCTTTGGTAGAACATTGAGCGAAGACCCAGTGTCCAGCAATACATGTGATAGAACAGCACCCTTGCATTCCAAGGTGATATGTAAAGCCTTGTTGTGGTTACGTCCCTCAGTCGTTAAGTCAGCATTGGTAAAACCCAGTCCATGACTGGTGTTGACATTTGCCACCACAGTTTCTAGCTGATTAACGGTAATCTCCTCTGGCACGTATGCTGCGTGCAGGACTTTCAATAATGCATTCCTGTGAGCTTCAGAACACATTAACAGTGATAATATGGAGATCTTTGAGGGAGTTTGGTGAAGCTGATCCACCACCTTGTAATCACTTCTCTTTATGATTCTCATAAACTCGTCTACATCTTGCTCAAAAGATGTCTTCTGAGTTTCTTTGGTAGCCGGCTCTTCAAATACCACACTTTTTCCTTTTGCTTTGGTAGCAGCTTCTGCTTCAGCATTAGGTCTTTGCACTTGTGAGGCTAAAAGGCGTCCACTTCTGGTGAAGCCTCCGCCTCCCCCAACATTATCAATTTGTGGATAAGAGGTTGAAGAATCCAAAGTGATTTTCTCCCCGTTGCAGTAAAGATCAGAGCCGTAATGCCAAGGTATGGCATTACTGCTTTCATATGGAACTCGTCCAGGTACCGTGATGGTAACTGGACTGACTGCAGTAGAGGAGGGTACTGAAATGGTGTGCGGATCGTAGTAGATGGTGACTGGTGACCTGGCAGGAGATGCCACTGTTTGTTGTTGAAAGTTGTTGTTTGGAGGAACATATGTTGGATCATAATAAATGGTGACTGCTGAGATATCTGTTGGCGTTGTAGAAGATTCTGTTGAATAAATGGGTGCTGATGTTGTAGAAGAGATGGTTGTTGACGTCTGATTTGCTGAAGTGATGGATGGAGCCATTGTTGATGATATTGACGAATTGGTTGGAATGATTGTTGTTGAATTTGTAGAAGAGTCAGGAATTGTTGTCAAAGGGGTTGCTGGATTTGTAGGAGCTGACGTCGTGATCTGAAGTATACCGCTTTTGATAAGACCATCTATGCCGCTTCTCAAGTTATCACACCCGTTGACCGAAATGTTGCAATAACCACAACCGAGCTCACACCCGGGGAACATCTGGCATTCTAGGAGCTGAGCTTTAATTTCTACCAGAGGTGTCCGAATCTGCCCAACACTGGTGATTAAGAAAGATGGATTATCTCCCTCAATAGCATTAATTCTTGGTCCTCCATGATTGGGCATGGGATTCTTGTTGACATTTGGCGGGGGTGCAAAGTTGAGAGCTTTGGAATCCACTAGATCCTGTACTTTCATTTGTAAAGCCCTGCATTTCTCAGTACTGTGGCCAGGTGCATTGGAGTGAAAAGCACACCGGGCATTGACATCATAATTTCTTGGAAGACTGGCAGGATCTGGAGGTGCCAATGTCCTTAGCTCGACCAGGTTGAGTTTCAGGAGTTGTGGCAATAAAGCGGCATAAGGCATAGGGATAGGGTCAATCACCCTATTTGCCTGTGATGGTCTTTGCTGAAAGGGTCTTTGTTGTTGATTGCTGTTGTTGTTGTTGTAGTTTCTCTGAGGCGGATACTGAACTTGTTGCTGGTAGTGGGGTTGTTATTGTGGTTGATATGCTGGTTGCTAAGGGATCGGAGCTGGAATAGTGACAGCTGCCACTGACCTATGAACATACTGAGGTCTGCCCCTGTTGGCATGAATAGCATTAGTCTCACCGGTTCTTCTAGGCCCCACAAAAGGCTTTCTGGGGTTGCTTGACGAACTTGCACCATTATCGGAGATCTTACCCATCCTTAATAGGCTTTCAATTCTTTCTCCAACTATGACTACGTCAGCGAAGCTGGTAGAAGAAAAGGCAACTAGCCTGTCAATATATGTCCCTTGGAGGGTATTCATAAACATGTCGGCCATTTCTCTTTCCGACATGGGTGGCTGGACAGCAGCAGCGAGCTGTCTCCACCTCTGGGCGTATTCCCAGAAGCTTTCTCTGGAGGACTGAGACATTCCCATCAGAAGGGTTCTGTAAGAAGCCATGTCCAAGTTGTATTGGTATTGTCTGATGAAGGCCTCAGCTAGGTCCTTCCAGCATCTGATAGTAGCTCTGGTCAGGTGAGAGTACCACTCCCTTGAAGCCCCAATCAAACTATCTTCGAAATAAAACATCCACAGTTTTTCATCCATGGTGTATGCCTTAAGCCTCCCCAGAAAGGATTGCAAGTGGGTTCGCGGACAGGAAGTTCCGTTGTACTTCTCGAAGCACGGGGGTTTAAACTTGTGGGGAATCCTTACCCCATCTACTAACCCCATATCCATGACGTCAAAGCCTAGAGAATTTTGAGACTCCAGAGATCTCAATTTTTCAGCAATTTCATCAAGCCTTCTGTCATAGGCTTCATCCCCAGCTCCCATTATAGTGAATTGATCCTCTTGGGGGTCTTCTTGTAAGATTCTGCCCGCAGTTGTATTTCCTTGCACATTAACCGGGATATTGACTTCCGGGTGTAGATGAGGCCCATATACTGGTGGGTTAATATGGGGCTGACCCCTCTCATTGTTACTTGTTCCTCCAGTCCCTAGATGGGGCTCTTCTGGGGTCTGCCTTTCTACCAATGCCCTCAATCTTTCTTGACTTTGAGCCAAACCATTCATTACTTCCATGAACTGGGTCATTTGGTTTCTCATCTCTAGCCTTTCATTAGCCATTTGAGTCCTGACCTCTGTTAGATCTTGCTGTACTTGGTCCATCTGGATACCAGGAAGATTGTTGCGAGTAGGATATCTGTGTGGGCGGTTGAGAGGGAACACCCGACGGCGAGCAATAATTCCTGAACCACAACAGAGTTATTAACAAACAAAACAAAAACCTACAAAATAAAACAAAAGTTAGTATGCAATGCAGTATGCTTATTTGTTTCCAAGGTATCCGGCTTGGCATTTGATTTTGACCTTTCCAGACCCCTGAGGAAGATGCTTTGATGTTGCTTGAGAGAAAGAGAACTCAGATGAAACAAACTAATGAATATATTACAAACGGTGAATCATACATAGTTTGTTTTTTACAACACATGCCCCTGAGGGGTCAAAATACAACATAAAAAAGAAAAGTACATGAAATGAAAGCAACAACAAGCAAAAAGTCAGACACCAAGACCAAACTCATCCTCCTTAACCTCCTTCAGAAGTTCTTCAGTTACAGGATCAGCCGGATGCTCTGTGAGGTTTCTGATAAGAAGATTCCTGGTGGTGATAGCAGTGGTCAACCTCTTGTGCCTGTCTTGGTCCTTTGACCTCTTCACACCAACCCTAAGCTTTAATTCTGAAATCTCCTTCTGGGCTGCTAGCAAGGCTTCCTGTTGTTTCCTTTCATTAGCCTCCAACTGCTCAATCCTGTCTTGAGTTCTCTTATCTTCTTGAGTGCTAGCTTCAGTGATCCTGACCCACCTAGCTTGGCTTTCTTTCAGATATAGATCAGTCCTAGCCTTCTGAAACTGGGCCTCTTTACAAGCATTCTTCAGAATTTGCTCCCCTGCTCTTGATTTCTTGATGTAGTCCTCTGATTTCTCAATCCTGGCTAGATGCTCCACCTTTAGCTTTTCTAACCTCTCAATGTCTAGACGACCATCACTCCTCTCCCAGAGGGTCTTCTGCAGAGCTTGAGTCAAATTCTCATTCCTCTCTTTCAGTTTCTCAAATTCTTCTGGGCTGACAGTAGCTGGAGGTGGTACTGTGGATGGTCCAGGTGCATCCTCAACGGTGAAAGGCATCCCGGAAATCTGAGCTCTAGCATGAGACCACTCATAATACTGTGCTGAAGCCACATTGTTGCATTTCCCAAGAATGGCCATCCCTTTGGTCTGGATGTTGTCCCAAGCCCAGGATGCTTATCTGACAACAGCTAGATTAGGCTTTATCTCACAGTAAAGGGTTTCAGCCAAGTCTTGCACTCTAAGAGGGTGAACCAGAGCATAGCCCAACTGTCTTTTGAATAGCAAAGGGTTATAGTTGATGCAACCCTTCACTCCTATCAGAGGTACATTGGGAAACTTCCCACAACTAGTTATTATGTCCCTGCCTTTGGTGCTCTGGGTGCACCACCTGATGTCATCTGAGGTCAAAGCAGTGAGTCTTCTAGCCCAATTTTTCTGTTGGTGAGGGTTCAAGAAAGCATCACTCTTGGGTAAGTGTTTAAGCAGCCATGTATGAAACAGAGGAGCACAACACCTTACCAACCTCCCTCTCTGCTTCTCATTCCTTTGGTGAACAGAATAATAGAAATCCCCCAGCAAGGTGGGCACTGGGTTCCTTAGAATGAAAATATGAATGGCATTCTTGCTGATAAACTTGGGCTCATCTGCAAAAAGTATAACCCCATATATACTGAGGGCTAACAATGCACAAACTGCCTTCCATTCTCCCATGGAGGCCTTCTGAATGGCCTGAGAAGTCAAGAAATCCAAGTGCAGACCAGGAATTCCAGCTTTTGTAGTCATGTTCTGCTCAATCAATACAGGTTCCAAATACAGTGCTTTTGCCATTTCTTCATTGCTGGGAGAAGCCATCTCTGGGTTGAAAGGGATACCACCCTTGACAGGTACTCCAATCAGTGATGAAAACTCCTCCAACAGGGGTCCCAACTGAAAATCCTGGAAAGTGAAACATCTCAAAGGAGGATCATAGAACTATAGGCAAGTGTGAATCAAACTCCTCTGAGAAGGGTCCAAGTCTATAACCATATCAAGGATGCTTCCATAATGTTCTCTTAATAGTGGGATATGGTCTGGAGTGATAAGTGCCTGGACCTGCCTGATGCCAGCCAGCACAGGCTCAAAGAAGTGATATGAAATGTTGCTCTTCTTAGGTGCCATGACTATTGATGAAGAACTGAAAACAGATACTGATGATGAAGACTGGTACTGAAGATGAACTACTGATAAGCTGAGACTGGTGATAATAGTAGCTGAAGCAGGCAACTGATGAAGATGGCTGAAGCAGATAGCTGATGAACAAGGGTCTAATCAGATAAAGGGGTCAAAACCAAGCCAAAATATAATGTGGATACCCCGAAAAACAAATAAGCAAATGTAAAATGATGCAATGATGATGTATGCAAATGATATGCAAGGGTTTGTGATCAAGCTGGATCTGATTAACTGTCTTGATATAAGTTCATGTATGTTCAAGAAGTCCAGATGGAGGTTCAGAAATCCAGTAACCAGGGTGGGGGACTCAAATAAAGAGTCACATGTCCTGGGTTAGATCACAAGAACTGTCCAAAGTGAAGCATTCTTAAACACAATAAGGAACAGGATATGATGTGGCCAAGGGTTCCTGCAAACCTGTAAACAGCCCAACCCCCTCACAGGTGATGTTCAAAAACAAGGATCCTCAGACTTGGATCAGTTATGAGAAGTGTAAACACTTCTAACCCGGAGGTACAGTGTTTACAATAAACATAAAAGATCCTCCTCTAATTCACCTCAGTTTCTGAAGGTCATAGTAAAGGTCATCCAGACTTAGCAGGCTTCCCAGATAGCCCTAGCACTACAGGAGATCTGTAGCACAGAGTTCTCAAGAAGAAACCCATATCTGAACCGTGTTTCATATTCCCGCACCAGATCGAAATGGAATGGGAAAGAACATGAACCACTCTAGCCTAGGTGTCACTCAGGTCCCAGGTATAGGACCTTAAACTCTCAGTGGAACCCCACCCACCAAGACAGAAAACAGATCCAGCCAGATAACAGTATGACAGTATGATGCATATAAAGTTGTAAAGAAAGCGATAAATAACTGTACATAAAGCAATAAATAAAAGCAACTATATAAACACAATTAGCACATAACACCCCAGTAAACACAAATCAATCAAGCGCTAGGAGGAACCCACAAAAAGAACCAGAAGCCCTGGTTACAGTATAAGGGTCCCCAACAGAGTCGCCAAGCTGTCGCTCCCACCAAAATGACACCCGGGGCCAAGAGGGGTACAAACGCGAACGGTCGGTGAAAAGGAAATGTGAGAACACACAGGAGTGAACTCACAAGAAAAGAAAAGAGTCGCCAGCTAGGCATTTTTATCCCGAAGGAAAGGTAATGTTGCATAGACCTAGAAAGATATGGATAAGACGGTTGCGAACCAGAGAGACTGAGAAAGGGGGTTGGTTACAACCTGGGAAGGTATTAGCACCCAGATTGTCCGTCGTACTCGACGGGATCCACGCTTAAAAGATTTGTGTTTTAAAGGGGTAGTGTCAGTGCAATTTGTGTATAAAAGAGTTGGAAAAGGATGTACAGGTGTCAGTGTAAAAGGGATTATGTGTATAGGTGAAGTGTTAGTGTCAGAATAAAAAAAATGGAATGCTCAAGATTATGAGGCTTAAAGAATAAAGGCTAGGAAGAGGGGGAATATACAGAGACTTTTGTTCGATAATTGTTAAGTTATGCCTACGTATCCTCTTGTGCAATGAGGAAGTCAGAACACCGTAGTTCGACCCAAAGAGACTGAAAGATAAATTGACTTTGTGAACTGCTTACTTGCCTATGCTCAAGTGTATGACCTGTCTGGCTCAGGTGCAAACTGTCTTGCATTAGACGGAAGAAGCAAGTTCTCGTTTGTGAGTGAAGGTGATGAGAAAAGAATCCCGGAGGAGACGATTATTGTTTGTTTTTGTATTTTCAGTCTTTTATTGCTTTTTGAAGTTTGTCATAAGTTAATGAGCTTAAGCCTAAACCAATGGGTTAGTAAACTCATCACATCCTCCCTCTGATTAGGGGTAATGAGAATACCTTAAGTGTGAAGTCAGCATCTCACACTTAATCACCATGGTGTAGGATTAAGATCATTAAACTACTTGTGATTATTTAGATGTTTTTGTGTTTTTTTTGTTTAGTGTTAAGTAATGAGTTTAAGCCATAATCAGGGATTAAACAGACTCATTACACCATCCTAATAGAAGGATAATAGATGAGAATGTTTAAGCTGAGGAAGACTCCCCAGCTTAATCCATGATTAGGGATTAACTTCATGACAAAACAAAACCTTTATTTGATGGATTTTAGTTAATGATATGATGAAGAAGTGATTTTTATGATTTGTAAGACAACTTGAGGGGGACTTGTCCATTAACACTAGGGTTAGTCCTTCTTAACCAATTAAGGAAGAATTAGAACCCTAATGCAAGGCCCAAGTTACAAGCTTAATGTCTTGATGATTATTAAGTGAATTGATTAAAGGATTTAAACACATTAAGGGTTTAACACATAGGATTAAAGTTATACACTCCATCCTAATAGAAGGATGCAGGCATAAGCTTAATCACAAAGCCTTAAAGCCTTTAGGGTTTAGTCCCTGATTATGAGATGAGAAGAGAAGACTCAAAGAGACACAAAGGTAAAAGCTAATTGGGGGACTAAATAAGACCCTAATTGTTATCATGCTTGGTCATTCCTAGGGTTTGTGAGGTTTGCAAGAGAAATCTTCAAAGAACCACCAAGGAGAGAGGCAGATGAAAGGAGCAAAGAGAAGCAAAACAACTTGCTTCACTTAAGAAGTCAAGTTGCTTGAAGAAAGGAAGTAAGATAAACAAGAATGAGCAAGCTCAATCCAAAGCACAAGATAAAATGCAGCAATGATGCATAAGAGGGATGAAAAGAGATTGTGAGAAATGAAGGCAAATTCACTTCTCAAAGTAACTTACCACCTGAAAAGTTAGTGAAAGAAATGAGATGCAATGCAAAATGAGATGAAATGGCATGATGCAAACCAAGACCAGAAGCATGAGTATGATGTTAATGATGCTAAGAGATGATGCAAACATGAGGCAAGTGCATTAGAATGATCACACAAGCATATGGATGCAAATGAGGCATGTTTAGAACCATGAACATTCATGAAAAGTTATGAAGTGCAAATGACATACAACATGGAAAATGAAAGATGCAATGATCACATATGGTCTTAACATGTCCTAAGATGTATTATGAATCAAATGGATGCACAAAATGTCATGGCAAGTCATGGTATGCAAACAAATGGGAAATGGATGCAAAGGAAGGCCCAAATTAGGGTTTATGATCAATGCACAAAACAAAATTCAAAAACAAAAGCAAACATCATGATAAAAAATTGAAAGAGCGATCAAAGGAACCCTAAACCTATACAAACTCACTGCCCAAAGGAGAGGTTCTAACTCTTAACCTAATGAGGGTTATGAATTTCCTAAGATTGCTAGGGTTTTAAGGTACCTTGTCAAGAAAAATGCAAAACAAATAGGAAATGCAAGATCAATTCATGCCAATTTAAACCTATAAACTACATGATATGCAAGATGCAATGCAAAAAGAATCATTTTCCAACTCTTAAAGGCTAGGCAGAAATGAATTTTTGAAGATTGAATCAAAATAATGCCTTGAAATGAAATTAATTCCATTGAAAATTGTCAAAAGGCATCAAGATCAAAAAAGACATTTGGTTTGAGAGTTGGACAATGTTTCTAAATGATTTTAAATGTTACATGAATTTTTTTGTGATTTTTAAATACCTAAAAGTATTTTTAATTAATTAATTTTCATTAATTAATTAAAAATAAAATTTTAAATGATTTAAAAATAATTTTTATGCAAAAAAAATGAAAATAAAAATATTTTTGGTTTCTGAAAATTAATAAAAGGTTTGATAAAAATTTTCAGAATTTTTTGATGATTCTTACTATTTTTAATTAAATGTACAAATTAAATATGAAACAAATAAAAATAAAATGAATTTAAACTGAAAAATGAGAAAGTCAACAGATCAAATGGCCAGGATTCAAACTGGGACGCGCGCGAATTGACTAGGCGCGAATCTGGACGGCCAGCATTCAAATTCACCTAATTATGATTAAACCCTAATTCAATGCCCTAATCACTTTCAGATGACCGGAACAGTGTTCCGGTCATCTTCTCCGGCAGGCCAAAATCCCTATCTCTCTTAATACGCATCAAATCCTCACAAAACTCTCCAGAATCAATCTATGAACATCACTAAGCATAAACCCTAACTCAAACAACATTTATTTTCACTGAATCAAAGGAAACAAGCAAGAACATTTTTACAGGCAAACTTTCAGATCATCATAACATGCTTGTTTCTGGCTCATTTTCAAAAATAAATAGATCCCCATGATCAGGGCAACATATAGAACAACATTCTAACAAGAAATTAAAGTTCTGGAAAATTTGTTCATCATGCTACCTGAGATTGAGCTTTCGAAACAGGGACTTTCTGGCTGCTTCTCTGGCTCAAACAAGCTCCAATGATCCTCCTTTGAAGCTTTTGACACTTAGTTGGAGTTTATGTGGCCTCTAGAGAGAGTTGGCAGAAGCTCAGGCCAAGGGAGTGTGAAAATCGTATTTGTGATGGGGGAGATTTCAGGCCAAAACAATGGTTGGTTTGTGATCAGTGGAACATGCTGAGATGTTCTATGAAGTTTGTTTGTGTGTTTGATGTTTGTATGATGAGTTTCGAATGGTTTTGCATAAGAGGTGGAAAATGAGAATGCTGTGTTCTTGGAGGTTTCAGGCTTGTGTGTCTTATGAGAATGAAGCCTTGGGATGTGTTTGTAAAGTCTGGATTGGGCAGAGAGTGGTTGTGTCACTGTGGGATTGGTATGGCTTCAAGTTGCAAAAAGTCAAGCAAGTTGTACTTGGAGGTATGGGCAAGTGGCAGGCTGAGATAAGGGCATGGTTGAGTTCAGCAAGGATCAAGGAATGCTTTTGGATCAGATTTTGTGAACTGAGGCAAGTGGATGAGAAGTTTTGATCCCTTTTGCAAATTGTCACAACTTTGGCCCCTTTTGTAATTCTTGAAGTTTAAGGCATGGAACTTAAGAAATTCTTGGGCCAATCTGAAGTTTAAGTCATGTATGATGTTTGTGTAAAGGTTAGACATCAATTAGAAGTCACAAATTGCCTTGGCACAAGAATTTGCAAGTTTCCCTCTTTGGTGCATAACTTGAAATTATGTGATTTCCCCCAACTTTGACAAGCCATAACTTTTGATCCAAAATGAATTAGGTCATGTTCTTGTACTTTTTTAAAAGGGAATGATCCATTCTACAACTTTCATGACCAAAGTTTTTTCATTTGAAGCATTCTTGAATCAAAAAGCAAGGGTTGAAAAAGTTTCCCAAAATGGCAATTTTCATTATAAGTCAACTTTCCCAAAAAGTCAACTTTGCAAATGGCTTGAAATCCTTCAATTTTGTGAACTTATAACATCTTATATGATCAAATAAAGATCATACACAATCAAAAATGATGAAGAACACCCTTTGGTTGGGTCATTGAGGGCCTCAGATACCCTGATTTTGCACTGACTTGCTCAAAAAGTCAACTCTTGATCAGATGACTTCCCCATTGAATTTATTCATGAAAATTGATATGCATGATCCCTATACCATATAGAGACCAATAGAAACAAGAATGACCAAAAAATTTGGAGTTATGGCCTTTGAAACCAAAACCCTAATTCTAGGTCATCTGTGCAGTTAAACCTGGCTCTGCTTCCATGCCATTCTCAGTTCTTGTGATTTTTTGACATTCTTGACTTTGAGAGGATATAATATGATGCTTGAACATACATGGACCCCAGTGATTGATGACCTTTGGAGTGGTTCAAGTGGCTCTTGGATTGCTCAGATCACAAACCCTAGATGCAGATGACTTAGAAACAATGCAGTGAAACACAAATGTGATATGGGATGCTATGATTGAACTTATGTATATGAGGATATCACAAGCCATGGTGTGAATGGGTGAGGGAAAGTTTGGGGTGTTTATAGAAGACACAGAGACTTTTGTTCGATAACTGTTAAGTTATGCCTATGTATCCTCTCGTGCAATGAGGAAATCAGAACACTGTAGTTCGACTCAAAGAGACTGGATGATTTTGTTGAATTGCTTGCTTGTCTATGCTCAAGTGTGTGACTCGTCTGGCTCAAGTGCTAACTGTATTGCATTAGGCGGAAGAAGCAAGTTCTCGTTTGTGAATGAGTATGATTAGAAAAAGAATCCCGAAGGAGACGATTATTGTTTTTTTTTGTGTTTTCAGTTTTGTTATTGTTTTTGGTGTTTTGCATAAGTTAATGAGCATAAGCCTAAATCAAAGGCTTGTAAACTCATTATATCCTCCCTGATTAGGGATAACGAGCATACTTAAGTATGAGAAAGCACCTCAAACTTAATTACCATGATGATTTAGGATTAAGGTCATTAACCTACTTGTGATTATTTAGATGATTTTGAGTTTTTGTTTAGTGTTAAGTAATTAGTTTAATATTTAATCACAGATTAGTGAACTCATTACACCATCCTAATAGAAGGATAATAGATGAGAACACTTAAGCTGAGGAAGATACCTCAACTTAATCCATGGTTAGGGATTAAATTCATTAGCTAACAAGCCTTTATTAAGTGGATTTTAATTAAGGGATGAGATTAAGAAATGAGTTTTAGGGTTTTTAAGACAACTTGAGGGGGACTTGTCCATTAAACACTATGGTTAGTCCTTCTTAACCATAAAGGAAGAATTAGAACCCTAATGTAAGGCCCAAGTTACAAGATGAATTCTTAGTGATTATTAAGTGATTTGATTAAGAGGTTTAAACAAATTAAAGGTTTAACACTTAGGATTAAAGTTATACACTCCATCCTAATAGAAGGATACAGGCATAACCCTAATTCCAAAGTCCTAAAACTTTAAGAGTTTAGTCTCTGATTATGAGGATGAGAAGAGAGACTCAAGGAGACTCAAAGGTAAAAATTAAAGGGGACTAATCAAAACCTTAATTATTATCATGCTTGGATGTTCCTATGGTTTGTGAGGCTTAAGAAAGATCTTCAAGGAAGCCACCAATGGAAGAAGCAGATGAAAGGAGGAGAAAGCAAGAAGAATAAGTTACTTACTTCCTAAGAAGATAAGTAACTTAAAGGAAGAAAGTGAGAAAGATGGAACATAAGTGAACAAGTTCACTTAAGAGACAAGTAATAATGTATATGAAAGAGGTAAGAAGAAGTGAGAGGTGAAGGCAAATTCACCTCCCAAAATAACTTACCAAACCTAAAAAGTTAGCATGGATGCATAAGGTAGAAAAGCATAATGGAATGAAATGAAATGAGATGAAATGATATGAAATGACCAAAGTTATAAGTGTTTACGTCATGTAAGTGTCATGTGAGGTGATGCAAAGGCCTACAAAATGCATATGTATGATCATACAAAGATGAGATGCAAAGGAAGCATGCTTTGATGTTTGAAAACACATGAAAGTTTATGAAATGAAATGAATGCTAAACATGGCAAATGAATGAAGAAATGATTGAGCAAGGTTCTAACACGTCCTAAGATGTCTAAGATGACTTATGAATGCAAGAAATGTCATAGCAAGTTCATGTAAGGATGCATATGCAAGGTGAATGCAAATGAACACATAAAATTAAGGTTTTATGAACAAGCAAGATGCAAATGAACAAAACAGAATTATATGACATGATAAAAAATTGCAATCAAGCTCAAACAAACCCTAATCCCATACTAGGTCACACCCCAAAGGAGAAGGTCAGAAGCCTAACCAATAAAAAGTTATGAATTTCCTAAGTTTTCTAGGGTTTTTGGGTGGTTCAAAGGGAAAAATGCAAATCAAATTGAAAATTCAAGATAAATTTATGAGGGAAATGACTTATAAACTAAATGCAATATGCAAAACATTGCAAAAAGAATCAACTTCAAACTCTTCTTGGTTAGGCAGAAATGATTTTTCAAAGTTAGGGTTCAAAAATATGATTTTAATGACCCTTTATTCAAAGAAAATTGGAAAACTATGATCAAACCTAAAAAGAAATTTGTGTGAAGAGTTTGAAAATGTTTCTAAATGCATTAGGATGTTTCATGAATTTTTTTGTGATTTTTAGAAACCTAAATGTATTATTAATTAATTAAAAGACTTTAATTAATTAAAAATAACATTTAAATATTTTAAAAATGCTTTTTATATGCAAAAAAAAAATTATTTTGGGATGAAGAAAAATATTTGAAATCAGAATGTAAAAGAAAATATTTTTTGGAAATGTTTTGATATTTTAAATTAAATATGCAAGAAAATGCAATTAAAATGAAATAAAAATGGATTAAAATGAAAGTAATCTGATCCAGAGGCCCAAATTCAAACTGGAAAGGGAGGGAATTGACCACGCGCGCATCTGGACGACCCACATTCAAACTGGCTTTTAATTATATTTTAAATTAATTAATCAGGATTAAAAGGTAATGACTCAATCTGGACCACACGCCCACTAACCCTAATCCTCATCTAACGACCATAAACGCATCTGGGCACTTAATCAGAGTTTTAGCCCTAATGACTTTCAGGTGGCCGGAGAAGACCTCCGATCATCTTCTCCAGCCAACTCTTCACCTGAACTTCCTCAAATCACCACCCCAAGCCCCCAAAATCTCAAGAATTGATCAACTAACCACCCTAAACAATAATCCAGCCTCAAAAATCATTTATCATTCATCATCAACAAGATTCGAATCAAAACATCAAAACGACAAAAATTTCAGAACATCATGAAATGCTTAAAACTCAACCATTTTCAAAAATAAAGACATCAGCATGATCAGTGGAGAATGAGGAATCATTCTATAACATGAAAACATATTTCTGGAAAAAAGTTCTTGATGACTACCTGAGGTTGAGCTTTCTGGACCTCTCTTTGGTGCAAGTCAACTCCAATGGGCCTCTTGAGGATGCTTTAATGCTTGGAACAAGCTTGCAATGGCTGGTTTGAAGGTTTTGTTTCTGAAGTTGCAGAAATCGTATTTGTGTTTGGCTGTGTTTTAAGCTATGGTGATGGGTGGGAAATGATCCTGGGGTGATGCTGAGTTGATCGGTGGAAGAGTTTGTGATTTTTGTTGGCTGGTTTTTCGGATTCGAAGAGAGGAAGGTTATTGATGATTTTGTGAATCTTGACTTGTGGGAGGTTCTCAGCTTGTGTGTCTTGTGAAATGAGGTCCATAAGGTTAGTATAGGCCAATGAGAGTGTTCAGAAAGTGGGTGGTGGCATAGTGTGATTGGTATGAGAGCTTTTGCAAAAAGTCAAGATTTTGTACTTTGAGGTATGGGCATGGTGCAAGTCTGATTTCTTGGGGTGTCTGGCCTCAGCTGACTTTGTGGAGAGCCATGGAATCAAATTGCATAAGCTGGCACAAGTGGATGAAGAGTTTTATACCATTTTGCAATTCTTGAAAGTTTTGGCCCTTTTTGATTTCTTGAAGTTCAAGTCATGAAAATGCATGGTTCAAAGCACAATTATGATGTTTAGAGGCTTGTTTGACATATTGTGAAGTGTTTGTGCATATTTTAAGTCATTAGAATGCTTGAATATGCCAATTTGCAAAATCCCTCTTTAACTTGAAACTTGAAGTTATAGGATTTTTGCCAACTTTGAAAAGCCATAACTTGAGTTCTAGGATGAATCAAGACATGTTATTGTAATTTTTAAAAATGGAAGGACCTAATCTTCAACTTTCATGAACAAGAATTTTTCATTTGAAGCATTTTTAGTTGAGAAAGAGGAGGTTGAAAAACTTTCCCAAAATGGAAAGTTTGCATTACAAGTCATTTCCATTTTTGGCAAGTTTGCAAATGGCACAAAATTCTTCAATCTTGTGAACTTCCAACCTCTTCTAAGATCAAATAAAGATCATAGAACTTCAATTTGATGAAAATACCTCTTTGGTTCCATTGTTGGGGCCTCAGATGCCCTGATTTTGACTTAACTTGCTCAAGAAGTTACCCAGTGAACAAATGATTCCACAATGAATTTATTAATCAAACTTGGTACACATGATCCTTATAACATCTTAAGAACATTAGAAACAAGAATGGCCGAAAATTTTGGAGTTAAGGCCTCTGAAACCAAAACCCTAATTTTGGTCATTTGTGTAGTGAAAACCCTAGCTCTGCTTCCATGCCTTGCCAGTTCTTGTGATCTCTTGAATTCCATGAACTTTGAGGAGCATAATATGATGATAGAACACACATGGACCCTCTTAGAAAGCTTTGAAGCCTTTGGGATGGCTCAGATGGAATCTTGGATTGCTCATATCACAAACCCTAGATGCAAATGAACTTGAACTATGTAGATGAAACAAATATGAAATATGAGGTTGTATGCTTATGCTTATGCAAAAAAAATGATCACAAGCCATGGTGTGATAAAGAGTGAGGGCAAATTTGGGGTGTTTACAGCTGCCCTATTCAAGCATGAGTTAGCTGTGTAGGATGTAAGCGTCTGGCTTATCAGACAAACAAGATAACTTATGGTTGAATACCAAAGACAATCCAAAATTTGCACTCGCTGGATAGAAGAAGAAAAGGGATATAAATTGTAAAAGGCAGTATAGTATGATTATCAAATGAAGGCGATGGAGGACGACTGCTGGGGATAAAGCAATGATGGGGACGACCGACAAGCTGGGGAAATAAAGAGACCATGACGGGGACGACCATCAGGTAGGGAAACAAGGTTCTTTGGGGATTAAAGTAAAGGCAATGATGGGGATGACCATCAAACCTAGAGAGTAAAGTAAACAGCGATGGGGACGGCCATCGGTTCAAAGAATAAATGAAATATTGATGAGGGACGGTCATCAAAGGTGAAGGACGATCACCTAGCAGGGGACGGTTGCTCTTTATCACGACATAGGATGAATGTCAGATAGAAAAAGGTCAACAATGGGGACGGCCATCGGGTAAAATGATGAGGGACGGTCATCAAAAGGTGAAGGACAATCACCTAGCAGGGTACGGCTGCTCTCGAGGTTTATCATAACATAGGACGAATGTCGGATAACAAGATCAACAATGGGGACGACCATCGGATAAAATGATGAAGGACGGTCATCAAAAGGTGAAGGACGATCACCTAGCAGGGGACGGCTGCTAAAATATCACGACATAGGACGAATGCTGGATAGAAAAAAAGATTCCACTAATGGGGACTCCACTGGGGAAGGGATGAGGGACGGTCATCCAAAGGTGAAGGAAAACCAACTGGCAGGGGACGGCTGCCAAAAATATCACGACATAGGACGAACGTTGGATAGAAGAAAGTTGTTTTGTCGGTGACTTACTGGGGAATGGTAAACACAGACGAGTGTTCGCGCTTAAGAATAAAAGGTATAAGTGTTTGACGCTGTGTATAGATTAAAGATGCGGACGAGCATCCTTAGGACCAGGATACGGACGAGTATCGATAGAAACAAACGCTGGCGTATGTTCACAGATGATGGTACGGACGAGTACCGACTAGTTAACAAAGAACACGGACGAGTGTCGAATCTGGTGAGGAGTGATATAAATAAGATACTGACGAGTATCAGAGACTTCTGTATAAGTATGAGTGAGTATTGGTTTGCTGGTGAAGTATGAGCAAGACACAGACGGGTGTTTGATCTGCTGGGGAATGTAGGACACGCAAAGTGTATGCTTTGGCTTTCTGTGGGGATAGGATGACAAAGACGGGTGTCGAAAAGAGTGTGTTATAAACAAGTATTTGTTTGTAGAAGGTGTTTTGGCAACCTTGCTGGGGAAGAATGACACGGACGGGTGTCAAAAAGAGCATGTATAGATATTTGTATTTGAGAGTTCAAAGGGGACGCTTTGGCTTTTATCTGTAGGGGATATGAGTTTTTATATACATTGCTGATGAAATACTGATGGCAATTGCTGGTGACTGGCTCGAACCTGGCTTGTGATCGTGCAAATGTTTGATTTTTGCTGTAATGCTCCATATTAAACGGAATGCTACGCTTGTTTGGTGAATAAGATGCGAATGCTATGATTATGCAAAAGAGAAACTGATCCGGGATTCGGATTCCGCCGAAGATCTCTGGCTGATCTACTCGAAGGGATGTCCCTGCTAGGGAAGAGATCCTTGGATCTGTCTGGAGATATAGCTCTGCTTGGGGAAAGAGATCATTGGTCGATCTACCCGTAAGGAGAACTCAGCTGGGGAGAGGGAAACTTTCATCACTTTGTTGTGTAAGAGTTTCAGGCATTGCTCTTCTGGGGAGAGAATGGAAGCTTCTGTGGGGAGACAAAAATTGGACATTTTGCAAACGAAACAAAAATGTACAAAACGAGGTGTGACTGAAAACTTCTGATTTTATTAATCTGGGTGCCCTGAATGGGAAAATACAGTCAAAGAAACAAATCCCCTGGAATGAGGAGATTGCTATAAATTGAGAAAAGTAAATGTTGGCAATGTTGATGACGCTCCAGTGAGCTTCCTTTGCTATAACCTGTATGACCTTGACGTTCTTCTCATCTTGCTTTCTGAAGAAGGTTGATTCTGACGGATGCTTTATCCTTTTGAAATTTGCCATGTTATGAACGCTACAGACGAATTCAAAGTGCAGTTGTTCGCGTATTCCTTGATTTTGCGTGGATCGCCCTTTCGGGTTTTCAATCCACCGGGATACCTATTTTTGCCTGAGCTGTCCAATGCGGCTTTTCAACTCAGCGGGTGTACATTCTTTTCAATTTTCTCTTATTTTTGCCTGAGTCTTTTATTTTGTTTTTGACTCGCCGGGATGCCCTATTTTTTCCTGGACTTACATTCTGTTTTTATGTCCAGGGGTCATTTTATGCGGAGTATTTTTTAATTGCATCTGAATTCATAGGGGATAGGAAATCTTCACCATCCATAGTAGTGAGCATTAGTGCTCCACCAGAGAAAACTTTTTTTACTATGAACGGACCATCGTAATTTGGAGTCCACTTGCCCCTGTGGTCTGTATGAGGAGGAAGAAGTCTTTTCTGCACAAGATCTCCCACTTGGTATTCTCGAAGCCTTACTTTTTGATCGAAGGCTTTCTTCATCCTTTTCTGATATAACTGCCCATGACAGATGGCAGCTAATCTCTTTTCTTCGATCAGATTCAGTTGATTGTACCGAGATCGGACCCATTCTGCTTCATCCAGTTTTACATCCATCATTACCCGTAAGGAGGATAGCTCAACTTCAACAGGTAGGACAACTTCCATACCATACACAAGCTGATAAGGCGTTGCCCCAGTAGATGTTCTGATTGAGGTTCAATACCCATGCAAAGTGTAAACAACCCAAATTTTCCCTCACTAAGTTCATACCATGGCTTGTGATCTTTCACATTTGCATTAATTCAATCATATCATCTCATATTGCATTTTTGCTGCACTGCATTGGCTCAAAGTCATCTGCATCTAGGGTTTGTGATCTGAGCAATCCCTGAGCCATTTGATCCACTCCAGAGGTCTCCAATCATCTCAAGAGGGTCCATGTATGTTCAAACATCATATTATATCCTCCCAAGATAAAGGAAGTCAGAAAATCACAAGAACTGAGAAAGGCATGGAAGCAGAGCCATGCTTAATTGCACAGATGACCTAAAATTAGGGTTTTGGTTTCAGAGGCCATAACTCCAAATGTTCTGGTCATTCTTGTTTCTATTGGTCTCTATATGTTATAAGGATCCTACATACCAATTTGCATGAAGAAATTCAATGAGGAAGGCATCTGATCAATAGTTGACTTCTTGAACAAGTCAGTGCAAAATCAAGGCATCTAAGGCCCCAATCATCCAACCAAAGGGTCTTATCCATCATTTTGGATGTATATGATCTTTATTTGGTCTTAGAAGATGTTATAAGTTCACAAAATTGAAGAATTTCAAGCCATTTGCAAAATTGCCATTTTGGGAAAGTGACTTGTAATGTAAACTTGCCATTTTGGGAAAGTTTTTCAACCTCCTCTTTTTGATTCAAAAATGCTTCAAATGAAAAATTATTGGTCAAGAAAGTTGTAGATTGGACCATTCCCTTTTCAAAAAGTACAAGAACTTGACCTAATTCATTTTAGAACTCAAGTTATGGCTTGTCAAAGTTGGGAAAAATCACTTAAATTCCACTTTTGCACCAAAGAGGAAAACTTGCAAAACCACTTGCCAAAGCATTTTGTGACTTCAAACACACTTCTAACCATTACACAAACATAGTACATGACTTATAATTCAGAATTTCCCAAAGAATTTTCAAGTTTCATGCCTTGAACTTCACAAATTTCAAAAGGGGCCAAACTTCCCCAAAATTGCACAATGGATCAAAACCTCTCATCCACTTGCCACAGCTCATCAAATCTGATTTCATAGCATTCCTTGATCCTTGCTACGCACAACCATGCCTCTATCCAAGCCTGCCACATGCCCATACCTCAAGTACACCAACTCTTGACTTTATGCATTTTTCCCCATACCAATCAGCATAGCCCACAACAACTACACTGGCCTATCCCAACATGTTATGTGGCAAAGAAGCAAGCCATTTCACATAAGTTTGGAGCCTAACACTTGAGATTGCTGAGCATACACAAAATCCCTCAAACTTGCAAAAGCCTTCGAAACTCATAGCTCAGCCATCAAATCTCCAAATTTTTTCCACCATTCACCTCCACATTCATCACTGATCATTTCCCACCCTTCATTTAGCCTTAAAACACCCTGTATCAAAAACACGATTTTCACATTTCTTGAACTGAGCTTCAGCCAACTTTACAAAGAGACCATATAAACTCCAACCAAACATCACAAACTCTTCAGGAGGATCATTGGAGCTAATTTGAAGCAAAGACCTGGCCAGAAAGTACCAAAGGTGAAAGCTCAAGTTCAGGCGAGCTCAAGAACTTTTTTTCCAGAACCTTCATTTTAAGTTCTTAATTGATTCTATGTGCTCTCCTGATGATCATGATGTCTTTACTTTTGAAAATGATTGAGAAACAAGGATGTATCATGCTTTTGAAATTTTTGATGTATTTTCCGTTTTGGTTTGATTCGTGTTCTTGATGAAAAATAAATGAGTTTTGGGGTTGGATTCATGTTTAGGATTGTTAGATGTTTGATTCTGGAGAGTTTGAGGGCTTGGGGTTACGTATTAAGTGAGATAGCATGTTTGGCTAGCCAGAGAAGATGACCGGAACACTGTTCCGGTCACTTGAGAGTAATTAGGGTTCAGATTAGAGTTTTAATCTTAATTAGTGAAGTTTGAATACTGGCCATTCAGATGCGCGCGCTGGTCAATTCCCGCGTCTTAACTTCAAACCCTGGCCCTTGGATTAGTTAACTTCCATTTAAATTCATTTAATTTTCATTTTATTTACATTTTATTTACATTTTCTTTACCATTTTATTAAAAATAGCAAAACTCAACCAAAAAATTTTATTTTTTGCATCATGGTTCTAATTATTTTTCTCATCCAGAATATATTTTTTATTTTATTTTTTGCAAAAAATTTGTATTTTTTAAATATTTAAATGTTATTTTTAATTATTTAATGAGAATTAATTAATTAAAATGCCATTTAAGTTTCTAAAAATCACCAAAAAAATCACATTGCATCTTGACACATTTAGAGACATTATCAAACCCTTCATACAAATTTCTTTTTGGTCCTTGACCCATTTTGACATTTTTCTTTTGATTTAGGGTTCTTTAAAATCAATATTTTGACCCTAACTTAGAAAATTCTTTTCTGCCTAACCATGAAGGGTTTGATAATGGTTCTTTTAGCATTGCATTCCACATATCATATAGTTTCTAGGATAAAATTGGCATGAATTTATCTTTCATTTTCAATTTGTTTTGCATTTCTCCTTTTGAAGTGCCTTAAAACCCTAGCAAAATTAAGAAAATCATAACTTCCATTAGGTTAAGATTTAGGTCTCATCCTTTCGGCAGTGAACTTGTATGGGTTTAGGGTACCTTTGATTCTATTTCCAATTTTTTATCATGTCATTTGCTTCTGATTTTGAATTTTGCATTGCATATTGTATGTAACCCTAATTTTTGTCTTCATTTGCATTCATCCTTCATATGCCTGCATACATGAACTTACCATGACATTTTGTGCATCCACATGACATATAAGACATCTTAGGACACATTAGAATCATGCTTGATCATTGCATCATCCATTTGCCATGCTTTTGCTTTCATTTCATGTCATATGCATTCATGAACTTTCATGGTTCTTACATGTCTCATTTGCATTCCCATCCTTTGTATGATCATCCACATCTCTTGGTTTGCTTTCATACCATCTCATAGCATCATTTGCATCATTATTATGCTTATGACTTTGGTTTTCATCATTGCATTTCATCTCATTTTCATTTCATTGCATCTCCTTTTGCTAACTTTTCAGGTGGTAAGTGTTTGAGAAGTGAATTTGCCTTCACTTCTCATAATCTTTTCTCGTCTCTTTTATGCCTCATTGCTAAATTTTGTATGTGTATTGGAGTGAGCTTTCTCATTCATGTTCCTCTTTCACTTTCTTTCTTCAAGCAACTTGTCTTCTTAAGTGAAGCAAGTTGACTTGTTTCTTATGCTTCTCCTTCCTTCATCCTACTTCTTCCTTGGTGGCTTTTCTCTTGATATCTCTTGCAAGCCTCATAAACCCTAGGAACCACCAAGCATGATCATAATTAGGGTTTGATTAGTCCCCCATTTAGTTTTGCCTTTGTGTCATCTTTGAGTCTTCTCTTCTCATCTCTTAATCAAGGACTAAACCTTAAAGGTTTTAGGGCTTTGTGATTAAGGTTATGCATGTATCCTTCTATTAGGATGGAGTGTATAACTTTAGTCCTAAGTGTTAAATCCTTAATGTATTTAAATCCTTTAATCAATTCACTTGATAATCACTGAGACATCAAGCTTGTAACTTGGGTCTTGCTTTAGGGTTCTAATTCTTCCTTAATTGGTTAAGAAGGACTAACCCTAGTGTTAATGGACAAGTCCCCCTCAAGTTGTCTTACAAACCCTAAATTCCATTTCTTAATCTCACCATTAACTAAAATCCACTTTAATAAAGGTTTGTTTTGTCATGAGGTTAATCCCTAATCATGGATTAAGTTGAGGAGCCTTCCTCAGCTTAAATGATCTCATCTATTATCCTTCTATTAGGATGGTGTAATGGGTCCATTAAATCCTTGATTATGGCTTAAACTCATTACTTAACACTAAACAAAAACTCCAAAAAAACATCTAAATAATTACAAGTAGGTTAATTATCTTAATCCTACATCATGGTGATTAAGTGTGTGGTGCTTACTTCATATTTAAGGTATTCTCATTACCCCTAATCAGAGGGAAGATGTGATGAGTTTACTAACCTTTTATTTAGGCTTAAGCTCATTTTCTTATGACAAATTCCGAAAGCAATAAAAGATTAAAAGCACAAAAAAACAAACAATAATCGTCTCCTTCGGGATTCTTTTCTCATCAACTTCACTCACAAACGAGAACTCGCTTCTTCTATCTAATGCAAGACAGTTAGCACCTGAGCCAGACAGATCATACACTTGAGCATAGATAAGTAAGCAGTTCATCAGTCAATTTATCTTTCAGTCTCTTTGAGTCGAACTACAGTGTTCTGACTTCCTCATTGCACGAGAGGATACGTAGGCATAACTTAACTGTTATCGAACAAAAGTCTCTGTATATTCCTCCTCCTCCTGCATTATTCTTTAAGCCTCATAATCTTGAGCTTTACATTCTTTCCTTACACTGACACTCTTCTATTTCACTTCACATTTCTTTTGCACTGACACTTGCATTCTTTTCCAGCTTTTGCACACAAAATAGCACAAACACTACCCCTTTAAACACAAATCTTTCAAGCGTGGATCCCGTCGAGTACGACGGACAATCTCGGTGCTAATACCTTCCCAGGTTGTAACCAACCCCCTTTCTCAGTTTCTCTGGTTCGCGACCGTCTTATCCATCTTTTCTTAGGTTTATGCAGCATTACCTTTTCCTTCGGGATAAAAATGCCTAGCTGACGACTCTTTTCATTTCCTTCTCCTTTCGCCGACCGTTCGCGTCTGTACCCCTCTTGGCCATGTGTCATCAGGTGGGAGCGACAGCTTGGAGACTCTGCTGGGGACCCTTTATACTGTAACCAAGGCTTCTGGTTCTTTTTGTGGGTTCCTCCTAGCGCTTGTTTGATTTGTGTTTATTGGGGTGTTATGTGCTAATTGTGTTTATGTATTTTCCTTATTTATTGCTTTATGTACAGTCTTATTTACTGCTTTCTTTACAGTTTTATGCATCATACTGTCATACTGTCATTGCTGGATCTGGTTTGTTGTTTTGGTGGGTGGGGTTCCATTAAGAGTTTAAGGTCCTATAACTGGGACCTGAGTGACACCTAGGCTAGAGTGGTTCATGTTCTTTCCCATTCCATTTCGGTCTGGTGCGGGAATATGAAACACGGTTCAGATGTGGGTTTCTTCTTGAGAACTCTGTGCTACAGATTTCCTGTAGTGCTAGGACTATCTGGGAAGCCTGCTAAGTCTGGATGACCTTTATTTATGACCTTCAGAAACTGAGGTGAATTAGAGGAGGATATTTTATGGTTATTGTAAACACTGTACCTCCGGGTTAGAAGTGTTTACACTTCTCATAACTGATCCAAGTCTGTGGATCCTTGTTCTAGAACATTACCTGTGAGGGGGTTGGGCTGTTTACAGGTTTGCAGGAACCCTTGGCCACATCATACCCTATTACTGTTTTGTGTAAGAATACCTCACTTTGGACAGTTCTTGTGATTAACCCTGGACATGTGACTCTTTATTTGAGTCCCCCACCCTGGTTACTGGATTTCTAATCCTCCATCTAGAATTTTGAACATACATGGGCCTTATATCAAGACAGATAATCAGATCCAACTTGACCATAAACCCTTGCATATCATTTTCATAACTCATCATTGCATCATTTGACATTTGTTTATTTGCTTTTCAGGGTATCCATTTCATTGTATCTTGGTTTTGGTTTTGACCCCTTCTTCTGCATAGACCTCTGCTTCAGCTGTCTTCACCTGTTATCTGCTGCAGTCATCTCCATCCTCACCAGCACCAGTCTGTCAGTGGTCCACCTTCAGTACTTCAGTCTTGATCTTCATCAGCAGTTGTCTTCAGTTTCTTCAGCAACACTCATGACTACTCCCAGGAAGAGCAACATATCCTACCACTTTTTTGAGCATGTGTTGACTGGTATCAGGCAGGTCCAGTCACTTATCACACCTGATTACATCCCACTGTTTAGAGAGCACTATGGAGGTATCCTGGACATGGTTATGGACCTTGACCCTTCTCAGAGGAGCATGATCCACACATGCTTACAGTTTTATAACCCACCACTGAGATGCTTCACATTTCCAAACTTTCAGTTAGGGCCTCTGTTGGAAGAATTCTCTTTGTTGATTGGAGTGCCTATCAGAGGTGGAATCCCCTTCAACCCAGAGGTGACTGCTCCCAGAAATGAAGAAATAGCAAAGGCATTATACTTGGAGCCTGCCCTTATTGAGCAAAGTATGACAACAAAGGCTGGGATCCCTGGTTTGCATTTGGACTTCTTGATTTCTCAAGCCATCCTGAAGGCTTCATTAGGAGAGTGGAAGGCAGTCTGTGCACTGTTAGCCCTCAGCATATATGGGGCTATACTGTTTGCAGATGAGCCCAAATTTGTCAGCAAGAATGCCATCCATCTGTTCCTCCTAAAGAACCCATTACCCACATTGCTAGGAGATTTTTATTACTCCATTCATCAATGGAATGAGAAACAAAGGGGGAAGTTGGTGAGATGTTGTGCTCCTTTGTTTTACACCTGGCTGCTCAGACACCTGCCTAAGTCAGATACTTTTTTGAATCCCCACCAACAGAAGGGCTAAGAGGCTCATTGCCTTGACATCAGATGATATTAGATGGTGCACCCAGAGCACTAAAGGCAATGACATTATCACTAGCTGTGGACAATACCCAAATGTGCCTCTGATAGGAGTGAAGGGTTGCATCAACTAGAATCCTTCACTATTTAAGAGACAACTGAGCTATGCCTTGGTTCACCCTCCCAGGGGACAGGATTTAGCTGAGACCCTATATTGTGAAGTTCAACATAATTCAGCTGTTGTCAGACAAGCATCCTAGGCTTGGGACAACATCCAGACAAAAGGGGTAGCTATTCTTGGAAGATGTAACAATGTTGCTTCAGCTTAGTACTCAAACTGGTCCCGTACTAGAGCTCAGGTTACCAGAATGCCTTTCACCTTGGAAGACACACCTGGACCATCTACAGTACAACCTGCAACAACAGTTAGCCTGGAAGAATTTGAAAAGTTGAAGGAAAGGAATGAGCAGCTATCTCAAGTCTTGAAGAAGACTCTTTGGGAAAGAAGTGATGGTCGCCTGGATATTGAGAGATTGGAAAAGCTCAGAGTTGAGCATCTGACCAAATTTGAGAAGACAGAGGACTACATAAGGAAAGCAAGGGTTGGGGAACAGATATTGAAGAATGCTTATAAGGAGGCCAAAATTCAGAAAGCTAAGGCTGAGAACTATCTACAAGAGAGTCAGGCTAGGTGGGTCAGGATCACTGAAGCCCGTACATAAGAAGACCAGAAGACTCAGGACAAGATTAAACAGCTAGAGGCCAGTGAAAAGAAGCAGCAGGAAGCTTTGTTGGCAGCTCAGAGGGAGATTTCAGAGTTGAAGCTCAGAGCAGGATTGAAGAGATCAAAAGACCAGGACAAGCATAAGAAATTGACTACTGCCATTACTACCAGGAACCTCCTCATTAGGACCATTACAGAGCACCCAGCTGGTCCGGTGGCTGAGGCCCTCCTGAAGGAGGTCAGAGAAGATGAGTTTGGACTGGATGTCTGATCCTTTGCATGTTGTTTGTTTCCATTTGATGTACTTTTCTTTTGTTGTATTTTGACCCTTCAAGGGCATGTATTGTAAAACAAACTATGTATTATTCATCAGTTGTAATATATTTTAGTTTGTCTTCATTTGGGCTTTCTCTCAACAACATCAAGCATCTTGCTCGAGGTCAGGAAAGGTCAAAACCAAGAACCAAACCGGATGCCTTGGAAAACAAGTAAGCATACTGCATCACATACTAACTTTGTTTTTGTTTTGTAGGTTTTGTAATTATTAGTGTTTCTAACTTTGTTGTGATCTGAGGAAACATTGCTTGCCGCCGAGTGTTCCCTGTCAACCGCACGCACTGGTACTCGACTCGTAACAACCTTCCCGACATTCAAATGGAACAAGTACAGCAAGATCTGACTGAGGTCAGAAATCAGATGGTCAATGAGAGAGTAGAGATGAGAAATCAGATGTCTCAGTTCATGGCAGTAATGACCGGCTTGGCCCAGAGTCAAGAAAGATTAAGAGAGCTGGTGGAAAGACAAACTCCTGAGGAACCTCATCTTGGAACAGGAGGAACTAGCAACAATGAACGGGGTCAACCTTGTATTGACCCACAAGAGTATGGACTTCACCTGAATCCAGAGGTTAACATCCAAAGAAATGTTCAAGGTAATGCTACTGGGGGCCAAATCCTGCAGGAAGACCCTCAAGGAGAACAGTTCACTGTCATTGGGGATGGAGATGAGGTATATGACAGAAGATTGGACAAGATTGCTGAAAAGCTAAGATCTTTGGAGTCTCAAAATTCTTTGGGCTTCGATGTGATGGACATGGGCCTAGTGGATGGGGTGAGGATTCCCCACAAATTCAAACCCCATGCTTTGAGAAGTACGATGGTACCTCCTGTCCTCGCACTCATCTGCAGTCTTTCTTGGGAAGGCTCAAAGCTTATACTATGTTCTACTTTGAGGACAGTATGACTGGAGTTTCAAGGGAATGGTATTTGCATTTGTCTAGAGCCACCATAAGATGCTGGAAGGATTTGGCCGAATCTTTCATCCGGCAATATCAATACAACCTAGACATGGCTCCCAACAGGACCCTTCTAATGGGAATGTCTCAATCTTCTAGAGAGAGCTTCCGAGAGTATGCTCAAAGATGGAGACAGCTTGCTGCTGCTGTCCAACCACCCATGTCAGAAAGAGAAATGGCTGACATGTTCATGAATACATTGCAATGGACTTATATTGATAGGCTGGCTGCTTTCTCCTCTACCAGTTTTGCTGACGTAGTCATAGCTGGTGAGAGAATCGAAAGTCTCTTAAAAATGGGCAAAATCTCCGACAGTGGTGCAAGTTCGTCCAGCAATCCCCAAAAACCTTTTGCGGGACCCCGAAGGGCAGTCTAAACTAATTCCATTCATGCAAGCAGGGGCAGGCCTCAATATGCTTGCCGGTCAGTGGCAGCTGTTACCATGCCAGCTCCAATGCCACAACAATCATCATATCCTCAACAACAACAACCACAGTATCAGCAACAGGTTCATTATCCGCAACAAAGGTTGTACAAAAACAACAATGGCAACCAACAGCAGTGTCCTTTCCAACAAAGGCCATCTCAAGCCAACAGGGTAATTGACCCAATTCCAATGCCATATGCTGCACTCTTGCCACAACTCCTGAAGCTCAACCTAGTTGAGTTAAGGACATTGGCACCTCCAAATCCTCTTAATATGCCAAAGAACTATGATGCAAATGCCAGGTGTGCATTCCACTCAAACGCACTGGGGAATAATATTGAAAAATGCAGGGCCCTACAGATGAAAGTCCAAGATCTAGTGGACTCAAAAGCTCTCAACTTTGCACCTCCTCTGAATGTTACAAGAAATCCAATGCCTAGTCACAACGGGCCTAGAATTAATGCTATTGAGGGGGGGAAAACCATCCACATTAATCAACAGTGTTGCACAAATCCGAACACCTTTGGTTGAAATCAAAGCTCAGCTGTTAGAATGCCAAGTGTTCCCCGGGTGTGAGCTCGGCTGTGGATATTGCAATATTGCCGTTAATGGATGTGAGAGACTGAGAAATGGCATAGATGGACTCATTAGAGATGGAATTCTTCAGATTACGACAACAGCGACTACGACTCCAACAATTCCTTCATCAACGATCACAGATACTCCTACAACGTCAGCAACCATTGTTCCAACAGATTCTACTACAACTCCAACAACTGCTCAATCAATCACTTCAACGGATACAAGTTTAGTCACAATTACTTCTACAACGACAACACCCATTATTCCATCAGTTCCTGCTACAACTTCAACACATGTCCAGTCAATAGTACTGTCTACAACATCAACAATAATTAATGAAAGCGTTTCAACGGTTACGATATACTACGATCCCGCAAATGTTCCTTCCAGCAACTCACAACAAAATTTTACTCCTGTCAGAACTCCAGTTACCATATATTATGATCCACACACCATTGTGGTCCCCCCTGCAGCTGCTATCATTCCGGTCACAATCACAGTGCCTGGGCCAGTTCCTTACAAAAGCAATAATGCCATCCCTTAGCATTATTGCTCAGATTTATACTGCGAGGGGCAGAAAATCACTTTAGAATCATCAACTTCTTCACCTCAGATAGACAATGTGGGGGGAGGAGGAGGCTTCACTAGAAGCGGACGTCTTTTTGCCTCGCAAATACCAAGACCCATTGCTGAAGCAGAAGCTGCTGCTAAGGCAAAAGGGAAGAGCATGGTGCAAGAAGAACCAGTTGCTAAAGAAACATTGAAGACTCCTTTTGATCAAGAGGTTGATGAATTCATGAGAATCATCAAGAAAAGTGATTACAAGGTGGTGGACCAGCTTCACCAAACACCTTCCAAGATCTCCATATTATCATTGCTAATGTGCTCTGAGGCCCATCGGAACACACTATTGAAGGTCCTGCACGCAGCTTATGTGCCGGAGGAGATTATTGTCAATCAATTAGAAGCCGTGGTTAGAAATGTCAACGCTAGTCATGGACTAGGATTTACCAACACTGATCTGACAACGGAAGGTCGCAATCACAACAAGGCTTTGCGCATTACCTTGGAGTGTAAGGGTGCAGTTCTTTCTCATGTATTGGTGGACACAGGGTCATCAATCAATGTCCTACCCAAGAAAGCCCTTGTGAAGCTGGAGCAGGATGGATTGGCACTACGCCCAAGCAACTTGGTAGTGAGAGCCTTTGATGGCTCTAAGAGATCAGTTCTGGGAGAGATAGAATTACCAATAATGATTGGCCCACAGGTTTTTAAAACGACCTTCTTTGTGATGGATATACACCCTGCCTACAGCTGTCTATTGGGTAGACCATGGATACACGCCGCCGGCACTGTGTCGTCAACCCTTCACCAGAAGTTAAAATTCGAGTGGGAGGGCCAAGTCATTACCATTTGTGGGGAGGAGGATATCTTCGTTATCCAGCTGGCTACTTTCAAATACATTTAAATGGACGGGGAGATCCATGAAACCATGAGTCAAGGGTTTAAGGCCCTCAAAATTAATGAAACATCTGCTGTGCTGGGGACTTCCATCACCTCATATCAACAAGCCCGGAAGGTTGTTGAGGAGGGTACTGCAAAGGGCTAGGGCAAGCTGCTGCCAGTTGAAAAGAAAGAAGACCGATTCGGGTTGGGTTATACACCAACTCGACAAGATCAACCAGAGGGTGCAAAGGAGCCCAAGTTTGTCAGCAGGGGGATGCTCACCCCGGATGCTGTGAATAGTTTGGAAGATGAGTCAGAAGGTGAGCGCAACCTGGAAAGCTGGATACGTCCAAGGATCCCGGGGAACCGTGTCTCAAACTGGTCTTCCCAGGAAATTATAAGAGTTACTCCGGCAGAGTAATTATTATTTCCTGTTTTTAAAGCATGCATCAAGTCCTGCATCTTTCCCAAGATGTCGGGGCTCATTTTGTAATCGGGCCATCTTGTATTTTGTGCAAACGATCAATTAATAAATATCAGGACATCTTTTGCAAATGAGTCTTTTCTTTTCCACTCACTGTTTTTCATTTTTTATTTTTTGTACAAAAATAAAATGGCAATGTTTTTCAAAACAATAACTTCATTTTCTTTTTTTCTAAACAAGATAAAACTGATCACTAAAATGAACAAATTTAAACCCTTGCAGAGAGTGCCCTCCAGACCGCACCGACAACAACACCGCTATGACTTCGTATGACTTTGACAATCCGATTAATCAAGCTGATGAAGGGGTTGAAGAAGATTATGAGCTACCTGAAGAACTAGCCAGGTTGTTAAGACAAGAGGAGAAGGTTATAAATCCTCATCAGGAGAAGGTTGAAACAGTTAATCTTGGTACAGAATAAGACTTGAAAGAAGTGAAAATCGGGGCCCATCTGCAAGATTCAGTGAAAGAACAACTTATTGACATGCTTCGGGAGTATGTGGATGTTTTTGCTTGGTCTTATCAGGATATGCCAGGGTTGGACACCGACATTGTTATGTGTAAACACCCAAAATTTTCCCTCACTCATTTCACCATGGCTTGTGATTCTTTTCATTTGCATAAGTTCAATCATAGCATCCCATATTTCATTTTTGCTTCACTGCATTGGTTCAAAGTCATCTGCATCTAGGGTTTGTGATCTGAGCAATCCCTGAGCTGTTTGAGCCACTCCAAAGGCCATCAATCATCTCAAGAGGGTCCATGTATGTTCAAGCACCATATTATATCCTCTCAAGATCAAGGAAGTCAAAGAATCACAAGAACTGAGGAAGGCATGGAAGTAGAGCCAGGTTTAACTGCACAGATGACCTAAAATTAGGGTTTTGGTTTCAGAGGCCATAACCCCAAATTTTTTGGTCATTCTTGTTTCTATTAGTCTCTATATGGTATAAGGATCATGCATACCAATTTTCATGAAGAAATTCAAAGGGGAAGGCATCTGATCACAAGATGACTTCTTATGCAAGTCAGTGCAAAATCAGGGCATCTGAGGCCCCCAATCATCCAACCAAAGGGTTTTCTCCATCATTTTGGATGTGTATGATCTTTATTTGATCTTAGAAGATGTTAGAAGTTCACAAATTTGAAGAATTTCAAGCCATTTGCAAAGTTGCCATTTTGGGAAAGTGACTTGTAATGTAAACTTGCCATTTTGGGAAAGTTTTTCAACCTCCTCTTTTTGATCCAAAAATGCTTCAAATGAAAAATATTTGGTCATGAAAGTTGTAGATTGGATCCTCCCATTTTCAAAAAGTACAAGAACTCATTCTAATTCATTTTAGATCAAAAGTTATGGCTTGTCAAAGTTGGGAAAAATCACATAAATTTCACTTATGCACCAAAGAGGGAAACTTGAAAAAACCCTTGCCAAACCAATTTGTGACTTCAAAGGGACTTCTACACATCATAACAACATAACACATTGCCTAAAAGTCAGATTTGTGCCAAGAATTCTCAAGTTTCATGACTTGTGCATGAAGAAATCAAGAAAGGGCCAAACTTCATGAAAATTGCAAAAACCCCCATAAACTTCAATCCACTTGCTGATTTGCCTCAATCTCACTTCCATGGTTCTCCTTGATCACAGCTGCACCAGACACCCCTTTGTCCTTGGCCTGAACTAGCCCATACCTCAAAGTACAACTTTGTTGACTTTTTTGCAAGAAGGTGTCGCTCCCGACAAATGAAAATGGGGTCATATGAAGGTACAGACGCGAACGGTCGGCGAAGGGAACAGTGAGAACACACAGCCGTGAACTCACTGGAGATGAAAAGAGTCGCCAGCTAGGCATTTTTATCCCGGAGGAAAGGCAATGCTGCATAGGCCTAAAAAAAAATGGATAAGACGGTTGCGAACCAGAGAGACTGAGAAAGGGGGTTGGTTACAACCTGGGAAGGTATTAGCACCCAGATTGTCCGCCGTACTCGACGGGATCCACGCTTGAAAGATTTGTGTTTTAAAGGGGTAGTGTCAGTGCAATCTGTGTGTAAAAGAGCTGGAAAAGAATGTACAGGTGTCAGTGTAAAAGAAGTGTGAAATGTGATATATACAGTGTCAGTGTAGGAACAAAGATGAGATGCTCATGATAATGAGGCTAAAGAATGAAGCTGGAAAGAGGGGGAATGTACAGAGACTTTTGTTCGATAACTGTTAAGTTATGCCTACGTATCCTCTCGTGCAATGAGGAAGTCAGAACACCGTAGTTCGACCCAAAGAGACTGAAAGGTGAATTGACTTGTGAACTGCTTACTTGTCTATGCTCAAGTGTATGACCTGTCTGGCTCAGGTGCTTACTGTCTTGCATTAGACGGAAGAAGCAAGTTCTCGATTGTGAGTGAAGATGATGAGAAAAGAATCCCGGAGGAGACGATTATTGTTTGTTTTTGAGTTTTCAGTCTTTTATTTCTTTTTGAAGTTTGTCATAGGATAATGAGCTTAAGTCTAAACCAATGGGTTAGTAAACTCATCACATCTTCCCTCTGATTAGGGGTAATGAGAGTACCTTAAGTGTGAAGTCAGATTCTCACACTTAATCACCTTTGGTATAGGATTAAGATCATTAACCTACTTGTGATTATTTAGATGTTTTTGTGGTTTTTGTTTAGTGTTGAGTAATGAGGTTAAGCCATAATCAAGGATTAAACAGACTCATTACACTATCCTAAAAGAAGGATAATAGATGAGAATGTTTAAGTTGAGAAAAACTCCTCAACTTAATCCATGATTAGGGATTAAACCCATGACAAAACAAGCCTTTATTAAGTGGATTTTATTTAATGGTATGATGATGAAGTGTTTTTTATGGTTTGTAAGACAACTTGAGGGGGACTTGTCCATTAACACTAGGGTTAGTCCTTCTTAACCACTTAAGGAAGAATTAGAACCCTAATGCAAGGCCCAAGTTACAAGTGTGATGTCTTGATGATTATTAAGTGAATTGATTAAGAGATTTAAACACCTTAAGAGTTCAAGACTTAGGATTAAAGTTATACACTCCATCCTAAAAGAAGGATGCAGGCATAAGCTTAATCACAAAGTCTTAAAGCCTTTAGGGTTTAGTCCCTGATTATGAGGTGAGAAGAGGAGACTCAAAGGGAGACCCAAAGGTAAAACTATGGGGGGACTGATCAAAACCCTAATTCATTGTCATGCTTGGATGATCCTAAGGTTTGTGAGGTCTTCAAGAACAATCTTCAAAGGAGCCACCAGGAAGCAGATGAACAGGATCAAGAGAAGCAAAGTGACTTGCTTCATTCAAGAAGTCAAGTCACTTGAAGAAAGAAAGTGGGAAGGAGAAGAATGAGCAAGCTCAAACTCAAACACACATAAGAATGCAGCAATGAATGCAAGAGAGATGAAAAGAAAAGTTATGAGAAGTGAAGGCAAATCCACTTCTCAAGTTTACTTACCACCTGAAATGTTAGAAAGAAATGCAATGCAATGCAAGATGAGATGAAATGATATGATGCAAGGCAAGACCAGAAGCATGTTGATGATGATTATGATGTTATGAGGTACTGCAAACATGAGGCAAGACAATGGGGATGTTCATACAAGATTATGAATGCAAATGATGCAAGCTAAGGAGCATGAACAAGCATGAAAGGTTATGAATCATACAAGACAAATGACATGGCAAATATGGGATGCAATGATCAAAGATGCTTTATACATGTCTTAAGATGTCAAATGGATCACAAGAATACACAAAATTCAAAGACAAGTCATGTTATGCAAGGAAATGCAAGAGGGATGCAAATGAAAGCCCAAATTAGGGTTTATGGATCAAACATCAAACACAAACCAAAAACAGAAGCAAACCTCATGATAAAAAATGGAAAATGCTACCCAAAGAAACCCTAGGCCTATGATGAACCACTGCCCAAAGGGGAGCTCTCAACTCTCCACCAAACTCAAGACATGATTTTTGCAAGTTATTAGGGTTTTTTAGGGTTCTTAACAAAACAAATGCCAATCAATTAGAAAATGAAAGAACAAATCATGGCCTTTTTATCCTTGAAAACACATGTTAAACACAAGACAAAGCAAAAAGAATAAATGTCTCAACCTTCACCAATTGGCAGAAATGAATTTTTGAATCCATGATCAAAATAATGCACAAAATATGATTTAATTCAATGAAAAGTTCTTAAAATGCATCAAGATCAAAAAAGAAATTTGGTTTGAAGGTTGGACAATGTTTCTAAATGTCTTAGAACATTTCATGAATTTTTTTGTAATTTTTAAATACCTAAAAGTATTTTTAATTAATTAATTCTCATTAATCAATTAAAAATAATCTTTTGAATATTTAAAAATACTTTTTTTAATGATAAAAAATAAAATAAAAATATTTTTGTGTTCTGAAATTTAATAATAACTTGTACAAAAAATTTCAGATTTTTTAAATAAGTTTTGCTATTTTAAATAAATTGTGCAAGTTAATTGAAAAGAAAATGAATAAAAATTAAATAAAAATGAAAGTAATCTGATCCAATGATCCAGATTCAAAGTTGAAATGAAAAGGTTGACTGGCGCGCTAATGAATGGCCCAGATTCCACTTCAGCTAATTTTTGATTTATGAATTAATTAATTCAGATTAAAGAAAGTCAACTGGGATTAGGGCACAATGGGATGATCCTGGGCGTCCAAACACGCGCGAGTCAACACATCCAAGGGACTAAATTCAAACTTCATTAATTATGTGATTAGGGCACAAATGACTCTCAGGTGGCCGGAGAAGACTTCCGGTCGTCTTCTCCGGCCAGCTCTCACCTGAAAAATCTCAAAACCTCTCAAAACGTACCAAAAATGAAAACCAAGAACATGGAAATGATCCTCACCCTCTCACGAACCAAACCCCTCTCTCAAAACAAATTTATATTTCCTAAATCAACTGAATCGAAGGGAAAAAGTTCTAGGTCACGCAAGCTTCAGAAACAAATTAAATGCTCAAATCACAACCATTTCAAAAACTAATGGTACCAGAATGATCAGGATAACACAAAGAACAAGTTTGGAACAAAAGAAATGATTTCTGGAAAAAATAAATTTCAGGCTACCTGAGATTTGAAGCTTTCCACTTGAGGACTTTCTGGCCTTCTCTTTATGTGCAATCTACTCCTTAGAACCCCTTGATGATGTTTGAATGCTCAAAATGAGTTTGTGCTGGCTGGATAATGAGTTTCGAAAGGAACTGCTTCAAGCTCAGTCAACAATGGCTATGGTGATTCTGACTGATTCAGGCCATGGTGAGTGATTGCTTGTGGTCCAGATGATGTATGGAGAAGCTTTGAAAGGTTTGTTTGGCTGTTTGTGGGCTAGGGAGGGAGATTCGAATGAATCTGCAGAATGGAGTGAGAGATGGCAATGAGGTGTTCTGGATGTTTTAGGCTTGTGCTTTGGGTGGTTTCTACTCAGTGATACATGGTGAGTTGAATGGAGGAAAAGGTTTGAGTGTTTGCAGGCTGTATAGAGAAATTCGAAGCAAGTTGCAAAAGGGGAGTGTTTTGTGTATGTGTTGAATGTGATGGTTTCAGCCTTGCCTTATGCTATGCTTTGCTTGCAAATTGTCCATATGACTCTCTCTCATTGGTCAGTTGATTTGACATGTGCTTTATGGATAGGTGAGGCAACTTTTGCAATTTGTCAACTCTTGTGTAAGAGAAAGTATGGTGAGGTGCTAGCTTGGTACAAGGCATGGGCTATGCGCAGCAAGATGAGGGGGAAATGTCAGCTTGGTCCAGCATTCAAGGCAGCAAGTGGTGAAGGCTTGATCATGAGTTTTGCAACTTGGTTACTTTATGGATTTTCATGAAAAATGCCTTGTTACACAAACCAAACCATGATGAAACTTGATCCAATTCTGAATTTTGTAACTTAGAGAATGCTTATGTGCTGGTTTGAAATGAGTTAGAGGCTGCAATGTGCATTGATCCAAGATTTTGCAAAGTTCTCACTTAGGGCATGCCTTGAAAATTAATGATTTTAGCCAACTTTGCATTGCCATAACTTTTGATCCAAGAAGAGTTTGATCATGTTCTTGTACTTTTTGAAAAGGGAAAGATGAGATCTACAACTTTCATGACCAAAGTTTTTCCATTTGAAGCCTTTTTGGACCAAGAATCAAAGCTTGAAAAATGACCTAAAATGATGCATTCTTGAAAAGTCAACTATGCCCAAAAAGTCAACATTTGCAAAAACCCTAAATTCTTGATTTCTATGAACTTCAATCTTCTTCCATGATCAAATAAAGACCATATACACTCAAAATGATGAAGATCACCCATTGGTTGGGTCATTGGGGGCCTCAGATGCCCTGATTTTGCACTGACTTGTCTGAAAAGTCAACTCTTGATCAGATGACTTCCCCATGGAATTTCTTCATGAAAATTGATATGCATACTCCCTATACCATATAGAGATCAATGGAAACAAGAATGACCAAAAAAATTGGGGTTATGGCCTCTGAAACCAAAACCCTAATTTTCAGTCAACTGTGCAGTTCAACCTGGCTCTGCATCCACTCAAACCCTAGTTCTTGTGATTCCTCTGCAATTTTGACTTTGAGGAGATAGAATATGATGTAGGAACACACATGGACCCCTTTAAGTTGATTGGTGGCCTTTGGAATGGCTCAAGATGCTTTGGGATTGCTCAGATCACAAACCCTAGGTGCAGATGCCTTAGAAACTATCCAGTGAATCAAAAATGAGATATGAGATGATGTGGTTGTGTTTATGCATATGAAATGATCACAAGCCATGGTGTGAATGGGTGAGGGCAAATTTGGGGTGTTTACAGCTGCCCCTATTCAAACATGAGTTAGCTGTGCAGGTTGTAAGCGACGGCTTAACAGACAAACAAGATAACTTGTGGTTGAATACCAAAGACAGTCCAAAATTTGCACTCACAGAATGAAAAAGAAAAGGGATATAGATTGTAAGAGCAAAACAAAGTATATCGTAAAGTATGGGCGACGGAGGACGACCGTCGAGCAGAGGACGACTGCTGGGTAAGGTGGTATGTGAAGCAAAGCGATGACGGGGACGGCCGACATGCTGGTAAAGTGTATAAAGCAATGACGGGGACGGCCGACATGCTGGGGATAAAAGGTAAAGCTAAGACGGGGACGGCCGACTAGCTGGGGAAAATAAAATATCATGATGGGGACGGCCATCAAGATAAAGCTGCAAAATTCTGAGGATTAATGAAACATGACGGGGACGGTCATCAAGTTCATAAAGGTAAAGTAACCAACGATGGGGACGGCCATCGGGCTAAAAAGGAAAAGGGACCACGACGGGGACGGCCATCGGGTTAAAGAATGAATGAAATAAACAGATGATGGGGTACGGCCATCAAAGGTGAAGGACGATCACCTAGCAGGGGACGGCTGCTCTGTTGGGAATAAAAGAAATATGATGGGGACGGCCATCAAAGGTGGAGGACGACCACCTGGCAGGGTACGGCTGCCGAAAATATCAACGATGGGGACGGCCATCGGATAGAAAAGGTCAACGATGGGGACGGCCATCGGACGAGCAAGATGGAGGACGACCATCAAGAAGTGGAGGACGACCACTCAGCAGGGTACGGCTGCTCTCGAGGTTTCTCATGACATAGGACGAATGCCAGATAACCAAAATCAACAATGGGGACGGCCATTGGATAAAGTTGATGAAGGACGATCATCAAAAGGTGGAGGACGACCACCTAGCAGGGGACGGCCGCTAAAAACAACGATGGGGACGGCCATCGGATGAGCATGATGGAGGACGACCATCAAGAAGTGGAGGACGACCACTCAGCAGGGTACGGCTGCTCTCAAAGGTATCATAACACAGGACGAGTGTTAGATAAAAAGAAAATTTGTTGGTGATCTACTGGGGATAATGTAAACACGGACGAGCGTTTACACCCAAGAAACAAAAGGTATAAGTGTTTGGTATTGTGTATAGATTAAAGATGCGGACGAGCATCCTTAAGACTATGATACGGACGAGTATCATGTAGAAACAAACTGACACATGCTCTGAGATGATGATACGGACGAGTATCAACAAAGAACAAAGACTACTGTCGAATCTGTGGGGATATAAGTGGTGATGTATACAAGATACGGACGAGTATCTGTATAAGCGTACCATGAGTAGTGAGTATTGTATTGATGATGAGTGTTTATCTGCTGGGGAGAGTGACACGGACGAGTGTCAAGAGAGAAAAGTATAATATTAACAAGTATATGGGTTGATGAAAGTGTACGCGACTGCGCTGGGGATATGACACGGACGGGTGTCAAAAAGGGTGTATATAAGTACATGTGAGGGCAAAGAGGATGTCTTTGGCTTTCTGCTGGTGATGTGACACGGACGGGTGTCAGGACGTATCTGTAATGAGGGTGATTTGTTTGTAAAGGGTGCTCAGGCGACTTTACTGGGGAAAGATGACACGGACGGGTGCCAAAATGAATATATACTGGTGTTTGTGATTGTGAGGCAGCTGCTTCTGCTGGGACTCTGGTGGGGTTTCTGTATGGTGATGATGAACGGTTTATTATTCACAAGCGTTCAATTCACAACATGACTTATGATTATGCTATGTATTTGATTTTTGCCGTAATGCTCCGTATTAGACGGAATGCTACGCTCTGAGGGTGAATATGATGCGGATGCCATGATTATGCAAAGGAGCAAAGATCCAGGATTCGGATCCCATCACTGCGAAGATCTCTGGTCGATCTGTTGGAAATGGACCTCCCAGCTGGGGATGAGATCATTGGTAGATCTAATGATGCACTTGCTTGGGGATACATGTCACTGATTGACATATCCTTATAAATGAGAAACCCAGCTGGGGTTTGTAGAAGCTTTATGTACTCTGTTGTGATCTTCTCCGTGCGTTGCTCTTCTGAATAGAGGCTTGAAGCTCTGTGGGGAGATGATTCCCTGATTTCTGTATTCTGTTGAGGAAGAATGGCCACTCGGCTGGGGAAATGAGAGGCAACTCAGCTGGGGAGAGCAACAAGAGGCAACTCAGCTGGGGATAAAGCATTTCGGATGCTGAGATTGAGTGTATGCTGATTCGGCAGCTCCGCTGGGGAAATGGGCACCTTCTAGTACCATGTGGAAGATAGACTGAGTTGACAATGGTTCGCCTACTTGCTGAGACGTAACCTGCATGCCCCTGGTTGCGTTCTGGATACCTGCAATCCTGCAAAGATAATGGAACGTACAAAAGGTCCCGAGGTATCCCTTACCGGATTCCGTCATAGGAGTTAAGTACTTTCGAGAATAATCACATTCCCTGTAAGCATGCATTTTCATCTTTAGAGGAATGCATCTGTACTTATGCAATTGTATTTTTAGAGATATCAGACGACTCTTTGCAAAACATAAATGTAAAACGAAACATGACTGAAAATCTGATTTTATTAATTCATGTGCCCTGAATTGGCAAGATACAGTCAAAGAAACATATCTCCTGAAATGAGGAGATTGTTACAAATTGAGGAATAAAGTGGTGGCGGTGTTGACGACGCTTTCAAGGAGCTTCCTCTTCTGCTATGACTCGTATGACAATGACGTTCTTCTCGTCTTGCTTTCTGGAGAGAGTTGATTCTGATTAAAGCTTGATCCTTTGAAGCTTACCAAGTTGTAGGTGATACAGACGAATTCAGAATGCAGTTGTTCGCTTATTCCCTTATTTTGCATGGATCGCCCTTTCGGGTTTTCGATCCATCGGGATACCCATTTTTGCCTGAGCTGTCCAATGCGGCTTTTCAACTCAGCGGGTGTACATTTTTCATTTATTTCCCTTACTTTTGCCCGAGTCTTTTATTCTGTTTTTGACTCGCCGGGATGCCCTATTTTTGCCTGGACTTACATTCTGTTTTTATGTCCAGCGGGTCATTTTATGCGAAGTATTTTTTAACTGCATCTGAATTCACAGGGGACGGGAAGTCTTCACCATCCATGGTGCTGAGCATCAGTGCTCCACCAGAGAAAACATTCTTTACAACAAATGGTCCTTCATAATTTGGAGTCCATTTGCCCCTGTGGTCTGTATGAGGAGGGAGGATTCTCTTCAGCACAAGATCTCCCGCTTGGTACTCTCGGTGCCTGACTTTCTGATCGAAGGCTCTCTTCATTCTTTTCTGATATAACTGTCCATGGCAGATTGCAGCCAATCTCTTCTCTTCGATCAGACTCAGTTGTTCGTATCGGGACCGGACCCATTCTGCTTCACTCAGTTTAACATCCATTAGTACCCGTAGAGAAGGCAATTCAACTTCAACAGGTAGGACTGCCTCCATACCATACACAAGTTGATACGGTGTTGCCCCAGTGGACGTTCTGATCGATGTGCGGTACCCATGCAAGGCAAACGGTAGCATTTCATGCCAGTCTTTGTAGGTGACTACCATCTTCTGCACAATCTTCTTGATATTCTTATTTGCTGCCTCAACAGCGCCGTTCATCTTTGGCCTGTAAGGAGAAGAATTGTGATGTTGGATCTTGAAGTCCCGACACAGCTCTGCCATCATTTTGTTGTTTAAGTTGGAACCATTATCAGTAATGATTCGCTCGGGCACTCCATACCGACAGATGATATCTCTCCTCAGAAATCTGGCTACCACTTGTCTTGTGACATTTGCATATGAGGCTGCTTCAACCCACTTGGTGAAATAATCAATGGCGACCAGGATGAATCTGTGGCCATTCGAAGCAGTTGGCTCAATCTTGCCGATCATATCAATGCCCCACATAGCAAAGGGCCACGGTGAAGACATGATGTTCAAAGGGTTGGGAGGCACATGCACCTTATCTGCGTAGATCTGGCATTTATGGCATTTTCTGGCGTAAGCACAACAGTCTGCATCCATCGTGATCCAGTAATAGCCTGATCTTAACAACTTCTTAGCCATGGCATGCCCTCCAGCATGGGTACCAAAAGAGCCTTCATGCACTTCATGCATCAGCAAATCTGCTTCCGTCTTGTCAACACATCTGAGGAGTACCATGTCAAAGTTCCTCTTGTATAAGGACCCATCAGTGTTCAGAAAGAAACTTCCAGCAAGCCTTCTCAAGGTCTTCTTATCATTGGAAGATGCCCCAGGTGGGTATGTTTGATCCTCCAAGAAGCACTTAATGTCACGGAACCAAGGCTTATCATCTTTTACAACATCCGCTGCGAACACATATGCTGGTCTATCGAGTCTGGACACTGAGATCTGAGGTACAAAGTTGGCCGTTTGAACTTTGATCATGGATGAAATGGTAGCAAGAGCATCTGCAAACTGATTCTCGTCCCGAGGGATATACTCAAGCTTGACTGTTGTGAAGAAAGTCAATAACCTCCTTGTATAATCCCTGTAAGGTATCAGATGATCTTGGTGAGTGTACCATTTCCCGTTGGTTTGATTGACTACCAAAGCTGAATCCCCGAATACGGTCAATGCCTTGATCCTGAGGTCAATGGCTTCCTCAAGACCCATAATGCAAGCTTCGTACTCAGCTTCGTTGTTAGTGCAGTTGAAAGTGAGTTTTGCCGAGAAAGGCATGTGAACTCCTTTTGGTGTAATGAGTACTGCACCAACAGCACGACCATTCATGTTAACAGCCCCGTCAAACATCATTGTCCATTCTTCTTCCGGGTCAGGCCCTTCAGTGTGAATAGGCTCTTCGTGATCTTTTGCTTTAATGAACATGATGTCTTCATCAGGGAAGTCAAATCTCATAGGCTGGTAGTCATCAATGGGTTGCTCAGCAAGATATTCAGATAGTACACTGCCCTTGATGGCTTTCTGAGATGTGTACTGTATGTCGTATTCTGTGAGAATCATCTGCCATCTTGCAACCCGTCCGGTAAGAGCTGGCTTCTCGAAAATGTACTTAACTGGATCCATTTTTGAGATTAATAAGGTAGTGTGGGTCAACATATACTGTCTCAGTCGGCGAGCAGCCCACGCTAAAGCACAGCAAGTTTTCTCGAGCAGTGAATAACGCTGTTCACAGTCGGTAAACTTTTTGCTTAGGTAGTATATTGCATACTCTTTTCGACCAGACTCGTCATGCTGGCCCAGCACACACCCCATCGACTCTTCTAATACTGTCAAGTACATTATCAGAGGTCTTCCTTCAACTGGAGGCATGAGAATTGGAGGTTCTTGTAAATACTCCTTGATCTTGCCAAAAGCCTTCTGGCAATCTTCGTTCCACCTGACCGTTTGTTCTTTTCTTAACAGCTTGAACAAGGGTTCACAGGTTGCTGTAAGGTGAGATATGAACCTTGAAATGTAGTTCAATCAACCTAAGAACCCTCGAACCTCTTTCTCAGTTTTCGGTGCAGGCATTTCTTGAATAGCTTTGACTTTATCAGGGTCAACTTCAATCCCTTTCTCGCTTACAATAAAGCCCAACAGCTTACCGGACCGCACCCCGAATGTGCATTTGTTGGGGTTCAACTTTAGTTGATATTTCCTCAGACGCTTGAATAATTTGAGCAGATTCACCAGATGATCTTCCTCTGTAAGGGACTTGGCGATCATATCATCCACATAACATTCTATTTCTTTGTGGATCATATCGTGAAACAATGTCACCATAGCCCGTTGATATGTTGCACCAGCATTCTTCAGTCCGAATGGCATCACTTTGTAACAGAACGTGCCCCAAGGTGTAATGAATGTTGTCTTCTCCATGTCTTCAGGTGACATCTTGATCTGATTATATCCTGAAAATCCATCCATGAAGGAGAATACCGAGAACTGAGCCGTGTTATCCACCAATACGTCAATGTGAGGTAATGGGAAGTCATCTTTCGGGCTGGCTCTGTTCAGGTCCCGGTAGTCAACACACATTCTTACTTTGCCATCTTTCTTAGGCACAGGTACTATGTTAGCAACCCACGGCGGATAGCTAGTCACAGCAAGGAACCCGGCGTCCCATTGCTTTTGTACCTCTTCTTTGATTTTCATAGCCATGTCTGGGCGAGTTCGGCGCAACTTCTGTTTCACTGGTGGGCATTCTTCCCTCAGAGGAAGCTTGTGCATAACTATATCGGTATCCAACCCTGGCATATCTTGATACGACCAAGCAAACACATCAACATACTCTTGAAGCAGATCTATCAGTTGTCTCTTCACTGAGTCTTGCAAGCCGGCCCCGATTTTAACTTCTTTCACATTTTCTTCCGTACCAAGATTAATCACTTCAATCTCCTCCTGATGAGGAGTAATAACCTTTTCCTCCTGTCTCAACAACCTGGCTAGCTCTTCAGGAAGCTCATATTCTTCATCAACCCCTTCATCAGCTTGATTGATTGGATTGTCAAAGTCATACGATGTCATAGCTGTGCTGTTGTCGGTGCAGTCCGGAAGGCACTCTCTGCAAGGGTTAAGTTGGTTCATTTTAGTGATTGATTTTAATCTTGCTTTAGAAAAAGTGAAATGAAGTTATCATTTTGAAAACACCGCCATTTATTTTTGTACAAAAAGAAAAATGGAAAAACAGTGAGCATAAAAGAAAAGGACTCGTTTGCAAAAAGACGTCTGATATTTCATTAATTTAATCTTGTTTGCACAAAAGTACAGATGGCCCTGGTTACAAAATGAGTCTTGTCATCTTGGGCAAGATGCAAGACTTGGATGCATGCTATATAAAAATACAGGAAATAATAATTACTCTGCTCGAGTAACACTTATAATTTCCTGGGAAGACCAGTTCGAGACACTGCTCCCCGGGATCTTCGGACGAATCCAATTCTCCAGATTGCGCTCCTCTTCCAGCTCGTCTTCCAAACAGTTGATAGCATCGGGGGTGAGCATTCCCCCACTGACAAAACCAGGCTCTACAGCAGCCTTTGCTTGATGTTGAGTTGGTCTGTAACCCAACCCAAATTTGTCCTTCTTCTCCTCCACAGCTAAAACCTTGCCCCAGCCTAGGGCAGTTCCTTCTTCAACAACCTTCCGGGCTTGTTGGTAAGATGACATGGAGATACCAGATACAGCAGATGCTTCATTGACATTCAAGGCTTCAAAACCTTGGCTCATCGTTTCATGGATCTCCCCATCCATCTCAATGTATTTATAAGTAGCCAGATGGCTAACAAAAATGTCCTCTTCTCCACAGATCGTGACAACTTGACCTTCCCACTCAAATTTTAACTTTTGGTGAAGGGTAGACGTTATTGCGCCGGCGGCGTGAATCCAGGGTCTACCCAACAAACAGCTGTAGGCGGGCTGAATGTCCATCACATAAAAGACAGTTTTAAAGGTCTGCGGGCCAATTGTCACAGGCAGCTCAATCTCTCCCAGAACCGATCTCTTCGAACCATCAAAGGCTCTTACCACCAGGTTGCTGGGTCTCAATGCCAATCCATCATATTCAAGCTTCACCAGAGCCTTCTTCGGTAAGACATTCAGGGAAGAACCTGTGTCCACCAGCACATGAGAAAGGACAGCTCCTTTGCATTCCATGGTTATGTGCAAGGCTTTGTTGTGGTTGCGGCCATCCGCTGTCAAGTCAGAATTGGTAAACCCTAGCCCATTGCTAGCAGTAACATTTCCAACCACGGTTTCCAATTGGTTGACAGTAATCTCCTCAGGCACGTAAGCTGCGTGCAGGACTTTAAGTAGTGCATTCCGATGGGCCTCGGAGCACATAAGCAGTGAGAGGATGGAGATTTTGGATGGCGTCTGGTGAAGTTGATCCACAATTTTGTAATCACTCTTTTTGATGATTCTCATAAACTCATCAACTTCCTGATCAAATGGAGTTTTCAGGGCTTCTTTGGCAGCTGGATCTTCCTGCACCGGGCCTTTACCCTTTGCCTTGGCAGCAGCTTCTGCTTCGGCAGTAGGTTTTTGAACTTGTGAAGCAAAGAGGCGTCCGCTTCGAGTGAAGCCTCCGCCTCCCCCCACATTATCTACTTGTGGTGCAGGTGTTGATGTTTCAAGAGTGATTCTTTTTCCTTCGCAGTACACGTCAGAGCCATAGTGCCAAGGGATGGCCCTATTGCTTTCATATGGTACTGGTCCAGGCACCGTGACAGTGACTGGACTGATTGCTGCTGCTGAAGGGACTGTAATTGTTTGTGGATCATAAAAGATTGTAACCGGTGCTCTGGTGGGAGCAGCACCTTCTGAATGGTAAGCGGAGTTATTTTCAGGATCGTAGAATATGGTAACAGTAGATACATCTTCGTGATTGATTGCTGGTGTTGTAGGAGGTTCCGTTGGAAGGACTGTTGTTGTTGCTGATGGAGAGTCGAAATGGAATGAAGCTGAAGTTGTAGCAGGAGAAACTGTTGAAAACTGATCATTTGGAAGGACAGGTGAAGTACTTGTTGATGGTGCTGATGAATTATCGGGAACAATAGTTGCTGTAGTTGTAGGAGGGTCTGAAACTGTCGTTGATGAAGTTGCTTGATTTGCCGGAAATGATGTAGTGATCTGCAGTAGGCCATTCTGAATAAGGCTGTCAATGCCATTCCTTAAATCTTCACACCCATTCCATGAAATATTGCAGTATGGGCACCCTAGTTCACACCCCGGAAATATATTGTTTTCACGGAGCTGAGCTTTGATTTCCACCAATGGTGTCCTGATCTGATCCACACTAGTTATCAAATAAGATGGTTGGTCTTCTTCAATAGCATTAATTCGAGGACCACCATGGTTTGGCATTGGGTTTTTATTGACATTGGGCGGAGGTGCAAAATTCAGAGCTTTGGAGTCTACCAAGTCTTGTACCTTCATATGCAGAGCCCTGCATTTTTCTGTACTGTGACCAGGTGCGTTCGAATGGAAAGCACACCTAGCATTGGAGTCATAGTTTCTTGGCAGACTGTTGGGATCCGGAGGTGCCAACGTTCTTAGCTCAACTAGGTTGAGTTTCAGAAGTTGTGGCAGCAAGGCAGCATACGACATTGGGATCGGGTCGATCACTCTGTTAGCTTGGGATGGCCTTTGTTGGAATGGCCTCTGTTGATTGTTGTTGTTGGAGTTGTTGTTGAAGTTCCTTGGAGGATACTGATTCTGATGACACTGGGGTTGTTGTTGGAAGTTTTGTTGAGGAGGTTGATAGACTGGCTGTGGATGAGCTGGAGCAGGGATAGTGACTGCTGCTATTGACCTTTGAACATATTGGGGCCTACCCCTGTTGGTGTGAATGGCATTGGTCTCGCCAGTTCTTCTCGGGCCTGCAAAAGGCTTTCTTGTACTACTGGACGAGCTTGCACCGTTGTCTGAGATCTTTCCCATTTTTAACAGGCTTTCAATTCTCTCCCCGGCTATAACAACATCTGCGAAGCTGGTGGAAGAGAAAGCAGCCAACCTGTCAATATAGGTTCCCTGAAGAGTGTTCATAAACATGTCTGCCATTTCTCTCTCTGACATTGGTGGTTGAACAGCAGCAGCCAATTGCCTCCATCTTTGAGCATATTCTCTGAAGCTCTCCCTTGAAGACTGTGACATTCCCATTAGGAGGGTCCTGTTGGGTGCCATATCTAGATTATACTGATACTGTCTGATGAAGGCTTCTGCCAGGTCCTTCCAGCATCTTATAGTTGCTCTTGTCAGATGGGAATACCATTCCCTTGATGCTCCAGTCAAGCTATCTTCAAAATAGAACATCCACAATTTCTCATCCATTGTATAGGCCTTCAGCCTTCCCAGAAATGATTGCAAATGAGTCCGGGGGCATGAAGTCCCATTATACTTTTCGAAACATGGAGGCTTGAACTTGTGGGGGATCCTGACCCCTTCTACCAATCCCATGTCCATGACGTCGAACCCCAAAGAGTTTTGAGACTCCAGGGACCTCAACTTCTCAGCTATTTCTTCCAATCGTCTATCATATGTTTCTTCTCCGGCACCCATTACTGTATACTGGTCCTCCTGAGGATCTTCTTGAAGTATTCTGGCTGCAGTGGCTGTTCCTTGAACATTTGCAGGGATGTTAACCTCAGGATGGAGATGTGGACCAAACACAGGGGGGGGTAACATGTGGTTGTACCCTTTCATTGTTACTGGTGCCTGCAGTTCCTACATGAGGCTCCTCTTGATTTTGCCTCTCCACCATGGCCCTCAGTCTCTCCTGGCTCTGAGCCATGTTGTTCATAACTTCCATGAACTGCGTCATCTGCGTTCTCATCTCTAACCTTTCGTTTGCCATCTGGTTTCTGACCTCCGTAAGGTCTTGCTGCATCTGATCCATCTGAATTCCCGGAAGGTTGTTTCTAGTTGGGTACCTGTGAGGCCTGTTGAGAGGAAATACCCGGCGGCGAGCAATAATTCCTGAATATCACAACAGAGGTTAGCAACAATAAAACAAAAACCTACAAAACAAACAAAAGGGTTAGCATGCAATGCAGTTATGCTTATTTGTTCTCAAGGTATCCGGTTTGGTATTCAGTTTTGACCCTTCCCGACCCTTGAAGATGATGCTGTTGAAGTTGCTTTTGATGTGAACCCAGATAGACACCAACACAAATATATTACAAAGGTGAAATAATACAATTTGTTCAAGTTACAACACAAGCCCTCAAAGGGGTCAAAAAAACATCACAAAAAGCAAAAGTACATGGAAAAGGAACAACAACAAGCAAATGATCAAACTCCAAGGCCAAATTCATCCTCACGAACTTCCTTGAGAAGTGCTTCGGTCACAGGATCAGCCGGATGCTCCGTGAGACTTCTGATGAGAAGGTTTCTTGTTGCAACAGCTGCAGCCAATTTCTTGCTCTGACTTTGGTCCTTAGACCTCTTCAATCCTGCTTTGATTTTCAGCTCTGATATTTCCTCCTGGGCTGCTGCCAGGGCTTTTTCCATCTGCTCCATCTTGTCTTGAGCTCTCTTGTCTTCTAGAGTACGGGCCTCAGTGATCCGGACCCACCTGGCCTGACTCTCCTTCAAGTACAAGTCTGTTCTTGCTCTCTGAAACTGGGCTTCTTTACAAGCATTCTTCAGAATCTGTTCACCAGCCTTAGACTTGTTGATATAATCTCCAGACTTCTCAATCTTAATCAAGTGTTCTACCCTCAATTTCTCCAATCTTTCAACCTCCCTCACACCTTCACTCCTCTCCCTGAGGGTCTTCTGCAAGGCTTGAGTTAACTTCTCATTTCTTTCCTTCAAGCTCTCAAACTCTTCCAAACTGATAATGGCAGGGGGTGGTGCTGAAGATGACTCAGGCATGTCTTCTATGGTGAAGGGCATTCCAGAGAATTGGGCCCTAGCATGGGACCACTCATAATATTGGACTGATGCCACATTATTGCACTTACCCAGAATGGTAATTCCCTTAGTTTGAACATGATCCCAGGCCCAGGCAGCCTGCCTAACAACAGCCAAACTAATCTTGTTCTCACAATAGAGGGTCTCCACCAAATCTTGTTCCCTAGGAGTATGAACCAGTGCATAGCCTAATTGCCTTCTGAACAGCAGAGGGTTGTAGTTGATACTTCCTTTAACTCCTATCAAAGGCACATTGGGAAAGTGCCCACAGCTGGTGATCACATCTCTGCCCTTGGTGCTTTGAGTACACCATCTGATGTCTGCTGAAGTTAGGACAGTGAGTCTCTTAGCCCAGTTGCTTTGCTGATGAGGATTGAGAAATGCATCTGTCCTGGGTAGATGCCTGAGGAGCCAAGTATGGAATAATGGAGCACAAATCCTCACTAATCTTCCCCTTTGCTTCTCATTTCTCTGATGTACTGAGTAATAGAGATCACCCAGTAAAGTTGGCACAGGGTTCTTCAGGATGAACAGATGGATTGCATTTTTGCTAATGAATCGAGGCTCATCTGCAAACAACACAATTCCATATACACTTAAGGCCAACAGGGCACAAACAGCCTTCCACTCCCCCAAGGGGGCCTTCAAACTAGCTTGAGAAATCAGGAAGTCCAGGTGAAATCCAAGGATCCCAGCTTTAGAGGTCAAGTGTTGTTCAATCAATACAGGTTCTAGGTGCAAAGCTTTTGCTATCTCTCCATTGCTAGGAAAGACCATTTCAGGGTTGAATGGGATTTCTCTCTTGATAGGCAAACCAACCAAATATGAGTATTCTTCCAAAAGAGGACCCAACTGAAAGTCTTGAAAGGTGAAACATCTCAATGGGGGATCATAAAACTGAATGCAGGTGTGGATGAGGCTCCTCTGTGAAGGGTCCAGATCCATAACCATGTCCAGTATATCTCCATGATGCTCCCTGAACAAAGGAATGTGATCTGGAGTGATCAGGGTTTGGATCCTCCTGATGTCTGACAAGTCTGGTTGGAAGAAATGATAGGTGATGTTGCTTTTCTTTGGAGCCATGATGCTGAAGACTGAGTAGAGTGCTGATGAAGATGCTGAAAGAATGAGCCACTGATTGGCTGGTGCAAGTAACTGAAGTATGGCTGACAGGCTGAAGCAAGTGCTGATGGAGATGGGTCAATACTGCAGATGGGGTCAAAACCAAAACCAGATGAGAAATGGATACCCTGAAACACAAATAAGCACATGTTAATATGATGCAATGAGTATGTATGCAAAATGAAATGCAAGGGTTTGTGACTGAGCTGGATCTGATTAACAGCCTTGGAATAGATCCATGTGTGTTCAAGAATTCCAGATGGAGGTCTAAAAATCCAGTAACCAGGGTGGGGGACTCAAATAAAGAGCCACACGTCCAGAGTTTTAGAATCACAAGAACTGTCCAACATGGAGCATTCTTAATCAAAACAAAGTAACAGGGTATTCTGAGGTCAAGGTACCTGCAAACCTGTAAACAGCCCAACCCCCTCACAGGTGATGATCTAGAACAAGGATCCTTAGACTTGGATCAGTTATGAGAAGTGTAAACACTTCTAACCCGGAGGTACAGTGTTTACAATAACCATAAAAGTTCCTCCTCTAATTCACCTCAGTTTCTGAAGGTCAATACTACAAGGTCATCCAGACTTAGCAGGCTTCCCAGATAGCCCTAGTATTGCAGGAAATCTGCAACACAGAGTTCTCAAGAAGAAACCCATATCTGAACCGTGTTTCATATTCCCGCACCAGACCGAAATGGAATGGGAAAGAATATGATTCACTCTAGCCTAGGTGTCACTCAGGTCCCAGGTATAGGACCTTAACTCTCAATGGAACACCCACCCACCAAAACAAAAACCAAATCCAGCCAGCAACAATGACAGTATGATATAAATAAATGCAATAAAGAAAGCAGTAAAGTAACTGTACATAAAGCAATAAACAAAAATAAATACAAGCACAAACAAGCACATAACACCCCAGTAAACACAAATCAATCAAGCGCTAGGAGGAACCCACAAAAAGAACCAGAAGCCCTGGTTGCAGTATAAGGTTCCCCAGCAGAGTCGCCAAGCTGTCGCTCCCGACAAATGAAAATGGGGTCATATGAAGGTACATACGCGAACGGTCGGCGAAGGGAACAGTGAGAACACACATCCGTGAACTCACTGGAGATGAAAAGAGTCGCCAGCTAGGCATTTTTATCCCGGAGGAAAGGCAATGTTGCATAGGCCTAAAAAAAAATGGATAAGACGGTTGCGAACCAGAGAGACTGAGAAAGGGGGTTGGTTACAACCTGGGAAGGTATTAGCACCCAGATTGTCCGCCGTACTCGACGGGATCCACGCTTGAAAGATTTGTGTTTTAAAGGGGTAGTGTCAGTGCAATCTGTGTGTAAAAGAGCTGGAAAAGAATGTACAGGTGTCAGTGTAAAAGAAGTGTGAAATGTGATATATACAGTGTCAGTGTAGGAACAAAGATGAGATGCTCATGATAATGAGGCTAAAGAATGAAGCTGGAAAGAGGGGGAATGTACAGAGACTTTTGTTCGATAACTGTTAAGTTATGCCTACGTATCCTCTCGTGCAATGAGGAAGTCAGAACACCGTAGTTCGACCCAAAGAGACTGAAAGGTGAATTGACTTGTGAACTGCTTACTTGTCTATGCTCAAGTGTATGACCTGTCTGGCTCAGGTGCTTACTGTCTTGCATTAGACGGAAGAAGCAAGTTCTCGATTGTGAGTGAAGATGATGAGAAAAGAATCCCGGAGGAGACGATTATTGTTTGTTTTTGAGTTTTCAGTCTTTTATTTCTTTTTGAAGTTTGTCATAGGATAATGAGCTTAAGTCTAAACCAATGGGTTAGTAAACTCATCACATCTTCCCTCTGATTAGGGGTAATGAGAGTACCTTAAGTGTGAAGTCAGATTCTCACACTTAATCACCTTTGGTGTAGGATTAAGATCATTAACCTACTTGTGATTATTTAGATGTTTTTGTGGTTTTTGTTTAGTGTTGAGTAATGAGGTTAAGCCATAATCAAGGATTAAACAGACTCATTACACTATCCTAAAAGAAGGATAATAGATGAGAATGTTTAAGTTGAGAAAAACTCCTCAACTTAATCCATGATTAAGGATTAAACCCATGACAAAACAAGCCTTTATTAAGTGGATTTTATTTAATGGTATGATGATGAAGTGTTTTTTATGGTTTGTAAGACAACTTGAGGGGGACTTGTCCATTAACACTAGGGTTAGTCCTTCTTAACCACTTAAGGAAGAATTAGAACCCTAATGCAAGGCCCAAGTTACAAGTGTGATGTCTTGATGATTATTAAGTGAATTGATTAAGAGATTTAAACACCTTAAGAGTTCAAGACTTAGGATTAAAGTTATACACTCCATCCTAAAAGAAGGATGCAGGCATAAGCTTAATCACAAAGTCTTAAAGCCTTTAGGGTTTAGTCCCTGATTATGAGGTGAGAAGAGGAGACTCAAAGGGAGACCCAAAGGTAAAACTATGGGGGGACTAATCAAAACCCTAATTCATTGTCATGCTTGGATGATCCTAAGGTTTGTGAGGTCTTCAAGAACAATCTTCAAAGGAGCCACCAGGAAGCAGATGAACAGGATCAAGAGAAGCAAAGTGACTTGCTTCATTCAAGAAGTCAAGTCACTTGAAGAAAGAAAGTGGGAAGGAGAAGAATGAGCAAGCTCAAACTCAAACACACATAAGAATGCAGCAATGAATGCAAGAGAGATGAAAAGAAAAGTTATGAGAAGTGAAGGCAAATCCACTTCTCAAGTTTACTTACCACCTGAAATGTTAGAAAGAAATGCAATGCAATGCAAGATGAGATGAAATGATATGATGCAAGGCAATACCAGAAGCATGTTGATGATGATTATGATGTTATGAGGTACTGCAAACATGAGGCAAGACAATGGGGATGTTCATACAAGATTATGAATGCAAATGATGCAAGCTAAGGAGCATGAACAAGCATGAAAGGTTATGAATCATACAAGACAAATGACATGGCAAATATGGGATGCAATGATCAAAGATGCTTTATACATGTCTTAAGATGTCAAATGGATCACAAGAATACACAAAATGCAAAGACAAGTCATGTTATGCAAGGAAATGCAAGAGGGATGCAAATGAAAGCCCAAATTAGGGTTTATGGATCAAACATCAAACACAAACCAAAAACAGAAGCAAACCTCATGATAAAAAATGGAAAATGCTACCCAAAGAAACCCTAGGCCTATGATGAACCACTGCCCAAAGGGGAGCTCTCAACTCTCCACCAAACTCAAAACATGATTTTTGCAAGTTATTAGGGTTTTTTAGGGTTCTTAACAAAACAAATGCCAATCAATTAGAAAATGCAAGAACAAATCATGGCCTTTTTATCCTTGAAAACACATGTTAAACACAAGACAAAGCAAAAAGAATCAATGTCTCAACCTTCACCAATTGGCAGAAATGAATTTTTGAATCCATGATCAAAATAATGCACAAAATATGATTTAATTCAATGAAAAGTTCTTAAAATGCATCAAGATCAAAAAAGAAATTTGGTTTGAAGGTTGGACAATGTTTCTAAATGTCTTAGAACATTTCATGAATTTTTTTGTAATTTTTAAATACCTAAAAGTATTTTTAATTAATTAATTCTCATTAATCAATTAAAAATAATCTTTTGAATATTTAAAAATACTTTTTTTAATGATAAAAAATAAAATAAAAATATTTTTGTGTTCTGAAATTTAATAATAACTTGTACAAAAAATTTCAGATTTTTTAAATAAGTTTTGCTATTTTAAATAAATTGTGCAAGTTAATTGAAAAGAAAATGAATAAAAATTAAATAAAAATGAAAGTAATCTGATCCAATGATCCAGATTCAAAGTTGAAATGAAAAGGTTGACTGGCGCGCTAATGAATGGCCCAGATTCCACTTCAGCTAATTTTTGATTTATGAATTAATTAATTCAGATTAAAGAAAGTCAACTGGGATTAGGGCACAATGGGATGATCCTGGGCGTCCAAACACGCGCGAGTCAACACATCCAAGGGACTAAATTCAAACTTCATTAATTATGTGATTAGGGCACAAATGACTCTCAGGTGGCCGGAGAAGACTTCCGGTCGTCTTCTCCGGCCAGCTCTCACCTGAAAAATCTCAAAACCTCTCAAAACGTACCAAAAATGAAAACCAAGAACATGGAAATGATCCTCACCCTCTCACGAACCAAACCCCTCTCTCAAAACAAATTTATATTTCCTAAATCAACTGAATCGAAGGGAAAAAGTTCTAGGTCACGCAAGCTTCAGAAACAAATTAAATGCTCAAATCACAACCATTTCAAAAACTAATGGTACCAGAATGATCAGGATAACACAAAGAACAAGTTTGGAACAAAAGAAATGATTTCTGGAAAAAATAAATTTCAGGCTACCTGAGATTTGAAGCTTTCCACTTGAGGACTTTCTGGCCTTCTCTTTATGTGCAATCTACTCCTTAGAACCCCTTGATGATGTTTGAATGCTCAAAATGAGTTTGTGCTGGCTGGATAATGAGTTTCGAAAGGAACTGCTTCAAGCTCAGTCAACAATGGCTATGGTGATTCTGACTGATTCAGGCCATGGTGAGTGATTGCTTGTGGTCCAGATGATGTATGGAGAAGCTTTGCAAGGTTTGTTTGGCTGTTTGTGGGCTAGGGAGGGAGATTCGAATGAATCTGCAGAATGGAGTGAGAGATGGCAATGAGGTGTTCTGGATGTTTTAGGCTTGTGCTTTGGGTGGTTTCTACTCAGTGATACATGGTGAGTTGAATGGAGGAAAAGGTTTGAGTGTTTGCAGGCTGTATAGAGAAATTCGAAGCAAGTTGCAAAAGGGGAGTGTTTTGTGTATGTGTTGAATGTGATGGTTTCAGCCTTGCCTTATGCTATGCTTTGCTTGCAAATTGTCCATATGACTCTCTCTCATTGGTCAGTTGATTTGACATGTGCTTTATGGATAGGTGAGGCAACTTTTGCAATTTGTCAACTCTTGTGTAAGAGAAAGTATGGTGAGGTGCTAGCTTGGTACAAGGCATGGGCTATGCGCAGCAAGATGAGGGGGAAATGTCAGCTTGGTCCAGCATTCAAGGCAGCAAGTGGTGAAGGCTTGATCATGAGTTTTGCAACTTGGTTACTTTATGGATTTTCATGAAAAATGCCTTGTTACACAAACCAAACCATGATGAAACTTGATCCAATTCTGAATTTTGTAACTTAGAGAATGCTTATGTGCTGGTTTGAAATGAGTTAGAGGCTGCAATGTGCATTGATCCAAGATTTTGCAAAGTTCTCACTTAGGGCATGCCTTGAAAATTAATGATTTTAGCCAACTTTGCATTGCCATAACTTTTGATCCAAGAAGAGTTTGATCATGTTCTTGTACTTTTTGAAAAGGGAAAGATGAGATCTACAACTTTCATGACCAAAGTTTTTCCATTTGAAGCCTTTTTGGACCAAGAATCAAAGCTTGAAAAATGACCTAAAATGATGCATTCTTGAAAAGTCAACTATGCCCAAAAAGTCAACATTTGCAAAAACCCTAAATTCTTGATTTCTATGAACTTCAATCTTCTTCCATGATCAAATAAAGACCATATACACTCAAAATGATGAAGATCACCCATTGGTTGGGTCATTGGGGGCCTCAGATGCCCTGATTTTGCACTGACTTGTCTGAAAAGTCAACTCTTGATCAGATGACTTCCCCATGGAATTTCTTCATGAAAATTGATATGCATACTCCCTATACCATATAGAGATCAATGGAAACAAGAATGACCAAAAAAATTGGGGTTATGGCCTCTGAAACCAAAACCCTAATTTTCAGTCAACTGTGCAGTTCAACCTGGCTCTGCATCCACTCAAACCCTAGTTCTTGTGATTCCTCTGCAATTTTGACTTTGAGGAGATAGAATATGATGTAGGAACACACATGGACCCCTTTAAGTTGATTGGTGGCCTTTGGAATGGCTCAAGATGCTTTGGGATTTCTCAGATCACAAACCCTAGGTGCAGATGCCTTAGAAACTATCCAGTGAATCAAAAATGAGATATGAGATGATGTGGTTGTGTTTATGCATATGAAATGATCACAAGCCATGGTGTGAATGGGTGAGGGCAAATTTGGGGTGTTTACAGAAGGCCATACCAATCAGCATAGACCACACCAACTCCACAGGCCTATCACAGCTTGATATGTGGACAAAATGGAACTCAAAACAAACAAGAAGCAAGCCTGAAACCACAACATCACCATAGTTCACAAAAACCTCCCTCTTTGCATTTTCATTCGAAACTAATCACATAAGCCACAAACCTTAAAACAAACTTCATAGAACAACTCACCATGATCCACTGATCATTTCCCAACCATCACCTTGCCCTGAAACCCTCCATATCAAAAACACGATTTCCCTCCCTCCTTGAACTAAACTGTATCAAACTCACAAATCAGCCTCAAAACACTCCAACCAAGCATCAAAGCTTCATCAGGGAGTTCATTGGAGGCATTTGGAAGCAGGAAAGCAGCCTAAAAGCTCTGGGGTTGAAAGCTTCATCTCAGGTAGCCATGTGAAAACATTTTTCCAGAACCTTTATTTTAAGTTCTTAATTGGTTGTGTTTGATCCCCTAAGTATAATGAACTTGAAATTATTGAAAATGATGGAGAGATGAGGGTGTATTGCTTGTCTGAAAGTTTTGCATATTTTGTTCTTGGCTTCGAATCATGTTTATGGCTGGAAATAAATTCCATTTGAGGATGGATTTAGGTTTAGGGGAGTGAGAGGAACAAATCTGGAGCTTTAGAGCTCCAGAAATGACCCAGGGAGGAAGTTGAGATTTTTCAGGGAGGGATGTCACCGGAGAAGACGACCGGAGTTCTTCTCCGGTGACCTGAGAGTCATTAATGTTAATTAGGGTTTAGTGGTAAGTTTGAACCTGGAGCGTACGATTTGGCTTCCCGCGCGTGAACCAATGGACCAGATTGCTCATTAAGCCCTAATTCTATATTAATCAGGATTAATTAATTATTTAATTGAGATTTAGTCAGTTTGAATTACAGCCACTAGATCACGCGCGTAGTCAACTCCCGCGTCCCATTTAAATCAATTTAAATTTCATTTTTATCCCATTTTCTTTGTCATTTAATTTAAAATACTTAGAAAAATTAAAAAAATATTTCCTTCTGCATTTTTATTTCAAATATATTTCCCCAACCAAAAACAATTTTTATTTTATTTTTTGCATAATTTTCATATTTTAAATCATTTAAATGTTTATTTTTAATTGGTTAATGAGAATTAATTAATTAAAAATACATTTAGGTATTTAAAAATCACAAAAAAATTCACATTGCATTTAGCTACATTTAGAAACATTATCAAACTCTTAAAATAAATTTCATTTTGGTTCTTGACCTATTTTGACATTTTTCATTTGAATTAAAGTTCTTAAAAGGCAATATTTTTGTTCTAACTTAGAAAAATTCATTCTGCCTAACCATGAAGAGTTTGATGTTGGTTCTTTTTGCATTGCATTCTTAATAGCATGTAGTTCCTAGGGTAAAATTGGTTTGAATTTATCTTTCATTTTCAATTTGATGTGCATTTTTCCTTTTGAGGTGCCTTAAAACCCTAGCTAACTTGAGAAAATCATAACTTCCCTTAGGTTAAGATTTAGGTCTCCTCCTTTGGGCAGTGAACTTGTGTAGGATTAGGGTTCCTTTGATCCTATTTTCAATTTTTTATCTTGTCATTTGCTTCTGATTTTGAATTTTGCATTGCATATTGTATGTAAACCCTAATTCTTGCCTTCATTTGCATCCATCCTTCATTTGCTTGCATACATGAACTTGCCATGACATTTTGTGCATCAACATGACATATAAGACATCTTAGGACATATTAGAATCATGTTTGATCATTGCATCTTCCATTTGCCTTGTTATGCATTCATTCCATTTCATAAACTTTCATGAACTTTTATGGTTCAAAGTATGCTTCATTTGCATCCTCATCCTTGTATGATCATCCACAACTCTTGACATGTGTTTGCATCATCTCTTAGCATCATTAACATCATGTCTGTGTTTCTGACTTTGGTTTGCATCATTGCATTCATTTCATTCTCATTTCATTTCATTTCTTGTTACAAACTTTCCAGGTGGTAAGTCATTGAGAAGTGAATTTGCCTTCACTTCTCATAATCTCTTTTCACCTCTCTTATGCATCATTTCTGCATTTTACTCGTGTATTAGAGTGAGCTTTCTCATTCATGTTCTCTCCTCACTTTCTTTCTTCAAGCAACTTGTCTTCTTAAGTGAAGCAAGTTGTCTTGCTTCTCTCTGCTTCTTCCTCCTTTCATCTGCTTCTCTCCTGGTGGCTTTCCTCTTGAAGATCTTTTGTAAGCCTCATAAACCCTAGGAACAACCAAGCATGATCACATTTAGGATTTGATTAGTCCCCCATTAGTTTTACCTTTGTGTCATCTTTGAGTCTTCTCTACTCACCTTTTAATCAAGGACTAAACCTTAAAGGTTTTAAGACTTTGTGATCAAGCTTATGCTTGCATCCTTCTATTAGGATGGAGTGTATAACTTTAATCCTAAGTGTTAAACCCTTAATGTGTTTAAATCCTTTAATCAATTCACTTAATAATCACGAAGATATCAAGCTTGTAACTTGGGCCTTGCATTAGGGTTCTAATTCTTCCTTAATTGGTTAAGAAGGACTAACCCTAGTGTTAATGGACAAGTCCCCCTCAAGTTGTCTTACAAATCATAACATCCATTTCTTAATCTCACCATTAACTAAAATTCACCCTAATAAAGGCCTTGTTTTGTCATGAGGTTAATCCCTAATCATGGATTAAGTTGAGGAGCCTTCCTCAGCTTAAATGTTCTCATCTATTATCCTTCTATTAGGATGGTGTAATGAGTCCATTAAATCCCTGATTATGGCTTAAACTCATTACTTAACACTAAACAAAAACTCCAAAAAACATCTAAATAATCACAAGTAGGTTAATGATCTTAATCCTACATCATGGTGATTAAGTGTGAGGTGTTTACTTCATGCTTAAGGCATTCTCATTACCCCTAATCAGAGGGAAGATGTGATGAGTTTACTAACCCTTGGTTTAGGCTTAATCTCATTAACTTATGACAAACTTCAAAAAGAAATAAAAGACTGAAAACACAAAAACAAACAATAATCGTCTCCTCCGGGATTCTCTTCTCATCTCATTCACTCACAAACGAGAACTCGCTTCTTCCGTCTAATGCAAGACAGTTTGCACCTGGGCCAGACAGGTCATACACTTGAGCATAGACAAGTAAGAAGTTCACAAGTCAATTTATCTTTCAGTCTCTTTGAGTCGAACTACGGTGTTCTGACTTCCTCATTGCACGAGAGGATACGTAGGCATAACTTAACGGTTATCGAACAAAAGTCTCTGTATATTCCCCCTCCTTCCAGCATTATTCTTTTAGACTCATTATCTTGAGCTTTGTACTCCTGTTATTACACTGACACTCCATATATTTCACTTCACCTTCTTCCAGCACTGACATTTGCATTCTTTCCCACCTTTTGCACACAAAATAGCACAGACACTACCCCTTTAAAACACAAATCTTTCAAGCGTGGATCCCGTCGAGTACGGCGGACAATCTGGGTGCTAATACCTTCCCAGGTTTTAACCAACCCCCTTTCTCAGTTTCTCTGGTTCGCGATTGTCTTATCCATCTTTTCTCAGGTCTATGCAGCATTACCTTTCCTTCGGGATAAAAATGCCTAGCTGGCGACTCTTTTCTTTTTGAGATCAGTTCTGGGAGAGATAGAATTACCAATAATGATTGGCCCACAGGTTTTTAAAACGACCTTCTTTGTGATGGATATACACCCTGCCTACAGCTGTCTATTGGGTAGACCATGGATACACGCCGCCGGCACTGTGTCGTCAACCCTTCACCAGAAGTTAAAATTCGAGTGGGAGGGCCAAGTCATTACCATTTGTGGGGAGGAGGATATCTTCGTTATCCAGCTGGCTACTTTCAAATACATTTAAATGGACGGGGAGATCCATGAAACCATGAGTCAAGGGTTTAAGGCCCTCAAAATTAATGAAACATCTGCTGTGCTGGGGACTTCCATCACCTCATATCAACAAGCCCGGAAGGTTGTTGAGGAGGGTACTGCAAAGGGCTAGGGCAAGCTGCTGCCAATTGAAAAGAAAGAAGACCGATTCGGGTTGGGTTATACACCAACTCGACAAGATCAACCAGAGGGTGCAAAGGAGCCCAAGTTTGTCAGCAGGGGGATGCTCACCCCGGATGCTGTGAATAGTTTGGAAGATGAGTCAGAAGGTGAGCGCAACCTGGAAAGCTGGATACGTCCAAGGATCCCGGGGAACCGTGTCTCAAACTGGTCTTCCCAGGAAATTATAAGAGTTACTCCGGCAGAGTAATTATTATTTCCTGTTTTTAAAGCATGCATCAAGTCTTGCATCTTTCCCAAGATGTCGGGGCTCATTTTGTAATCGGGCCATCTTGTATTTTGTGCAAACGATCAATTGATGAATATCAGGACATCTTTTGCAAATGAGTCTTTTCTTTTCCACTCACTGTTTTTCATTTTTTATTTTTTGTACAAAAATAAAATGGCAATGTTTTTCAAAACAATAACTTCATTTTCTTTTTTTCTAAACAAGATAAAATTGATCACTAAAATGAACAAATTTAAACCCTTGCAGAGAGTGCCCTCCAGACCGCACCGACAACAACACCGCTATGACTTCGTATGACTTTGACAATCCGATTAATCAAGCTGATGAAGGGGTTGAAGAAGATTATGAGCTACCTGAAGAACTAGCCAGGTTGTTAAGACAAGAGGAGAAGGTTATAAATCCTCATCAGGAGAAGGTTGAAACAGTTAATCTTGGTACAGAAGAAGACTTGAAAGAAGTGAAAATCGGGGCCCATCTGCAAGATTCAGTGAAAGAACAACTTATTGACATGCTTCGGGAGTATGTGGATGTTTTTGCTTGGTCTTATCAGGATATGCCAGGGTTGGACACCGACATTGTTATGTGTAAACACCCAAAATTTTCCCTCACTCATTTCACCATGGCTTGTGATTCTTTTCATTTGCATAAGTTCAATCATAGCATCCCATATTGCATTTTTGCTTCACTGCATTGGTTCAAAGTCATCTGCATCTAGGGTTTGTGATCTGAGCAATCCCTGAGCTGTTTGAGCCACTCCAAAGGCCATCAATCATCTCAAGAGGGTCCATGTATGTTCAAGCACCATATTATATCCTCTCAAGATCAAGGAAGTCAAAGAATCACAAGAACTGAGGAAGGCATGGAAGTAGAGCCAGGTTTAACTGCACAGATGACCTAAAATTAGGGTTTTGGTTTCAGAGGCCATAACCCCAAATTTTTTGGTCATTCTTGTTTCTATTAGTCTCTATATGGTATAAGGATCATGCATACCAATTTTCATGAAGAAATTCAAAGGGGAAGGCATCTGATCACAAGATGACTTCTTATGCAAGTCAGTGCAAAATCAGGGCATCTGAGGCCCCCAATCATCCAACCAAAGGGTTTTCTCCATCATTTTGGATGTGTATGATCTTTATTTGATCTTAGAAGATGTTAGAAGTTCACAAATTTGAAGAATTTCAAGCCATTTGCAAAGTTGCCATTTTGGGAAAGTGACTTGTAATGTAAACTTGCCATTTTGGGAAAGTTTTTCAACCTCCTCTTTTTGATCCAAAAATGCTTCAAATGAAAAATATTTGGTCATGAAAGTTGTAGATTGGATCCTCCCATTTTCAAAAAGTACAAGAACTCATTCTAATTCATTTTAGATCAAAAGTTATGGCTTGTCAAAGTTGGGAAAAATCACATAAATTTCACTTATGCACCAAAGAGGGAAACTTGAAAAAACCCTTGCCAAACCAATTTGTGACTTCAAAGGGACTTCTACACATCATAACAACATAACACATTGCCTAAAAGTCAGATTTGTGCCAAGAATTCTCAAGTTTCATGACTTGTGCATGAAGAAATCAAGAAAGGGCCAAACTTCATGAGAATTGCAAAACCCCCCATAAACTTCAATCCACTTGCTGATTTGCCTCAATCTCACTTCCATGGTTCTCCTTGATCACAGCTGCACCAGACACCCCTTTGTCCTTGGCCTGAACTAGCCCATACCTCAAAGTACAACTTTGTTGACTTTTTTGCAAGAAGGCCATACCAATCAGCATAGACCACACCAACTCCACAGGCCTATCACAGCTTGATATGTGGACAAAATGGAACTCAAAACAAACAAGAAGCAAGCCTGAAACCACAACATCACCATAGTTCACAAAAACCTCCCTCTTTGCATTTTCATTCGAAACTAATCACATAAGCCACAAACCTTAAAACAAACTTCATAGAACAACTCACCATGATCCACTGATCATTTCCCAACCATCACCTTGCCTTGAAACCCTCCATATCAAAAACACGATTTCCCTCCCTCCTTGAACTAAACTGTATCAAACTCACAAATCAGCCTCAAAACACTCCAACCAAGCATCAAAGCTTCATCAGGGAGTTCATTGGAGGCATTTGGAAGCAGGAAAGCAGCCTAAAAGCTCTGGGGTTGAAAGCTTCATCTCAGGTAGCCATGTGAAAACATTTTTCCAGAACCTTTATTTTAAGTTCTTAATTGGTTGTGTTTGATCCCCTAAGTATAATGAACTTGAAATTATTGAAAATGATGGAGAGATGAGGGTGTATTGCTTGTCTGAAAGTTTTGCATATTTTGTTCTTGGCTTCGAATCATGTTTATGGCTGGAAATAAATTCCATTTGAGGATGGATTTAGGTTTAGGGGAGTGAGAGGAACAAATCTGGAGCTTTAGAGCTCCAGAAATGACCCAGGGAGGAAGTTGAGATTTTTCAGGGAGGGATGTCACCGGAGAAGACGACCGGAGTTCTTCTCCGGTGACCTGAGAGTCATTAATGTTAATTAGGGTTTAGTGGTAAGTTTGAACCTGGAGCGTACGATTTGGCTTCCCGCGCGTGAACCAATGGACCAGATTGCTCATTAAGCCCTAATTCTATATTAATCAGGATTAATTAATTATTTAATTGAGATTTAGTCAGTTTGAATTACAGCCACTAGATCACGCGCGTAGTCAACTCCCGCGTCCCAGCTTTGAATCTTGGCCCTCAGATCATCATACTTCCCATTTAAATCAATTTAAATTTCATTTTTATCCCATTTTCTTTGTCATTTAATTTAAAATACTTAGAAAAATTAAAAAAATATTTCCTTCTGCATTTTTATTTCAAATATATTTCCCCAACCAAAAACAATTTTTATTTTATTTTTTGCATAATTTTCATATTTTAAATCATTTAAATGTTTATTTTTAATTGGTTAATGAGAATTAATTAATTAAAAATACATTTAGGTATTTAAAAATCACAAAAAAATTCACATTGCATTTAGCTACATTTAGAAACATTATCAAACTCTTAAAATAAATTTCATTTTGGTTCTTGACCTATTTTGACATTTTTCATTTGAATTAAAGTTCTTAAAAGGCAATATTTTTGTTCTAACTTAGAAAAATTCATTCTGCCTAACCATGAAGAGTTTGATGTTGGTTCTTTTTGCATTGCATTCTTAATAGCATGTAGTTCCTAGGGTAAAATTGGTTTGAATTTATCTTTCATTTTCAATTTGATGTGCATTTTTCCTTTTGAGGTGCCTTAAAACCCTAGCTAACTTGAGAAAATCATAACTTCCCTTAGGTTAAGATTTAGGTCTCCTCCTTTGGGCAGTGAACTTGTGTAGGATTAGGGTTCCTTTGATCCTATTTTCAATTTTTTATCTTGTCATTTGCTTCTGATTTTGAATTTTGCATTGCATATTGTATGTAAACCCTAATTCTTGCCTTCATTTGCATCCATCCTTCATTTGCTTGCATACATGAACTTGCCATGACATTTTGTGCATCAACATGACATATAAGACATCTTAGGACATATTAGAATCATGTTTGATCATTGCATCTTCCATTTGCCTTGTTATGCATTCATTCCATTTCATAAACTTTCATGAACTTTTATGGTTCAAAGTATGCTTCATTTGCATCCTCATCCTTGTATGATCATCCACAACTCTTGACATGTGTTTGCATCATCTCTTAGCATCATTAACATCATGTCTGTGTTTCTGACTTTGGTTTGCATCATTGCATTCATTTCATTCTCATTTCATTTCATTTCTTGTTACAAACTTTCCAGGTGGTAAGTCATTGAGAAGTGAATTTGCCTTCACTTCTCATAATCTCTTTTCACCTCTCTTATGCATCATTTCTGCATTTTACTCGTGTATTAGAGTGAGCTTTCTCATTCATGTTCTCTCCTCACTTTCTTTCTTCAAGCAACTTGTCTTCTTAAGTGAAGCAAGTTGTCTTGCTTCTCTCTGCTTCTTCCTCCTTTCATCTGCTTCTCTCCTGGTGGCTTTCCTCTTGAAGATCTTTTGTAAGCCTCATAAACCCTAGGAACAACCAAGCATGATCACATTTAGGATTTGATTAGTCCCCCATTAGTTTTACCTTTGTGTCATCTTTGAGTCTTCTCTACTCACCTTTTAATCAAGGACTAAACCTTAAAGGTTTTAAGACTTTGTGATCAAGCTTATGCTTGCATCCTTCTATTAGGATGGAGTGTATAACTTTAATCCTAAGTGTTAAACCCTTAATGTGTTTAAATCCTTTAATCAATTCACTTAATAATCACGAAGATATCAAGCTTGTAACTTGGGCCTTGCATTAGGGTTCTAATTCTTCCTTAATTGGTTAAGAAGGACTAACCCTAGTGTTAATGGACAAGTCCCCCTCAAGTTGTCTTACAAATCATAACATCCATTTCTTAATCTCACCATTAACTAAAATTCACCCTAATAAAGGCCTTGTTTTGTCATGAGGTTAATCCCTAATCATGGATTAAGTTGAGGAGCCTTCCTCAGCTTAAATGTTCTCATCTATTATCCTTCTATTAGGATGGTGTAATGAGTCCATTAAATCCCTGATTATGGCTTAAACTCATTACTTAACACTAAACAAAAACTCCAAAAAACATCTAAATAATCACAAGTAGGTTAATGATCTTAATCCTACATCATGGTGATTAAGTGTGAGGTGTTTACTTCATGCTTAAGGCATTCTCATTACCCCTAATCAGAGGGAAGATGTGATGAGTTTACTAACCCTTGGTTTAGGCTTAATCTCATTAACTTATGACAAACTTCAAAAAGAAATAAAAGACTGAAAACACAAAAACAAACAATAATCGTCTCCTCCGGGATTCTCTTCTCATCTCATTCACTCACAAACGAGAACTCGCTTCTTCCGTCTAATGCAAGACAGTTTGCACCTGGGCCAGACAGGTCATACACTTGAGCATAGACAAGTAAGAAGTTCACAAGTCAATTTATCTTTCAGTCTCTTTGAGTCGAACTACGGTGTTCGGACTTCCTCATTGCACGAGAGGATACGTAGGCATAACTTAACGGTTATCGAACAAAAGTCTCTGTATATTCCCCCTCCTTCCAGCATTATTCTTTTAGACTCATTATCTTGAGCTTTGTACTCCTGTTATTACACTGACACTCCATATATTTCACTTCACCTTCTTCCAGCACTGACATTTGCATTCTTTCCCACCTTTTGCACACAAAATAGCACAGACACTACCCCTTTAAAACACAAATCTTTCAAGCGTGGATCCCGTCGAGTACGGCGGACAATCTGGGTGCTAATACCTTCCCAGGTTTTAACCAACCCCCTTTCTCAGTTTCTCTGGTTCGCGATTGTCTTATCCATCTTTTCTCAGGTCTATGCAGCATTACCTTTCCTTCGGGATAAAAATGCCTAGCTGGCGACTCTTTTCTTTTTGAGATCAGTTCTGGGAGAGATAGAATTACCAATAATGATTGGCCCACAGGTTTTTAAAACGACCTTCTTTGTGATGGATATACACCCTGCCTACAGCTGTCTATTGGGTAGACCATGGATACACGCCGCCGGCACTGTGTCGTCAACCCTTCACCAGAAGTTAAAATTCGAGTGGGAGGGCCAAGTCATTACCATTTGTGGGGAGGAGGATATCTTCGTTATCCAGCTGGCTACTTTCAAATACATTTAAATGGACGGGGAGATCCATGAAACCATGAGTCAAGGGTTTAAGGCCCTCAAAATTAATGAAACATCTTCTGTGCTGGGGACTTCCATCACCTCATATCAACAAGCCCGGAAGGTTGTTGAGGAGGGTACTGCAAAGGGCTAGGGCAAGCTGCTGCCAGTTGAAAAGAAAGAAGACCGATTCGGGTTGGGTTATACACCAACTCGACAAGATCAACCAGAGGGTGCAAAGGAGCCCATGTTTGTCAGCAGGGGGATGCTCACCCCGGATGCTGTGAATAGTTTGGAAGATGAGTCAGAAGGTGAGCGCAACCTGGAAAGCTGGATACGTCCAAGGATCCCGGGGAACCGTGTCTCAAACTGGTCTTCCCAGGAAATTATAAGAGTTACTCCGGCAGAGTAATTATTATTTCCTGTTTTTAAAGCATGCATCAAGTCCTGCATCTTTCCCAAGATGTCGGGGCTGATTTTGTAATCGGGCCATCTTGTATTTTGTGCAAACGATCAATTGATGAATATCAGGACATCTTTTGCAAATGAGTCTTTTCTTTTCCACTCACTGTTTTTCATTTTTTATTTTTTGTACAAAAATAAAATGGCAATGTTTTTCAAAACAATAACTTCATTTTCTTTTTTTCTAAACAAGATAAAATTGATCACTAAAATGAACAAATTTAAACCCTTGCAGAGAGTGCCCTCCAGACCGCACCGACAACAACACCGCTATGACTTCGTATGACTTTGACAATCCGATTAATCAAGCTGATGAAGGGGTTGAAGAAGATTATGAGCTACCTGAAGAACTAGCCAGGTTGTTAAGACAAGAGGAGAAGGTTATAAATCCTCATCAGGAGAAGGTTGAAACAGTTAATCTTGGTACAGAAGAAGACTTGAAAGAAGTGAAAATCGGGGCCCATCTGCAAGATTCAGTGAAAGAACAACTTATTGACATGCTTCGGGAGTATGTGGATGTTTTTGCTTGGTCTTATCAGGATATGCCAGGGTTGGACACCGACATTGTTATGTGTAAACACCCAAAATTTTCCCTCACTCATTTCACCATGGCTTGTGATTCTTTTCATTTGCATAAGTTCAATCATAGCATCCCATATTGCATTTTTGCTTCACTGCATTGGTTCAAAGTCATCTGCATCTAGGGTTTGTGATCTGAGCAATCCCTGAGCTGTTTGAGCCACTCCAAAGGCCATCAATCATCTCAAGAGGGTCCATGTATGTTCAAGCACCATATTATATCCTCTCAAGATCAAGGAAGTCAAAGAATCACAAGAACTGAGGAAGGCATGGAAGTAGAGCCAGGTTTAACTGCACAGATGACCTAAAATTAGGGTTTTGGTTTCAGAGGCCATAACCCCAAATTTTTTGGTCATTCTTGTTTCTATTAGTCTCTATATGGTATAAGGATCATGCATACCAATTTTCATGAAGAAATTCAAAGGGGAAGGCATCTGATCACAAGATGACTTCTTATGCAAGTCAGTGCAAAATCAGGGCATCTGAGGCCCCCAATCATCCAACCAAAGGGTTTTCTCCATCATTTTGGATGTGTATGATCTTTATTTGATCTTAGAAGATGTTAGAAGTTCACAAATTTGAAGAATTTCAAGCCATTTGCAAAGTTTCCATTTTGGGAAAGTGACTTGTAATGTAAACTTGCCATTTTGGGAAAGTTTTTCAACCTCCTCTTTTTGATCCAAAAATGCTTCAAATGAAAAATATTTGGTCATGAAAGTTGTAGATTGGATCCTCCCATTTTCAAAAAGTACAAGAACTCATTCTAATTCATTTTAGATCAAAAGTTATGGCTTGTCAAAGTTGGGAAAAATCACATAAATTTCACTTATGCACCAAAGAGGGAAACTTGAAAAAACCCTTGCCAAACCAATTTGTGACTTCAAAGGGACTTCTACACATCATAACAACATAACACATTGCCTAAAAGTCAGATTTGTGCCAAGAATTCTCAAGTTTCATGACTTGTGCATGAAGAAATCAAGAAAGGGCCAAACTTCATGAAAATTGCAAAACCCCCCATAAACTTCAATCCACTTGCTGATTTGCCTCAATCTCACTTCCATGGTTCTCCTTGATCACAGCTGCACCAGACACCCCTTTGTCCTTGGCCTGAACTAGCCCATACCTCAAAGTACAACTTTGTTGACTTTTTTGCAAGAAGGCCATACCAATCAGCATAGACCACACCAACTCCACAGGCCTATCACAGCTTGATATGTGGACAAAATGGAACTCAAAACAAACAAGAAGCAAGCCTGAAACCACAACATCACCATAGTTCACAAAAACCTCCCTCTTTGCATTTTCATTCGAAACTAATCACATAAGCCACAAACCTTAAAACAAACTTCATAGAACAACTCACCATGATCCACTGATCATTTCCCAACCATCACCTTGCCCTGAAACCCTCCATATCAAAAACACGATTTCCCTCCCTCCTTGAACTAAACTGTATCAAACTCACAAATCAGCCTCAAAACACTCCAACCAAGCATCAAAGCTTCATCAGGGAGTTCATTGGAGGCATTTGGAAGCAGGAAAGCAGCCTAAAAGCTCTGGGGTTGAAAGCTTCATCTCAGGTAGCCATGTGAAAACATTTTTCCAGAACCTTTATTTTAAGTTCTTAATTGGTTGTGTTTGATCCCCTAAGTATAATGAACTTGAAATTATTGAAAATGATGGAGAGATGAGGGTGTATTGCTTGTCTGAAAGTTTTGCATATTTTGTTCTTGGCTTCGAATCATGTTTATGGCTGGAAATAAATTCCATTTGAGGATGGATTTAGGTTTAGGGGAGTGAGAGGAACAAATCTGGAGCTTTAGAGCTCCAGAAATGACCCAGGGAGGAAGTTGAGATTTTTCAGGGAGGGATGTCACCGGAGAAGACGACCGGAGTTCTTCTCCGGTGACCTGAGAGTCATTAATGTTAATTAGGGTTTAGTGGTAAGTTTGAACCTGGAGCGTACGATTTGGCTTCCCGCGCGTGAACCAATGGACCAGATTGCTCATTAAGCCCTAATTCTATATTAATCAGGATTAATTAATTATTTAATTGAGATTTAGTCAGTTTGAATTACAGCCACTAGATCACGCGCGTAGTCAACTCCCGCGTCCCAGCTTTGAATCTTGGCCCTCAGATCAGCATACTTCCCATTTAAATCAATTTAAATTTCATTTTTATCCCATTTTCTTTGTCATTTAATTTAAAATACTTAGAAAAATTAAAAAAATATTTCCTTCTGCATTTTTATTTCAAATATATTTCCCCAACCAAAAACAATTTTTATTTTATTTTTTGCATAATTTTCATATTTTAAATCATTTAAATGTTTATTTTTAATTGGTTAATGAGAATTAATTAATTAAAAATACATTTAGGTATTTAAAAATCACAAAAAAATTCACATTGCATTTAGCTACATTTAGAAACATTATCAAACTCTTAAAATAAATTTCATTTTGGTTCTTGACCTATTTTGACATTTTTCATTTGAATTAAAGTTCTTAAAAGGCAATATTTTTGTTCTAACTTAGAAAAATTCATTCTGCCTAACCATGAAGAGTTTGATGTTGGTTCTTTTTGCATTGCATTCTTAATAGCATGTAGTTCCTAGGGTAAAATTGGTTTGAATTTATCTTTCATTTTCAATTTGATGTGCATTTTTCCTTTTGAGGTGCCTTAAAACCCTAGCTAACTTGAGAAAATCATAACTTCCCTTAGGTTAAGATTTAGGTCTCCTCCTTTGGGCAGTGAACTTGTGTAGGATTAGGGTTCCTTTGATCCTATTTTCAATTTTTTATCTTGTCATTTGCTTCTGATTTTGAATTTTGCATTGCATATTGTATGTAAACCCTAATTCTTGCCTTCATTTGCATCCATCCTTCATTTGCTTGCATACATGAACTTGCCATGACATTTTGTGCATCAACATGACATATAAGACATCTTAGGACATATTAGAATCATGTTTGATCATTGCATCTTCCATTTGCCTTGTTATGCATTCATTCCATTTCATAAACTTTCATGAACTTTTATGGTTCAAAGTATGCTTCATTTGCATCCTCATCCTTGTATGATCATCCACAACTCTTGACATGTGTTTGCATCATCTATTAGCATCATTAACATCATGTCTGTGTTTCTGACATTGGTTTGCATCATTGCATTCATTTCATTCTCATTTCATTTCATTTCTTGTTACTAACTTTCCAGGTGGTAAGTCATTGAGAAGTGAATTTGCCTTCACTTCTCATAATCTCTTTTCACCTCTCTTATGCATCATTTCTGCATTTTACTCGTGTATTAGAGTGAGCTTTCTCATTCATGTTCTCTCCTCACTTTCTTTCTTCAAGCAACTTGTCTTCTTAAGTGAAGCAAGTTGTCTTGCTTCTCTCTGCTTCTTCCTCCTTTCATCTGCTTCTCTCCTGGTGGCTTTCCTCTTGAAGATCTTTTGTAAGCCTCATAAACCCTAGGAACAACCAAGCATGATCACATTTAGGATTTGATTAGTCCCCCATTAGTTTTACCTTTGTGTCATCTTTGAGTCTTCTCTACTCACCTTTTAATCAAGGACTAAACCTTAAAGGTTTTAAGACTTTGTGATCAAGCTTATGCTTGCATCCTTCTATTAGGATGGAGTGTATAACTTTAATCCTAAGTGTTAAACCCTTAATGTGTTTAAATCCTTTAATCAATTCACTTAATAATCACGAAGATATCAAGCTTGTAACTTGGGCCTTGCATTAGGGTTCTAATTCTTCCTTAATTGGTTAAGAAGGACTAACCCTAGTGTTAATGGACAAGTCCCCCTCAAGTTGTCTTACAAATCATAACATCCATTTCTTAATCTCACCATTAACTAAAATTCACCCTAATAAAGGCCTTGTTTTGTCATGAGGTTAATCCCTAATCATGGATTAAGTTGAGGAGCCTTCCTCAGCTTAAATGTTCTCATCTATTATCCTTCTATTAGGATGGTGTAATGAGTCCATTAAATCCCTGATTATGGCTTAAACTCATTACTTAACACTAAACAAAAACTCCAAAAAACATCTAAATAATCACAAGTAGGTTAATGATCTTAATCCTACATCATGGTGATTAAGTGTGAGGTGTTTACTTCATGCTTAAGGCATTCTCATTACCCCTAATCAGAGGGAAGATGTGATGAGTTTACTAACCCTTGGTTTAGGCTTAATCTCATTAACTTATGACAAACTTCAAAAAGAAATAAAAGACTGAAAACACAAAAACAAACAATAATCGTCTCCTCCGGGATTCTCTTCTCATCTCATTCACTCACAAACGAGAACTCGCTTCTTCCGTCTAATGCAAGACAGTTTGCACCTGGGCCAGACAGGTCATACACTTGAGCATAGACAAGTAAGAAGTTCACAAGTCAATTTATCTTTCAGTCTCTTTGAGTCGAACTACGGTGTTCTGACTTCCTCATTGCACGAGAGGATACGTAGGCATAACTTAACGGTTATCGAACAAAAGTCTCTGTATATTCCCCCTCCTTCCAGCATTATTCTTTTAGACTCATTATCTTGAGCTTTGTACTCCTGTTATTACACTGACACTCCATATATTTCACTTCACCTTCTTCCAGCACTGACATTTGCATTCTTTCCCACCTTTTGCACACAAAATAGCACAGACACTACCCCTTTAAAACACAAATCTTTCAAGCGTGGATCCCGTCGAGTACGGCGGACAATCTGGGTGCTAATACCTTCCCAGGTTTTAACCAACCCCCTTTCTCAGTTTCTCTGGTTCGCGATTGTCTTATCCATCTTTTCTCAGGTCTATGCAGCATTACCTTTCCTTCGGGATAAAAATGCCTAGCTGGCGACTCTTTTCTTTTTGAGTTCACCCTTGTGTGTTCTCTCTCTCCTTTCTCCGACCGTTCGCGTCTGTACCCCTCTTGACCCGGGTGTCATCAGGTGGGAGCGACAACTTGGCGACTCTGCTGGGGAACCTTATATTGCAACCAGGGCTTCTGGTTCTTTTTGTGGGTTCCTCCTAGCGCTTGTTTGATTTGTGTTTACTGGGGTGTTATGTGCTATTTGTGTTTATTTATTTGCTTTATTTGCTGCTATATGTACAGCTTTATTTATTGCTTTCCTTTACAGCTTTTCATATTTCATACTGTCATTATCATTGCTGGATCTGGCTTCTGTTTTGGTGAGTGGGGTTCCATTGAGAGTTTGAGGTCCTATACCTGGGACCTGAGTGACACCTACGCTAGAGTGGTTCAAGTTCTTTCCCATTCCATTTCGGTCTGGTGCGGGAATATGAAACACGGTTCAGATATGGGTTCCTTCTTGAGAACTCTATGCTACAGTCTCCTGTAGTACTAGGGCTATCTCGGAAGCCTGCTAAGTCTGGATGACCTTTATTGTGACCTTCAGAAGCTGAGGTGAATTAGAGGAGGATCTTTTATGGTTATTGTAAACATTGTACCTCCGGGTTAGAAGTGTTTACACTTCTCATAACTGATCCAAGTCTGAAGACCCTTGTTCTAGAACACTACATGTGAGGGGGTTGGGCTGTTTACAGGTTTGCAGGTACCCTTGGCCACATCATACCTTGTTTTTTTTTTGTTGAGAGTACTCCACTTTGGACAGTTCTTGTGATTAACCCCGGACATGTGACTCTTTATTTGAGTCTCCCACCTTGGTTACTGGATTTCTAAGCCTCCATCTGGACTTTTGAACATACATGGGCTTATACCAAGGAAGATATCAGATCCAGCTTGATCACAAAACCTTGCATATCATTTGCATATATCATCATTTGCATCATTTAACATTTGTTTATTTGTTTTTCAGGGTATCCATCATTTCATATCCGGTTTGGTTTTGACCCCTTCTTCTGTATAGACCTCTGCTTCACCAGTTATCTGCTTCAGCTATCTTCATCATCACCAGCACCATCCTGTCAGTGGCTCACCTCCAGCATCAGTCTGTGATCTTCATCATTACCAATCTTCAGTTTCTTCACCAGCATTCATGACTACTCCCAGGAAGAGCAACATATCTTACCATTTCTTTGAGCCTGTGTTGACTGGCATCAGGCAGGTCCAGTCACTTATCACACCTGACCACATCCCATTGTTTAGAGAACATTATGGAGGTATCCTGGATATGGTTATGGACCTTGATCCCTCTCAAAGGAGCATGATCCACACATGCTTGCAGTTTTATGACCCTCCTCTAAGATGTTTCACATTTCCAGACTTTCAGCTAGGGCCTCTGCTGGAAGAGTTTTCTTCATTGATTGGAGTACCTATCAGGGATGGAATCCCCTTCAATCCAGAAATGCCAGCTCCCAACAATGGAGAAGTAGCAAAGGCACTGTACCTGGAGCCTGCTGTGGTTGAGCAAAGTATGACAACAAAAGATGGGATCCCTGGTTTGCATTTGGACTTCCTAGTGTCTCAGGCCATCCTGAAGGATTTATTGGGAGAATGGAGGGCAGTCTGTGCACTGTTAGCCCTCAGCATATATGGGGCTATACTGTTTGCAGATGAGCCCAAGTTTGTCAGCAAGAATGCCATCCATCTGTTTCTTCTAAAGAACCCAGTGCCTACATTGCTGGGAGATTTTTATTATTCCATCCATCAGAGGAATTAGAAACAAAGGGGGGAAGTTGGTGAGATGTTGTGCTCCTTTGTTTCACACCTGACTTCTCAGACACCTGCCTAAGTCAGATGCCTTCTTGAATCCTCACCAGTAGAAGAATTGGGCTAGGAGGCTCATTGCTTTGACTTCAGATGATATTAGGTGGTGCACCCAGAGCATCAAGGGCAAGGACATTATCACCAGCTGTGGACAATACCCAAATGTGCCTCTAATAGGGGTAAAGGGTTGCATCAACTACAATCCTTTGCTGTTTAAGAGACAACTGGGCTATGCTTTGGTTCACCCTCCCAGAGGACAAGATTTAGCTGAGACCCTGTATTGTGAAGTAAAACCTAATTCAGCTACTGTCAGACAAGCATCCTGGGCTTGGGACAACATCCAAACAAAAGGGATGGCTATTCTTGGAAAGTGCAATAATGTTGCTTCAGCTCAATACTATGATTGGTCCCGTACTAGAGCTCAGATTACTGGAATGCCTTTCACCTTGGAAGACATACCTGGGCCATCTACAGTACAGCCACCAGCAACTGTCAGCCTAGAGGAATTTTGGGAGAGGAGTGATGGTCGTCTGGACATTGAGAGGTTGGAGAAGCTTAGGGTGGAGCATCTTGCCAAGATTGAGAAGACAGAGGATTACATCAAGAAAGGAAGAGCTGGGGAGCAAATATTGAAGAATGCTTGTAAAGAAGCCAAAATTCAGAAGGCTAGGACTGAGCTCTACCTGCAAGAGAGTCAGGCTAGGTGGGTCAGGATCACTGAAGCCCGTACACAAGAAGACCAGAAAACTCAAGCTAAGATTGAATAGTTAGAGGCCAATGAGAAGAAGCAGCAGGAAGCTTTGTTGGCAGCCCAGAAGGAGATTTCAGAGTTGAAGCTCAGAGCAGGTTTGAAAAGATTAAAGGACCAGGACAGGCACAAGAAGCTGACCACTGCCATTGCTACCAGGAACCTCATCATTAGGACCATTACAGAGCATCCGGCTGGTCCAGTGACTGAGGCACTTCTGAAGGAGGTCAGAGAGGATGAGTTTGGACTGGATGTCTGATTCTTTGTTTGTTGATTCCATTTGATGTACTTTTCTCTTTTGTTGTATTTTGACCCTCCATGGGCATATGTTGTAAAATAGACTACGTGTTGTTCATCATTTATAATATATTAGTTTGTTTCCATTTGGGCTTTTCTCTCAACAAACATCAAGCATCTTCCTCGAGGTCTGGAAAGGTCAAAACCAAGAACCAAACCGGATACCTTGGAAAACAAATAAGCATACTGCATTGCATACTAACTTTTGTTTTGTTTTGTAGGTTTTATTATTATTGTTTCTAACTTTGTTGTCATCTCAGGAAACATTGCTCGTCGCCGAGTGTTCCCTGTCAACAGCACGCACCGGTACCCGACTCGTAATAACCTTCCCGGTATTCAAATGGAACAAGTACAGCAGGATCTGACTGAGGTCAGAAACCAGATGGCTAATGAGAGAGTGGAGATGAGAAATCAGATGTCTCAATTCATGGCTGTGATGACTGGCTTGGCCCAGAGTCAAGAATGGTTAAGAGAGCTGGTGGAAAGACAAACTCCTGAGGAGCCTCATCTTGGGACAGGAGGAACTAGTAACAATGAACGAGGCCAGCCTCACATTGATCCACCAGTATTTGGACCTCATATGGATCCAGAAGTTAACATCCCGAGGAATGTGCAGGGTAATACAGCTGGAGGGAGAATCTTGCAAGAGGATCCCCAAGAAGAGCAGTTTACTGTTATGGGAGCTGGGGATGAAGTATATGACCGGAGATTGGACGAAATTGCTGAGAAATTAAGATCTTTGGAGTCATAGAATTCTTTGGGCTTCGATGTGATGGATATGGGACTGGTAGATGGGATGATAATTCCCCACAAATTTAAACCCCCATGCTTTGAGAAGTACAATGGAACCTCCTGTCCTCGCACTCATTTGCAATCTTTCCTGGGAAGACTTAAAGCTTATACTATGGATGAGAAGCTGTGGATGTTCTACTTTGAAGACAGTCTGACTGAGGCTTCAAGAGAATGGTATTCACACTTGTCTAGAGCCACTATAAGATGCTAGAAGGATTTGGATGAGGCTTTCATCCGTCAATATCAATACAATCTGGACATGGCTCCCAATAAGACCCTCCTGGTGGGAATGTCTCAATCCTCCCGAGAAAGCTTCAGGGAATATGCCCAAAGGTGGAGACAGCTTGTTGCTGCTGTACAACCACCCATGTCAAAGAGGGAAATGGATGACATGTTCATGAATACTTTGCAAGGAACCTATATTGATAGATTGGTTGCCTTCTCCTCTACCAGTTTTGCTGATGTGGTCATAGCTGGTGAAAGAATTGAAAGCCTTTTAAAGATGGGTAAAATTTCTGACAGTGGTGCAAGTTCATCCATTAATCCCAGAAAGCCTTTTGTGGGACCCCGAAGAGCCGGTGAGACCAATTCCATTCATGCAAGCAGGGTCAGACCTCAGTATGTTCACCGGTCAGTAGTAGCAGTTACCATTCCAGCACCAATGCCACAACAATCAGCATATCCTCAACAATAACAACCACAGTATCAACAACAAGTTCAATATCCGCAACAGAGAACCTACAACAATAGCAATAACAACCCACAACAGCGTCCTTTCCAGCAAAGACCATCTCAAGCAAACCGGGTAATTGATCCAATCCCAATGCCATATGGTACTCTTGCCACAACTCCTGAAGCTCAACCTAGTTGAGTTAAGGACATTGGCACCTCCAAATCCTTCCAATTTGCCAAAGAACTATGATGCAAATGCCAGGTGTGCATTCCACTCAAACACACCGGGGCATAATACTGAGAAATGTAGGGCCTTACAAATGAAAGTCCAAGACCTGGTGGATTCAAAAGCTCTCAACTTTGAACCTCCTCCAAATGTCACAAGAAATCCAATGCCTAGTCACAATGGGCCTAGGATTAATGCTATTGAGGAAGGCAAACTATCCACCTTAATCACCAGTGTTGCACAGATTCGAACACCTTTGGTTGAAATCAAAGCCCAGCTTTTAGAATGCCAAGTGTTCCCTGGGTGCGAGCTCGGCTGTGGGTATTGCAATATTGCAATCAATGGGTGTGAAAGGCTGAGAGACGGCATAGACGGTCTTATTAAGGATGGTATTTTCCAGATTACTACAACGGCACCTACAAATCTAGCAACTCCTTCACAGGAAATCACAGATACTCCTACAACGTCAACAACCATTCTTCCAACAGATTCTACTACAACTCCAACAACTGCTCAATCAATCACTTCAACGGACGCAAGTTCAGTCACCATTCCTGCTGCAACTTCAACACCCATCCAGTCAACAGTGTCTTCTACAACATCAACAACAATTGATGAAAGCGTCTCAACGGTTACCATATATTATGACCCTGCAAATGTTCCTGCCAACAACTCACAAAATGCCACTCTTGTCAGAGCACCAGTCACCATATACTATGATCCATACACTATTATGGTCCCTTCTGCAGCTGCTATCAGTCCGGTCACTATCACAGTGCCTGGGCCAGTTCCCTATGAAAGCGATAGTGCCGTCCCTTGGAATTATGGCTCAGATCTGTACTGCGAGGGGCAGAGAATCACTTTGGAATCATCAACTTCTTCACCTCAGATTAACAATGTGGGGGGGAGGCGGAGGCTTCACTAGAAGCGGACGTCTCTTTGCCTCGCAAATTCCAAGACCCATTGCCGAAGCAGAAGCTGCTGCTAAGGCAAAAGGGAAGAGCATGGTGCAAGAAGAGCAAGTTGTCAAAGAAGCTTTGAAGACTCCTTTTGATCAAGAGGTTGATGAATTCATGAGAATCATAAAGAAAAGTGATTACAAGGTGGTAGACCAGCTTCACCAAACACCTTCCAAGATCTCCATATTATCATTGCTAATGTGCTCTGAGGCCCATCAGAACACACTATTGAAGGTCCTGCACGCAGCCTATGTGCCGGAGGAGATTACCGTCAATCAGTTAGAGGCTGTGGTTAGAAATGTTAATGCTAGTAATGGGCTAGGATTTACCAACACTGATTTGACAACGGAAGGTCGCAACCACAACAAGGCTTTGCACATTACCTTGGAGTGTAAGGGTGCAGTTCTTTCTCATGTATTGGTGGACACAGGGTCATCCCTCAATGCCCTACCCAAGAAAGCCCTTGTGAAGCTGGAGTATGATGGATTGGCACTACGCCCAAGTAACTTGGTAGTGAGAGCCTTTGACGGCTCTAAAAGATCAGTTCTAGGGGAGATAGAGTTGCCTATAATGATTGGCCCACAAGTTTTCAAAACGACCTTCTTTGTGATGGATATACAGCCTGCCTATAGCTGTCTATTGGGTAGACCATGGATACACGCCCCCGGCACCGTGACGTCAACCCTTCACCAGAAGTTAAAATTCGAGTGGGAAGGCCAAGTTATTACTATTTGTGGGGAGGAGGATATTTTTGTTAGCCAGTTGGCTACCTTCAAATATATTGAAATGGATGGGGAAATCCAGGAAACCATGAGCCAAGGGTTTGAGGCCCTTAATATTAATGAAACATCTGCTGTGCTAGGGACCTCCATCACATCATATCAACAAGCCCGGAAGGTTGTTGAGGAAGGTACCGCCCAAGGCTGGGGCAAGCTGCTGCCCGTGGAGAAGAAAGAAGACCGATTCGGGTTGGGTTACAAACCAACTCGACAAGATCAACCAGAGGCTGCGAAGGATCCCAGGTTTGTCAGCGGGGGGATGCTCACCCCGGATGATGTGAACAATTTGGAAGATGAGTCAGAAGACGAGCGCAACCTGGAAAGCTGGATACGTCCAAGGATCCCGGGGAGCCATGTCTCAAACTAGTCTTCCCAGGAAATTATAAGGGTTACTCCTGCAGAGTAATTATTATTTCCTGTATTTTAATGCATGCATCAAGTCCTGCATCTTGCCCAAGATGTCAGGACTCATTTTTTAATCGGGCCATCTTGTATTTTGTGCAAAGATCAATTAATGAATATCATGACATCTTTTGCAAATGAGTCTTTTCTTTTTCGCTCACTGTTTTTCATTTTTCTATTTTTTGTACAAAAATAAAATGCCAATGTTTTTCAAAATAAATAACTTCATTTTCACTTTTTTTCTAAACAAGATAAAACTGATCACTAAAATGAACAAATCTAAACCCTCGCAGAGAATGACCTCCAGACTGCACCGACAACAACACTGCTATGACTTCGTATGACTTTGACAATCCAATCAATCAAGCTGATGAAGGGGTTGAGGAAGATTATGAGCTACCTGAAGAGCTAGCCAGGTTGTTAAGGCAAGAGGAGAAGGTTATCACCCTCATCAGGAGGAGGTTGAAACGGTTAATCTCGGTACAGAAGAAGACTTAAAAGAAGTCAAGATCGGGGCCTACCTGCAAGATTCAGTGAAAGAGCAACTGATTGACATGCTTTGGGAGTATGTGGATGTTTTTGCTTGGTCTTATCAGGATATGCCAGGGTTGGACACCAACATTGTCATGCACAAGCTACCTCTGAAAGAAGACTACCCACCAGTAAAACAGAAGTTGCGCCGTACTCGCCCAGATATGGCAATGAAGATGAAAGAAGAGGTACAGAAACAGTGGGACGCCGATTTCCTTGTTGTGACTAGCTATCCGCCATGGGTTGCTAACATTGTACCAGTTCCTAAGAAAGATGGCAAGGTGAGGATGTGTGTGGATTACCGGGATTTGAACAGAGCCAGCCCGAAAGATGACTTCCCTTTACCTCACATTGATGTATTGGTCGACAATACGACTCAGTTCTCGGTGTTCTCCTTCATGGATGGATTTTCAGGATACAATCAGATCAAAATGTCACCTGAAGACATGGAGAAGACAACTTTTATCACGCCCTGGGGTACATTATGTTATAAGGTGATGCCATTCGGACTGAAGAATGCTGGTGCCACTTATCAACGGGCTATGGTAACATTGTTCCATGACATGATCCACAAAGAAATTGAATGTTATGTGGATGACATGATTACCAAGTCCCTTACAGAAGAAGACCATCTGGTGAACATGTTGAAGTTATTCAAGCGTCTGAGGAGGTACCAGTTGAAGTTAAACCCCAACAAATGCACATTCGGGGTGTGATCCGGCAAGTTGCTGGGATTTATTGTAAGTGAAAAAGGGATTGAAGTTGACCCTGACAAAGTCAAAGCCATTCAAGAAATGCCTTCACCGAAAACTGAAAAAGAAGTTCGGGGTTTCTTAGGTAGATTGAACTACATTTCAAGGTTCATATCTCGTCTCACTACAACCTGTGAACCTTTATTCAAGCTGTTAAGAAAAGAGCAAACGGTCAGGTGGAACGAAGACTGCCAGAGGGCTTTTGACAAAATCAAGGAATATTTACAAGAGCCTCCGATCCTTATGCCTCCAGTTGAAGGAAGACCTCTAATCATGTACTTGACAGTATTAGAAGAGTCAATGGGGTGTGTGCTGGGCCAGCATGACGAGTCTGGTTGAAAAGAGTATGCAATATACTACCTAAGCAAAAAGTTTACCGACTGTGAACAACGTTATTCACTGCTCGAGAAAACTTGTTGTGCTTTAGCGTGGGCTGCTCGTCGACTGAGACAGTATATGTTGACCCACAATACTTTATTGATATCCAAGATGGACCTAGTCAAGTACATTTTTGAGAAGCCAGCACTTACCGGACGAGTTGCAAGATGGCAAATGATTCTCACAGAATATGACATTCAATACACCTCTCAGAAGGCCATCAAAGGCAGTGTATTGTCTGATTATCTCGCTGAGCAACCCATTGATGATTACCAGCCTTTGAGATTTGACTTCCCTGATGAAGACATCATGTTCATTAAAGCAAAAGATCATGAAGAGCCTATTCACACTAAAGGGCCCGACCCGGAAGAAGAATGGACTATGATGTTTGATGGGGCTGTTAATATGAATGGTCGTGGTGTTGGTGCAGTACTCATTACACCTAAGGGAGTTCACATGCCTTTCTCGGAGAAACTCCCCTTTAACTGCACTAACAACGAAGCTGAATACGAAGCTTGTATTATAGGTCTTGAGGAAGCCATTGACCTCAGGATCAAGACTTTAACTGTGTTTGGAGATTCAGCCCTGGTAATTAATCAAACCAACGGCAAATGGTACACTCACCAGGATCATCTGATACCCTACCAGGATTATACAAGGAGGTTGTTGACTTTCTTCACAACAGTCAAGCTTGAGTATATCCCGCGAGATGAAAATCAGTTCGCAGATGCTCTGGCTACCATTTCATCCATGATCAAAGTTCAAGCTGCCAACTTTGTGCCTCAGATTTCAGTATCCAGACTTGACAGACCAGCATATGTGTTCTCCGCAGATGTTGTTAAAGATGATAAGCCTTAGTTCCACAACATTAAGTGCTTCTTGGAGGATCAAACATACCCACCTGGGGCATCTTCCAATGATAAGAAGACTTTAAGAAGGCTAGCTGGTAGTTTCTTCCTGAATGCTGATGGTTCCTTGTACAAGAGAAACTTTGATATGGTACTTCTCAGATGTGTTGATAGGACAGAAGCAGACTTGTTGATGCACGAGGTGCACGAAGGATCCTTTGGTACCCATGCTGGAGGACATGCAATGGCTAAAAAGTTGCTAAGATCAGGCTATTACTGGATCACAATGGATGCAGACTGTTGTGCCTATGCCAGAAAATGCCATAAATGCCAGATTTATGCAGATAAAGTGCATGTGCCTCCAAATCCTTTGAATGTGATGTCTTCGCCCTGGCCCTTTGCCATGTGGGGCATTGATATGATTGGCAAGGTTGAACCGACCGCTTTGAATGGCCACAGATTCATCTTGGTAGCCATTGACTATTTTACCAAGTGGGTTGAAGCAGCTTCTTATGAAAATGTCACCAGGCAAGTGGTAGCCCGGTTTCTAAAGAGAGACATCATCTGTCGGTATGGAGTGCCCGAGCGAATCATTACTGATAATGGTTCTAACTTGAACAACAAAATGATGGCAGAGCTATGCCGGGACTTCAAGATCCAACACCACAATTCTTCTCCTTACAGGCCAAAGATGAATGGCGCTGTTGAGGCAGCTAACAAGAATATCAAGAAGATTGTGCAGAAAATGGTGGTCACCTACAAAGACTGGCATGAAATGCTACCATTTGCCTTGCATGGGTACTGTACATCAATCAGAACATCCACTGGGGCAACCCCGTACCTGCTTGTTTACGGTATGGAGGCAGTCCTACCTGTTGAAGTTGAATTACCCTCCTTGTGAGTACTAATGGATGTTAAGTTGAATGAAGCAGAATGGGTCCGATCTCGATACAATCAACTGAGTCTGATCGAAGAGAAGAGGTTAGCTGCAATTTGTCATGGGCAGCTGTATCAGAGAAGAATGAAGAAAGCCTTCGATCAGAAAGTCAGGCTTCGAGAATACCAAGTAGGGAATCTTGTGCTGAAGAGACTCCTCCCTCCTCATACAGACCACAGGGGCAAGTGGACTCCGAATTATGATGGTCCATTCATAGTAAAGAAAGTTTTCTCTGGTGGAGCACTGATGCTCAGTACTATGGATGGCGAAGACTTCCTGTCCCCTGTGAATTCAGATGCAGTTAAAAAATACTTCGCATAAAAATGACCCGCTGAACATAAAAACAGAATGTAAGTCCAGGCAAAAATAGGGCATCCCGGCGAGTCAAAAACATAATAAAAGACTCGGGCAAAAATAAGGGAAAATAAATTAAAAAATGTACACCCGCTGAGTTGAAAAGCCACATTGGACAACTCGGGCAAAAAGGGGTATCCCGGTGGATCGAAAACCCGAAAGGGCGATCCACGCAAAATAAGGGAATAAGCGAAAAACTGCATTCTGAATTCGTCTGTATCACTTACAACACGGCAAGATTTGGAAGGTTCGAGCATCGGTCATAATCAACCTTCTTCAAAAGCAGGGCGAGAAGAATGTCAATGTCATACGAGTCATAGCAAAAGGGAAGCTCCTTGAAGCATCATCAACATTGCCAGCATCTTTTTGTTTCTCAATTTGTAACAGTCTCCTCATTTCAGGGGGTCTGTTTCTTTGACTGTATCTTGCCAATTCAGGGCACAAATTAATAAAATCAGATTTTTCAGTCACACTCCGTATTGTACATTTTCTTTCATTTGCAAAAATGTCTGATATCCTTAATATAGCGGTTGCATAAAAACAGATGTGCCTTTCTAATCACATGCTTGCAGGAAATATATTACTTACTCCCGGGGGTGTCTAAACTCCTATGACGGAATTCGGTAAGGGATACCTCGGGGTACTTGTGCATTTCTTTGACATACAGGGTTGCAGGTGTTCAAAGTAAGACCAGGGGCAGGAAAGCTTCTCCCCCAGGAAGCTACCAAATCATTATTTACGTAGCCCATCTTCCAAAAAACACTAGAGTTGCCTTATCCCCAACTGAGTTGCCAGTCATCATTCCTCCTCAGCCAAGTGTCAAACAGGGAACCATCTCCCCGCAGAACTCCAGCCTCCATCCAGAAGAGCAATGCCTGAAGATCTCACAACAAGGTGACGAAAGCTCCCACGGACCCCAGCTGGGTCCCTCATTACCAAGATAGATCTATCAGTGATCTATTTCCTCAAGCAGAGTCATATATCAGATCTGCCAATGATCTCTTCCCCAGCTGGGATATCACTTCAAGCAGACCGGCCGGAGATCTTCACCGCAACGGGATCCGAATCCCAGATCGGTATCTTTGCATAATCATAACATTCACATCATATTTCCCCCCAGAGTGTAGCATTCCGTCTAATACGGAGCATTACAGCAAAAATCAAACATATTGCATAATCATGAGCCATGTGTCGAACCGAACATTTGTAAAAGCTGACATTCCATCAACAATATACACAATACCCCTCAAATTCCCCAGCAAAAAGCCAAAACGTCCTCTTTGCACTCACAAAAACAGATGCATGCTCCTTTTGGCACTCGTCTGTGTCATCATCTCCCCAGTAAAGTCGCCTGAGCATTCTCGACAGACAGATACATATATATACACTTCCTTGACACCCGTCCGTGTCACCTTCCCCAGCACAGTTGCCTAAACACTTTGAAAACCAAATACTTGTTTATAATACACTTCTTCCGACACCCGTCTGTGTCGTTCTCTCCACAGCAAGTTGGACACTCGTCTATGTCTCACTCATCACTTTTTACTCATACAGATACTCGTCCGTATCTTGTATACACCACTTAAATCCCCTCAGAGTCGACACTCGTCCGTGTTTCTTTGTTAACTAGTTGGTACTCGTCCGTATCATCATCTCTGAACATGCGTCAAGCGTTTGTTTCTACTGATACTCGTCCGTATCATAGTCTTAAGGATGCTCGTCCGCATCTTTAATCTATACACCATGTCAGACACTTATGCCTTTGCTTTCTTGAAATTAGACACTCGCTGTGTCTACCTTTCCCCAAAAGAATTCCCAGCAAATCTTGATAAACTATTTCCTTTCTATCTGACATTCGTCCTATGTCATGATACCTTCCGGCAGTCGTACCCTGCCAGGTGATCGTCCTTCACCTTTTTGATGATCGTCCTTCATCATCCCCAACGGAGTCTCTATTCATTAGAACCCTTTCCTATCCGACATTCGTCCTATGTTGTGATATTTTTAGCAGCCGTCCCCTGCTAGGTGATCGTCCTTCACCTCCTGATGATCGTCCTTCATCATTTTATCCGATGGCCGTACCCATCGTTGATCTTGTTATCTGACATTCGTCCTATGTCATGATAAACCCCGAAAGCAGCCGTACCCTGCTAGGTGAACGTCCTTCACCTCTTGATGATCTTCCTTCATCATTCTTATCCGATGGCCGTCCCCATCGTCGACCCTTTCTATCCGGCATTCGTCCTACTTTCGGCAGCCGTACCCTACCAGGTGATCGTCCTTCACCGTTAGATGATCGTCCCTCATCTTATCCCCAACAGAGCAGTCGTCCCCTACTAGGTGATCGTCCTTCACCTTTGATGACTGTTCCTCATCATTTATTTATTCATCCCGATGGTCGTCCCCATCATGTACCTTTAATCCGCAGAGAGTCTTGTTTCTTTACTTGATGGTCGTCCCCATCATGATCCCTCTAGTTCCCCAGCATGTCGGTCGTCCCCGTCATTGCTTCATCCCCAGCAGTCGTCCCCTGCTCGACGTTCGTCCTCCGTCGCCCGCACTTTATAATCATACTTTACTCCCTTTTACAATCTATATCCCTTTTCTTCTTCATTCAGTGAGTGCAAATTTTGGACTGTCTTTGGTATTCAACCACAAGTTATCTTGTTTGCCTGTTAAGCCGTTGCTTACATCCTGCACAACTAACTCATGTTTGAATAGGGGCAGCTGTAAACACCCCAAATTTTCCCTCACTCATTTCACCATGGCTTGTGATTCTTTTCATTTGCATAAGTTCAATCATAGCATCCCATATTGCATTTTTGCTTCACTGCATTGGTTCAAAGTCATCTGCATCTAGGGTTTGTGATCTGAGCAATCCCTGAGCTGTCTGAGCCACTCCAAAGGCCATCAATCATCTCAAGAGGGTCCATGTATGTTCAAGCACCATATTATATCCTCTCAAGATCAAGGAAGTCAAAGAATCACAAGAACTGAGGAAGGCATGGAAGTAGAGCCAGGTTTAACTGCACAGATGACCTAAAATTAGGGTTTTGGTTTCAGAGGCCATAACCCCAAATTTTTTGGTCATTCTTGTTTCTATTAGTCTCTATATGGTATAAGGATCATGCATACCAATTTTCATGAAGAAATTCAAAGGGGAAGGCATCTGATCACAAGATGACTTCTTATGCAAGTCAGTGCAAAATCAGGGCATCTGAGGCCCCCAATCATCCAACCAAAGGGTTTTCTCCATCATTTTGGATGTGTATGATCTTTATTTGATCTTAGAAGATGTTAGAAGTTCACAAATTTGAAGAATTTCAAGCCATTTGCAAAGTTGCCATTTTGGGAAAGTGACTTGTAATGTAAACTTGCCATTTTGGGAAAGTTTTTCAACCTCCTCTTTTTGATCCAAAAATGCTTCAAATGAAAAATATTTGGTCATGAAAGTTGTAGATTGGATCCTCCCATTTTCAAAAAGTACAAGAACTCATTCTAATTCATTTTAGAACAAAAGTTATGGCTTGTCAAAGTTGGGAAAAATCACATAAATTTCACTTATGCACCAAAGAGGGAAACTTGCAAAAACCCTTGCCAAACCAATTTGTGACTTCAAAGGGACTTCTACACATCATAACAACATAACACATTGCCTAAAAGTCAGATTTGTGCCAAGAATTCTCAAGTTTCATGACTTGTTCATGAAGAAATCAAGAAAGGGCCAAACTTCATGAAAATTGCAAAACCCCCCATAAACTTCAATCCACTTGCTGATTTGCCTCAATCTCACTTCCATGGTTCTCCTTGATCACAGTTGCACCAGACACCCCTTTGTCATTGGCCTGAACCAGCCCATACCTCAAAGTACAACTTTGTTGACTTTTTTGCAAGATGGCCATACCAATCAGCATAGCCCACACCAACTCCACAGGCCTATCACAGCTTGATATGTGGACAAAATGGAACTCAAAACACACAAGAAGCAAGCCTGAAACCACAGCATCACCATAGTTCACAAAAACCTCCCTCTTTGCATTTTCATTCGAAACTAATCACATAAGCCACAAACCTTAAAACAAACTTCATAGAACAACTCACCATGATCCACTGATCATTTCCCAACCATCACCTTGCCCTGAAACCCTCCATATCAAAAACACGATTTCCCTCCCTCCTTGAACTGAACTGTATCAAACTCACAAATCAGCCTCAAAACACTCCAACCAAGCATCAAAGCTTCTTCAGGGAGTTCATTGGAGGCATTTGGAAGCAGGAAAGCAGCCTAAAAGCTCTGGGGTTGAAAGCTTCATCTCATGTAGCCATGTGAAAACATTTTTCCAGAACCTTTATTTTAAGTTCTTAAATGGTTGTGTTTGATCCCCTAAGTATAATGAACTTGAAATTATTGAAAATGATGGAGAGATGAGGGTGTATTACTTGTCTGAAAGTTTTGCATATTTTGTTCTTGGCTTCGAATCATGTTTATGGCTAGAAATAAATTCCATTTGAGGATGGATTTAGGTTTAGGGGAGTGAGAGGAACAAATCTAGAGCTTTAGAGCTCCAGAAATGACCCAGGGAGGAAGTTGAGATTTTTCAGGGAGGGATGTCACCGGAGAAGACGACCGGAGTTCTTCTCCGGTGACCTGAGAGTCATTAATGTTAATTAGGGTTTAGTGGGAAGTTTGAACCTGGAGCGTACGATTTGGCTTCCCGCGCGTGAACCAATGGACCAGATTGCTCATTAAGCCCTAATTCTATATTAATCAGGATTAATTAATTATTTAATTGAGATTTAGTCAGTTTGAATTACAGCCACTAGATCACGCGTGTAGTCAACTCCCGCGTCCCAGCTTTGAATCTTGGCCCTCAGATCAGCAAACTTCCCATTTAAATCAATTTAAATTTCATTTTTATCCCATTTTCTTTGTCATTTAATTTAAAATACTTGGAAAAATTATAAAAATATTTCCTTCTAAATTTTTATTTCAAATATATTTCCCCACCCAAAAACAATTTTTATTTTATTTTTTGCATAATTTTCATATTTTAAATCATTTAAATGTTTATTTTTAATTGGTTAATGAGAATTAATTAATTAAAAATACATTTAGGTATTTAAAAATCACAAAAAAATTCAAATTGCATTTAGATACATTTAGAAACATTATCAAACTCTTCAAATAAATTTCGTTTTGGTTCAGGACCTATTTTGACATTTTTCATTTGAATTAAAGCTCTTAAAAGGCAATATTTTTGTTCTAACTTAGAAAAATTTATTCTGCCTAACCATGAAGAGTTTGATGTTGGTTCTTTTTGCATTGCATTCTTAATAGCATGTAGTTCCTAGGGTAAAATTGGTTTGAATTTATCTTTCATTTTCAATTTGATGTGCATTTTTCCTTTTGAGGTGCCTTAAAACCCTAGCTAACTTGAGAAAATCATAACTTCCCTTAGGTTAAGATTTAGGTCTTGTCCTTTGGGCAGTGAACTTGTGTAGGGTTAGGGTTCCTTTGATCCTATTTTCAATTTTTTATCTTGTCATTTGCTTCTGATTTTGAATTTTGCATTGCATATTGTATGTAAACCCTAATTCTTGCCTTCATTTGCATCCATCCTTCATTTTCTTGCATACATGAACTTTCCATGACATTTTGTGCATCAACATGACATATAAGACATCTTAGGACATATTAGAATCATGTTTGATCATTGCACCTTTCATTTGCCTTGTTATGCATTCATTCCATTTCATAAACTTTCATGAACTTTTATGGTTCAAAGTATGCTTCATTTGCATCCTCATCCTTGTATGATCATCCACAACTCTTGACATGTGTTTGCATCATCTCTTAGCATCATTAACATCATGTCTATGTTTCTGACTTTGGTTTGCATCATTGCATTCATTTCATTCTCATTTCATTTCATTTCTTGTTACTAACTTTCCAGGTGGTAAGTCATTGAGAAGTGAATTTGCCTTCACTTCTCATAATCTCTTTTCACCTCTCTTATGCATCATTTCTGCATTTTACTCGTGTATTAGAGTGATTTTTCTCATTCATGTTCTCTCCTCACTTTCTTTCTTCAAGCAACTTGTCTTCTTAAGTGAAGCAAGTTGTCTTGCTTCTCTCTGCTTCTTCCTCCTTTCATCTGCTTCTCTCCTGGTGGCTTTCCTCTTGAAGATCTTTTGTAAGCCTCATAAACCCTAGGAACAACCAAGCATGATCACATTTAGGATTTGATTAGTCCCCCATTAGTTTTACCTTTGTGTCATCTTTGAGTCTTCTCTTCTCACCTTTTAATCAAGGACTAAACCTTAAAGGTTTTAAGACTTTGTGATTAAGCTTATGACTGCATCCTTCTATTAGGATGGAGTGTATAACTTTAATCCTAAGTGTTAAACCCTTAATGTGTTTAAATCCTTTAATCAATTCACTTAATAATCACTAAGATATCAAGCTTGTAACTTGGGCCTTGCATTAGGGTTCTAATTCTTCCTTAATTGGTTAAGAAGGACTAACCCTATTGTTAATGGACAAGTCCCCCTCAAGTTGTCTTACAAATCATAACATCCATTTCTTAATCTCACCATTAACTAAAATTCACCCTAATAAAGGCCTTGTTTTGTCATGAGGTTAATCCCTAATCATGGACTAAGTTGAGGAGCCTTCCTCAGCTTAAATGTTCTCATCTATTATCCTTCTATTAGGATGGTGTAATGAGTCCATTAAATCCCTGATTATGGCTTAAACTCATTATTAAAACTAAACAAAAACTCCAAAATACATCTAAATAATCACAAGTAGGTTAATGATCTTAATCCTACATCATGGTGATTAAGTGTGAGGTGTTTACTTCATACTTAAGGCATTCTCATTACCCCTAATCAGAGGGAAGATGTGATGAGTTTACTAACCCTTGGTTTAGGCTTAAGCTCATTAACTTATGACAAACTTCAAAAAGCAATAAAAGACTGAAAACACAAAAACAAACAATAATTGTCTCCTCCGGGATTCTCTTCTCATCTCATTCACTCACAAACGAGAACTCGCTTCTTCCGTCTAATGCAAGACAGTTTGCACCTGGGCCAGACAGGTCATACACTTGAGCATAGACAAGTAAGAAGTTCACAAGTCAATTTATCTTTCAGTCTCTTTGAGTCGAACTACGGTGTTCTGACTTCCTCATTGCACGAGAGGATATGTAGGCATAACTTAACAGTTATCGAACAAAAGTCTCTGTATATTCCCCCTCCTTCCAACATTATTCTTTTAGCCTCTTTATCTTGAGCTTTGCACTCCTGTTATTACACTAACACTCCATATATTTCACTTCACCTTCTTCCAGCACTGACATTTGCATTCTTTCCCAGCTTTTGCACACAAAATAGCACAGACACTACCCATTTAAAACACAAATCTTTCAAGCGTGGATCCCATCGAGTACGGCGGACAATCTGGGTGCTAATACCTTCCCAGGTTTTAACCAACCCCCTTTCTCAGTTTTTCTGGTTCGCGATTGTCTTATCCATCTTTTCTCAGGTCTATGCAGCATTACCTTTCCTTCGGGATAAAAATGCCTAGCTGGCGACTCTTTTCTTTTTGAGTTCACCCTTGTGTGTTCTCTCTCTCCTTTCGCCGACCGTTCGCGTCTGTACCCCTCTTGACCCGGGTGTCATCAGGTGGGAGCGACATTATGCACAAGTTGCCTCTGAAAGAAGACTGTCCGCCAGTAAAACAGAAGTTGCGCCGCACTCGCCCAGATATGGCCATGAAGATAAAATAAGAGGTACAAAAATAGTGGGACGCCGGTTTCCTTGCTGTGACTAGTTACCCTCCGTGGGTTGCTAACATTGTACCTGTGCCTAAGAAAGATGGAAAAGTGAGGATGTGTGTGGATTACCGGGACCTGAACAGAGCCAGCCCGAAAGATGACTTCCCATTACCTCACATTGATGTATTGGTTGACAATACGGCTCAGTTCTCAGTATTCTCCTTCATGGATGGATTTTCAGGATATAATCAGATCAAGATGTCACCTGAAGACATGGAGAAGACAACTTTCATCACACCCTGGGGTACATTCTGTTATAAGGTAATGCCATTCAGACTGAAGAATGCTGGTGCCACTTATCAATGGGCTATGGTAACATTATTCCATGACATGATCCATAAAGAAATTGAATGTTATGTGGATGACATGATTGCCAAGTCTCTCACAGAAGAAGACCACCTGGTGAATCTGTTGAAGCTATTCAAGCGTCTGAGGAAGTACCAATTGAGGTTGAACCCCAACAAATGCACATTCGGGGTGTGATCCGGTAAGCTGTTGGGATTTATTGTAAGTCAGAAAGGGATTGAAGTTGACCCTGATAAAGTTAAAGCCATTCAAGAAATGCCTGCACCAAAGACTGAAAAAGAAGTTCGGGGGTTTCTAGGTAGATTGAACTACATATCAAGGTTCATATCTCATCTTACAACAACCTGTGAGCCCTTGTTCAAGCTGTTGAGAAAAGAACAAACAGTCAAGTGGAATGAAGACTGCCATAAGGCTTTTGACAAAATCAAGGAATACTTTCAAGAGCATCTGATCCTTATGCCTCCAGTTGAAGGAAGACCTCTAATCATGTACTTGACAGTATTAGAAGAGTCAATGGGGTGTGTGCTGGGCCAGCATGACGAGTCTGGTCGAAAAGAGTATGCAATTTACTACCTAAGCAAAAAGTTTACCGACTATGAACAACGTTATTCACTGCTCGAGAAAACTTGTTGTGCTTTAGCGTGGGCTGCTTTCCGACTAAGGCAGTATATGTTGACCCACACTACCTTATTGATTTCAAAGATGGACCCAGTTAAGTACATATTTGAGAAGCCAGCACTTACCGGACGGGTTACAAGATGGCAAATGATTCTCACAGAATATGACATCCAATACACATCCGAAAAGGCCATCAAAGGCAGTGTATTGTCTGACTATCTAGCTGAGCAACCCATTGATGATTGCCAACCTATGAGATTTGACTTCCCTTATGAAGACTTCATGTTCATAAAAGCAAAAGATCATGAAGAGCCTATTCACACTGAAGGGCCTGACCCAGAAGAAGAATGGACTATGATGTTTGATGGGGCTGTTAATATGAATGGTCGTGGTGTTAGTGCAATACTCATTACACCTAAGGGAGTTCACATGCCTTTCTTGGCAAAACTCACCTTTAATTGCACTAACAACAAAGCTGAATACGAAGCTTGTATTATGGGTCTTGAGGAAGCCATTGACCTCAGGATCAAGACTTTGACTGTATTCGGAGATTCAGCTTTGGTAATTAATCAGACCAACGGCAAATGGTATACTCACCAGGAGTATCTGGTACCTTACAGGAATTATACAAGGAGGTTACTCACATTCTTCACAACAGTCAAACTTGAGTATATCCCTCGAGATGAAAATCAGTTTGCAGATGCTTTGGCTACCATTTCATCCATGATCAAACTTCAAGCTGCCAACTTTGTGCCACAGATTTCAGTATCCAGACTTGATAGACCAGCATATGTATTCTCAATAGACCTTGCTAAAGATGATAAGCCTTGGTTCTATGACATCAAGTGCTTCTTGGAGGATCAAACATACCCACTTGGGGCATCATCCAATGATAAGAAGACTTTAAGAAGGATGGCTGGTAGTTTCTTCCTGAATGCTGATGGCTCCTTGTACAAAAGAAACTTTGATATGGTACTTCTCAGATGTGTTGATAAGACAAAAGCAGACTTGTTGATGCACGAGGTGCACGAAGGATCTTTTGGTACCCATGCTGGAGGGCATGCCATGGCTAAAAAGTTGTTAAGACTAGGCTATTACTGGATCACAATGGATGCAGACTATTGTGCGTATGCCAGAAGGTGTCATAAATGCCAGATTTATGCAGACAAAGTGCATGTGCCTCCTAATCCTTTGAATATGATGTCTTCACCTTGGCCCTTTGCCATGTGGGGCATTGACATGATTGGCAAAATTGAACCGACTGCTTCAAATGGCCACAGATTCATCCTGGTAGCTATTGACTATTTTACCAAGTGGGTTGAAGCAGCTTCATATGCAAATGTCACCAGGCAAGTGGTAGCCCGATTCCTGAAGAGAGACATCATTTGTCGGTATGGAGTGCCCGAGCGAATCATTACTGATAATGGTTCCAACTTAAACAACAAAATGATGGCAGAACTATGTCGGGACTTCAAGATCCAACACCACAATTCTTCTCCTTACGGGCCAAAGATGAATGGCGCTATAGAGGCAGCTAACAAGAATATCAAAAAGATTGTGCAAAAGATGGTGGTCACCTACAAAGACTGGCATGAAATGCTACCATTTGCATTGCATGGGTATTGTACGTCAATCAGAACATCCACTGGGGCAACTCTGTATCAACTTGTGTATGGTATGGAGGAAGTCCTACTTGTTGAAGTTGAATTACCCTCCTTGCGGGTACTAATGGATGTCAAACTGAATGAAGCAGAATGGGTCCGATCCCGATACGAACAACTGAGTCTGATCGAAGAGAAAAGATTAGATGTAATTTCTCATGGGCAGCTGTATCAGAAAAGAATGAAGAAAGCCTTCGATCAGAAAGTCAGGCTTCGGGAATACCAAGTAGGAGATCTTGTGCTGAAAAGAATCCTCCCTCCTCATACAAACCACAGGGGCAAGTGGACTCCGAATTATGATGGTCCATTCATAGTAAAGAAAGTTTTCTCTGGAGGAGCACTGATGCTCAGTACTATGGATGGTGAAGACTTCCTGTCCCTTGTGAATTCGGATGCAGTTAAAAAATACTTCGCGTAAATGACCCGCTGGACATAAAAACAGAATGTAAGTCCAGGAAAAAAATAGGGCATCCCGGCGAGTCAAAAACAGAATAAAAGACTCGGGCAAAAATAAGGGAAAATAAATTTAAAAAAATGTGTACACCCGTTGAGTTGAAAAGCCGCATTGGATAGCTCAGGCAAAAATGGGTATCCCGGTGGATTGAAAACCCGAAAGGGCGATCCACGCAAAATAAGGGAATAAGCGAATGACTGCATTCTGAATTCGTCTGTATCACTTACAACATGGCAAGCTTCGAAAGGTTAAAGCATTGGTCAGAATCAACCTTCTTCAAAAGCAAGATAAGAAGAACGTCAAAGTCATACAAGTCATAGCAAGGGAAGCACTGAAGCATCATCAACATTGCCAACACCTTTTTGTTTCTCAATTTTGTAACAATCTCCTCATTTCAGGGGATTTATTTCTTTTACTATACTTGCCAATTCAGGGCACCCCAAATTAATAAAATCAGATGTTCAGTCACATTTTGTCTCGTACATTTTATCTTTATTTGCAAAAAAATGTCCGATGTCCTTAATATAATGGTTGCATAAATACATATGTGTCTTTTCTAAATTACATGCTTGTAGGAAATATATTTGCTCCCGGGAGCGTCTAAACTCCTATGATGGAACCCAGTAAGGGATACCTTGGGTATTTGTACAATTCCTTTGTCATAACAGGATTGCAGGAATTCAAAGCGCAATATGGGGCATGAAGGCTTCTCCCCATCAGAACAACATCAGAAGGGGCTCTTTTCCCAGCTAAGTCCATCACCCTCAGCAGGGCCTCTTCGAAATCTTTAGGAGGATCGTTCAGTGATCATTCCTCCCCAGCCAAGTGCAAAGACAGGGAACCATCTCCCCGCAGAGTTTCAGCCTCTATCCAGAAGAGCAATGCCTGAAGATCCCACAACAAAGTGACGAAAGCTTCCGCATCCCTAGCTGGGCTCCTCATCATCCAAGATAGGTTTACCAGTAACCTATTTCCCCAGGAAGAATCATATATCAGATCTACCAATGATCTCATGCCCAGCTGGGATACCACTGCAAGCAGATCAATCAGAGATCTTCACAGCAACGGGATCCGAATCCCGGATCGGTATCTTTTGCATAAACATAGCATTCGCATCATATTTGCCCCAGAGCGTAGCATTCCGTCTAATACGGAGCATTACGGCAAAAATCAAACATATTGCCTAATCATAAGCCATGTTTGAATCAAACACCTATAAATGCCAACAATACCACATTGGGCAATATACAAAACACCTCTCAATTTCCTCGGCAGAAAGCCAAGACATCTCCTTTGCACTCTCAAAAAACAGATACATGCTCCTTTTGGCGCTCGTCCGTGTCATCATCCCCCAGATGTCTATACACTCTTTGGACACTCGTCTGTGTTAACTCTCCCCAGCAAGTTGAACACTCGTCTGTGTCTCACTCTTAACTTTTACTTATACAGATACTCGTCCGTATCTTGTATACACCACTTATCTCTCCTCAGAGTCAACACTCGTCCCTGTCCTTTGTTAGCCAGTTGATACTCATCCGTATCATCATCTCTGAACATGCGTCAGCGTTTGTTTCTACTGATACTCGTCCGTATCATAGTCTTGAGGATGCTCGTCCGCATCTTTAATCTATACACAGTGTCAAACACTTATACCTTTCCTTTCTTGAATGTGGACACTTGTCGGTGTCTACCATTCCCCAGAGGAGTCCCCAGCAAATCCCCGGTAAAAAGTTAAATTTATTTTCTATCTATGTCATGATACTTCCGGCAGCCGTACCCTGCTAGGTGATCGTCCTTCACCTTTTGATGATCGTCCTTCATCATTCCCCCAACGGAGTTTCCATTGTTGGAACCCTTTCATATCTGACGTTCGTCCTATGTCGTGATATTTTAGCAGCCGTCCCCTGCTAGGTGATTCGTCCTTCACCTTTTTGATGATCGTCCTTCATCATTTTATCCGATGGCCATCCCCATCGTTGAATTTGTTATCTGACATTCGTCCTATGTCATGATAAACCCCGAGAGCAGCCGTACCCTGCTAGGTGATCATCCTTCACCTCTTAATGACCGTCCTTCATCGTGCTTATCCGATGGCCGTCCCCATCGTCGACCTTTTCTATTCGGCATTCGTCCTATGTCGTGATACTTTTGGTAACCGTACCCTGCCAGGTGATCGTCCTTCACCTTAGATGACCGTCCCTCATCTTTCTCCCCAACAGAGCAGCCGTCCCCTGCTAGGTGATTGTCCTTCACCTTTGATGACCGTACTTCATCATTTATTTCATTTTTGTTTTGAACCTAATGGCCGTCCCCATCATTGCCTTTACCTTTAATTGCCAGAGTTTTTGTACCTGATGGTCGTCCCCATCGTAATCTCTTTATTTCCCCAGCATGTCGGTCGTCCCCGTCATTGCTTTTTCCCCAGCAGTTGTCCTCTATTCGACGGTCGTCCTCTGTCGCCCGCACTTTATAATCATATTTTATTTTCCTTTTACAATCTATATCCATTTTCTTCTTCATCCCCAGCGAGTGCAAATTTTGGACTGTCTTTAGTATTCAACCACAAGTTATCTTGTTTGCCTGTTAAGCCAGGCGCTTACATCCTACACAGCTAACTCATGTTTGAATAGGGGCAGCTGTAAACACCCCAAATTTTCCCTCACTAAGTTCATACCATGGCTTGTGATCATTCACATTTGCATTAATTCTATCATATCATCTCATATTGCATTTTTGCTGCACTGCATTGGCTCAAAGTCATCTGCATCTAGGGTTTGTGATCTGAGCAATCCCTGAGCCATCTGAGCCACTCCAGAGGTCTCCAATCATCTCAAGAGGGTCCATGTATGTTTAAACAACATATTATAATCTCCCAAGATCAAGGAAGTTAGAAAATCAAAAGAACTGGGAAAGGCATGGAAGCAGAGCCAAGCTTAACTGCACAGATGACCTAAAATTAGGGTTTTGGTTTCGGAGGCCATAACTCCAAATGTTCTGGTCATTCTTGTTTCTATTGGTCTCTATATGTTATAAGGATTCTACATACCAATTTGCATGAAGAAATTCAATGAGGAAGGCATCTGATCAATAGTTGACTTCTTGAACAAGTCAGTGCAAAATCAGGGCATCTGAGGCCCCAATCATCCAACCAAAGGGTCTTCTCCATCATTTTGGATGTATATGATCTTTATTTGGTCTTAGAAGAGGTTAGAAGTTCACAAAATTGAAGAATTTCAAGCCATTTGCAAAATTGCCATTTTGGGAAAGTGACTTGTAATGTAAACTTGCCATTTTGGGAAAGTGACTTGTAAAGTAAACTTGCCATTTTGGGAAAGTTTTTCAACCTCCTCTTTTTTATTCAAAAATGCTTCAAATGAAAAATTCTTGTTCATGAAAGTTGTAGATTGGACCATTCCCTTTTCAAAAAGTACAAGAACTTGACCTAATTCATTTTAGAACTCAAGTTATGGCTTGTCAAAGTTGGGAAAAATCACTTAAATTCCATTTTTGCACCAAAGAGGAAAACTTGCAAAACCACTTGCCAAAGCATTTTGTGAATTCAAACACACTTCTAACCATTACACAAACATAGTACATGACTTATAATTCAGAATTGCCCAAAGAATTTTCAAGTTTCATGCCTTGAACTTCACAAATTTCAAAAGGGGCCAAACTTCCCCAAAATTGCAAAATGGATCAAAACCTCTCATCCACTTGCCACAGCTCATCAAATCTGATTTCATAGCATTCCTTGATCCTTGATGCGCACAGCCATGCCTCTATCCAAGCCTGCTACATGCTCTTACCTCAAGTACACCAACTCTTGACTTTATGCATTTTGCCCCATACCAATCAGCATAGCCCACAACAACTACACTGACCTATCCTAACATGTTATGTGGCAAAGAAGCAAGCCATTTTACATAAGTTTGGAGCCTAACACTTGAGATTGCTGAGCATACACAAAATCCCTCAAACTTGCAAAAGCCTTCGAAACTCATAGCTCAGCCATCAAATCTCCAAATATTTTCCACCATTCAACTCCACATTCATCACTGATCATTTCCCACCCTTCATTTTGCCTTAAAACACCCTGTATCAAAAACACGATTTTCACATTTCTTGAACTGAGCTTATGCCAACTTTAATTAGAGACCATATAAACTCCAACCAAACATCACAAACTCTTCAGGAGGATCATTGGAGCTAATTTGAAGCAAAGACCTGGCCAGAAAGTACCAAAGGTGAAAGCTCAAGTTCAGGCGAGCTCAATAACTTTTTTTTTCTAGAACCTTCATTTTAAGTTCTTAATTGAATCTATGTGCTCTCCTGATGATCATGATGTCTTTACTTTTGAAAATGATTGAGAAACAAGGATGTATCATGCTTCTGAATTTTTTTTATGTATTTTCCGTTTTGCTTTGATTCGTGTTCTTGATGAAAAATAAATGAGTTTTGGGGCTGGATTCATGTTTAGGGATGTTAGATGTTTGATTCTGGAGAGTTTGAGGGCTTGGGGTTACATATTAAGTGAGATAGCATGTTTGGCTAGCCAGAGAAGATGACCGGAACACCGTTCCGGTCACCTGAGAGTAATTAGGGTTCAGATTAGGGTTTTAATCTTAATTAGTGAAGATTGAATACTATCCATTTAGATGCGCGCGCTGGTCAATTCTCGTGTCTTAACTTCAAACCCTGGCCCTTGGATTAGTTGACTTCCATTTAAATTCATTTAATTTTCATTTTCTTTACATTTTCTTTACCATTTTATTAAAAATAGCAAAACTCAACCAAAAAATTTTATTTTTTGCATCATGGTTCTAATTATTTTTCTCATCCAGAATATATTTTTTATTTTATTTTTTGCATAAAATTTGTATTTTTTATATATTTAAATGTTATTTTTAATTAATTAATGAGAATTAGTTAATTAAAATGCCATTTAAGTTTCTAAAAATCACCAAAAAAATCACATTGCATATTGACACATTTAGAGACATTATCAAACCCTTCATACAAATTTCTTTTTGGTCCTTGACCCATTTTGACATTTTTCTTTTGATTTAGGGTTCTTTAAAATCAATATTTTGACCCTAACTTAGAAAATTCTTTTCTGCCTAACCATGAAGGGTTTGATAATGGTTCTTTTAGCATTGCATTCCACATATCATATAGTTTCTAGGATAAAATTGGCATGAATTTATCTTTCATTTTCAATTTGTTTTTCATTTCTCCTTTTGAAGTGCCTTAAAACCCTAGCAAACTTAAGAAAATCATAACTTCCATTAGGTTAAGATTTAGGTCTCCTCCTTTGGGCAGTGAACTTGTATGGGTTTAGGGTACCTTTGATTCTATTTCCAATTTTTTATCATGTCATTTGCTTCTGATTTTGAATTTTGCATTGCATATTGTATGTAACCCTAATTTTTGTCTTCATTTGCATTCATCCTTCATATGCTTGCATACATGAACTTACCATGACATTTTGTGCATCCACATGACATATAAGACATCTTAGGACACATTAGAATCATGCTTGATCATTTCATCATCCATTTCCATGCTTTTGCTTTCATTTCATGTCATATGCATTCATGAACTTTCATGGTTCTTACATGTCTCATTTGCATTCCCATCCTTTGTATGATCATCCACATCTCTTGGTTTGATTTCATACCATCTCATAGCATCATTTTCATCATGATTATGCTTCTGACTTTGGTTTTCATCATCGCATTTAATCTCATTTTCATTTCATTGCATCTCCTTTTGCTAACTTTTCAGGTGGTAAGTGTTTGAGAAGTGAATTTGCCTTCACTTCTCATAATCTTTTCTCGTCTCTTTTATGCCTCATTGCTGAATTTTGTATGTGTATTGGAGTGATCTTGCTCATTCATGTTCCTCTTTCACTTTCTTTCTTCAAGCAACTTGTCTTCTTAAGTGAAGCAAGTTGACTTGTCTCTTCTGCTTCTCCTTCCTTCATCCTGCTTCTTCCTTTGTGGCTTTTCTCCCTATATCTCTTGCAAGCCTCATAAACCCTAGGAACCACCAAGCATGATCATAATTAGGGTTTGATTAGTCCCCCATTTAGGTTTTCCTTTGTGTCATCTTTAAGTCTTCTCTTCTCATCTCTTAATCAAGGACTAAACCTTAAAGGTTTTAGGGCTTTGTGATTAAGGTTATGCATGTATCCTTCTATTAGGATGGAGTGTATAACTTTAGTCCTAAGTGTTAAACCCTTAATGTGTTTAAATCCTTTAATAAATTCACTTGATAATCACTAAGACATCAAGCTTGTAACTTGGGCCTTGCTTTAGGGTTCTAATTCTTCCTTAATTGGTTCAGAAGGACTAACCCTAGTGTTAATGGACAAGTCCCCCTCAAGTTGTCTTACAAACCCTAAAATCCATTTCTTAATCTCACCATTAACTAAAATCCACTTTAATAATGGTTTGTTTTGTCATGAGGTTAATCCCTAATCATGGATTAAGTTGAGGAGTCTTCCTCAGCTTAAATGATCTCATCTATTATCCTTCTATTAGGATGGTGTAATGGGTCCATTAAATCCTTGATTATGGCTTAAACTCATTACTTAACACTAAACAAAAACTCCAAAAAAACATCTAAATAATTACAAGTAGGTTAATGATCTTAATCCTACATCATGGTGATGAAGTGTGAGGTGCTTACTTCATATTTAAGGTATTCTCATTACCCCTAATCAGAGGGAAGATGTGATGAGTTTACTAAACTTTTGTTTAGGCTTAAGCTCATTTTCTTATGACAAATTCCGAAAAGCAATAAAAGATTGAAAGCACAAAAAAACAAACAATAATCGTCTCCTTCGGGATTCTTTTCTCATCAACTTCACTCACAAACGAGAACTCGCTTCTTCCGTCTAATGCAAACAGTTAGCACCTGAGCCAGACAGGTCATACACTTGAGCATAGATAAGTAAGCAGTTCATCAGTCAATTTATCTTTCAGTCTCTTTGAGTCGAACTACGGTGTTCTGACTTCCTCATTGCACGAGAGGATACGTAGGCATAACTTAACTGTTATCGAACAAAAGTCTCTGTATATTCCCCCTCCTCCTGCATTATTCTTTAAGCCTCATAATCTTGAGCTTCACATTCTTTCCTTACACTGACACTCTTCTATTTCACTTCACATTTCTTTTGCACTGACACTTGCATTCTTTTCCAGCTTTTGCACACAAAATAGCACAGACACTACCCCTTTAAACACAAATCTTTCAAGCGTGGATCCCGTCGAGTACGACGGAAAATCTGGGTGCTAATACCTTCCCAGGTTGTAACCAACCCCCTTTCTCAGTTTCTCTGGTTCGCGACCGTCTTATCCATCTTTTCTTAGGTTTATGCAGCATTACCTTTTCCTTCGGGATAAAAATGCCTAGCTGGCGACTCTTTTCATTTCCTTCTCCTTTCGCCGACCGTTCGTGTCTGTACCCCTCTTGGCCATGTGTCATCAGGTGGGAGCGACACAAAGCAAATGGTAGCATTTGATGCCAGTCTTTGTAAGTAACCACCATCTTTTGCACAATCTTCTTGATGTTTTTGTTAACTGCCTCGACAACGCCGTTCATCTTCGGCCTGTAAGGAGAAGAGTTGTGATGTTGGATTTTGAAGACCCAACACAGTCCTGTCATCATTTTGTTGTTCAAATTGGAACCATTATCAGTAATGATCCGCTCGGGTACTCCATATCGACATATGATGTCTCTTTTCAGGAATCTGGCTACCACTTGTTTGGTGACGTTTGCATACGAAGCTGCTTCAACCCATTTGGTGAAGTTATATATGGCTACAAGGATGAATTTGTGGCCATTTGAAGCAGTTGGTTCGATCTTTCCAATCATGTCAATGCCCCACATGGCAAAGGGCCAAGGTGAAGACATCACTTTTGTCGTACCTCGAAAAAATACGATCCTAAAACAAAACAACAGAGCCGCCACCTAATTCTATTTATTCTATTTAATGAAAAGGGAGATATAGATACAACCTAATAAAGGATAAGAAATGGTGTACGAAACCAAATTCTAAGTTCGGGAGTCGGTTACGCAAGGGGAAGATATTAGCACCCCTCACGTCCGTTGTACTCAACGGGAACCTCTTAGCTAACTATGCGATTAAATGTTTGATCTTAAGTCTTTGTCTTCTAAATGGTTATTAATATGTTTGTTCTTAGAGAAAATTAAATTAAATTATTATTAATATTATGGGAGAAGATTAAGTTTTTTATTATTGTGATTTAAACAGAGAAATAATTAAGTTTTTTATTATTGTGCTCGCGAAGGATTAAAATCCCCGTGCCTACGTATTCCCTTGTGCAATGGGAAAGTCAGAGCTTCGTAGTTCGTGCCACTACGGTTTGTGTTTTTTAATGAATATTTGTTTAAAACGCATTCTACTGCTAAGCGTTGGCTTATACTCGCGGTGGAGGCTGAAGCACTAGCTTGTTCGAGATATAGAATGATTTAACCAATGTAAGTTTTGAGAAAAGTATTTGACTTTTGTTAAGATATTTTAACGAAGGGGCGAATGAACCACGTCGCGTGGGGCTAGCCCAGGAGCGCTTCATTCCAAAACGTGCGGAGTGCTAGACTCCGGAGTTCTGTCTTTCGCTGATTAATTATGAAAATAATTTAAATGGGTTGGTAAGTTTGAATTGTTTTAAGATATGAAAGATGCGGATAGACCACATTGCATGGGGCTAGCCCAGCTGCAATCCATCTTAGAACGTACGGAGTGCTAGACTCCGGAGTTCCATTCCTTGTTAATTTAATTAAGGCGCGATAAGTGTAGATGGCGATCATAAGACCGACGTACGTGTGTGTAAAAAATATGATGTACGAATTTACTTGGCGTTGGACCAAGAAACTTAAATTTTAATTTTTTTGAAATAAAATCATTTTGAAATATGGACTCGCTTGACAGTTTACGATAGAAAATCGAGAACGAGATATATGTTATACAAGTCAAAATTATTAATGTAAGACCAAATAATGAGCAAGAGAAGGAAATGAGTAAACCCTAAAAGCTACCAAAACGCGGCGCTGCATCACAACCCCAGAAGAGGAACTTTCTTCAACCTCTCAAACGTGTTCCTCCGTAATCTCTCACAAACCCTCTCAACGCTCACCCTCTCAAACTCTCCTCACTCTCGATCGTCATCTTCGCCGCCATGGTTGTTTTGGTTATGGTTCCGTGCGGGAATATTGTTGGAAAACTGAATAGCATCCTCAACAAAACGAATTAGGGTTTGATACTTAGTTCGGTGATAAACAGGGTAATTGAGCGAAGATGATCGACAATTTCTTCGGCATTTTTATACTTTGATCTGCAGGATTCAACTCGACGGCGAAGAGCGAATTGCAGAGACCTTCCTTCTCACCTTCGGATCGTTGTCCGTTCAGTTCATTAACTCGATGTCTCCGCCTCTCAAAATTTCACTAAACTGAAACCTAATTCCTTCTGAACCCCCATTGAAACCCTAAGTCGTCGGAGAAGATGAAATGCAGCGGAAACTACCATCCTCTCCGTTAATACCCATTCAAAACGCATAAGCCTAAACATTAACCCCTCCAAATCTCTTCCTCTCAACTCAACACTTGCCTCTCAAAAATCGTGGAAACCCTAACCCTAAATCAAAGTGTATAGAAACGAAAGCATCGCAACGGAAATTCAAAGGTTTACCTCGGTTATGGTGACTTGCTGTGAAGCTGTATTGACAATTCGGTGAAGGTCGACGGATGGTTGTTTCAGTTGTGAAGTTTGTCACGGATTTGAAGGTTTTTCAAAGTCAATTCGAAAATGGTGAAAAGGCTTGCAAGATTGTGATTCTGGTTGATGTGAGCGGAGTATGGAAGAAGGTTTGTCTCCTCGAAGTTTTCCGTTGTTGTTGTGCTTTTCGGTTTTGCTCGATGGTTGCTTTCTGTTCCCTTTTTTATATTTTCCAGGGTCGTCGAAGATGGTGAAGAAGTTTATGGAAGGTGGCGGTTAAGGCCAAAGGAGGTGAATGCTCTTGTTTTCGGATTTGCGGTTTACGACATGGTGGTGGTGTGATGTGAAGCTTCACAGGTTTGGTGTTCCATTGGTGGTGATTGAAAAGGGTTGAAAGTAAAACAAAAATATCGATAATCTCAGCACTTGGTCCGCCCCAGCACCAGCCACAGCACGAAGGATGCTAGCACCAGCTCCTGTGAACAATGACTTGGTTCCCTCGTGATTTTCAGCAAAAACGGTCGACTCTTCAGTGCCCCGTGATCTTCCTGTGATTTCGCGTGTGGTTGGGTCAGCGATGCCCGCAGGTTATTGTTGATGAAGGTCTTGCGGCGGTGTCGGATGCGGCTCCGATGGTGAGTTCTTTGCTGCTTTTTTCTTTAGGTATTGGATTTCGGTAGTTTCGTTGATGTTTTTGAAGATTGGTTGTTGGTTTATTTTGATGATGTTGGTTTTGCTGTGTTTGTGTTTTTAGGGAGGATAATGGTAGCTGCACAATGAGCTTGTCACTGGTTGCTGTTGAAGGATGCCTGCTTCGCGGATTTCATTCGCGGATGAATGTTTGAACCCTCTTTTTTGCTAAGTTTCAGGTGTTTTTTATGCTTTGAGGGATTGTTTGGCTGCGGATATAGTGATGGATTTGGCTGCTAATTAGTGATGGAGTTTTCTGTTGTGAGATAGATCATTTTGTGAGTGAACCTGACTGCTGGTTTTTGTGATGGTTTTCTTTTAGTAGCATGTGGTTAGGTTTCTTCTTTTTCCTGTGTTTTGATTTTTGGTTTATGGTTTTGCTAGGGTTTTTGTGTGTGATTTTATATGTATGCGGCTATGAGTTTTTTATGTTTAGGCTTGTATGGTTGGATTTGTATGAAGTTTGCTGGGAGTGAGTTTGAATGTCAAGTTTTTTCTGTTTTTTATGGCTGCCCTGTTTTTGCTAAAACAGTTAGTATATATAGGGTAGGATTAGGGTTTTAGGGATTTTGAAATATGGAAACTTGTTGGCTAAGTTTGAAGAGAAAATTTGGGGGGGAAATCTGAGTTGGAAAGTGACATTTGAGGGCCTGACAGTCTGAAAAAATACAGCAGGTTTGCTGTTGTTTGTTTGACTGAAAATTTTGTTTGTTTGTCTAAAAAAGAGTGTGATCCCTGCTGCTATTTTGTAGGGTACCTTTAATGTGAAATTTTGTTTGTAACATGTGAATAAAATCTGAATTGAAACAGAGTTAAGTTTAAAAATGCTTGAAGAAAATATGGGTTGTATGAATGGAATGATGGATTTGAAATGAATGTGTATGAACATGATTTGTGATGAGTTGTGTAGAGTGAAATAATTGAATGATTTGCAAATTGAGTTTGAAATAAAATAAATTGAAAGTTCACTTGCTGACTTTAACTTGTTTTGTAGGTTGATGCAACATGAATTAAGGCAAGAGATGGTTTGAAGGCAAACAATGGTTGCAAATGGAAAAGTTTGATGACTTGCATATGAAATTAAAATACCTCTTAGGCTTAGAAATCTTCTTCATGTAGCTTTGTGTAAAAATAAAAACATGTAATGAAAATGCACTTAAGATGTAATCATGAACTTTTTTTTTGAAAATGTGAATACTAAAGGCTTATGAATAGTATGTATGAATGGTTCAAAAGGAAAAGGTCTCAAAACCTTATAATGACCTTTAGTACTCTTGGAAATAAATGAGATTTACTTATAAATGAATGGACACATGTGAATTCAATTACTTGAATTGATGTATGAGTGCAATATTGATATGCTTGGATGAAAATGTAATGCAAAATGCATAAATTATGATGAAATTGGTTGCCTTTGAATGGGTGTATATGAATGTGCTAATATTGGACACTTGAATTTAATCAAGGAAAGGTTTTTTTGGATTTTTTTGTGAACTAATATTTGGAAAGAGACTTAGAACTTGGAAATGGATCTAGGAATGATCATGAGTTGAATTCAAAAGTTGAAATTGGATAATGAAATTAAAAAAATAAAATTGAACTTGAACTTATATTGAAATTGAAAATTATAATAAAATAGGAACACACATTTTTTAAATGAAATAAAATTGGAAGTAGAAATTGAGATGAAGATTAAAAATCAATTTAACAATGAGAACTTGAAAATGAATAGAATTTAAATTTGAAATGGGTATATATAAAAAAAGGAAGAATAGAGAATGACTAACAAAAACTAGTAATAGAAATTGAAAATAAAAAAAATCTAAAAATAAGAAGTTAATAATAAATAAAAAAAAGAAGGAAATAGAAATAGAACTAGAAAATAAAAGATAAGAAATAAAAGTTAGAAATGAGAAATATAAATTAAATTTAAAAATGGAAGCTTGGAAGAAATAAATAAAAAAATAAATCGTGAGTAACTTAAAAAGAGTTGAACATGACAGAAAAACAAATCTTGGAAAAAAATTTCCTTTAAGTGCAACAAAGGTAAGATGCGAGCAGTTAGGGGTAAAATTTAGGGTGTGACAACTTTCAAAGGATTTGGAGGCACATGCACTTTATCTGCGTAGATCTAGCACTTGTGACATTTTCTGGCATAGGAACAACAGTCTGCATCCATTGTGATCCAGTAGTAACCCGATCTTAATAATTTCTTAACCATTGCATGTCCTCCAGCATGGGTACCGAAAAAGATCCTTCATGCACCTCGTGCATCAGCAAGTCTACTTCTTTCTTATCAACACATCTGAGCAGAATCATGTCAAAGTTTCGCTTGTATAATGAGCCATCAGCATTAAGGAAGAAACTACCGGCCAACCTTCTTAATGTCTTCTTATCATTGGATGATGCCCCAGGTGGGTATGTTTGATCCTCTAAGAAGCATTTGATGTCATGGAACCAAGGCTTGTCATCTTTAGCAATGTCCACAGAGAATACGTATGCTGGTCGGTCTAGTCTGGATACCGAAATTCGAGGCACATAATTTGCAGTTTGAACTTTGATCATGGAGGAAATGGTAGCTAGAGCATCTGCGAACTTATTTTCGTCCCAAGGGATATATTCAAGTTTGACTGTTGTGAAGAAATTCAATAATCTCCTTGTATAGTCACGGTATGGAATCAGATGCTCTTGGTGAGAGTACCATTTGCCGTTGGTTTGATTGATTACCAAAGTCGAATCTCCGAATACATTCAATGTCTTGATCCTGATGTCAATGGCTTCCTCAAGGCCCATGATACATGCTTTCGTATTCTGCTTCGTTGTAAGTGCAGGCAAAAGTGAGTTTTGCCGAGAAAGGCATATGAAATCCTTTAGGTGTAATGAGCACTGCACCAACTCCACGACCATTCATATTGACAGCCCCATCAAACATCATTGTCCACTCTTCTTCTGGGTCAGGCCCTTCAGTGTGAACAGGCTCTTCATGATCTTTTGCTTTTAGGTACATGATGTCTTCATCAGGGAAGTCAAATCTCATGGGCTGGTAATCATCAATGGGTTGCTCAGCTAAATAGTCAGACAGTACACTGCCCTTGATGGCCTTTTGAGATGTGTACTGAACGTCATACTCTGTCAGAATCATCTGCCATCTTGCAACCCTTCCGGTAAGTGTTGGCTTCTCAAATATGTACTTGACGGGGTCCATTTTTGAGATCAATAAGGTAGTGTGGGTCAACATATACTGCCTTAGTCGGCGAGCAGCCCACGCTAAAGCACAACAAGTTTTCTCGATCAGTGAATATTGTTGTTCACAATCGGTAAACTTTTTACTTAGGTAGTATATTCCATACTCTTTTCGACCAGACTCGTCATGCTGGCCCAGCACACACCCCATTGACCCTTCTAATACTGTCAGGTACATTATTAGAGGTCTTCCTTCAACTGGAGGCATAAGAATCGGAGGTTCTTACAAGTATTCCTTGATCATTCCAAAAGCCTTATGACAATCTTCGTTCCACCTGACCGTTTGTTCCATTCTTAACAATTTGAAAAGGGGTTCACATGTTGCAGTAAGATGAGATATGAACCTTGATATGTAGTTCAATCTACCTAGGAACCCTCGAACTTCCTTTTCAGTCCTAGGTGCAGGCATCTCCTGAATGGCTTTGACTTTGTCAAGATCAACTTCAATTCCCTTTTCGCTTACGATAAATCCCAGCAACTTACCGGACCGCACCCCGAATGTGCATTTGTTGGGGTTTAACTTCAATTGATACTTCCTCAGACGCTTGAACAACTTCAGCAGATTTATCAAATGGTATTCTTCAGTAAGGGACTTGGCAATCATGTCATCCACGTAGCATTCAATTTCTTTGTGGATCATATCGTGGAATAATGTTACCATAGCCCGTTGATAAGTTGCACCGGCATTCTTCAGTCCAAATGGCATTGCCTTGTAACAAAAAGTGCCCCAAGGTTTGATGAAGGTTGTTTTCTCCATGTCTTCGGGTGACATCTTGATCTGATTATGCCCAGAAAATCCATCCATGAAAGAAAATACCGAGAACTGAGTTGTGTTGTCGACCAATACATCAATGTGAGGTAATGGGAAGTCATCCTTCGGGCTAGCTCTGTTCAGGTCCCGGTAATCCACACACATACGTACTTTTCCATCCTTCTTAGGCACTGGTACAATGTTAGCGACCCACGGCAGGTAACTAGTTACAGCAAGGAAACCGGCGTCCCACTACTTTTGTACCTCTTCCTTAATCTTGATGGCCATATCTGGGGGAATACAGCGTAGCTTTTGCTTCACTGGAGGGCAATCTTCCTTTAATGGCAGCTTGTGCATGACAATATCCGTATCCAGACCTGGCATGTCTTGATAGGACCAAGCAAAGACGTCGATGTATTCTCGAAGCATGTCGATGAGCTGTTCTTTTACTGAAGCCTGCAGACTGGCCCCAATCTTCACTTCTTTCAGATCCTCTTCGGTACCAAGATTAACTGTTTCAACCTCCTCCTGATGAGGAGTGATCACTTTTTCTTCTTACCTCAACAACCTGGCTAACTCTTCAGGCAACTCATAGTCTTCTTCAACCCCTTCATCAGCTTGATTAATTGGATTGTCGAAGTCATACAAGGTCATAGCAGTGTTGTTGTCGGTGCAATCTGGAGGATAATCTCTGCAAGGGTTGAGATTGGTTTGTTTTAGTGATCAATTTTAATCTTGTTTAGAAAAGTGTAAATGAAATTAGTATTTTGAAAACATTGCCATTTTATTATTTTGTACAAAAGTGAAAAATGAAAAGACAGTGAGCGAAAAAGAGACTTGTTTGCAAAAGATGTCTGATATTCATTGATAATCCATTTGCACAAAATTACAATATGGCCCTATTATAAAATGAGTCCTGACACCTTGGGCAAGATGCAGGACTTGATGCATGCTGAAAAAAAGCAGGAAAAAATAATTACTCTGCAGGAGTAACCCTTATAATTTCTTGGAAAGACCAGTTAAGGACTTGGTGACCCGGGATCCTTGGACGAATCCAGCTCTCCAGGTTGAAGTCGCTTTCCTCCTCGTCTTCCAGGTTGTTAACAAAATCTTGGGTGAGCATTCCCCCACTGATGAACTTGGGCTCTTTAGCAACCTCTTCTTGATCTTGTCGGAATGGTTTGCAACCCAAACCGAATATGTCCTCCTTCTTCTCCACCGGCAGCAGCTTGCCCCAGCCTTGGGCATTTCCATCTTCAACAACCTTCCGGACATGCTGATAGGAGACAATTAAAGTACCCATCCTATCTTCCTGGGATGTACCAAATACTTCAATTGTTGCCTCATTGACGTTCAGTGCTTCGAACCCCTGGCTCATTGTTTCATGGATTTCACCATCCATCTCAATGTATTTGTATGTAGCCAGATGGCTAACAAAGATATCCTCTTCTCCACAGATGGTGATAATTTGTCCTTCCCACTCATATTTCAATTTCTGTTGAAGGGTCGACGTAATTGCACCAGCGGCGTGAATCCATGGTCGACCCAACAAACAGTTGTAGGCCGACTGTATGTCCATCACATAGAAAGTAGTCTGAAAGACCTACGGACCGATTATCACAGGCAGCTCCACCTCTCCAAGAACAGACCTCTTGGAGCCATCAAAAGCCCTGACCACCAGATTGCTTGGTCGGAGAGCTATACCATCATATTCGAGCTTGACAAGAGCTTTCTTCGGCAAGACATTGAGTGAGGACCCAGTGTCAACAAGAACATGAGAGAGCACAACTCCTTTACACTCCAAAGTGATGTGTAAAGCTTTTTTGTGGTGACGTCCTTCCGTTGTTAAGTCAGCATTTGTGAAACCTAGCCCATGGCTAGTATTAACATTGGACACTACTGTTTCAAGCTGATTCATTGTGATCTCCTCCGGTACGTAGGAAGCCTGCAAGACTTTAAGTAGTGCATCCCGATGAGCTTCGGAGCATAAAAGCAGGGATAAGATTGAGATCTTGGAAGGAGTCTGGTGGAGCTGATCCACAACTTTGTAGTCACTTCTTTTAATTATCCTCATAAATTCATCCACATCCTAGTCAAAGGATGATTTATGAGTCTCTTTAGATGCAGATTCTTCAAGTATCACACTTTTTCCTTTGGCTTTGGCAACAGCCTCTGCCTCAGTACTAGTTCTTGGAGCTTGTGACGTGAAGAGGCGTCCGCTTTGGGTGAAGCTTCCGCCTCCCCCAACATTATCCACTTGTGAGGTAGGAACTGAAGAATCAAGAAGGACTTTTTCTCTGTTGCAGTAAAGGTCTGCGCCATAATGCCATGGTACAACATTGTCTTTAACATATGGAATGGGCTCTGGTACCGTGATGGTGACTTGGCTTACTGCAGCAGAGGTTGGAACCATTATTGTATGTGGATCATAGAAAATGGTGACAGGACTTCTGGTGGATGTTGGTGGTGATTGATTGAAGCTTGATTGTTATTGAAACTATTGCTGAGATTGTTGTTGATAGTTATTGGAAACAGAGACCATTGCAGGGTCATAATAGATAGTAATTGTGGAGACGTCGTTGTTGGTGGTTGTTGTAGTTGTAGAAGTGGATGAAATGGAACTGTTGTTTGTTGAAGTGATGGAAGAAGCGGTTGTTGTAGTTGTAGATGAGTCTATAGGAACGATTGTTTTTGCTGTTGTAGAAGAATCATTTGTCGTTGAAAAAGGAGTTGTTGGTGTTGTAGAAGCGGTTGTTGTTATTTGCAGAATGCCTTCTTTGATCAAGCCATTGATGCCATTCCTCAAGCTTGCACACCCGTTCTCGAAAACCTTGCAACATTCACAATAGGCCTCACAACCTGGAAACACTTGGCATTTCAAAAGCTGAGCTTTAACCTCTTCCAGAGGTGTCTGAATACTTGCAATATCTTCAATCAAACTCATGGGTGAGTCTTCCCCTATTGTATTAATCCTTGGCCCACCATGGCTGGGCATAGGATTCTTTATGACATTGGGAGGTGGTGCAAAATTCAGGGCTTTTGAATCTACCAGATCATGAACCTTCATATGCAAAGCCCTGCACTTTTCTGTGGAATGACCAGGTGCATTAGAATGAAAAGCACACCTAGCGTTGACATCGTAATTTCTCGGAAGGTTTTGAGGATCAGGTGGAGCCAATGTCCTTAACTCGACAAGATTAAGCTTTAGGAGTTGAGGTAGCAATGTGGCATTTGGCATTGGTATAAGGTCAATTACCCTGTTGATCTGAGATGGCTGTTGTTGGAAAGGGCGTTGTTGTTGGTTGTTGTTGTTATTGTAGGATCTCGGTTGAGGGAACTGCGGTTGTTACGGAAAATGCTGTGGTTGTTGAGTGTATTGAGGAGGTGGAGTAGGAATAGTGACGACGGAAACTGATCTTGGCTGATATTGGGGTCTTCCTCCTCCCATATGTACAAAATTTGTTTCACCGGATCTGCGGGGCCCTACAAATGGCTTCCTTGCACTGCTTGAACTGGCGCTATTGTCGGAAATCTTTCCCATCTTCAGTAAGCTCTCAATGCTTTCCCCAGCTATAACCACGTCTGCAAAGCTGGTGGAAGAAAACGCAGCCAATCTGTCAATATAAGTACCCTGGAGAGTGTTCATGAACATATTTTCCATCTCCCTTTCTGACATCGGGGGTTGAACGGCAGTCTCTCCTGGCTCTGAGCCAAACCAGTCATCACTGCCATAAATTAATTCATTTGGGCCCTCATATCTGTCCTTTCATTGGCCATCTGGGTCCTCTCATCAGTCAAATCTTGTTGAACCTGATCCATTTGTAATCCCAGAAGGTTGTTTCTTGTCGGATACCGGTGCACTCTATTGACGTGGAACACTCTTCTACGAGAAATGTTTCCTGAAATCATAACAAAGAGAGAAACAACGAAAACAAAAACCTACAAAACAAAGGAATGATGTTAGTATGCAATGTAGGATGCCTATTTATCTTCCAAGGGTATCCGGTTTGGTTCTTTGGTTTTGACCTTCCAGACCTCGAGGAAATGATGATGTTGTAGAGAGATAAAAGCCCATGAAATAATACAAACCATATATTACAAAAATGTGATGATACATAGTTTGATTACAACAAAGTTCCCATGGTGGGTCAAAATACAACAATAAAATCAAAAGTACAAACAAAAGGAGATACAAGTACAAGGAAATCAAACATCCAATCCAAAGTCATCCTCTTTGACTTCCTTCAGGAGAGCCTCAGTCACTGGACCTACTGGGTGCTCTGTAATGGTCCTGATGAGGAGGTTCCTGGTGGCAATGGCACTGGTCAACTTCTTGTTCTTATCCTGGTCTTTTGATCTCTTTAACCCCGCTCGGAGTCTCAACTCGGAGATCTCCTTATGTGCTGCTAACAAATTTGCCTGATTCTTCTTCTCACTAGCCTCCAACTGCTCTATCCTAGCTTGGGTTCTCTGATCTTCCTGTGTACGGGCCTCAGTGATCCTGATTCACCTAGCCTGACTCTCCTCTATGTAATGCTCAGCTTTGGCCTTCTGAGTTTTAGCCTCCTTGCAAGCATTCTTCAACACTAACTCTCTTGCTCTAGCCTTTCTGATGTAGTCATCTGTTCTTTCAATCTTGGTCAAGTGCTCAATCCGAAGCTTCTCTAACCTTTCATTATCCAGACGACTATCATTCCTCTCCCAAAGGGTCTTCTTCAAAGCTTCAGAGAGCTGAGTATTCGTTTCCTTCAATTTCTCAAACTCCTCTAAACTGACAGTAGCTGCAGGCTCCACTGCTGAAGGTCCAGGTACATCCTCTAAGGTGAATGGAATACGGGTGATCTGTCCCCTGATACGAGACCAATCAAGATAATGAGTTGAGGCTAGGTTGTTACACTTGCCAAAACTAGTTGTCCCTTTAGTATGAATGTTGTCCCAGGCCCATGCAGCCTGTCTGACAATGGCAAGGTTGTGTTGGATGTCACAATAGAGGGTTTTTGTCAAGTCTTGCCCTCTTGGGGGATGTACCAAGGCATACCGTAATTGCATCTTGAAAAGCAAAGGGTTGTATTTGATGCAACCTTTTACTCCAATAAAAGATACATTGGGGTACTGCCCACAGCTAGTGATGATATCTTTACCCTTGGTGCTCTGAGTGCACCATCTGATGTCTTCTGATGTAAGGGCAATCATCCTCTTAGCCCAGTTCCTTAGCTGATGAGGATTCAAGAAAGTGTCTGACTTCGGCAAGTGCCTTAACAACTAACAGTAGAAGAGGGGTGTACAGCATCTGACCAATCTCCCCCTTTGCTTCTCATTCCTTTGGTGCACTGAGTAGTAAAAGTCTCCAAGCAAGGTAGGAACTGGGTTCCTCAATAAGAACAGGTGAATAACCCTCTTGCTTACAAACTTTGGCTCGTCTACAAATAAGATAACTCCATATATGTTGAGGGCTAGGAGAGCACAAACAATATCCCACTTCCCTGCTGCAGCATGCAGGGTGGCCTGAGTAACCAAGAAATCCAAGTGAAGGCCTGGGATTCCAGCCTTGGTGGTCATGCTCTGGTCAATGAGGGTATGCTCCAAGTGCAATGCCTTAGCTATATCTTCATTATTGGGAGCAACCATCTCAGGGTTGAAGGGAATTCCCCTCCTAATAGGGACACCTAACAATATGGAGAACTCTTCCATCAATGGTCCTGGCTAAAAATCTGGGAAAGTGAAGCATCTGAGTGGAGGATCATAAAATTGGAGACAGGTGTGAATCATACTCCTCTGGGATGCATCCAGATCTATGATCATGTCCAAAATGCCACCATAATGCTCTCTGAATAGAGGGACATGATCAGGAGTGATGAGAGACTACATATGCCTGATGCCTGTCAAAGTTGGCTCAAAGAAATGATAGGTGATGTTGCTCTTCCTGGATGTGTCCATGCTGATAATGGATACTGATGAAGAAGACTGAGGAGAAGCACTGATGAAGGCAACTGCTGAAGACTGATGGAGATAACTGGAGAAAGTATTGAAGAAGAAACCCTGATGAAGATAACTGATGAAGAGGCTGATGCAGATAGCTGAGCAGTAAAACAGGTCAAAACCAAACCAAATATAAGATGTGGATACCCTATAAAACAAATAGACAAATGTTAAATGATGCAGAATGATATGCAAAGGGTTTGTGATCAAGTGTTGGATCTGTTATTTGCCTTGATAGGGTCCATGTGTGTTCATAAGTCTGGATGGAGGCTTAGAAAACCAGTAACTAGGTGGGGGACTCAAATAAAGAGTCACAAGTCCAAGATTTCACAAGAACATCCCAAAATGATATAGCCTTAAAACAACATTAGTAACAAGGGTATGATGAGGCCAAGGGCTTCTACAAACCTGTAAACATATCAACCCCCTCACATGTATTGTTCTAGAACAAGGATCCTCAGACTTGGATCAGTTATGAGAAGTGTAATGACTTCTAACCTAGAGGTACAGTGTTTACAATAATCATAAAGGTTCCTCCTCTAATTCACCTCAGATGCTGAAGGTCATAAAAAGTCATCCATACTTAGCAGGCTTCCCAGATAGCCCTAGTACTACAGGAAATTTGTAGCACAGAGTTCTCAAGAAGAAACCCATGTCTGAACCGTGTTTCATATTCCCGCACCATACCGAAATGGAATGGGAAAATATATGAAGCCACTAAATCTTATGTGTCACTCAGGTCCCTGGTATGGAACCTTAATCACTCAAAATCCCTCCCACCAAAGGAGACAATAGATTCAGCACGGATGATGATAACAATATGAAATGTATAAAACTGTAAATGAAAGCAATAAATAAAGTTGTACATAAAGCAATAAATAAAGCAATAAACAATAAGCACAAGTAGCACATAACACCCCCATAAACACAAGTCAAACAAGCGCTAGAAGAAACCCACAAAATAACCAGAAGCCCTGGTTGCAAGATAAACTATCTCAACAGCAGAGTCGCCAAGCTGTCGCTCCCGAAGATTTGCATCCCGGTGCAGACGTGAACGATCGGCAAAAGGAGAAAATGAAATGAAAGTGGATAGAGTCGCCAGCTAGGCATTTTTATCTCGAAGGAAAGGTAATGCTGCATAAACCTTGAAAAATATGGATAAGACGGTTGCGAACCAGAGAAACTGAGAAAGGGGGTTGGTTACAACCTGGGAAGATATTAGCACCCAGATTGTCCGTCGTACTCGACGGGATCCACGCTTAAAAGATTATGTTTAAAGGGGTAGTGTATGTGCTATCTGTGTGCAAAAGCTGGAAAGGAATATACAAGTGTCAGTGCAAGAAAATGAATTGCTCAGGGACTAAGGCTTAAAAGAAAATGCTGAAAGAGGGGGAAGACACAGATACTTTTGTTCGATAACTGTTAAGTTATGCCTACGTATCCTTTCGTGCAATGAGGAAATCAGAACATCGTAGATCGACTCAAAGAGACTGGATGATTTTGTTGAACTGCTTGCTTGTCTATGCTCAAATGTGTGACTCGTCTGGCTCGAGTGCTAACTTTCTTGCATTAGACGGAAGAATCAAGTTCTCGTTTGTGAATGAGTGTGATGAGAAAAAGAATCCCGAAGGAGACGATTATTGTTTGTTTTTGTGTTTTCAGTTTTTTAAGCCTAAATCAAGGGCTTGTAAACTCATTATATCCTCCCTGATTAGGGATAACGAGCATACTTAAGTATGAGATAAACACCTCAAACTTAATTACCATGATGATGTAGGATTAAGATCATTAAACTACTTATGATTATTTAGATGTTTTTGAGTTTTTGTTTAGTGTTAAGTAATGAGTTTAATCTCTAATCACAGATTAGTGAACTCATTACACCATCCTAATAGAAGGATAATAGATGAGAACACTTAAGTAGAGGAAGATACCTCAACTTAATCCATGGTTAGGGATTAAATTCATTAGCTAACAAGCCTTTATTAAGTGGATTTTAATTAAGGGATGAGATTAAGAAATGAGTTTTATGGTTTGTAAGACAACTTGAGAGGGACATGTCCATTAAACACTAGGGTTAGTCCTTCTTAACCATAAAGGAAGAATTAGAACCCTAATGTAAGGCCCAAGTTACAAGATGAAGTCTTAGTGATTATTAAGTGATTTGATTAAGAGGTTTAAACAAATTAAATGTTTAACACTTAGGATTAAAGTTATACACTCCATCCTAATAGAAGGATACAGGCATAACCTAATTCCAAAGTCCTAAAACTTTAAGAGTTTAGTCTCTGATTATGAGGATGAGAGAGAGACTCAAGGAGACTCAAAGGTAAAAACTAAGGGGACTAATCAAAACCCTAATTATAATCATGCTTGGATGTTCCTATGGTTTGTGAGGCTTAAAAAAGATCTTCAAGGAAGCCACCAATGGAAGAAGCAGATGAAAGGAGGAGAAAGCAAGAAGAATAAGTTACTTACTTCCTAAGAAGATAAGTAACTTAAAGGAAGAAAGTGAGAAAGATGGAACATAAGTGAACAATTTCACTTAAGAGACAAGTAAGAATGTATATGAAAGAGGTAAGAAGAATTGAGAGGTGAAGGAAAATTCACCTCCCAAAATAACTTACCAAACCTGAAAAGTTAGCATGGATGCATAAGGTATAAAAGCATAAAGGAATGAAATGAAATGAGATGAAATGACCAAAGTCAGAAGTGTTTACATCATGTAAGTGTCATGTGAGATGATGCAAAGGCCTACAAAATGCATATGTATGATCATACAAAGATGAGATGCAAAGGAAGCATGCTTTGAAGTTTGAAAACACATGAAAGTTTATGAAATGAAATGAATGCTAAACATGGAAAATGAATGAAGAAATGATTGAGCAAGGTTCTAACATGTCCTAAGATGTCTAAGATGACTTATGAATGCAAGAAATGTCATGGCAAGTTCATGTAAGGATGCATATGCAAGGTGAATGCAAATGAACACATAAAATTAGGGTTTTATGGACAAGCAAGATGAAAATGAACAAAACAGAAGCATGTGACATGATAAAAAATTGCAATCAAGCTCAAACAAACCCTAATCCCATACTAGGTCACACCCCAAAGGAGAAGGTCAAAAGCCTAACCAATCAAAACTTATGAATTTCCTAAGTTTTCTAGGGTTTTTGGGTGGTTCAAAGGGAAAAATGCAAATCAAATTGTAAATGCAAGATAAATTTATGAGGGAAATGACCTATAAACTACATGCAATATGAAAAACATTGAAAAAAGAATCAACTTCAAACTCTTCTTGGTTAGGGAGAAATGATTTTTCAAAGTTAGGGTTCAAAAATATGATTTTAATGACACTTTATTCAAAGAAAACTGGCAAACTATGATCAAACCTAAAAAGAAATTTGTGTGAAGAGTTTGAAAATGTTTCTAAATGCATTGGGATGTTTCATGATTTTTTTGGTGATTTTTAGAGACCTAAATGTATTTTTAATTAATTAAAAGACTTTAATTAATTAAAAATAACATTTAAATATTTTAAAAATGCTTTTTATATGCAAAAAATAAAATAAAAATTATTTTTGGACGAAGAAAATATTTGAAATCAGAATGAAAAAGAAAATATTTTTTGGAAATGTTTTGATATTTTAAATTAAATATGCAAGAAAATGCAATTAAAATGAAATAAAAATGGATTAAAATGAAAGCAATCTAATCTAGAGGCCCAAATTCAAACTGGAAAGGGAGGGAATTGACCACGCGCGCATCTGGATGGCCCACATTCAAACTGGCTTTTAATTATATTTTAAATTAATTAATCAGGATTAAAAGGTAATGACTCAATCTGGACCACACGCCCACTAAACCTAATCCTCATCTAACGGCCATAAACGCATCTGACCACTTAATCAGAGTTTTAGCCCTAATGACTTTCAGGTGGTTGGAGAAGACCTCCGGTCATCTTCTCCGACAAGCTCTTCACCTGAACTTCCTCAAATCACCACCCCAAGCCCCCAAAATCTCCAGAATTGATCAACTAACCACCCTAAACAATAATCCAGCCTCAAAAATCATTTATCATTCATCATCAACAAGATTCGAATCAAAACATCAAAACGGCAAAAATTTCAGAACATTATGAAATGCTTAAAACTCAACCATTTTCAAAAATAAAGACATCAGCATGATAAGTGGAGCATGAGGAATCATTCTATAACATGAAAACACATTTATGGAAAAAACGTTCTTGATGACTACCTGAGGTTGAGCTTTCAATTCTTGAGCTTTCTGGACCTCTCTTTGGTTCAAGTCAACTCCAATGGGCCTCTTGAGGATGCTTTGATGCTTGGAACAAGCTTGCAATGGCTGGTTTGAAGGTTTTGTTTCTAAAGTTGCAGAAATCGTATTTGTGTTTGGCTGTGTTTTAAGCTATGGTGATGGGTGGGAAATGATCCTGGGGTGATGCTGAGTTGATTGGTGGAAGAGTTTGTGATTTTTGTTGGCTGGTTTTTCATATTCGAAGAGAGGAAGGTTTTTGATGATTTTGTGAATCCTGACTTGTGGGAGGTTCTCAGCTTGTGTGTCTTGTGAAATGAGGTTCATAAGGTTAGTATAGGCCAATGAGAGTGTTCAGAAAGTGGGTGGTGGCATAGTGTGATTGGTATGGGATATTTTGCAAAAAGTCAAGATTTTGTACTTTGAGGTATGGGCATGGTGCAGGTCTGATTTCTTGGGGTGTCTGGCCTCAGCTGACTTTGTGGAGAGCCATGGAATCAAATTGCATAAGCTGACACAAGTGGATGAAGAGTTTCATACCATTTTGCAATTCTTGAAAGTTTTGGCCCTTTTTGATTTCTTGAAGTACAAGTCATGAAAATGCATGGTTCAAAGCATAATTCTTATGTTTAGAGGCTTGTTTTACATATTGTGAAGTGTTTGTGCATATTTTAAGTCATTAGAATGCTTGAATATGCCAATTTGAAAAATCCCTCTTTGACTTGAAACTTGAAATTAGGATTTTTGCCATCTTTGAAAAGCCATAACTTGAGTTCTAGGATGAATCAAGACATGTTATTGTACTTTTTGAAAAGGGAAGGACCTAATCTACATCTTTCATGACCAAGAATTTTTCATTTGATGCATTTTTGGTTGAGAAAGAGGAGGTTGAAAAACTTTCCCAAAATGGAAAGTTTCCATTACAAGTCATTTCCATTTTTGGCAAGTTTGCAAATGGCTCAAAATTCTTCAATCTTGTGAACTTCCAACCTCTTCTAAGATCAAATAAAGATCATAGAACTTCAATTTGATGAAAATACCTCTTTGGTTCCATTGTTGGGGGCCTCGGATGCCCTGCTTTTGACTTAACTTGCTCAAGAAGTTACCTAGTGAACAGATGACTTCCACAATGAATTTATTCATCAAACTTGGTACACATGATCCTTATAACATCTTAAGAACATTAGAAACAAGAATGGCCGAAAAATTTGGAGTTAAGGCCTCTGAAACCAAAACCCTAATTTTGGTCATCTGTGTAGTGAAAACCCTAGCTCTGCTTCCATGCCTTGCCAGTTCTTGTGATCTCTTGACTTCCATGAACTTTGAGGAGCATAATATGATGATAGAACACAAATGGACCCTCTTAGAAAGCTTTGAGGCCTTTGGTATGGCTCAGATGGAATCTTGGATTGCTCAGATCACAAACCCTAGATGCAGATGAACTTGAACTATGCAGATGAAACAAATATGCAATATGAGGTGGTATACTTATGCTTATGCAAACAAAAAGACCACAAGCCATGGTGTGATAAAGAGTGAGGGAAAATTTGGGGTGTTTACAATGAGGGTTACATAGATGAGTGGGGAGTTAGAAAAACTCATGCTGAAGGTTTTCCCGGAGAAGAGAAATAGAAGTGAAAAACCAAGAACAAGGGAATTGAGGAGGAGCCTAGGAATCAGAAGATTGAGAAAATTCAACCAGAAAGTGATAATCAAGAGGTAAGGGGTGCTTAATCATAATTATTATAATTGATTTATGGAATTAGATATTTTTGAGTTGTATGAATTTTGGAGCCAATAACGAATGTAGAAAAAGTTTGATGAGAATTGATGAAAATAGATGGAACTGGAAAACTGTAATTGTATCATAGAATATAATATTGGTGATCGAGATATGGAATATTATGAATTGGATGAAATGTTTGAACCATTAATTTAGAGACCGGGGATGGGAACCTCCTTATAAGAAAATTAGGTCATGGGATCCACCAAGAGATGTGGCTTGCACTACTTTGTTATATTTAGGTTACAGGAGCCACCAAGAGATGTGGCTTGCACCACATTGTTGTTTTTAGGTGGCAAGAGCCACCAAAAGTAGTAGATGGCACCACTTGGTGCTACTTTTATGTGGCCAGAGCAACATTGCCAGTGTCTTGCGCTATCTTGGTATATTTCTAGGCGGCTAACGCCACTAGTGATATATAGGGGTGGCTTGCGCAACCCATTGCAATACAAGTGCCTCTAAAATTTTATTTTGTGCATAACTTGACCTCTGTAATTGCAATTGTTATGAAAACAGAAGCATCTATTAGATAGAAGAAAACATGATATTTTGGTGAATAATTAATGAGATTTTAAAACTAGTAACAGTAGGAATTAATGATTAATTTGCTATCAAAAATAAAATGTGTACCTACAGTTTTGGATACTAAAAATGTGTATTATTGAGGATTGCTGTGAATGATTGATGTTATGTGAATGTGAAGTATATGTGGGTTGTGTGTATAGCAGTATATGCAGAAAACATGATGAACATGGTGAGTGATGACGTCTAGAAGTGATTTGTTTTAAAAGTTTGTTTTATTAATGATGATGTGTCACTTATGACATACTTATATGATGATGATGTGTATGAAGTATATGATAATATTTTATGAATGGTGATGCATTTTTACTAGTCGTGGTCTTATTCTATGTGTTGTATGCATCATGCATTCATAACATCTTTTTAGGATCAGATGTCCAATGATGTTTTGCAGGATGAAAATCCAATGACGAATTTTAGGATGATAATGTCCAATGATGATCTTAATCCCATTGTGAGGATTAAGTGCCAACTATGATGTGCCCTGGTTCCAAGCGTGAATCGATCCTATTGGTAGGGATCTTTGGAGATAACGATGACTAAGTCATCAGTGATGTTCCAGTACCTTGTGCATGCGTCCATTGAGTTGCATATTATTATGATTAAAAAATTTATCACGATGATTTAAATAATGTTTTGGTGATTATGACAGACTATATGACGAATATGTGTGTGTATTGTTGACGTTATTCAAGTGAATTTACTTGTTATCTAATTCCTGCATATTTTATAATGAAGATTAAGTAAGGAAGTCTAGAAGTCGCTCTGAAGTATGTCTATTCATTTTCGTAGAAATGAAAGAAGTCTTGCTCTGATACGTAACATCGGGGTTGGGATTGTTTGCTTAAGAACCTTTTGTGTTTTATAGTTTTGAATATTATGTTATACTTTGTGATTTTCGTTTTATTTTGAGTTATGATTTATGTGGTGCTGAGAACTATCTTTATGGTATTAGTTGATTTTAAAGAAGTTTAAAACTTGAATCTGATGCGAGAGAATTTTAAGTGATTTTGTTATGATGTTAAATATATTACTTTTATTAAGTATGTGTATACTTGTGTTACGGAGCAAGACCATTGTGGTAGGATGTTTATGAAGGTGTCACACCCATGTTTGTACATTGATTATTTACTAATTATTAAGATTGTATTATGACTATTTGCGGGGTTTAGTTAGGTGTTACATAAGCCTGGTGGCAACGTCATATTTGGAGGGAATCAGAAAGGTAAAATCATAGGTGTAGGTATAGTAGGTAACAAATAAATTCCTTCCATTAAAAATGTTTTGTTTGTAGATGGTCTAGAACATAATTTGTTGTCAATAAGTTAACTTAGTGACAAATGATATGATATTGTATTTAATCAAAAATGATGCAAAGCTCTGAATCAGAAAGATGGCTCAATTCTGTTTAGTGGAAAGAGAAAGAACAACATTTACAAGATCAAATTCTATGATCTTAGTGATCAAAATGTAAAATGTCTTATGTCTGTTTTCAAAGAGCAATGGCTATGGAATCGACAATTAGGACATGTTATCTTGAGGAGGATTTATCAGCTAAACAAACTAGATCTGGTCGGAGACCTACAAATCTAAAATTATCTTCAGATGCTCTCTGTGAGACTTGTCAGAAAGGTAAATTTTCAAAAATTTCCTTCAAGGAAAAAAATGTTGTGACAACCTCAAGACCACTAGAACTTCTTCACATTGATTTGTTAGGACCAGTAAAAACTGCTTCAATAAATGGAAAGAAGTATGGACTAGTCATTATGGATGATCACAGTCGATGGGCATGGGTTAAGTTCTTAAAACACAAGGACGAGTCACAAACACAATGTTTTCTACCTTTTGTTCACAAGTGCAGAATGAAAAGAATTGCAAAATTATTAAGGTTAGAAGTGATCTTGGGGAAGAGTTTGAGAACATATATTTTGAGGAATTATTTGATTCCGAAGGTATTTCCCATGACTTCTCATGTCTCAGAACTCCACAGCAAAATGGGTTTGTAGAAAGGAAGAATAGAACTTTGCAAGAAATGGCTCGAACCATGATCCAAAAAACCAACATTGTAAAGCGCTTCTGGGCTGAGGCAGTAAATACATCATGTTACATTCATAACAAAGTCCTTATTAGACCTATTATGGGTAAGACTCCGTATGAATTATGGAAGAACAGAAAGCCCAACATTTCTTATTTCCATCCTTTTGGATGTATATGTTATATGTTGATCACTAAAGAAAATATTGGCAAGTTTGACTCCAAAGCACAAAAATGTCTACTACTCGAATATTCTGAAAACTCTAAAGGCTATAGAATATACAACATAGAGACAAGAATTGTGGAGGAATTAATTCACGTTAGATTCAATGATAAGCATGAGCCTGAAAAGTCAGATCTAGCTGAAAAGTTTGCAGATCTGAAGATCACCTTCTCAGAACCCAAGAAGGGAGAAGAAGAGAAAGAATGAGAAGCTAAAGAATCAAATAATATTTCACTAGAACAAATGATGAGTCCAACACAGAAGAATAGTAGACTCAGATTCTCATCCTGAAGAACTAATTTTGGGAGACAAATATGCCCCAATCAGAACCAGGTCTGCTTTCAGACCTTCCAAAGAAAATCTTTATGGGTTGGTGTCTCTGATTGAACCAACGACTATAGAGGAACCTCTCAAAGACAATGATTGGGTTCTGGAAAATGAAGAAGAGTTAAATTAGTTCAATAGAAATAACGTATGGGATCTTGTTCCGAAGCCTAAAGGTGTTCATGATATTGGAACTAGGTGGGTCTTCAGAAACAAGCTGAATAAGAAAGGTGAAGTAGAAAGAAATATGGCTTAACTAGTTGCACAAGGTTATAGTTAGCAACAACGAATTAATTATACTGAAACCTTTGATCCAGTCACGAGGTTATAATATATTCGCTTATTAGTTTCTTTTGTTGTAAATCATAACTTCATCTTATATCAGATGGATGTAAAGAGTGTATTCTTAAATGGATATATCTCTGGGGAAGTGTATGTTCATCAACCTCCTGGTTTTGAGGAAATTAAAAATCTTGATTCTATTTTTTAACTAAAGAAATCATTGTAAGGTTTGAAATAAGCTCCCATAGCTTGGTATGAAAGATTCAGTACATTCCTGTTGGAAAATGATTTCACCAATGGAATGGTTGATACTACACTCTTTTACAAAACGTTTAAGAATGATATTCTTTTTGTACAAATTTATGTTGATGATATCATTTTTGGTTATGCTAATCATGTTTTGTGCAAATAATTTTCTAAGTTAATGTAGTCAGAATTCGAAATGAGTTTGATGGGAGAACTCAAATTCTTTATGGGAATTCAAATTGATCAACATCTAGAAGTAACATACATTCATCAAAGCAAATATGCCATAGAACTGTTGAGGAAGTTTGAGATGTTAGAAAGTAAATATGCCAAAACCCCAATGCATCTGACATGCATTCTAGAGAAAGAAGAAGCTAGTTCTAAAGTGTGTCAGAATCTCTATCATGGAATGATAAAATCCCTTCTATATCTAACATATTCTCGACTTGAAATTTTGTTCAGTGTTTGTATGTGTGCCCAATTTCAAACTGATCCAAGGTAAATTCATTTGACATTCGTTAAGAGAATCCTGAGGTATATCAAGGGAACAACAGATTTGGGTATGATCTACAAGAAGACTTCAAAATATACATTGTCTGGTTATTGTGACGCAGACTATGTCGGAGATAGAATCAAAAGGAAAAGTGCTTCTGGAAATTGTCAGTTTCTAGGAAACAATCTTATCTATTGGGCTAGAAAAAGGAAGTCAACAATAGCACTATCTAGAGCAGAGGCAAAATACATCTCAACATCTTTGTGCAACACTCAAATGCTCTGGATGAAGATTAAACTTGAGGATTTTCAAATAAATGAGGGTAATATTCCTATCTTCTGTGATAACACAACTGCTATTTGTTTGAGTAAGAATCCTATTTTACACTCAAGAACTAAGCACATTGAGATAAAACATCATTTTATCAGAGACTATGGCCAGAAGGGAATTTTAAGATTAAATTCATAGATACAAGACATCAATGGGCTGATATCTTTATAAAACCCTCGGCTGAAGATATATTTCTTTTCATTTTGAAGAATTTAAATATGGGCAGTTGTCCAGAATAAATCCTTTTCAGAACATGCTTAGACCTTGTGTAAAACAAAGGTTCTAACTACAAGCAAATCTGGAGTTGTGAAAGTTCTGAGAAAGGCTTCTACTAGTTAGAAGACGCTTTCTTCAGTAACTAAGTTGAGTTCTGACTTAACTTGAGACAAAGCAAAGTGTTCACTACGTGCATAAAAATGATTTTCTAATCATATTTATTATTAATGACACCATGAGAACTGTGATTTAATGAGCGAGATTTTCTGAATAATTACCAACAATACTCTCCAATTTTTTATGAACCTACTCTTACTTATTATAATTTCGATGGAAACATCGCTATATTCATATTCTTCTCAACGATGAAAAACACAAGAGACGTATCACTTATGATTATATTCGTCTGTGTTTAGTTGAATTTTTTTAACCTTTTTTATTAAGACAAAATGGGGGAGTAATATTTGGGAAGTTATTTTGAAGCTTAATATCTTGTCTCTGAATCATAAGTCTAACATTCTAATATACTAAATGTGTTATATTATTTTATTATTTCATTCTTTCGGGAATTATTGTATATATGGCGTTGTCCAGATCTTGATCGTCTATGTTCTGATCGAAACTAAGATCTGAGATGAAGATCGGTGTTCTAGTCAGATTCCGTTGAATGGAGAAAAGGAAGTATTCTTTTCAATCATGTGATTTGGAAACTCAAAATTTCTATTTTATAAGTCTTGGGATCTGGGGAGACTCTGAACAAGTATAAATAAAATTTTGGGATTCTCAGAATCAAGGGGAGAGTATCTGATAAAGGGAAGTTTATTCTGAACTCATCTAATGTCAATTCCCATTTATCATCTCGTACAAAATTGGCTCTTCAAAATACATTGTTTTTGTAATTATAAAAAAGGGGGAGATTGTGAGAACAAGATTTCGTTCTGCTCAATATCTTTATATTTTGATAATAACAATGAAGTATTTAAGTGAAGGCAATTTTGATACTTTATCATTTGTTATTATGTAAGAATGACAAATAGGTTCTGACTTTGAGGGAGTTCTTGCAAACTTAACATTCTGATAAGATAATATCCGCTTATGCGTAAATTGGAAGCAAGGCTGCTCAAGTGTCAACTCATCAGAAAGATCTTGAGAAAAGTGATGTTGTTGTTGCAATGTTTTCTAGTATTCTGACTCTGAATGAGTAAGACTCTGACACGACAATGTTCTGAAGACCAAGTTCTGAAGACTTGAGGTTCTAAAGACAGAATGATCTGAAGACTAAGTGCGGAAATACTCTGAAGACTTGAAGTTCTGACGAGCAATGGTTTCAAAGACAGGTGTTGAAGTTCTGAAGACTTGAGATTCTAAAGAACCCATCATTCTTATCTCAACTCATGCTTCAATAAAATTATCAATCAGAAGCCCCTAAAGTTCTGAAGATAAGAATCAATATCAAGAGACATCATTTTATCAACTCATGCTTCAACACATCTCTCAACACCAAGCCTCTGACGTTCTGATAAATAGGATCAAATGTTACTCTTTTCTCCACTCATGCTTCAAACATATATCAACCAGAAGCCTCTGAAGTTCTGAAGAAGTAATGGTCAAGAAAGTTAATTTATCTATGCTCATGCTTCACACATTTATCAACAAGAAACCACTAAAGATCAGAAGATAAGAATTAACGGATTAGAGGGAATAAACAATAATACAAAGACACTTCGTTCCACTACCAATTCCACTACTCCACTATCCTGATTCGGTAGTACAAGAAGTACGATTATGTGAACTATATTTCACTCTCGGTAACGATATTCCTTTGGCTAGTTGTGAGGCAAAAAATATATTTCTCAAGTGTCTATATAAGGATTGTCAAGTGAATAAGCAAATGAATGAACACTGCCATATCTTTTATCCAATACTACAAAGCTCACTTCCATATCTTCTAAAGAACCCATCATTCTTATCTCAACTCATGCTTCAATAAAATTATCAATCAGAAGCCCCTAAAGTTCTGAAGATAAGAATCAAGATTAAGAGACATCATTTTATCAACTCATGCTTCAACACATATCTCAACACCAAGCCTCTGACGTTCTGATAAATAGGATCAAATGTTACTCTTTTCTCCACTCATGCTTCAAACATATATCAACAAGAAGCCTCTGAAGTTCTGAAGAAGTAACGGTCAAGAAAGTTAATTTATCTATGCTCATGCTTCACACATTTATCAACAAGAAACCACTAAAGATCAGAAGATAAGAATTAACGGATTAGAGGGAATAAACAATAATACAAAGACACTTCGTTCCACTACCAATTCCACTACTCCACTATCCTGATTCGGTAGTACAAGAAGTACGATTATGTGAACTATATTTCACTCTCGGTAACGATATTCCTTTGGCTAGTTGTGAGGCAAAAAATATATTTCTCAAGTGTCTATATAAGGATTGTCAAGTGAAGAAACAAAGGAATGAACACTGCCATATCTTTTATCCAATACTACAAAGCTCACTTCCATATCTTCTAAAGAACCCATCATTCTTATCTCAACTCATGCTTCAATAAAATTATCAATCAGAAGCCCCTAAAGTTCTGAAGATAAGAATCAAGATCAAGTGACATCATTTTATCAACTCATGCTTCAACACATCTCTCAACACCAAGCCTCTGACGTTCTGATAAATAGGATCAAATGTTACTCTTTTCTCCACTCATGCTTCAAACATATATCAACCAGAAGCCTCTGAAGTTCTGAAGAATTAACGGTCAAGAAAGTTAATTTATTTATGCTCATGCTTCACACATTTATCAACAAGAAACCACTAAAGATCAGAAGATAAGAATTAACGGATTATAGGGAATAAACAATAATACAAAGACACTTCGTTCCACTACCAATTCCACTACTCCACTATCCTGATTCGGTAGTACAAGAAGTACGATTATGTGAACTATATTTCACTCTCGGTAATGATATTCCTTTGGCTAGTTGTGAGGCAAAAAATATATTTCTCAAGTGTCTATATAAGGATTGTCAAGTGAAGAAGCAAAGGAATGAACACTGCCATATCTTTTATCCAATACTACAAAGCTCACTTTCATATCTTCTAAAGAACCCATCATTCTTATCTCAACTCATGCTTCAATAAAATTATCAATCAGAAGCCCCTAAAGTTCTGAAGATAAGAATCAAGATCAAGAGACATCATTTTATCAACTCATGCTTCAACACATCTCTCAACACCAAGCCTCTGACGTTCTGATAAATAGGATCAAATGTTACTTTTTTCTCCACTCATGCTTCAAACATATATCAACCAAAAGCCTCTGAAGTTCTGAAGAAGTAACGGTCAAGAAAGTTAATTTATCTATGCTCATGCTTCACACATTTATCAACAAGAAACCACTAAAGATCAGAAGATAAGAATTAACGGATTAGAGGGAATAAACAATAATACAAAGACACTTCGTTCCACTACCAATTCCACTATTCCTCTATCCTGATTCGGTAGTACAAGAAGTACGATTATGTGAACTATATTTCACTCTCGGTAACGATATTCCTTTGGCTAGTTGTGAGGCAAAAAATATATTTCTCAAGTGTCTATATAAGGATTGTCAAGTGAAGAAGCAAAGGAATGAACACTGCCATATCTTTTATCCAATACTACAAAGCTCACTTCCATATCTTCTAAAGAACCCATCATTCTTATCTGAACTCATGCTTCAATAAAATTATCAATCAGAAGCCCCTAAAGTTCTGAAGATAAGAATCAAGATCAAGAGACATCATTTTATCAACTCATGCTTCAACACATCTCTCAACACCAAGCCTCTGACGTTCTGATAAATAGGATCAAATGTTACTCTTTTCTCCACTCATGCTTCAAACATATATCAACCAGAAGCCTCTGAAGTTCTGAAGAAGTAACGGTCAAGAAAGTTAATTTATCTATGCTCATGCTTCACACATTTATCAACAAGAAACCACTAAAGATCAGAAGATAAGAATTAACGAATTAGAGGGAATAAACAATAATACAAAGACACTTCGTTCCACTACCAATTCTACTACTCCACTATCCTGATTCGGTAGTACAAGAAGTACTATTATGTGAACTATTTTTCACTCTCGGTAACGATATTCCTTTGGCTAGTTGTGAGGCAACAAATATATTTATCAAGTGTCTATATAAGGATTGTCAAGTGAAGAAGCAAAGGAATGAACACTGCCATATCTTTTATCCAATACTACAAAGCTCAAACATTCAAAATTTCATTTGTAGTATCAATTTTCTAAAGCTCTTAATTTGTGTTTACACCTGTTTATTTCAGAAGCACTCCTTTGTAAACAAACCTTGCAGCAAATAGTTGTTTGCATTCCCTAAAGGACCCAGTGTAGGTTAAGAGCTTTAGGAAGACTAAGGGTGTGGGTCTTAGTGGTTGCTAGTCACAGAGTTATTGTGCAGTTGTATTTTGTTAAGATTATAGTGGATTAAGTCCTTATTTTTGGCAAAATTAACTTGGCGGGTGGACTGGAGCTAGCTTGTGGTTGACAAGTGAACCAGGATAAATTATTGTGTTCTTTCTTTCTTTCTTTCTCTATTATTTTATTTGATTGTGTTTGTTATTATAGCGATTATTTTTCAAAACACCATTCAAACCCCCATTTCTAGTGTTTTCTCACACCTTCACATAGAGAATTGTAGGCTAATAACCTTATCTCTTAGCATGTGGCTTTCAAGTTTCAAATCCAAAATCTCAAAGTTTGTCAGGGAGCATTCAAAGATTTCATATAGGTGGCATGAACTAAGCCATACCAATCCATTTAAGTCAAGCATTACACAAAGATCATAAGACCTACACCTGCAAAGTTTAAAGCAAATCAATGGCTAGAGGAGACTTTATGCACATAACCATGTCCATTGGATAATAGGATGATCTAGCCCCCAATCACTATTACTTGCAAAACAAACTTCCTCTACAATAAATAGAAGTCATTTATGATTGATTCCAACACCCCAAAACATCTCCACTCATGTTTTCTCTCATTTCACTTCCATACCTCAAAAGTTTCTTCTTCATGAAGTAACATGCAAATTTTTAAAAAGAGAATATTTCTGTCAAAACCAAGAGTGTGACCATATCATATACATCATATAGAAGCTATCAAACACCTCTCCATCATCAGTAACACAAGAATTACAAACCTCCATATCCAAGTCAAGGTTAATTGTAGTTGTGATACCACAAAGAGTTCCAAGTGTTTCCAAATCATTCCAAGCTTCTCAACACATAACATAAGGTCCATTGAATCTGTCTAAATCACCATAAAACATATGTAATACCTCTACATAAAAACTTCGAGTTCCTTTTGCACGGGTAAGCTGAAACTCTCAAACTCCATACTTCATGCATCATAGATGTTATTTAAGTTACCACCTCTATTATGCATGTTCATAGAGTGTTTCTCCTTAATCAATTTCATATTATCTATCATGTATAAGGTTTCATTTAGCATTTGTAAGAATTACGGTTCATCTGTTCATCACATGATAACTCACTATACACTTAAAAGAAAGTAAATTAAATGCCACCGCCGTATTCCTTGATTGAAAGAGAGCTATTTTGATGTTTACATCGTGCAATTTCATTGAGAAATGAGTGAGATAGGGAGGGTTTTACATCTGATGCACGCAAGGAAGAAGATGAAGTTCTTCGCGCCATATTTCAAATATTTGAATTATTAAATATTTAATTATTTTCTTAATTAATTTCAAAAATTAATTTCTCTTCCAATTTTAATCATTTTTTATTGAATATTTTTTTCAAAATTCACAAATATGTTATATATTTTATTTCACAAAAATATTTATTATTTAATATATTTTGTATTTTTGTAAAGAATTTCTTTTAAATTGTTTTTGAACATTTTAAATGAATACTTTCTCTTTATTTTTAAAAACCAAATGAATTTCAAATCATCATGTGGATAAAACATCAATTTTCAAACATTAATCAAATATCATACCACGTTTGTTGACTATGTTTGAACAATTTCCAACTCTTTATTTGATTTTTCTTTGAAAATGCATTTAAAAATGAAATTAGGGTTCCTTGATATTTCAAGTCTTCAAACTCTCATCAAAATGAATTTAGGTCTCTAATAGAGTGTAAGACTCAACTCCTTTGTACATAAATAAATTTCATAGGCCTCAACCATTGTATAAGTCCCAGTACAGTTTTCAAAATCTCTACGCAATCGTCGTTTTAAAAATAATTAATCTGGGCCTCTTTTCAGAGTGTAGGACACAACTCTCTTTATTTTCAAGTCAAGTTTAGGCTTATCTTTGATCTATAAGTCCCACCTATTTTTTTGAAAATCATCATCCTTCACTGGTACTAAGAGGAGCATTATTCCCGGTGAAACTACGTTTAGACCAATTGGGCCTCTCTTAGGAGTTATAAGCCCCAAATTCTTTTTCAAAATATAAAATGTTTTCAAACATCTCCCTCATTCTATCATATCTTCAAATCTTCTATCTTTTTTCAAAATCATTTATTTATTCAACTTTTCAACTATCAATCATCTAGGCCTTTCCTTGAGCTGTAAGCCCCATCAACCCCCATCAATTTCATCAATCTTCAAATTCAAAATCTACTTCCATTCAAATTTAAAACTTTCTTCAATTTCTCAAACATTAAAACACATCAATCAAATCACAATATACATGGGCCTTTCCTTGAGTTGTAAGCCCCAAATCTCTTTTCAATTTAATGAATACATGCTTATATATCTGTTCACATATTTGTATATATATACTTGTGCATACCTGTTTAAGTTTTCTTTAGTAGTTTATCCATCCCCAGTTTAGATTTAGATCAAACAATAAGATCCTTTCCTATTGCAACCTAGTTTAGACAACTAATTCCCACATAGGAAACTTCCTCAATACAGCTAGCATCCTCTTGGGCTTAATCAATATGGACATAAGAATGACATTATTCCCGGTGAAACTCTTCTTAAGACTGTTAATTGGATTGTCAATTATAGTTCAATAACACTATCTACAAAGGAAATTCATTTCCTCAAAGAAGATTAATTCCTGGTGAAACTTCTCTTGAATTGCTTTTTCCCCTTTGAACAGTTCAATACAAAAAGGATTACTTACAAGTGAAACCTTTCTTAAACTTTTATCAACCACCTTTTGGGTTTAATACAAGGACCAACATGCCTCTTAAAGGTTCCCCTTAGCCTCCTCTTGGACTTTGTACAAGGACATCCAGGCTTTTTACACGTTCCCAACCTCCTTTTGGGTTTGTATGAGGATCTTAAGGCCTCCTAAAAGCATATGATGGCTCTTAGTCATTCATCAACATAGATCTTCAGAAGCATCAAAACTTGTAGGATTTTCTACTCTCTTCTCCAACTTAGATTTCATCAACCCTTAACATCACATGTAGAGCCAACCTCCTCTTCGGTTTTGTACAAGGACCCACAAGCTTCCTAAAAGCATATGATAGATCTTAGTCATTCCTACCAATGACTGATGGAATTTACCCAGAAGGATCAAAATCTTAGGGGTAGCCTCTTACACCTTAATGGATAAGTCAACCTCCTCTTGGGCTTTGTACAATTATTCCCCCTTATCAGAGTTAAAATATCTAGGGCATTCTCAATCATCAACATGAATCAATTTACCTGTAACTCACACCATTGGTTTAGCCTCCTCTTGGGCTTTGTACACATACAATTTCTCATAGTAAGCTAGCCTCCTCTTGGGCTCTATAAAAATATAAATTCCCACAAGAAGATAGCCTCCTCTTGTCCTTCATACAAGAAGACATGGAAAGTCTCATCCACAGAGATCCCCTGAGAAGTTAACCTCATAAAAGGAACTTCACCATTTGATCAGCCTTATATTAGGCTTTATACAATGAGTTTTGACCAATAAACATCAATCCCCTAAATGAATCAATAACAACAATCTACATTTTTAGATTCTTTCACAATCTCCCATAATCAGCCTCTTCTTAGACTTCATATAAGACATTTTCCCAATAGTCAACCTCAATCTTGGGCTTTGTACAAGACACATAAAATTTCCCTGTTGAGTCAGTCTCTCATAAATAAATTCTTTTCAGCCTCAATATTGGGCTATGTACAAGACAAGTAAACTCTCTCTAGTAGAGTCAGTTTTCTTTGTTTAGCTTCAACCTTGGGCTCCCATCAAGGCATGTAAAAAAATCCAATATTCTCTCAAAAGAGACCTTTTGAGATGAAAAATTCTCTCAATCAAACAAATTTCATCTTTCTCTTGGGCTTTCATTAAGACACACATCTTTCAGCGTCATTCTTGGGCTTTGAACAAGACACAAAACAACATCCATCTTTCTCTTGGGATTTAATCAAGACACAAATCTCAACCTATATCTTCGATATAGAGCTTTAATCAAGACATTCAACACACAACCATTCAAGCTTTCTCTTGGGCTTTAATCAAGACACAAATCTCAATCTATAGTTTCACTCTTGGGTTTTGAACAAGACAATTAACATCTCAATCCATAACTTTAATCTTGGGCTTTGAATAAGACAATCAAATACTCAATCCTTTCAGCTTCACTCTTGGTCTTTAAACAAGACACAAATTAACCTTTTAGCTCCAGTCTTAGGCTTTGAACAAGACAAAAACCAAAATTTCCTCCGATAGATTTAGGGGTAATTTGGCATGAGATCGTAATCTCTTTGCAAGCAACTAAACAAAAAACCAAATTAGGTCCTTAGATCTCTCTCTTTATACAAAAATATCAAAAACCTAAAAAACATATCTCTCTCTCTCTCTCTCTCTTATCTTGATTATTGTCACTCTCATTCAATCCCATTTCAAAGCATAAAATAAGCAAAAGCATGATATGATATGAATATAATCAAACAAAGACCTTTCCTTAAGAAAATAATTAAAAAGAAGAGGACCCAAACCCTTTAGTATTTGTTTGATAACATTTGCAAACAAGGTTAGTTTGAGATATCTCTTTCATTTCCTTAATCAGCTTTAACATGATAAAATTTGAAATCATAAAGTAGCACCAATGCGATAGAGATTAAAGACCATAAAAATCGAGCTACAGAAGCCCAAGACGAGGTTGGGGAACTTTTAAGAAGCAAGTAGGTCCTTGTATGAAGCCCAAGAGAAGGTTGGGGAACTAGTTCTTTGAACTAAATTGTAATTGAAAAGATCCCACTGTTTGACCTAAGACTAAACTACAGATTGTTATAAATGTCAAGAGAAACTTAATATAAACATGTATATGACAAGTATTTAACAAATATATAGAAATGAATTGAAAGTTGATGGGTATTACACTTTTGACAGAGGTGCACAAGTTTGATATTGAATTGAAGATGATTTTGATGAATGAGTTTATTATTGAGGATTGAGATTAATGGATTGATTTGAGAAATTGAAGAAAGTTTTGAGAACACAGGCGAGACTTGCACTCTATTAGAGGCCTAAGAAGCGTGTTTAAACATTTTAAAAGTGGAGAGGTGGGACTTTCACTCTATTAGAGGCCCAAGAGTTTATATGTGAATAATTTGAAAAACTTTGATGGGTCTTACACTCTATTAGAGGCCCAAAGATTTTGATATTTGAAATTTAAAAGGAAAAAGGCTTACACTCTATTATAGGTCCAAAAGTTTGATATTTTAAATTTAAAAGGGAAGGGACTTAACTCTATCAAAGGCCCAAGAGTTTGATAGAAAACCCTAATTTTAATTGAAGGTGTTTTTCAGAAGATAAATGAATTTAAACAGGGTATAAATGAAATGTAAGTCAAGATAAACATGTTGTAATCTTGAAACAAGGTTTTAAACAAAGTGTTCTATCCATATGAAATTCATAGGTGAATTAGGTTTAAAACAATTAGAAAGAGAAATTAATTTTCAAGGTTTTAAAACATAAAAAAACAATTAATTTCAACTTATTAAAAAGTGATTAAATTAAATCTTTTTTGGGATTTTTGTAGGGATTAATATAATAGAGTGGATAAATGATATGTGTCAAAAAATTTGGATCGGATTGAATTAATTTTATGGGATAAATAATTATTTGATGTTTAAAAATAAAAGACAATAAAATATGACAAGTTATCAAAAAAATGCCAACGGTGGAATTTGAACCCAAGACCTTTAGGTCTAACATAAGCAAAACATAACCTTTTCAACTGAACCAATGTGCGTTGGTGACATATAAATTAAACCAAACAATAATATTTTTAGAAGGCATGGTAAATTTAAAAATGCACGCACCTAACTTCATCTTCATCCTCCAGCTAATTTTTTAAAAAACCATGTTATCTCACTTGATACATAATGAAATTGGATGATGTAAACATGAATTTTGTTTATTTTTTTAAAATTAACTCAATGGTGGTATTTAATTTCATTGATTTAAGTGTGGAGTGAATTATCATGCAAGAACCAGATGAACCCTAGTTTTGCAAAAACTAATATGAAATTCTTTTCATGAACGATAAATGACAGTTGATTGAGGGTAAATGATCTATGAACTATCAGAAACATGTTGGTAACTTGAAACAACATTTATGATTCATGCATTATAGATTTTGAAAAGTTTATGGCTTACCTTGCAAGAGGAGATCGAATCCTGAGTTGCAGGTGTTACAAAAGTGATTTGATGATCCTAATAACTTCCCTGGACCTCGAGGATTATGTTAGAATGCTTGGAAAAAGTTGGAACTTCCTGGATTGATGGGCTCGAATCTAACTGCAACTTTGTTGGAGTGAGATATTATCTTGATAAATTTGATATTACAGATAATTTTTAAGGGTTTGGATCACTCATACATGATGTATGTGAGCTGTTTGAATCAAAACTTTGAGCTGAGAAGCTCTGGTTTTGAAAATTCGATTCTTACTTCTTTGAACTTTTGAAATTTTGAAATGAGAGATTAAGAATGAGAAAACAAGTGTTGTATTATTTTGGTGTGATTTTAATGAAGCAACGTGGTCTCTATTTATAGGGAAATAAGTTTGTCTTGGCTAAATAGTGATGACTTGAAAGATATGCTTATGGTTCAATGGTTTTGGCATGGTTTCATTACTTACTACCAAGGTACATCATCATTTCAATAGAATATCTTAACTTTTGACCAATTCAATATTCCTCATATGTTTTAATTTTTGTTTAAGCATTCATCTTGACTGGTGGGAATGTTATCTTTGAAATTACACCATTCCACATTAATGCACTTTGAATTCACAGCTTATGTGATTGAACGTTATCATTCCATATGGGTTCCTCTTAACCAAATGGCTCTATCTTGCAGGTTTGTTATGATTCAATCAGTTTCTTTGTTGAATTAACAAAATGTGATCATTGCACTTGGACCCAAAATCGTGCTTAGCAAGAAATGTCCAAATCTACCTTGCCAAAACAGTTGCAGCAAGGCATATTGTACTGTCCATAAATATTTTCTCAAATGGAGTTTGCTTGTGCTCTTGAACATTATAGAAAGTTGATATGATGTACTTCAACTTTGATTTTTATCTCTGGTCTAGATCCATCTTGGATCATAATGAAAAATGCCCTCAAAGTTTTGTGTTTTGGCTAAAAAACACTTAGGCATATTTTCACTAAGTGTTGGATTTTTACAACTTTGAACCTTGATTTTCAACACTTCGTAACTTAAAATCCATGTATTCTTTTGGAAATGGTCATGTATGACACTCTTGTTTTATGAAATGATCTATCATCCAAGCTTTGAAGCAAAGAAAATGGTTGCTTGAATCTCAAGTTATGGCCTTGTAAAGTTGGGTACTTGAACATGATATTTTATAACAATGAAATTTTCAAGTTTCTCAATTTTTCTTCTTTTACAAGTAACCTTGATTTATTGATTAAATTTTGATCAAATGTAACTATGGACCATGTTTTCTTGAATAATAGCTCACGGTGATCAATTTTGGCCAAAAAGTCAAACTCTGACTTTAGGTATCAGATGAATTATGATCAGAGAAACCCTAATTTTCAATTTTCAATGGATAAATCCTCCAAGGAAACTTTAAACTTATGAATGGACTTAAAAGGTGCATTTTAGCTTCTTTAATCATATCTTGAGATATTGGTTCATGTCAAGATGAAAATCCATTTTGGAGGCCTTGATTAACCAAAACCCTAATTTGGTGCCTCAGATGACCTCGAGACTTGAACAACTTGAAATGATGTAAACATGTTCCTAATTCTTGATGAAGGTAATCTCTTGATCTTCATGAATAAATGGGAGACTTGAAAAGTTGAAGTTCATTCCAATTATTGATTGATCCTTTGCCTGAGTCCCTTTTGAGGCTCAAACCCCTAATTCATTGTTAAGACAAAACAAACAACAAACTTTGTATTTCCACATGGATTAGTGATGCATAAAAGTATATTAATGAGATGCTAATAAGATGCAAATAATTTGGGATCTTAGGGTCAAAAATTAGGGTATGGCAAGAGTTTAACACCTAATTCCTATCTTACTTTAAACTTAATAAAAAATAAAGTTGAACTAGGAAGCCCTAAAGGAACATGTGAATATGCAAGTATCAACAAGACAATCCAACAAAGCTCATCAAGACAATCCAATAATCATCAAGAAAAATAAGCAAGAAGCATAAAAAAATTAATCAAAATGCAATGTAAAAATTCTAAACAATTAAACAAATGAAGTGAATCATGATTAGGTCAAAGTGTGTTAAGTATTAATTAAACTTGAGTCCATGTTCCAAAATCCAAAGTAAGGGTCTAAACCTATGTCCATAGTCCAAACTCCATAAACAAAGGGGAATTCAATTAATCTACTTCCAAACTCCACAAGAAAAGGTCCTATCTAAGTCCATGTCCAAGCAAGAGACAATAAATTGTCCATGATCTTTATTCACTTCTTTTTTAAAGACTTTTTTGGTACTTAAGTGCATTCAAGTCAATAAATCACAAATCAACAAGACATTAAATAATTAAAATTCTATTAAGAATTCAACCAAAGTTTAACTAAAAAATAATCAAAATTTACTAAAGAAATCAATTAATATTTCAACAAGAAAAACTAATCAAGATCTAGCAAGAAAATTCAAATCAAAATCAACTAATAGTCAATCAAAATTAAAAATGATTTACTCAAGAATTATCAACAAAAAAATATCATAATTAACTCACAAAAAAATGAAGACTCAGAATCAAACTGATTCAGCTTAACATATAGGGTGCACATCAACAAGGAGATTGCACTCAAAATCCGGATTCATAGTTATGGAGACAGGTTAAGAAAACAAAAAGTAAGAAAAATAATACACACACAACACGCCTCAGACTCGGCAAAAGATATTCAAACTTTGCCACGCCGTGGCCTTAATCCAACGAAGGAGGTACAAAAAACTACATCGTACCACTCATGATCTAATAGGTATCAAATTTTGATTTGAATGATAACACACCTGTGAATTGAAGCTAAAGACAACATGGAAGAATGCCTCGAATCCGGTTCATTCTTATCCTCCTTCTAATACATTTTCTTTCTTCGATTTCTTTCACTTCTTTGATCTCTATGGTTGTGTGGATATTGTTGCGGCATTATGAAGCTGATGATGCATGTTGTTATTGCGATGGATTGGAGGTTGGATATTGTTGACGATGCAGAGAAATTTCAAGGTTGATTATGGTGATTGAAACCACATATTGAAGGTTTGATTGATGGAGTTTGACAAATGAGGTTGCAGATTATTTGAAGAATCGAATGGGTGATGTAAGTTATGGATCAGAGAGGAGTTTGTTGCAAGATCAGAGATTGATGATTTAGAGGTTATAAATTGCTGCAGGTTGAAGAAGATGATGATGTAGATTGAAGAAGATTGAAGATGGAAGTTTGTAGAAGGTTATAGAAAATTCCCAGAAAAAGGGAGAAGAGTGATCGAGGGAGTGAAGAAGTGTGCTGGAGAATGAATTCCCAAGCTTGATTTGATGGAGATTGATGAATATATTACAGATGAAAATGGAGCGTAGAATAGGTTTTTGATTCAATTTGTGTTAGAGATTCAATTAGGAGTTTTTTTACTGAGGAGAGCAAAATTCTGAACTTGTATTGATGATGAAATTTTCTATTGACAATTTTATTGTGTTCAATCTGTATTAAGGTTTTGAAATCATTTTCAACATACTGCATTTCATTTTCAACATACAATAGCATGTGATTCATGCCTTGCACTTTTTGTTTTTTGTTCTTTTTTTTTTCTGTTGCAGATTTTTATCTTATAAACTTGCTACTATTCATATTATGTGGTTACTACAAAATAAAATCACGTGTATTTTATTACTTTAATTTAGACATTCAAAGAATTTATTTTTGGATAACTGAATTGAATTGGTGATTTGGATATGAAAATGGATATTGGGTAGTTGGATATGGTTTGGTTATAAAATGAATATGTGGATTAAATTTGGATATGAAATGGTTAATTGGTCAAAAATGGATTTGAATTTGGTTTAATTTGAAACTTGAATATGGTTTGAACATTTGGATATGGATTTGAACACGGCTTTTTGTGTTTGGACTAATGAACTTAATTTGGAATTTGGGATTTGTTTCTTGAATTTCAAATCAGATTTTTGGATTGAATTAGAAAAATGGATACGGAATATGGATAAATGAATTTTGAAATAAATATGGTTTAATTGGAAAATATGGATAATGAAGTATGCCTTTGTAATCTTGAATGCCTATTGAATTTGAACTTGAAATAATGTTGAACTCCAAGTCATCCATTTGCATAAACCTTCCGTCTTTGTATGCTTAAAGATGAACCTTAATAAATAAATCTTAATTAACTTGCAATTGAAGCAAACAAATCCAATTTGAATGACAAATGACCTTAGTCCATATCTCAAACAACAAAAACAAATCCCACCAAAAGAATGCATGGACACACAAAAAGAAATCCATAACTTCATATTTTGAAATTTAATTCCCATGAGATCTTGCACTGATGACCAATGATCTTTGATATGAAGCCCTAATCGGCCCTGTATACACCAGAATCTTCAATGACATGAACCTCAAGTAATGATGGAATCCCTTGAATCATAAGATTCACTAATGAACACACTTTGCTAGGAAACTCTCTTGAGTATCACATGATTAAGGAAATAAACCCTAACTCATGTGGTGATGATAAGCACAAGATGATGAATGTGACCAAACTGTTAATAAGGAGGAGCTTTTAATGCACAACTAAGCCTTTTAAGATTCATTTGATGATCTTACATGTGATAAGGTTTAGGGGAACACCTTTGTCGAAGAAGAAACATGAAACTCTAACCTACCTCATGACTTGAGATACCCTTTTGAGAAATAAAAATGGATTGAAACCTTGAGAATCAACAAAATCATAGCTCATGGCAAAACTTAGTTATAACTTTGAAGAAATCCTATCACTTAATGCCTCTAAAGAAATCTTGATAAAGATGGCCTTGATACTTGATGAACCTTTGGAATAGGAAAATTAAAAATCACAAGAAAATGCTTTAATACCATGTCTTAGGAGCTAAATGAAATGCATGATTATGATTGTTATGACCTAATGGAAGATGTATATGAACTTGAAGCAAAATCCAGTTAGGGTTAGAAACAAGATGGTAAATTTTGGGGTGCAACAGTTTCCCTTATTCAATAAACTTAAACCTAAAGGTATGAAGAGCAACGACTTTCAGAAATTCGAGGTAGAAGGGGATTGAATACAAAAAGAACCATAGATTTGCACTCTGGGGTGAAAGAAATATGTATTGATTGTTTTAGGGTTTGTACAAAAGGTCAGGTTAAATGTTTGTGTGTGAAAGGATGTCATCTGAAGTTGGACTTAAAAGAGAAGGATAGTAAGATCAACGGATATACAAACCGAAAGCTAGAAAAAAGGAAGTGGGATCAATAGATCTATAACCCGATAAAATGAATTCATTAGGGAAAAAGAGGGTAAACTAAGGGTAAGTTTGACGTATGATCTACGACCCTGGGAAATGACAAAAAGTAAGATCATCATCGAAGGGTTGTTGGGAACGAAATTTACTAATGAGTGTCATCGTCAAAGAGTTGACAAAAAAGAACCTCACCAGAGAGTGACCTCATCAAAAAGCTCATGGGAATAAAACTAACCTAAAGAGACACATCATTAAAGAGTTGATGGAAAGGAAACTTCACTAAAGAAACACTTCCCTTATGAGACATTTCATCAAATAGTTTATGGAAAAAAAACTTCCCTGAGGAGACATTTCATCAAAGAGTTGATAGAAAGAAAATTGGCACGTCATCAAAGAGTTTATAGAAAGGAAACTTCACTAAAGAAAAACTTCATCAAAGAGTTGATGGAAAGGATTTGTTTCGTCAAAGGGTTGACAGAGAGAAAACTGACATCGTCAAAGGGTTGGCGAAAAAGAATGATTTTGGAGTGTCGTCATCAAAGGTTTAATGGAAAAGGATTGGCCGAGGGTAAGATTGATGTATGATCTAAGACCCAAAAGGAAGGAAAATAGAGGGATTGATTGAATTCAACTTTTCTCACCGGGGGTAAGGAAGTGACATCCTCGGGGATAACATCAGGAAAATCACAAACTATCGGAATATTCAAAAATTGCTAGCCATTACTCTCCTCTTTAGTAAGGATAAGTAAAACAGACTTCTCTTGTTCAAATAGAAAATTTACCATTCCAACCGTACCTTCTAAGATCATTGTCAAAACTTCCTTCAGAGGTGCTTCAACGAATGGAATAAGGATCAACTTCTCCTCACATCCAATAAACAAATAATTGGCAGACAACCAGTCCATTCCCAGGATCACGTCAACTTTATTAAGAGGCAGACACATGAGATCAATTTGAAAAACTCTACCATCCACAGACAAGGTACAATTCTCACACATAAGGGGTGTCTCAACGGTTTCATCCATAGCGGTAGTAACCACCATCGGAGGAGACAAAGGAAAAACTCGCAACCTAAGTCGCTTCGGACAACTAGTAGATACAAAACAATGTGTAGCCCCACAATCAAATAAAACAAGATAAGGATGATTGTTAACAAGACATGTACCCGCAATGAGAGAGTTGTCGACTTTGGTCTTTCTAGCATCCATAGTATAAACTCTCTCTTGAATTTGATCCTTCTTCTATGGACAATCTCTAGCATAGTGATCCACCTTCTGACAATTAAAGCATGTTAGACCGCACGGATTGCAATTTCCAGAATGACCCTTATGGCACTTGGAACACATAGGAGGAGCACTAGATCTAGGACTCAAAGTCTTCTTCCCTTTGAAGGATTGAGGCCTTGGCCTAAAAGATTGATTGACTTTTCCTAGATCACTTTGAACCTCTCTTCCAACACTAGCTTCGGCTTTGACTTTCATCAAACTATGTTCGGCGACATAACATTGCCTTAATAACTCGGAATAGGTAGTGAACGCCCTTTGAGAGACACTATGAGATATTTCGGCCCTCAAACCAAACAAGAACTGGTCAATCTTCCATCTTTCATCTGGAGCATACATGGCTTTCCTAGTGTAGGTCGCCATGTCTTTGAACATCTCAGAATTACTGGCCACAATCATGCCCCCTTGTCTAAGCTGTTGGAATTCAAATTCTTTTTGGGTTCTCAAGGAACTCAGAAAGTACTTATCCATAAAGATTGCCTTAAATTGTTGCCACACTCTTGGAACTCCTTGCACCGCCATAATATTTGAAACACTTTCCCACCACCTAGCAGCAGGGCCCTTCAATAGATGTGATGCGAAGGTCACCTTATCCTCTTCTCCATAAACTACAATTCGGAAGATCCTTTCCATCCCGGTTACCTATTCATGTGCCTTAACTGGATCCATTCCACCATGAAACTACAGAGGATTCATGCGGAAGAAGTCTCAGAATATTCCACCTCCAACTTTAGGAGTAACCACTTGAGGACGTAGACCTCCATTCATTATGTGCATCATCTCCTACATGAACTGATGTTGTTGCTGCTACATCTGTTGTATGAATTGGAACGAATGAGCATTCCCATCATTACTCAGTTGATGCTACCGGGAGGAGTGACACTAGGTCGAGTACGAGTTCCACGCCTACCAGCCATATTTCTAAATGTCATCAAAACATGATTAAGTTAATCAGGCTCAATACCATAAAAATAACATTTAGTCTTACATCGATATTACGTGTATGAACGGAAAGAAACACTTATAATATTCCAAGGCTAGGTCGAGGATACTACTTGCTCTGATACCAACTGTAATACCCACATATAAAAGACATACTTCAAAGCATTATTTTCATATATAAATTTAAATTTGGTATTGAAATACAACAAGTTATTAGTTACATATTGCATAAATATAGACACTACAACATAAGGTACTAGCAAAAAGGCTATAAATAATATAAGATGTTCATAAAATAAAAAGTCTAAGAACTAGATCCGAAGATCTCAAAAGTCCATAGCGGAAGAAACCATTAAACAAGCAAAGATAATCAAGTCGCCTTATCTTTACCCTTTACGGAACCTGAAGTACCTGAAATAACAACATCAACATGGGGTGAGATAAAACATCTCAGTGAGATCCCTATCTTAGAGCTCTCTCGGCTCTAAGGCTTCAATTTCCAACATTCCATAAGGTATTGGATTCACTTCTCTATAAGTAACCTAAAACGAAAAGGGGCATTCGATAAGTTGTTAACGCTTCACGTGGGACTCAATGTAATACCCATCACAAGCCTCACTATGCTTCCCATGGGACTCAATGGAATACCCACCATAAGCCTTGTTATGCTTCCTGTGGGACTCAATAGAATACCAACCACAAGCCTCGCTACGCTTCTTAATAACGATTCTTCTAGTCTTTACGGGTGCTCTAACGGAACGCAAGGTATCCACGTCAAGACTTAATCAAGACTATACGAAGGACCAAAAGTAATGCACTTCTCAATTCACACTAGCCTAAGGGAGTCTTAGATACCTCACAAGTTGTTCCTTTATTATTACCTTTGGCTCACAATCCCCTAACTTAACATTTTTACCGTATAACCGAAAAATCTGGCAAAAGTCGTGTAAAAATAATATTTTTCTGGCATCACGTGAAAGTACATAATTCTAGATTTCCAACGATATAAAGAACATTTAAATCGGATAACCGAGTAAGAAATTATGAATTAAAAACATAAAACATCAACTTCCAGGTATCGCTGAGCGAGGGGGTATGCTCGCTAAGCGAGCAACTCCATGTATTCTGACATTTCCAGGAATTGACTTGCTCGCTGAGCGGTCTCTGCAAATTATGCAGAAACTCAGGTGCGAACATCACTTCACAAAAGGGGTAAAAACTTATCAACTTCTCAACAAACAGAGGAAACCAACATCAAACATATTTATAATCATATACTAGAAATTTATCGAGTTTTTAACCGTTTAAAACTTCCGATTTTTGAAGATTTCTACCAAAACCTAAAATGCTCATAAAACTCTAAAACTCAACCAAAATCTAAAACAAAAGCTTCTAACAAAAAACCCACCTCGAGAGATGAAGATTGGCAGAAGGAAAGAGTTGATTCGATGGACGGATGACGGAGAATGATGAATTTGAAGATCTAGGGTTCACTTCTCTTCTTCTTCTCTTTTCCTTCTTTCTCTTCTTCCTTACTAATTTCTTCTTTCTCCTTTTTCTCTATTTTTCTTTCTATAAGACATAATATAAGGGAAAAACTTATTTCCCCACCAACGGGTCCAAAATAGAGAGTATCCAAAAATGTCTCTTGATCCAATATTTTATAAAACCTCTGAGTCGGCTAATGTTAATTAATAAAATAAAAATTCCGCTGATTACTCTATTTATATCTGTTAAAATTTCTTAGAGTAATCCGGAACAATATTAATATCAAATAATATTACTTAGAGCATTAATTAAATTACGGGGTGTTACAATTAATCCAACTGTGGTGATACCTTCAAGATTTCATGTGTTCGAACGTTTGTGCCATCATATATATTATTCCTTTTATGTTTAAGGCGCGCCTTTTCAAATTTATTTACTTTTAAATAAAAAATCAAAAGTTATGACTACGGTTGTTTTTTCCACCATTGTGATATATTTTGTTGTTTTTTTATTTTTAATTCTAAATATAACTATGGCGCTTCATTATGAAATTTAATTATGAAAGGAATATATCACAATGGTTTATAATATTGATCGTCGTTGTTGCTTTACAATATTTTTTGTATCATAACAGTTGATGTTATAGACCATCATAGTAGCTTTACAATATACTCCTAGCTAGTTTGTTTGTCTCTTAAGTATCTTTTTTTTCTGTTGAAAATAGAAACAAGACAAAACGATACACGATTTCAACCCTAAACCCTAACGTTCATTACTGTGAAACAATACACGATTTCAACCAAAGCTTGCATCATCAATATCCATTCTTCATTGTGTTGTTGCCATTTTAGTCATCATCGTCACGGTCCTTACGGAATGAAGATTACGTACCAACCAAGTTGTCACCATCGAGAAGGAAGATAACAAAACCATCATCGTTATCATAAGGACGGATGACAACAACAACAACACCAACATTGTTTACTTAGTCATCACGTTTAGGCTACGTAAGCAAATTTCCCCATGCATCTATAGTAAACTCATTTGCCATTGTTGTAGTTGTTGTTGTTGTTCTTGTTGTTCATATTGTTGTTGTTTGTAACACCCATATATAACAACATACATAAAAGCATATATATTATACATGAATCCAAGTTTGGATATTGAAATACAAATAAGTTCTTAGTTAACACATTACATCCATTAAATTCCCGAATACAAAAGTCTAAACTAAGGCATAATGTATATAAGATGTTCAAAATAAAAAGCTAAGAACTAAATCACAATGATCTTAAAATAAACTCCATCAGCGAAATCCATGCCAAAATATCAACTAGTAAGGATAAGTCAAACGACCTTATCCTTACTCTTCTCAGAACTTGTAGTACCTAAAACAATAATCAACAATGAGGGGTGAAATAAAAAATCTCAGTGAGTCCCTATCTTATGGATTCTCTTGACTTAACAAGGTTATAAACAAAATCCTACTCAAGTCGGAAAGAACTAAGACCTTGAGTTCACAACACTCACACTCATATGGAAACATGTCTTGAGTTTAGTAACTCGAAGTATCACTAATCTGGAAACCACAAAGGCGTTTTGTATTCTCGTCCTCTCCTATGTCTAAGAGTCGACACGAGTCATGGATCCTTATATTTACTTGGCATACAAGATGAATTCGGATTAAAGGGCTATTAAACTTACAATTGTCACTTCACGTGGGCCATAAACCACCATAAGTCTATACCCATAGGTTACATTCATACTACACGTGGGAATCAAACCTGCCAAGTAATGCATGCGTACATTCCAGAGGAGCCCTTGGCTCATGAAACGACATCTCAGGGAAATTCGGTTCCGATTATGTGATTTCACTCAAATGGGAATGTATGAAACATTCTTAAGGTCACAATTCCTTTTCCATAAACAACAGACCCCAACGGGTTCACACATGTTCCATATAGTGTATTCTCGCCACTAGACTTTTACGCGACTAAGGTACACGTCGTATACCAAAAGTTCGCGCATCACCATCTAATTCTAATAACTTCCTAGTCACGTTACTAAGTCTCCACAAGGTAGTGTACAAGGTTTCCTCACTCACCCTAGTCTCTATGCTTTCATATAATTTATTTCCATAAAGCACACAATTTGAACAAACTGACTAAATAATTAAATTCATCGACACAAATAATAATTTTCAACTCCAATAGATAGAATACCATTTCAGATTCGAACCGATATAATATACACATCAAACAGACACCCGACTGAAAAGTTATACATTTTAGAAAATATTTTTTTGAAAAACAACTGTGGTAACCGGTTACTACCAAGAAGGTAACCAGTTACTTAACAAACATAGCCTAAATGAGAGTTAGAGACACATTTTGGGTAACTGATTACTACCCAATGGGTAAACGGTTACTAGTGCAATTTCTTCATAAAAACTCCAGTTTTTCAAAGGGTAACCGGTTACTACCAGGAGGTTAACCAGTTACTTAGTGCACAGAAGCAAAAATAATTGTTTTTTTTCATGTTTTTTCATTTCCAAATTCAATAAAAACCTCAATAAACATTGTGACAAGCATCAACATAGAATACCACACACATAATGTTCACACTCAACCATTTAATCGACATTTTAACCATTAGAAACTTCGATTTGATGATTTTATCAAAATCTAACCTAAACGCTAAAACTTAAGAAAACTCTTCAAAGAAAAAGCTTCTAACTAGACTCACCTAGCATTGAAGATGATGATGATTATAATATGAATGATGGATGATGAAGCTTGATGTCACAATGATTTTCTTCTTCTTCTTCTTCTTCTTGAAGTTTCCTTCTTTTCTTCTCACTTCTCTCTTCTTCCTCTCTCTTTGTTTCTATTTTTAACACTGAAATGATTGTATATGTTATACTGATATAACTTATATTGTTACCTAATTGGTCCGAATAGAGGGTATGCAGAAAATGTCTCTGAGTCACTTAATTAACAAAACATCTGAGAATTCGAGTCTGTCAGTTGCTTTAATTATTTAAGTTAAAAAAACCTCTTAGAGCACAACGGAACCCTATTAATCTTAATTAATATTATTCAAAGTGTTAATTAAATTTACGGGGTATTATATTCTCCCCTCTTAAATAGAAATTCGTCCATGAATTCAAAATATTGCCTAAAAATATGAGGATAAACATCTCGCATTTCCTATTCGAGTTCCCATGTTGCATCTCTCGGATGCGTCACATCCCACTACACCTTAACAAGCGATATAACCTTGTTTCTTAGCACTTTGGTTTCTCTTCCAAAGATACAGCTCAGTTATGGTTCAAAAGTCAAATATGTTTCTACCTCAATAGAATCTAGAAGTATTGGTTGAAGAGGATCGAGAATAAATTTCCGAAGTTGAGACACGTGAAAGACATCATGCGTCTCTAATAGAGAGGGTGGTAGGGCTAGCCTATAAGATACATGTAACTCCCCTAATTAATCGTTAATTATTTATTCGATTAATTGGAAAAAAAATTGTTTGTTGTGTGAATCGTAGAGATTGATGTGTGTTGTTATGAGGTATTGGTGGTTACATATCCTTAGTGAAGGGTTAGTGGTAGGGTGATGTAGGTTGGTGGGTTAAGTAAAAACAATTATATTATTTTAATTTAATATAATTTTAATGGTTATATTAATATAGTGAAATAATTTAATTTGTGGAATATTAAGTGGAAAGGGCATTATGGTGATTAGATGAGGGGTTAGTGAGGGCAAGACGGGGATTCCAATATTAGGGGTCTAAGGGTTATATTGAAGATTTTGAGAATGGAAGAAATTCATTTCGTAAAACTTATCGTGGAATTGAGAAGGGAGTGAACAGAAGAAAGGAAGAATGGAACTAGGGCAAGAGTTAGAGGAAGAGAATCCCGTCAAGAGAGAAATTGTTCATCGAATCAAGGTAAGGAGGGGATTTCTTTAACCTCTTAAGAGTAATCTGATATGAATATTAGAGTAGATATCCTTAAGTATGATAGAGGGATAATGGGGTTTGGAAAGTTGAAAGGTGTTGTAGGGGATTATGATGTTGAATGATGAATTTTTTTGTGGATTGTGGTAGGGAAAATTTGAGTGTAACACTGTTAAAATAGATTTTTGGTGGAAGGAAATTTGTTGTACCCCAAAAAATTTCCTCTCATATCCAAGATAGTATGTCTCAAGAGGTCACTTAATAGTCACAATATTCACAATTGGTCAATGGGATTGAAGGTTTCATCAGACAAAGCCTCCTCCTGAACAATAGATCTGAAATTAGGGTTTTGAGTTTCCCCAAGAAAATTGAACTTCCAAAGCCTCAAATGGATTTCATAACATCCCACTGTAACACCCCAAATTTTCCCTCTTGTTTCTAGCATCATCCTCGTGTCATAAACATCTTAAGCATGGCATATCCTTAGCATCTTTGCATAGAAAAATGAAGCATAACATTCTCATGTCCTAGCATTGGGCATATGATCAATCATTGGTGCATTTTGAAGCCTTACAAGTCAAAGCAAGAGGTTAAGTGACCTTGTCCAAGTCTCACAAGGTGTTCTTATGTCCTATACAAGCTCAAGATCCTTTACAAGAGACCAAGAGGTTAGGAGATTACCAAATGATCCAAGGAATGGCAAGCTCCTACACAAATGGTCAAATTAGGGTTTCATGTTCAAGCAGGGATTCTTTGTGTCTTTGGCCATTTCATGTGGGAAAAGTCTTTCATATGATATATGGATACTATGGATGAAATTTGGTGAGAAAACTCATTGAGGAAGGCAGTTATTTCATCAGTTGCTTGCATAAGAAGAAATTGGTCAAACTGATTATTTGAAAAGTCAATTGTGGCAATTCAAGGGTTCCAACCCCATTTCTAAAGCTAAGGGAGGTTCTTAAGGTCAAATAAGAGGTTTGGCAAAGTCAAAGATCAAGAATCAAGGGGTTTTGAGAGACTTTCCATTTTTGGCATGTGACTTGTAATGAAAGTTGCTATTTTTGGCAAGTTTTGCCCTAATCTTCCAAGCTCTCTTTCACAACCAAAATGACCTCAAATGAATTTTACTTGAACATTAAAGTTGTAGAGTATGATCTCCCATTTCTAAAAAGTACAAGAACATGTTCATAGCCTTCATGGTTTGGAAGTTATGGCCAATCGAAAGTCACATTTTTTAGGGTTTTTTCATGAATTCAAGTCTCTCCAATTTTGCAAATTGCCTTGTATTGCATTTTCAAGCTATCCTATGGATTAATTATGGTTACAAACATAAAATACAACACATGAGAAGCATTTGGCTCAAAAGAAATCAAGCAATTCGTGCATGGATAAGTGAGTATTTCATAAAATGTAAAAATGCAAAAACATGGGAATAACATGATCCAGCCATCCAATGGTCAGGATTAGAGCATTATTGAGCACGTTATAACAAGAGAATCAGCATGTGCAAAGAGCATGGGAAGTGCACGAGCATTTCACCCTCACACGTCATTTTTCATTTTTTCAAATTCATTCCAAATTCACTCTTCCCACGTGCAAAGTTTCACAAACCCTAATCAGTGTGATACAAGGATCATATAAAAGCTATTGCACACAAACTTCATCCCGAGCTCTCTCTCATTCATCAGCTTCAAAGTTTTATGCACAGAAACAAAAGCCTTTGAATCTCTCTATTCAGGCTCTCATTCTTCAATCTCTTGCCATATTCTTGTTCAGTGAGCTCTAAGGATCATAAATCTACATTTCATTTCAGTTAAAACTCAAGATTGATCAAGGTGCCAAAGTAGTGCAGTTCAGTGCAAACTTCAAGATCTAGGTCAATCCAGACTCTCTCTTGCATTTATTTTGCAAAGAGAGTGAGTCCATCTGCATCTGGAGCAAGCTTTTCTGGTCCTAATTCGGACTCTACATATCTCAGGTATCATCCAAATTCATAGATTCAGAAATGAAATTAGTTGTGCATATTGTGATCTACATGCTTTGCTGGTGATGGTGATCTATTTAGAATTGAAAATGAGTGTGATTGGAGCTTGTATTGTGGATTTAAAGTTTGATGCATGATTTTGTTTTTGTTCGATTTGGTTTGGTCATTGATTTGTTGTGAATTTTATTGCCATATTTGAACTCAGCATGCTTTAATTATGAGATCTGGAGATTTTATGATGTTTATGTGTACTTTTGTTCATGCGTTTGAATTTTCTGGTGCCGGAGCTAGGGCTCCGGTCACCGGATTCTGGAAATTTATCAAATGAAGAAGATGATGTTAGAAGCGTCGGATCATTTGATCTGGATGGTTTTGGTGTTGCCAGTGCATTAAAAGGACACTCTCTCCCTCACGTGTTTCTATTTTTCCCAATAATGTTGGGTGTTTTCCACCATACCATAGCTTCCATGCACTCACACGTTGGCTTGTTTGATTTGTTGACTGAGTGGATCCATTGACTTGTTCTCATGCCTCAGATTGATCCACTGGCTTGTGTATTTCCCTGAATTTTGTGAATATCCACTATAACTATGTGATACCTGCACAGGATCCATGGGCCTCTATTCCTATTCGCACCCCTCCCATTACTAAGCTCATTTGAATTGAACTAAACCCCTTACTAACTGCACCCCTGGTTCTTGTGATTTTATTTTTATTTTTATTTCAGTTTGGTTTTTTATTTTTTTTAAATAGTAAAATGTATCCAAAAATTCCAAAATAATTCTTGATCATTCCTTTTAATTTTCTTTAAATTTTGATATTTTTATTTTCATTTTCCACGTAGGAATTAATTTCCACTTTTATTAATTGTTTTTAATTCATTTTAAATACATGCTGACTTGTGAATTTTGTATCTTGATCATCAATTTGCATTTTGAGTTGGTTCTTTTTGCATTTGATTCATGTTAAGGTGTAGTTTGTGGATGATTTTTCTTCTGATTTTTAGAAGTTTGTGTGATTATTTTTTATAGTTTACTTGAGCTTGAGGTTTCAAAACCCTGATTGGTGTTCTTGAGGTCCTTTGACCTAGCTTGCTTATGGTTCTGACTTTGCCCTTTTGGTATGATGTTATCACTTGATTAATGAACATTTGTGCTTGATTGCATAATTTTTGCATGAGTTTGTGATTTGATTTGAATTTTCATTTGAAATAGCTTTAATTTTACTTCTTCTTGCTAGCATGCTTAGAGTTTAGGCTATGAGGGCACTTGTGCCAACTCCTATAGGATGTTTAGAGGTCTTTTGTATGAGGTTTGATCCCTGGTCCCTTTTAAGTGTGTGTGCTTTGAGAATTTTCTTTGTTACTTGCCTTTAATGTTTCTCACAAGTGTATGCATGTTCACTTCACCTCCTTTGTTCATCCTTTATCTTCAATGCCTATGATTGAGTTTGTGTGCTTCTTCCCATGTTTGCTCATGCTTCTTAGGCACCTCTTAACATGTTTAGGTCCCTGGTCTTTCACATGATGATTATCCCTTGATTTGGTTTGTGTTTTTTTGTCCTTACACTTGTGCACATGTTCACTCCACTTCCCATTCTTATATTGTTTGTGTTTGGGCTTGCATGAGCTTTTCTTTGGGTCTTTTGGGATGTTTTTACTCATTCTTGTTATGGTAAGTTTCTGACCTTGTGTTGCTTAGTGCTTGTCTAGCTTGTGGGGTCTTTTGTGTTTCATTTGTGTTTTGCTTTCTTCATAAGAGTTTGTGAAGCTTGGTAATAGTTTGTATGCTTTACCTCTTGCTTGGTTGGCCTTGGTGGTATGTCTTAGTGCATTAAATGGTTTCTTTCAATTCTGGTTGTGATGTTTTAGTATGATCTTTTGTTCATTTGTATCTCATTTGATTTCACTTGTTTTTGTCTTACCATTTGTTTATGCTACTAACCATTTCAGGGGCTCATGGTAAGTGAGGTGTGGATGTCATCCACATTCCAATTCTTCATATTTTCTTTATCTTTGCTTTCTATTTTGTAATTGTTGATGTGCCTTGTGCCATCTTGTGCTTTCTTCTCTCTTCTTCCTTTAGAAGCAACTTATCTCCTTTAGAGAAGTAAGTTGTTCTCTAACTCTTTCTTCATCTCTTCTTCTTCTACTTTCTTAGGATAGTTTCAACCCTCACTAACCATAGGACTCCCGTGCATGATAACTTTAGGATTAGACTTTCCCCTTTAGTTTTACCTTTGAGATCCTTTTGGTGATCTCTCTTTTCTTCAAACAAAAACTAAAAAAATATTAATAATAGTTGAGGTGACCTCTCCCTTTTGTCACTCTCTCAACGAAAAAGCTAAAAAACACTTCTTCACTTTAATCCAAAAAATACTTAATAATACAAACAAGTTAGTGAATTTAAATCCCAATCTTAGGAAACAAGTTTGAGGATCTTCCTCATTCTTGATGGACTTGTTACTCATTCTTTTTTGGGATGTGGTAATAAGGACATGTCCTTAGAAAAGGCTTTACTTTCACTTCCTTGTGCCACACTCTAAAAGATTTCTAAAAAAACACAAACAAACAATAAGCGTCTCTCCTTCGATACTTATTTTCTCATCCCACTCACTCTTTACGTACGAACTTGCTCCTACTTGTCATTTTGCAAGACGGTTACGCACTCGTCGTCCGAGCCTGCAACACCTGAGCATTGACATAGGCAGTTCAAGCCTTAATACACAAGCAATCTTTTCCACCCCTAGTTAGGGGAACTACGACGACTCTGATCCTCATGTCCAGTGAGGTACGTAGACAGCGGGGTAGGCCCCGTTCGAGCACTCTTTTATTTTCCCTACATTTTTTCCTTTTTGTTTTCTTTCTCAGTTCCTTTTCCAGTTTCAGTCCTTTCTTTTGCAGCAGTTTTCATTTCTTCACCCTTTGAAATAGTTTCTTTGCAAGCGTGGATCCCGTCGGGTATGGAGGACGATCTGGGGTGCCAATACCTTCCCAGGTCATAACCGACTCTCGAACTCAGTCTCTTTGGTTCGCAGGACCTGTGTCCTTCCTCTTCTTTCTTTCTGGTTTGTGCAGCATTACCATTCCCGTTTCTTCGGGATAAAAATGTATGGCTGGCGACTCTACCTCTTCCGCGCCACTTTCACGTTTGTATAAGGATGGAAACCCAGGGAGCGACAGCTGGCGACTCTGTTGGGGACTTCCTAACCAGAGTATCTTTAGTTCCCTTGAGAGTCTCTCCTAGTGCTTGCGTGTTTCTGTTTCGTTGGGTGTTGATTGTTTGCTGTTGTGTGTATATTTTGTTGTTGTTTATTTACAGTTTTATTTACAACTTTATTTACAGTTTCAGTATTATACTTGACTGTCTGGACTGGTTTTCCTGTTTGGCGGGACTTGGGTGTTACTTGTGTGTGGGGAGATGAGACTAGCCAAATACCCGGCTTGAGTGCACCATAGGATTTAGCATGGACAATCACTTTGGCCTTCTGTCATCTTGTCATGGGGGTATTAGTGCGTTCACACCTAGATTCGCGATCGTCTTGGAAATGTCTTGATATAGGGATTTTCCCTACTTCATTACATAACCTTGATAGTTATGTGCGGCTGGGGACCGATCATTGAGAACCTTTGTGGAAACAACCCTCTCCAGTGGTGGCAGTGGCAGACCACATTCTGTGGCAAACCCATTCGCACCCGAGGGTCCAATGGGAACTCGCATAGGATGGCATGGTTCTCTTATAGGAACTCAGTCAAAGCATCTGGTCGTATGACGATAGTATTGTACCCTTCGGGATGAATGTACTATTGTTTCTTGATTTCAGCGCTTGAAGCTGGGGACTTATAAGGGATGCTTGTCTTTCCCGGACTCAGATGAGACCTCCCTGAGTAGTGCATAATGCCAACCCGATTCCCTGATTTTGTCATGAGCCATTTCTCAGAGATGGTGAAAGTATTATTGCTATTTGACTTTGAGAGTCCGTGATGTTTAACCCGAAGCACACTAGTAAGATTGGGAGGGGTTTACAGCTTTGCAAGAACCCTTTAACCTCATCATACCCATTTCCAGTACAGTCTTATGTGTTGATCTGATATTTTGACCTTTGGAGTTCTTGAGCTAGATGGTTTGGTAGTCTGATTTGAGGATATCTCTGATTCATCCAAGTGTATATGGGCTATTATTCAAAGGACTTATAGTTTATGATCACTTGACCCTTGCAAACAGCACCCAGACAGTTCCAGATTGATCATATTTTCCATGCATTTGCATCTGCATCATATCATAGCATCCTTAACATCTTAGTGTTTTCATTCTTCAGGATACATTTGCACACCTTGTTCTGGTATTTGTCAATCTCTCATATCCAGATGGAAATCATCATCACAACTCTCAAAAAGAATAATGCCCATTATACATTTCCACAACCAGAGGTGAAGAAACTACACCAGCTGAAGGGTCTGATGAATGATAAGATTCTAGGATATTTCAGGACTAGGTTTGGGCAGATTCTTAGGTACATGGACAAGCTAACAGAAGACCAAAGGGATATAATTCATACTCTACTTCAGTTCTATGATGCTCCGTTGCGTTGTTTTGTATTCCAAGATTATGTCCTAGCACCTACGCTGGAAGAAATTGCTAGTTTGATGCATATCCCCCTTAGTGGAAGACAACCTTATTACAACTCAGGGAGAGTACTTCAGGCATAGGAGATTGCTCAAAGGTGTCATTTACCTCTAAGCAAGGTAGAGCAGGGCTTGAGAAGTAGCAAAGGGAAGTGGTTGTCTTGCAATATGTTGATTCAGGAAGCCTTGGTATATGCTCAAGATGGTCAATCGGCACAGTTCAGTGTACTCTTAGCTTTGATGGTCTATGGAATTAGCCTCTTCCCAAGTGATCAAGGGATGGTAAGCCTGGAGGCTATTTCCATTTTCTTCATAAGGAATCCCACACCTACCTTGTTAGGTGACTTTTATTATGGGGTTCACTACAGGAATGAGAAGAAGGGAGGTCATGTAAGTTGTTGTGTGCCTCTGTTTGCTGACTGGTTTGCTATACAATTTCCTAAAGTGGGGCCCTTTAAGGATTTGAGGGGAGAATGGAAATGGTACCGTAGATTGATGGGGTTGATTGCAGGTGATATAATCTGGGGGTATGATAGGGATGTGTTGGGAAAGGAGATGATTGTAAAGTGTAACTGGTTTCCTAATGTTCCTTTGATTGGGAGGAAAGGAATGATCAATTATAATCCAGTTCTGGCAAGAAGGAAATTTGGATATCCTTTGAGAGAGTCCCCTTCTGATGAGGATGTGAGAGAGTCTTTGTATCTTCCTATTGAGGGGAATATTGATATGGATATCCAAGTATTCCAAGCTTGGGATATCAGAACTCAAAAGGGAAAAAAGGAGTTTGGGTGAGTAGACCCCAACATGTATGAACCCTTTGCAGCATGGTTGAAGAAGCGTGTCAAGATTACTTTATTTCCTTTTTATTTGGAGCTTCCTCTCTACCCAAAGGAAATAATTTCACAAATCCCTGTAGCACAAAGTACTATTCCTTTAGAACACTATCAAAGACTTGAGGCTCAGCTGAAAGAGTTGAGGGTGGAGCATACAGAAATGGTTAGCTTGCATCATCAGTTAGCTCTCTCCAAGTTGACCATAGAAGAGAAGCTGCACAAGGTACATGTAGAACAAGAGGCTAAGGACAAAGAGTTAGCAGAAAGGGAGGCTTACTTCAAAAGGAGAGGGTTGATGGACATCAAGAGAGAAGAAATATTTAAGAAAAATAAGAAAGCTCTCAGGGATGCTAGGCAATCTCTTACTTGGGTGTATGGTCAAAGAGACCAAGATCAAGCAGAGTATAATAATAAGGAAGAGATGTTCAAGCTGCAGATTGTTGCTCAAGGAGAAGAGTTAGAACAGGCTTACAGAAGGCAACAGGAGGTGTATCAGTAGCTGAATGAGGCTCTTGAAGAGGTAGCAGATCTCAGGAGAAGAGCATATGTGAAGAGAACTCGAGTAGAGATGGGGCTTGCAGAGGAGGAGCCAGAGTCTTATTTTAGCTTGGAGTTTTAGTTTCTTTCTTTTATATTGTTGATTACCAACAGAATTGTTGTAGGAAGCTAGCTTGCTTGTTGTATTTTGTGTTTTTTTGTAAGACTTGAAACCCTGTGGGGATGTTGTTTGTGCCTTAGGGCCTTTGTCTTATTGCATCTTTATTTTGTCAGATTCCTTGAGTTGTATGTTTCTTTTCATAGTTTGATTGTGGAAATGGTGTGGAAAACAGTGAAAGGAATTATCACAACAGGTTACTCCTAAAGGCCATCTGGATTCCTCATAAGATACCAGAACTGGGGGCAATAAAAGCTTGATAATGGAATCATGAAGATTGCATTGCATATAACGTGTTTGTTTGTTTTGCAGGTAGTTCATCAGTTTTCTAACGTTTATGTCAATTTCAGGCACTATAGCTCCTAAGAAGGTTCAGAGACAGCCAATTGTACACAGATACCCTACAAAGGTGAACAGAGAGAGAGAGAGCAATGGATCAGATGCAGGTAGATCTGGCTGACTTAAGAACAAGAATGGACAACTTCATGACCCTCATGGCTGGGATGGGTCAAACTCAAGAGCGATTGCGCGAAATGGTAGAGAACAATCAAGCCAGGAATAATGGGACAACAGATGGAGGTAATCGCAACGGGGCTGGCGCCCGTCATGTTGAAATCCTTGTGGTGCAACCAGGGGTCACTATTATCAATGATGGAGTGAATAACATGCAGATGGATGGACAGGATGAACAGTTCACTTTGCTGGATGAGGCAGAAGGCCATGGGGTTAACATGAATAGGAGATTTGAAGAAATGGCTGAGCAAATTCGCGCCATTCAATCTCAGATTTCTCTGGGGTTTGACATCACTGATCTGGGCTTAGTGCCAGGGGTGAAAATTTCCTACAAATTCAAGGTCACTACTTCTGATAAGTACAACGGCACAACTTGCCCGAAAACTCACCTTCAGTCTTTCGTGGGAAGAATTTTTGCACATACAGAGGATGAGAAGTTATGGATGTATTACTTCCAAGATAGTCTTGTAAGAGCTTCTTTGGAATGGTACATGAAGCTGAGCAGGGTCAATATTCGAAGCTGGAAGGATTTTGTGAAGTAGTATAAGTATAATTTGGATATGGCTCCAAATCGTACCCAGTTGCATACAATGTCTCAGAGTGCTAAGGAGGGGTTCAAGCAGTACGCCCAGAGGTGGCGTCAGCTTGCTGCTCAAGTGCAACCTCCTTTGTTAGAGAATGAAATGGCAGACATGTTTATGGGAACACTGTAGGGTGTGTTTATTGAGAGATTGGCGTCTTGTTCAGCGACGAAGTTTAATGATATTGTAATAGCTAGGGAAAGGTTTGAAACTCTTCTGAAAATGGGGAAGATTCAAGACAGTGGTGCAAGTAGCTCAAGCGGTGTTAGAAAAGCTTTCAATGGACCTACAAGAAGAAGGGAGGGAGAAACTAATGATGTGTACGGCCGAGGCCGGGGCCGTGGATATAGGGGATCTTACGAGCAGGTGGCAGTTGTCACCATTCTAACTAGTCATGTGCAACAACCCCAACAACAGCAGCAATAGCCGCAGCGCAATAACTATCAGCAAAGACCCTATCAACAGAGACAAGCTCGTCCAGCTAACGGGGTGCTTGAGGCCATCTCTATGACATACACAGCATTACACCAGAGTGTAAACACCCCAAATTTTCCCTCACTAAGTTCATATCATGGCTTGTGATCTTTCATGTTTACATTAGTATAAGCATATCATCCCATATTGCATTTTTGTTCATCTGCATTGGTTCAAGTTCATCTGCATCTAGGGTTTGTGACATGAGCAATCCAAGATTTATCTGAGCCACTCCAAAGGTCATCAATCATTTCAAGAGGTTCCATGTATGTTCAATCATCATATTATATCCTCCAAAGATCAAAGAAGTCAAAGAATCACAAGAACTGGCAAAGCATGGAAGTAGAGTTAGGGTTTCACTGCACAGATGACCTGAAATTAGGGTTTTGGTTTCAGAGACCATAACTCCAAATTTTTTGGTCATTATTGTTTCTAAGGGTCTCAATATGTTATGAGGATCATGTATACCAAGTTTGATGAAGAAATTCATTGTGGAAGTCATCTGATCACTAGGTAACTTCTTGAGCTAGTCAGAGCAAAATCAGGGCATCTGAGGCCCCCATCCATGGAACCAAAGTGGATTTTTCATCAAATTGAAGTTATATGATCTTTATTTGATCATTGAAGTTCTTGGAGGTTCACAAAATCGAAGAAAAGTGAGCTAAACCAAAAGTTGCCAAAAATGGAAATGACTTGTAATGTAAACTTTCCATTTTGGGAATGTTTTTCAACCCCCTCTTTCTTAACCAAAAATGCTTCAAATGAAAAATAGTTGGTCATGAAAGTTGTAGATTGGATCATTCCCTTTTCAAAAAGTACAAGAACAAGACCTAATTCATTTTGGAACTCAAGTTATGGCTTGAAAAAGTTGGCAAAAATCACATAAATTTCAAGAATGCACCAAAGAGGATTCTTTGCAAAACCACTTGCCAATTCATTTTGTGACTTCAAACACACTTCTATTTATCATAACATCATAGTGAATTACCCTAAGATCTGAATTGCCCAAATAATTGTATCATTCCATGCCTTGAACATCAATAAATTACAAAAGGGCCAAAGCTTCATGAATTTGCAAAACACCACATAAACTTCCATCCACTTGTTGAATTGCCTCAATACTGATTCTATGGACATCCTTGATCCATGTTACATATGGACAAGCCAATGAGACAACTATACCATTGCCCATACCTCAAGTACAAAACTTTTAACTTTTTGGCAAGAAGCTCATACCAATCACCACAGTCCACCACCCACTCTCTGCCCAATCCAAACTTTACAAGCATGCTTCAAGGACCATTTTTCATAAGACACACAAGCTGAAACCTCCAAGACCTCAGCATTGCCAAAATCACTCCCACTTGCAAAAACCTTCGAATCTCTCAGCTCACTAACTCAAACTCCAAACCAATTTCAACATTAATCTTAGAATCATAAACTGAACACAAACCAACCATTAAAACAACCAAAAACACTCCATACACAAAACACGATTCTTGGCCAGTTGAAGTGTAATCTCATAAACCAGTCACTCTCAAGGCCTTCCAAGCATCAAAGCTTCATCAGGAGGTCAAAGGGAGTCATTTTGCATAAAGGAGGGGTCCTGAAAGCTCTCATCTGCATCTCTCAAGCTCAGGTAGTCATCTCAAATCATTTTTCCAGAATTTCTATTTTATGCTCCAATGTGAAAGAGCATGCTTCACTGATCATTCTGAGCTTTGTATTTTTGAAAATGGTGAAGAAATGAGTATTTACTAAACCTCTGAAATTTTTACCATTTTTAATCTTTCCTTCGAATCTTGTTTATGAGTAATTATAAATTTGTTTTAGGGGTGGATTTGAGTTAGGAGAGTAAGAGGGTTTGATCTGGAGCTTTAGAGCTCCAGAAATGACCTAGGGAGAGGATTTGAGATTTTCAAGGGAAGAGGTTGCCGGAGAAGACGACCGGAACTCTTCCCCGGTGACCTGAAATTCATTACGTGTCTAATTAGGGTTAGGGAATTGTTTGAATGTGAGTCGTCTGATCTTTAGTTCCCGCGAGAGATGGAGGGTGGAGATTAGTTCATTTAAGTTTAATCAGGATTAGTTATTTAATTAATTAGGATTAAATGAATTTGAATTCTGACCACTGGATTTGGCGCGCAGTCAACCATTATTTTCCCAGAATCAATGTAAGCCCTTGGATCAGTTTACTTTTATTTTATTTCATTTTTATTTCATTTTTATTTCATTTTTCCTTATTTATTTTACAGCATTTATTTAAAATAGCTAAAAAATCTTAAAAAATATTTTCTCTTGCATTTTCACTTCAAATAATTTTCTTAACCCAAAAATATTTTTATATTTATTTTTTGCATTTAAAAATCAGTTTTAAAACATTTAAATGTTTATTTTAATTAATTAATGAAAATTAATTAATTAAAATATCATTTAGGTTTCTAAAAATCCCAAAAAAATTCACATTGCATCTTAAAACATTTAGAAACATTATCATACCATGACTTCAAGAATTATTTTCTGCCTAACCATGAATGGTATGATAATGATTCTTTTTGCATTGATCTTCATTTGACATGTAGTATCTAGCATAATTTTTTCACAAATTTCTTCTGCATTTTTGATTTGATTTGCATTTTTTCCCTTTAGTTGCCTTAAAACCCTAGATAACTTAGAAAAATCATAAATTCCTTAGGGTTAAGAGTTAGGTCTCCTCCTTTGGGGTGTGATATCATATGGGGTTAGAGTTCCTTTGTTTGCATTCTCAATTTTTTATCTTGTCATTTGCTTCTGTTTTTGGTTTTTTGCATCTCATGTTGCATGAAAACCCTAATTTCTCATGTTCATTCACATACATCTTACATATTCATTCATTCAAGAACTTGTCATGACATTTCTTGCATTCACATGACTTCTAAGACATCATAGGACACATTAGAATCATGCTTGATCAATTCTTCATCCATTTGACATGTTATGCATTCATTACATTTCATGGACTTTCATGTGCTTTCATGCATCCTACATGCTTCATTTGCATTCTCATCTCTTGTATGATCATACATAGCATTTGGTATGTCTTTGCATCATCTCTTAGCATCATTTACATCATGTTTATGCTTCTGGTTTTGGTTTTCATCCTTGCATACATTTCATTTCCATTTCATTTCTTTCTTCTTTTGCTAACTTTTCAGGTGGTAAGTAATTTGAGAAGTGAATTTTCCTTCACTCCTCACTTTTCTTTTCATCTCTTCTTTTATGCATCCTTGCTGAATTTTGTATTTTTCTTAGAGTGAGCTTTCTCATTCATGTCCCTCTTTCACTTTCTTTCTTCAAGTAACTTATCTTCTTAAGTGAAGTAAGTTAACTTGTTTCTTCTGCTTCTCCTCCTTTCTTCTGCTTCTTCCTTGGTGGTTCTTCTTGAAGATCTCTTCAAAGCCTCATAAGCCCTAGGAACACCCAAGCATGATAACAATTAGGGTTTTTATTAGTCCCCCGTTAGTTTTACCTTTGTGTCATCTTTTGTGTCTCTCTTCTCATCTCATAATCAGAGACTAAACCTTTAAGGTTTTAAGGCTTTGTGATTAAGATTATGCCTGCATCCTTCTCTTAGGATGGAGTGTATATCTTTAATCCTAAGTGTTAAACCCTTGATGTGTTTAAACCTCTAAATTAATCCATCTAATAATCACTAAGACAATAAGCTTGTAACTTGGACCTTGCATTAGGGTTCTAATTCTTCCTTAATTGGTTAAGAAGGACTAACCCTAGTGTTTATGGTCAAGTCCCCCTCAAGTTGTCTTACAAACCATGAAATCCACTTCTTAATCCTACCATTAACTAAAATCAATTTTAATAAAGGCTTTGTTTTGTTATGAGGTTAATCCCTAATCATGGATTAAGTTGAGGTATCTTCCTCAGCTTAAATGTTCTCATCTATTATCCTTCTATTAGGATGGTGTAATGAGTTCATTAAATCCTTGATTATGGCTTAAACGCATTGCTTAACACTAAACAAAAACTCCAAAAACATCTAAATAATCACAATTAGGTTAATGATCTTAATTCTACATCATGGTAATTAAGTGTGAGGTGCTTACTTCATACTTAAGGTATTCTCATTACCTCTAATCAGAGGGAGGATGTGATGAGTTTACTAACCCTTGGTTTAGGCCTAAGCTCATTATCTTATGACAAACACAAAAGGCAATAAACGTTTAAAAGCATCAAAAACAAACAATAATCGTCTCCTTCGGGATTCTTTTCTCATCATCTTCACTTACAAACGAGAACGTGCTTCTTTCGTCCAATGCAAGACAGTTAGCACCTGAGCCAAACAGGTCATACACTTGAGCATAGACAAGCAAGCAGTTCACAAGTCAATTCATCTTTCAGTCCCTTTGAGTCGAACTACGGTGTTCTGACTTCCTCATTGCATGAGAGGATACGTAGGCATAACTTAACTGTTGTCGCTCCCGCCAAATGACACCTGGTCAAGAGGGGTACAGACGCGAACGGTCGACGAAAGGAGAGAATGAAGATGAACTGAAAAGAGTCGCCAACTAGGCATTTTTATCCCGAAGGAAAGGTAATGCTGCATAAACCTAGAAAGATGATGGATAAGACGGTCGCGAACCAGAGGAACTGAGAAAGGGGGTTGGTTACAACCTGGGAAGGTATTAGCACCCAGGTTGTCCGTCGTACTTGACGGGATCCACGCTTGAAAGTTTGTGTTTAAAGGGGTAGTGTCAGTGCTATTTTGTGTGCAAAAGCTGGAAAAGAATGCAAGTGTCAGTGCAAAAGAAGATGTGAATTGAAATAAATGAGTGTCAGTGAAAGGAAGGAGTGCAAAGCTCAAGACTATGAGGCTTAAAAGAATAAAGCTGGAAGAGGGGGGAATATACAGAGACTTTTGTTCGATAACAGTTAAGTTATGCCTACATATCCTCTCGTGCAATGAGGAAGTCAGAAGACCGTAGTTCAACTCAAAGGGACTGAAAGATGAATTGACTTGTGAACTGCTTGCTTGTCTATGCTCAAGTGTATGACCTGTCTGGCTCTGGTGCTAACTGTCTTGCATTGGACGGAAGAAGCAAGTTCTCGTTTGTGAGTGAAGATGATGAGAAAAGAATCTCGAAGGAGACGATTATTGTTTGTTTTTTATGCTTTTAATCTTTTATTGCCTTTTGTGTTTGTCATAAGATAATGAGCTTAAGCCTAAACCAAGGGTTAGTAAACTCATCACATCCTCCCTCTGATTAGGGGTAATGAGAATACCTTAAGTATGAAGTAAGCACCTCACACTTAATTACCATGATGTAGAATTAAGATCATTAACCTACTTGTGATTATTTAGATGTTTTTGGAGTTTTTATTTAGTGTTAAGCAATGAGTTTAAGCCATAATCAAGGATTTAATGAACTCATTACACCATCCTAATAGAAGGATAATAGATGAGAACATTTAAGCTGAGGAAGATACCTCAACTTAATCCATGATTAGGGATTAACCTCATGACAAAACAAAGCCTTTATTAAAATGGATTTTAGTTAATGGTAGGATTAAGAAGTGGATTTCATGGTTTGTAAGAAAACTTGAGGGGGACTTGTCCATTAACACTAGGGTTAGTCCTTCTTAACCAATTAAGGAAGAATTAGAACCCTAATACAAGGCCCAAGTTACAAGCTTATTGTCTTAGTGATTATTAGATGGATTGATTAAGAGGTTTAAACACATCAAGGGTTTAACACTTAGGATTAAAGTTATACACTCCATCCTAAGAGAAGGATGCAGGCATAATCTTAATCACAAAGCCTTAAAACCTTAAAGGTTTATTCTCTGATTATGAGATGAGAAGGGAGACACAAAATATGTCACAAAGGTAAAACTAATGGGGGACTAATCAAAACCCTAATTGTTATCATGCTTGGGTGTTCCTAGGGTTTACGAGCCTTAAAACCTTAAAGGATTATTCTCTGATTATGAGATGAGAAGGGAGACACAAAAGATGACACAAAGGTAAAACTAATGGGGGACTAATCAAAACCCTAAATTGACTGATGAACTGCTTACTTATCTATGCTCAAGTGTATGACCTGTCTGGCTCAGGTTCAAACTATCTTGCATTAGACGGAAGAAGCAAATTCTCGTTTGTGAGTGAATGAGATGAGAAAAGAATCCCGGAGGAGACGATTATTGTTTGTTTTTGGTATTTTCAATCTTTTATTGCTTTTTGGAGTTTGTCATAAGAAAATGAGCTTAAGACTAAACCAAGGGTTAGTAAACTCATCACATCCTCCCTCTGATTAGGGGTAATGAGAATACCTTAAGTATGAAGTAAGCACCTCACACTTATTCACCATGATGTAGGATTAAGATTATTAACCTACTTGCAATTATTTAGATGTTTTTTGGAGTTTTTGTTTAGTGTTAAGTAATGAGTTTAAGCCATAATCAAAGATTTAATGGACCCATTACACCATCCTAATAGAAGGACAATAGATGAGAACATTTAAGCTGAGGAAGGCTCCTCAACTTAATCCATGATTAGGGATTAACCTCACTAGGGTTAGTCCTTCTTAACCAATTAAGGAAGAATTAGAACCCTAATGCAAGGCCCAAGTTACAAGCTTATTGTCTTAGTGATTATTAGGTGGATTTATTAAGAGATTTAAACACATTAAGGGTTTAACACTTAGGATTAAAGTTATACACTCCATCCTAATAGAAGGATGCATGCATAAGCTTGATCACAAAGCCTTAAACCCTTTAAGGTTTAGTCCTTGATTATGAGGTGAGAAGAGAAGACACAAGAGATGACACAAAGGTAAAACTAATGGGGGACTAATCAAACCCTAATTTTGATCATGCTTGGGTATTCCTAGGGTTTATGAGGCTTGCAAGAGATCTCCAAAGAAAAGCCACCAAGGAAGAAGAAAGATGGAAGGAGGAGAAGCGGAAAGAAGCAAGTCAACTTACTTCACTTAAGAAGATAAGTTGCTTGAAGAAAGAAAGTGAGGAGGGAACATGAATGAGCAAGCTCACTCCAATTCACATACAAAATGCAGCTATGAATGCATAAGAGAGATGAGAAGAGATTATGAGAAGTGAAGGCAAATTCACTTCTCAAAGATTTACCACCTGAAAAGTTAGCAAAAGGAAATGAAATGAAATGAGAATGAAGTGAATGCAATGAGGAAAACCAAAACCAGAAGCATGTTCAAGATTCTAATGATGCAAAGGGAGGATGCAAATGTATGTTATGAGATATGAATGGTCAGACAAGTGATGAAGATGCAAATGAAGCATATAAGAAGCATGCGAGTTCATGAATGCACATGAAATGAAATGAAAGCATAACATGGAAAATGAGTGATACAATGATCAAACATGATTCTAATGTGTCCTAGGATGTCTTATATGTCATTTGGATGCAAGAAATGTCATGGCAAGTTCATGAATGCAAGCATATGCAAGATGAATGCAAATGAAGATGAGAAATTAGGGTTATATGAACATGTGAGATGAAAAACTCAAAAAAAGAAGCAAATCATAAGATAAACAATTGAAAATTCACCCAAAGGAACCCTAAACCTATACTAGTTTACCATCCAAAGGGGGAGGTCAGAAGCTTAACCTAGGAGTAGTTATGAAATTTGAAGTTTTTAGGGTTTTAAGGATGATCCTAAATGTAAAATTCCAAATAAATTGAAAATTCAAGATACAAATGAAACAAAAATGTTTTTAGAAACTAGAAGTCATGGATAGAACAATGCAAAAAGAATCACTCACAAACTCAACTTGGTTTAAAAGTTATGGATTTTTGAAGTTAGGGTTAAAAATGTATAAATTTAAGAACCCTAATTCATTGAAAAAATGTCAAAACGAAATTTGTGTGGTGAGTTTGTAAATGCTTCTAAATGTTCAAAGATGTTCTTTGATTTTTTTTGTGATTTTTAAATACTTAAATGTATTTTAAATTAATTAAAATCAATTAACTAATTAAAAATAACATTTAAATGATTTAAAAATATTTTTTTAATGCAAAAAATAAAAATAAAAATATTTTTGGGTTCTGAAAATTAATAAAAGGTTTGATAAAAAGTTTTAGAATTTTTTAATGTATTTTACTATTTTTAAAAATTCGTACTAAAATAAATAAGAAAAATGCAATAAAAATTAAATAATTGGAAAGTATGCAGGATGGATGGCTTGGATTGGTTCTGGGCTTTGAATGGATTGACTGGGCGCGCATCTGGACGACCCACATTTAAACTGAGCTAATCTCAATTAAAATATTAATTAAACCTGATTAAATATTAATGACATGATCCTAGCCCTACATTGCACGCGGGAAAGCTTTATCTAACGACCCACATTTAAAAAATGCCCTAACCCTAATTAATTAAGTTAATGACTTTCAGGTGGCCGGAAATGACCTTCGGTCATCTTCTCTGGCCACACTCTCCCCTGAAAATTCCCAAATCACTCCCTAGGTCATGATAAGCTCCCCAAATCTCCAGAAATGATCCCCAAACCCCATAGAACAAGAATCCAGCAACATAATTCATTTATTTTACACCATAATCATGATTCGAACAAAAACATAAAAATATACAAAATTTTAGAACACGCATACACAGCCAATACTCAACCATTCTTCAAAAATAAATGTTCAATGCAATCAGGAGAGCAAACTCTACCATCTCATAACTAAAGAAAAGATTTCTGGAAAAATGTTTCAAGAAGATACCTGAGATGAAGCTTTGCTAATGGAGCTGCCTGAGCCTTCTTCTTGATGCAAACAACCTCCTCTAACCTCCCTTGAGCTTCTTTGATGCTTTGTTGAAGTATATGTAACCTCTTTTTAAAGTTCAGTGAAGTTCAGTTTAGGGGGTGGAAAATCGTATTTTGTGTATGGTGACTTTCAGGGCAAAGTGAAGGGTGGGAAATGATCAGTGATGAATTTGGAGATGAATGGTGGAAGAAGTTTTAAGTTTTGCTGAGTGTGCTAAGAGTTTCGAAGCAAAATGCAAAAGAGGGAGTTTTTGTGAACTATCGCAATGCTGAAGTGTTAGGCTTGGTTCTTGTGTGAAATGGCTTGCATAAAGCATGTATGTGAAGCTGTGATAGGTCAGAATAGTTGGTGTGGGCTATGCTGATTGGTATGGTGCAAAATGCAAAAAGTCAACATTGGTTGCACTTTGATGTATGGGCCGGTTCAGGCCAAGTACAAAGGGGTGTCTGGTGCAGCAAGATTCAAGGATAGCCATGGAAATCTCTTTGAGGCAAATCAGCAAGTTGTGACAAAGTTGTGGGAGGTTTTGCAAATTCATGAACTTTTGGCCCCTTTGAGATTTCTTTATGTGCAAGTCATGGAATTTGGAAATTCTTGGGCCAATTCTGAGTTTTAGGCTATGTGTTACGTTTGTACGATGATTAGAAGTCAATTTGAGGTCACAAAATGGCTTGGCAAGAGGTTTTGCAAAAATCCCTCTTTGGCATGAAACATGAAATTATGTGATTTTTGCCAACTTTGGAAAGCCATAACTTGAGTTCCAAAATGAATTAGATCTTGTTCTTGTACTTTTTGAAAAGGGAATGATCCAATCTACAACTTTCATGACCAACAATTTTTTATTTGAAGCATTTTTGGTTAAGAAAGAGGAGGTTGAAAAACTTTCCCAAAATGGAAAGTTTACATTACAAGTCATTTCCATTTTTGGCAACTTTTGGTTTTGCTCATTTTTCTCCAAATTTGTGAACTTATAAACACTTAAATGATCAAATAAAGACCATATAACTTCAATTTGATGAAAAATCAACTTTGGTTCCATGGATGGGGGCCTCAGATCCCTGATTTGGCTCTGACTTGCTCAAGAAGTTACTCAGTGATCAGGTGACTTCCATAATGAATTTTTCCATCAAAATTGGTGTGTATGATCCTTATGACATATTGAGACCATTAGAAACAAGAATGACCAAAATATTTGGAGTTATGGCCTCTGAAACCAAAACCCTAATTTTAGGTCATCTGTGTAGTTAAACTTGGCTCTGCTTCCATGCTTTGCAAGTTCTTGTGATTTTTTGGCTTACTTGATCTTTGGAGGATAAAATATTATGATAGAACATACATGGACCCTCTTTAGATGATTGAAGACCTTTGGATTGGCTCAGATGGCTCATGGATTGCTCAGATCACAAACCCTAGATGCAGATGGACTTGAACCAATGCAGTGAAGCAAAAATGCCACATGATATGATATGATTAGACTAATGAAAATGAAAAGATCACAAGCTATGGTGTGAACTTAGTGAGGGAAAATTTGGGGTGTTTACAGCTGCCCCTATTCAAGCATGAGTTAGTTGTGCAGGATGTAAGCGACGGCTTATCAGGCAAACAAGATAACTTGTGGTTGAATACCAAAGACAGTCCAAAATTTGCACTCACTGTATGAAGAAGAAAAGGGATATAGATTGTAAAAGGAAGTATATCATGATTATAATATGCGGGCGATGGAGGACGACCATCGAGCATAGGACGACTGCTGGGGATAAAGTAATGACGGGTATGGCCGACATGCCGGGGAAATAAAGAGATCATGATGGGGATGGCCATCAGGTAAAGTAACAAAGTTCTCTGGGGATTAAAGGTAAATTCAATGATGGGGACGACCATCAGTTTTGCATAAATGAAATAAATGATGAGGTACGGTCATCATCGGTGAAGGACGATCACCTAGTAGGGGACGACTGCTCTGTTGGGGATACGATGAGAGACGGTCATCTAAGGTGAAGGACGATCACCTGGCAGGGTACGGCTGCCGAAAATATCACGACATAGGACGAACGCCGGATAGAAAAGGTCGACGATGGGGACGGCCATCGGGTAAGCATGATGAAGGGCGATCATCAAGAGGTGAAGGACGATCACCTAGCAAGGTACGGCTACTCTCCGGGTTTATCATGACATAGGACGAATGTCAGATTACAAGATCAACGATGGGGACGGCCATCAGATAAAATGATAAAGGACGATCATCAAAAGGCAAAGGACGATCACCTAGCAGGGGACGGCTGCTAAAATATCACGACATAGGACGAATGCCGGATAGAAAAGGGTTCCAATAATGGAGACTCCGTTGGGGGAATGATGAGGGACAGTCATCAAAAGGTGAAGGACGATCACTTGGCAGGGTACGGCTGCCAAAAGTATCATGACATAGGACGAATGTCAGATAGAAAAGAAATTTGCTTTTTAACGGGGATTTGCTGGGGAATAGTAAACACGGACGAGTGTTCACATCCAAGAAATAAAAGGTATAAGTGTTTGACGTTGTGTATAGATTAAAGATGCGTACGAGCATCCTTAAGACTATGATACGGACGAGTATCGGTAGAAACAAACGCTGACGCATGTTCAGAGATGATGGTACGGACGAGTACCACCTAGTTAACAAAGAACACGGACGAGTGTTGAATCTGAGAAGAACTAAGTGTTATACAAGATACGGACGTGTATCTGTATGAGTAAAAATAAGCATAAGTGAGACACATATGAGCGTTCAACTTGTTGGGGAGAGTATGACACGGATCAGTATCATAAGAGAAAGTGTATAAGTTATGAACTTATAAGTGCAAGAGATATTCTGGCGATCTGTGGGGATAGGATGACACGGACGGGTGTCAATGAGAGTGTATTATAAGCAAGTGTTTGGTTTACAATAAGTGTTTATGCAACCATGCTGGGGAGAATATGACACGGATTAATGTCCAGGGAGTGTATAAATATATGTTTGTGGTTTATATCTGCAGGGGAATGATATGACACGGACGGGTGTCGAATGAGTATATATTAACATGTATTTGTGAGTGCAAAGGGGACGCTTTGGCTTTCTGCTGGGACTGTGAGTCTTTATATACATTGCTGACGGAATGTTGGTATACACAGGTGACTGATTCAAAACATGACTTGTGATTATGCAATATGTTTGATTTTTGCCGTAATGCTCCGTATTAGACAGAATGCTACGCTCTGAGGGGGATTATGATGTAAATGTTATGATTATGCAAAGACACCGATTCGGGGTTTGGATCCCGTCATTGTGAAGATCTCCGATTGATCTGCTTTGAAAGAATATCCCAGTTGGGGATGAGATCATTGGTAGATCTGATATATAGCTTTGCTTGGGGAGATTGGTCACTGATAGACCTACTATAATGAGGAGCCCAGCTGGGACTGTGGATGCTTTCATCACTTTGTTGTGCGGGAAATTCAGACATTGCTCTTCTGGGAGAGGCTGGAGCTCTGTGGGGAGATGGTTCCCTGTCTAGCACTCGGCTTGGGGAGGAAAAGATCTCTGAACGATCTTCCTATAGATTTCTGCGGGGATCCTGCTGAGGATGAGGATATATGACAACTCAGCTGGGGATATGAGCACCTTCTGGCACTGCTCTGAAAGATGGGCTAGAGATGTGATGCCTGGCAGCTCTGATGGGGAGAAAGCACTTCTGGTGCTGTTTGGAAGATGTGTTGAGGAAACAATGACTTGGCAGCTTGCTGGGGAGAACCTTTCATGCCCCATGTTGCGCTCTGAATACTTGCAATCCTGTTATGACAAAGAAACACACAAGTGTCCCGAGGTGTCCCTTACCGGATTCCATCATAGGAGTTTAGACACTCCCGGGAGTAAGTAATATATTTCCTGTAAGCATGTGATTAGAGAGACACATCTGTTTTTTTATGCAAACGTTATATCAAGGATATCAGACATTTTTGCAAATTAAATAAAATGTACAAGACGAAATGTGACTGAAAATCTAATTTTATTAATTTGGGTGCCCTGAATTGGCAAATACAGTCAAAGAAACAGATCCCCTGAAATGAGGAGATTGTTACAAAATTGAGAAACAAAAGGTGCTGGCAATGTTGACGACGCTTTAGTGAGCTTCCCTTTCGCTATGACTCGTATGACCTCGGCGTTCTTCTCATCTTGCTTTCTGAAGAAGGCTGATTCTGACCGATGTTTTATCCTTTCGAAGTTTGCCATGTTGTGAGTGATACAGACGAATTCAGAATGCAGTTGTTCGCTTATTCCCTTATTTTGCGTGGATCGCCCTTTCGGGTTTTCAATCCACCGGGAACCCATTTTTTCCTGAGCTGTCCAATGCGGCTTTTCAACTCAGCGGGTATACATTTTTTATTATTTTCCCTTATTTTTGCCCGAGTCTTTTTATTCTGTTTTTGACTCGCCGGGATGCCCTATGTTTGCCTGGACTTACATTCTGTTTTTATGTCCAGCGGGTCATTTTATGCGAAGTATTTTTTAACGGCATCTGAATTCACAGGGGATAGGAAGTCATCACCATCCATAGTAGTGAGCATCATTGCTCCACCAGAGAAAACTTTCTTTACTATGAACGGACCATCGTAATTCGGAGTCCACTTGCCCCCGTGGTCTGTATGAGGAGGAAGGAGTCTTTTCAGCACAAGATCTCCCACTTGGTATTCCCGAAGCCTGACTTTCTGATCGAAGGATTTCTTCATTCTTTTCTGATACAGTTGCCCATGACAGATTGCAGTTAATCTCTTCTCTTTGATCAGATTCAATTGATTGTACCGAGATCAGACCCATTCTGCTTCATTTAACTTGACATCCATCAGCACCCTCAAGGAAGGTAATTCAACTTCAACAGGTAGGACTGCCTCCATACCATACACAAGCTGATACGGTGTTGCCCCAGTGGATGTTCTGATTGAGGTACGGTACCCATGCAAGGCAAATAGTAACATCTCATGCCAATCTTTGTATGTGACCACCATCTTTTGCACAATCTTCTTAATGTTCTCATTAGCTGCCTCAACAGTGCCATTCATCTTTGGTCTGTAAGGAGAAGAGTTGTGGTGTTGGATTTTGAAGTCCCGACACAGTTCTGCCATCATTTTGTTGTTCAAGTTGGACCCATTATCAGTAATGATTCGCTCGGGTACTCCATACCGACAGATGATGTCTCTCTTTAGGAATCGGGCTACCACCTGCCTGGTGACATTTGCATATGAAGCTGCTTCAACCCACTTAGTAAAATAGTCAATGGCTACCAGGATGAATCTGTGGCCATTTGAAGCAGTCGGTTCGATTTTTCCAATTATATCAATGCCCCACATGGCAAAGGGCCAAGGTGAAGACATTACATTCAAAGGATTCGGAGGCACATGCACCTTATCTGCATAAATCTGGCATTTGTGGCACCTTCTGGCATAAGCACAACAGTCTGCATCCATTGTGATCCAGTAGTAGCCTGACCTTAGCAATTTCTTAGCCATTGCATGTCCTTCAGCATGGGTACCGAAAGATCCTTCATGCACCTCGTGCATCAGCAAGTCTGCCTCTGTCTTATCAACACATTTGAGAAGCACCATGTCAAAGTTTCTCTTGTACAAGGAACCATCAGCATTCAGGAAGAAACTACCAGCCAGCCTTCTTAGCGTCTTCTTACCATTGGATGATGCCCCAGGTAGGTATGTTTGATCCTCTAAGAAGCATTTGATGTCATAGAACCAAGGCTTATCATCTTTAGCAATGTCTACTGAGAATACGTATGCTGGTCTGTCAAGTCTGGATACTGAAATCCAAGGCACAAAATTGGTAGCTTGAACTTTGATCATAGATGAAATGGTATCCAAAGCATCTGCAAACTGATTTTCATCTCGAGGGATATACTCAAGTTTGACTGTGGTGAAGAAAGTCAGTAATCTCCTCGTATAATCACGGTATGGAATCAGATGCTTCTGATGAGTGTACCATTTGTCGTTGGTTTGATTGATTACCAGAGCTAAATCTCCGAATACAGTTAAAGTTTTGATCCTGAGGTCAATGGCTTCCTCAAGACCCATGATACAGGCTTCGTATTCAGCTTTGTTGTTAGTGCAGTTAAAAGTGAGATTTGCCGAGAATGGCATGTGAACTCCCTTAGGTGTAATAAGGACTGCACCAACACCACGACCATTCATATTAACAGCCCCATCGAACATCATTGTCCATTCTTCTTCTGGGTCAGGCCCTTCAGTGTGAAGAGGTTCTTCATGATCTTTCGTTTTTATGAACATGATGTCTTCATCCGGGAAGTCAAATCTCATTGGCTGGTAATCATCAATGGGTTGCTCAGCCAGATAGTCAGACAGTACACTACCCTTGATGGCTTTTTGAGATGTGTACTGAATGTCATATTCTGTCAGAATCATTTTCCATCTTGCAACCCGTCCGGTAAGTGCTGGCTTCTCAAATATGTACTTAACTGGATCCATTTTGGAGATCAATAAGGTAGTGTGAATCAACATATCCTGCCTTAGTCGGCGAGCATCCCACGCTAAAGCATAGCAAGTTTTCTCGAGCAGTGAATAACATTGTTCACAGTCGGTAAACTTTTTTCTTAGGTAGTATATTGCATACTCTTTTCGACCAGACTCGTCATGCTGGCCCAGCACACACCCCATTGACTCTTCTAATACTGTCAAGTACATTATTAGAGGTCTTCCTTCAACTGGAGGCATAAGAATAGGAGGCTCTTGTAAGTATTCCTTGATTTTGTCAAAAGCCCTTTGGCAATCTTCATTCCACCTGACAATTTGCTCTTTTCTTAATAACTTGAATAAGGGCTCACAGGTTGCTGTAAGGTGAGATATGAACCTTGAAATGTAGTTCAATCTACCTAGAAACCCCCGAACTTCTTTTTCAATCATTGGCGCAGGCATCTCTTGAATGGCCTTGACTTTGTCAGGGTCAACTTCAATTCCCTTCCCACTTACAATAAATCCCAGCAGTTTACCGGATCGCACCCCGAATGTGCACTTGTTGGGGTTTAGCTTCAATTGGTACTTCCTCAGACGCTTGAATAGCTTCAACAGATTTACCAGGTGGTCTTTTTCTGTGAGGGACTTGGCAATCATGTCATCCACATAACACTCAATTTCTTTGTGGATCATGTCGTGGAATAATGTTACCATAGCCCGTTAATAAGTGGCACCAGCATTCTTCAGTCCGAATGGCATTACCTTATAACAGAATGTTCCCCAGGGTGTGATGAAAGTTGTCTTCTCCATGTCTTCAGGTGACATCTTGATCTGATTATATCCTGAAAATCCATCCATGAAGGAGAACACCGAGAACTGAGCCGTATTGTCGACCATAACATCAATGTGAGATAATGGAAGTCATCTTTCGGGCTGGCTCTGTTCAGGTCCCGGTAATCCACACACATTCGTACTTTGCCATCATTTTTAGGCACAGGTACAATGTTAGCAACCCACGGTGGGTAACTAGTTACAGCAAGGAAACCGGCGTCCCACTGTTTTTGTACCTCTTCTTTTATCTTCATGGCCATATCCAGGCGAGTACAGCGCAACTTCTGTTTTACAAGAGGACAATCTTCCTTTAGAGGCAGCTTGTGCATAACAATGTCGGTATCCAGACCTGGCATATCTTGATAAGACCAAGCAAAAACATCCACATACTCCCGAAGCATGTCAATAAGTTGTTCCTTCACTGAACCTTGCAGACGGGCCCCAATCTTTACTTCTTTCAAGTCTTCTTCTGTACCAAGATTAACTGTTTTCACCTCCTCCTGATGAGGAGTGATAACCTTCTCCTCTTGTCTCAACAACCTGGCTAGCTCTTCAGGTAGCTCATAATCTTCTTCAACCCCTTCATCGGCTTGATTAATCGGATTATCAAAGTCATACGAAGTCATAGCAGTGTCGTTGTCGGTGCAGTTTGGAGGGCACTCTCTGCAAGGGTTTAGATTTGTTCATTTTAGTGATCAGTTTTATCTTGCTTAGGAAAAGTGAAAATGAAGTTTTTATTTTGAAAAGCATTGCCATTTTATTTTTGTACAAAAAATGAAAAATGAAAAACAATGAGCGGGGAAAAAGAGACTCATTTGCAAAAGATGTCCTGATATTCATTAATTGATCGTTTGCACAAAATACAAGATGGCCCGATTACAAAATGAGCCCTGACATCTTGGGCAAGATGCAGGACTTGATGCATGCTTAAAGACAGGAAATAATAATTACTCTGCAGGAGTAACTCTTATAATTTCCTGGGAAGACCAGTTTGAGACTTGGTTCCCCGGGATCCTTGGACGTATCCAGTTTTCCAGGTTGCGTTCGTCTTCTTCCTCGTCTTCCAAACTGTTCACAGCATCCGGGGTTAGCATTCCCCCGCTGACAAACTTGGGCTCCGTTGCAGCCTCTGGTTGATCTTGTCGAGTTGGTCTGTAACCCAACCCGAATCTGTCTTCTTTCTTTTCAACCGGCAGCAGCTTGCCCCAGCCTTGAGCGGTACCCTCCTCAACAACCTTCCGGGCCTGTTGATATGAAGTGATGGAAGTTCCTGATACAGCAGTTGCTTCATTAATGTTAAGGGACTCAAACCCCTGACTCATGGTCTCATGGATCTCCCCATCCATTTCTATGTATTTATAAGTAGCCAGTTGGCTAATAAAGATGTCCTCCTCTTCGCAAATGGTGATGATCTGGCCCTCCTACTCGAATTTTAACTTCTGGTGAAGGGTAGACGTAATAGCGCCAGTGGCGTGAATCCAGGGTCTACCCAACAGACAGCTATAGGCCGGCTGTATGTCTATCACAAAGAAGGTAGTTTTAAAGGTCTGTGGGCCAATCAACACAGGTAAATCGATCTCTCCAAGCACCGATCTCTTAGAGCCGTCAAATGCTCTCACCACCAAATTACTCGGGCGCAATGCCAAGCCATCATACTCCAACTTTACCAAGGCCTTCTTTGGGAGAACATTGAGTGAAGACCCAGTGTCCACCATGTCGCTCCCACTAAATGAAGTCGGGTCAAATAGGGTACAGACGCGAACGGTCAGCGAAAGGGACAATGAGAACACACAGCAGTGAACTCACTGGAAAAGAAAAGAGTCGCCAGCTAGGCATTTTTATCCTGGAGGAAAGGCAATGCTGCATAGACCTAGAAAAAGATGGATAAGACGGTCGCGAACCAGAGAGACTGAGAAAGGGGGTTGGTTACAACCTGGGAAGGTATTAGCACCCAGATTGCCCGTCGTACTCAACGGGATCCACGCTTAAAAGATTTGTGTTTTAAAATGGGTAGTGTCAGTGTAATCTGTGTATAAAGAGAGCTGGAAAAGGATGTACAGGTGTCAGTGTAAAAGAAGTGTAAAGTGTATAAATGATGTGTCAGTGTAAAGATGAGAGTGAAATGCTCATGAATATGAGGCTAAGAGAATGATGCTGAAAGAGGGGGAATATACAGAGACTTTTGTTCGATAACTGTCAAGTTATGCCTACGTATCCTCTCGTGCAATGAGGAAGTCATAACACCGTAGTTCGACTCAAAGAGACTGAAAGATAAATTGACTTGTGAACTGCTTACTTGCCTATGCTCAAGTGTATGACCTGTCTGGCTCAGGTGCAAACTTTCTTGCATTAGACGGAAGAAGCAAATTCTCGTTTGTGAGTGAATGAGATGAGAAAAGAATCCCAAAGGAGACGATTATTGTTTGTTTTTGTGTTTTCAGTCTTTTATTGCTTTTTGGTATTTGTCATAAGAAAATGAGCTTAAGCCTAAACCAATGGGTTAGTAAACTCATCACATCTTCCCTCTGATTAGGGGTAATGAGAATACCTTAAGTGTGAAGTCAGATTCTCACACTTAATCACCTTTGGTGTAGGATTAAGATCATTAACCTATTTGTGATTATTTAGATGTTTTTGTGGTTTTTGTTTAGTGTTAAGTAATGAGATTAAGCCATAATCAGGGATTTAAACAGACTCATTACACCATCCTAATAGAAGGATAATAGATGAGAATGTTTAAGCTGAGGAAAGCTCCTTAACTTAATCCATGATTAGGGATTAAACTCATGACAAAACAAGCCTTTGATTAAGTGGATTTTATTTAATGGTATGATAATGAAGTGATTTTTATGATTTGTAAGACAACTTGAGGGGGACTTGTCCATTAACACTAGGGTTAGTCCTTCTTAACCAATTGAGGAAGAATTGGAACCCTAATGCAAGGCCCAAGTTACAAGTGTGATGTCTTGATGATTATTAAATGGATTGATTAAGAGATTTAAACACATTAATGTTTTAACACTTAGGTTTAAAGTTATACACTCCATCCTAATAGAAGGATGTAGGCATAAGCTTAATCACAAAGCCTTAAAGCCTTTAGGGTTTAGTCCCTGATTATGAGATGAGAAGAGAAGACTCAAAGAGACACAAAGGTAAAACTAAGTGGGGAGCCTAATCAAAAACCTTAATCATTGTCATGCTTGGTTGTTCCTAAGGTTTGTGAGGTTTTCAAGAGCAATCTTCAATGGAACTACCAAGAAGCAGATGAAAAGATCAGAAGAAGCAAAGTAACTTGCTTCATTCAAGAAGTCAAGTCACTTGAGGAAAGAAAGTAAGAAGAAGAAGAATGAGCAAGCTCAATCTTAAACACATACAAAAATGCAGCAAGGATGCATAAAAGAGATGAAGAGAAGTTATGAGAAGTGAAGGCAAATTCACTTCTCAAGATAACTTACCACCTGAAAAGTTAGTGAAAGAAATGCAATGCAATGCAAAAAGAAATGAAATGACATGATGAGAAACAAAACCAGAAGCACACACATGATGTTAATGATGCTATGAGATGCTACAAACATGAGGCAACACATGGAAATGATCATGCAAGCTTATGGATGCAAATGAAGCAAGTTAAGAACCATGAACACTCATGAAAAGTTATGAGATGCATATGGCATACAACATGGCAAATGCAAGATGCAATGATCAAACATGCTTTCAATATGTCTTAATATGTCAAGTGAATCAAATGGATGCATAAAATGTCATGGCAAGTCAAGGTATGAATGCAAATGTAAGAGGGATGCATATGGAAGCCCAAATTAGGGTTTATGATCAAAGCATCAAACACAAACCAAAATCAGAAGCAAACATCAATACAAAAAATTGAAAATGCACTCAAAGGACCCCTAATCCTATACTAACCCACTGCCCAAAGGAGAGGTTCCAACTCTTAACCTAATTCAAGTTATGATTTTTCTAAGTTTTCTAGGGTTTTAGGGTTCCTAAACAAGAAAATTACCAAACAAATGGAAAATGAAAGATCAAATCATGGCCATTTAATCTCAAAAACTATATGCTAAACACAATGCAATGCAAAAAGAATCAAGGTCCAACTCTTTAGGGTTAGGCAGAAATGATTTTTGGAAGTTTGGATCAAAATAATGCATCAAAATGATTTTAATTTCAAGAGAAATTCTCAAAATGCGTCAAGGTCAAAAAGGAAATTTGGTTTGAAGGTTGGACAATGTTTCTAAATGTTTTTAAATGTTTCATGAATTTTTTGGTGATTTTTAAATACCTAAAAGTATTTTTAATTAATTAATTCTCATTAATTAATTAAAAAGAAACTTTTAAATATTTAAAAATACCTTTTTTATGCTAAAAATAAAAATAAAAATATTTTTTTGTTCTGAAATTAAATAACAACTTGTATAAAAAATTTCAGATTTTTTAAAGTATTTTTGCTATTTTTAATAAATTGGAGAAGTTAAGTATGAAATAAATAAAATAAAATTGAATTTAAATAGAAAAAAGGGAAAGTCAGCCAATCTAATGGCTGAGATTCAAACTCAGGGACGCGGGAGCTGACCACACGCGCAAACGAACGGACCAAATACAAACTGGCTTAATTACACTTAACCCTAATTAAGCAAACCCTAATTACTTTCAGATGACCGGAACAGTGGTTCCGGTCATCTTCTCCGGCGAATCAAAATGCTAAATCATTCTACACGCTATGAAAATGAAAACTAACTATCCAGAAATCATCCCCACCCTAAAACGAATCAAACCCCTCACTCAAACATCATTTATCATTCATAATCAGAGAGAATCGAATCAAAATAGTTTCTAGGGCAAAAATTTCAGAACACGATTAAACTCTCATTTCCTCATCATTTTCAAAACCAAAGACATATTCATGATCAGAGAGGCATGTAGAAGCTATTTAGAACTTAAAAATTCATTTCTGGAAAAAAAGTTCTTGAGCTACCTGAGTTTTGAAGCTTTCAGTTCTGCAACTTTCTGACCTCTTCCCTTGATGCAAACCACTCCCTTTGGTCCCTTGATGATGTCTGGATGCTTAGCAAGAGTTTATGTTGGCTGGTTTGAGAGTTTGAACAGGTTCTGCTCAAGCTCAGGTGAGAATCGTGTTTTGGATTCAGGCAGTTTAAGGCAAGGGTGAGGGGTGCTTTGTGATCAGGATGATGAGTTGAGAAGGTCTGTGAAGTTTGTTTAAGTGTTTGTGGCTTGTATGAAGAGTTTCGAAGGCCTTTGCTTTGAGAGTGAAAAATGAGAGAGTTGAGTTCTTGCTAGTTTCAGGCCTGTGTGTTATGTTGTTTGGCTTGCAATTAGTTTGTATAAACAATGCTGATTGGTCAGAAGATGTGACATGTCCTTTTGTGATAGGTATGGTTGCTTTTGCCAATTTGTCAACTTTGTGTAAGAAGGGCATGGGCTACTTTGCTAGCTTGGTACAAAGGGCTTGTCTTGCGCAGCATGGTGAGGGGAAAGGGCTAGTGTGGTTCAGCATCCAAGGCAGCAAGTGGATGAAGTGTTATGATGGTTTTTGCAACTTGGTTCCTTTTAGTTCCCATGGAAAAATCTTGCCTCACAAACCATGAAACATGTGATCTCTTTGGTTCAATCTGAACTTTAAGACTTGTATGATGCTTGTGTAATGGTTTGACACCAATTAGAAGTCACAAATTGCCTTGGTACAAGATTTTGCAAATTTCTCATTTGGTGCATAACTTGAAATTTAGTGATTTTTGCCAACTTTGACAAACCATAACTTTTGATCCAAAATGAATTAGGTCATGTTCTTGTACTTTTTGAAAAGGGAAAGATCTAATCTACAACTTTCATGACCAAAGTTTTTCCATTTGAAGCATTTTTGGATTAAAAAGTAAGGGTTGAAAAAGTTGCATAAAATGACATTTCATTAAAAGTCAACCTTGCCCAAAAAAGTCAACTTTGCAAAAACTTGTAATTCTTGAATTTTGTGAACTTAAAACTTCTTCCATGATCAAATAAAGATCAAATACACTCAAAATGATGAAGATCACCCCTTGGTTGTGTCACTGGGGGCCTCAGATGCCCTGATTTTGCACTGACTTGTCCAGAAAGTCAACTCTTGATCAAATGACTTCCCCATGGAATTTCTTCATGAAACTTGATATGCATACTCCCTATACCATATAGAGACCAATAGAAACAAGAATGACCAAAAAATTTGAGGCTATGGCCTCTGAAACCAAAACCCTAATTTTAGGTCATCTGTGCAGTCAAACTTGGCTCTGCCTCCATACCAATCCCAGTTCTTGTGATTCTTTGGCATTCTTGACTTTGAGAGGATGTAATATGATACTTGAACACACATGGACCCCTTTGAAGTGATTTTTGACCTTTGGAGTGGCTCAAGAAACCCTTGGATTGCTCAGATCACAAACCCTAGATGCAGATGACTTTGAACCAAAGCAGTGAATCAAAAATGTGGTATGAGATGTTATGATTGTGTTTATGCATATGAAATGATCACAAGCCATGGTGTGAATGGGTGAGGGCAAATTTGGGGTGTTTACACACCAGTACGTGAGAAAGGACAACACCTTTGCTTTCCAAGGTGATGTGCAAAGCCTTGTTATGGTTGCGTCCCTCCGTTGTTAAATCAGCATTTGTAAAGCCCAGTCCATGACTGGTGTTGACATTCGCAACCACAGTTTCTAACTGATTAACAGTAATCTCTTCCGGCACGTATGTTGCGTGAAGGACTTTCAGCAATGCATTCCTGTGGGCTTCGAAACACATTAACAGTGATAATATGGAGATTTTGGAGGGTGTTTGATGAAGCTGGTCTATCACCTTGTAGTCACTCCTTTTGATTATTCTCATGAACTCGTCTACATCTTGTTCAAAAGACGTCTTCTGAGTTTCTTTAGCAGTTGGCTCTTCAGGCACCACACTCTTCCCTTTCGCCTTAGCAGCAGCTTCTGCTTCAACATTGGGCCTTGGTGTTTGTGAGGCAAAAAGGCATCCGCTTCTGGTGAAGCCTCCGCCTCCCCCAACATTGTCAACTTGTGGTGAAGAGGTAGCTAAATCTAGAGTGATTTTATTTCCGTCGCAGTAGAGATCAGAGCCATAGTGCCAAGGTATGGATTACTGCTTTCATAACGAACGGGTCCTGGCACCGTAATGGTAACCGGACTGATTGCTGTTGCGGAAGGAACTTTGATGGTATGCGGATCGTAGTAGATTGCGACTGGAGATCTGACAGGAGGTGTTGCAGTTTGTTGATGGAAATTGTTGTTGGGAGGAACATTTGTTGGGTCGTAATAGATCGTGACCGTTGAGACATCTTCATTAGTGTTTGTTGCTGTTGTAGTAGATTCCGTTGATAAAATGGATGCTGATGTTGTAGAAGTAGAAGTTGTTGAACTCTGATCTGTTGAAATGATGGGTGAAGTAATTGCTGGAGTAGTGGATGAATCAGTGGGAATGATAGTTGTTGCTGTTGTAGGAGGATATGTTGTTGCTGAAGAACGAATTGTTGATGTTGTAGGAGGATCCATAGTTGCTGAAACAAGAGTTGCTGAAGGAGTTGTTGTGGTAATTTGCAAGATTCCATCTCTGATGAGGCCATCTATACCAAACCTTAGCTTCTCACAACCATTAATAGCAGTCTTGCACAATTCACAGCAGGCCCCACAGGTCGGGAACACTTGGCATTTTAAAAGTTGAACTTTGACTTCTGCCAAGGGTGTCTGAATCTGTGCCACATTATCAATCAATACAGATGGTTGATCCTCTTCTATGGAATTAATCCTGGGCCCACCATGATTAGGCATAGGATTCCTATTAACATTCAGAGGAGGTGCGAAACTGAGAGCTTTGGAGTCGACCAAATCCTGAACCTTCATCTGTAAGGCTCTGCACTTCTCGGTATTGTGACCAGGTGCGTTGGAGTGAAAAGCACATCTGGCATTAGCATCATAATTCTTCGGGAGATTGAGGGGATCTGGTGGTGCCAACGTCCTTAACTCAACCAGGTTAAGCTTCAGGAGTTGTGGCAATAAAGCATCATAAGGCATAGGGATAGGGTCAATCACCCTATTTGCCTGAGATGGCCTCTATTGAAAGGGGCGCTGTTGTTGGTTGTTGTTGTTGCTGTAAGCTCTTTGTTGTGGAAAATGAGATGGTTGCTGATAGTGATGTGGTTGTTGTTGTTGCGGTTGATATGATGGTTGTTGTGGAACTGGAGCCGGAATGGTAACAGCTGCTATGGATCTGTGAGAATATTTGGGTCTGCCCCTGCTTGCATGGATAGCATTCATTTCACCCGCCCTTCGGGGTCCTGCAAAAGGTTTTCTGGGGTTGCTGGAGGAACTTGCACCGTTGTCGGAGATTTTGCCCATCTTCAAAAGACTCTCAATTCTCTCACCAGCTATAACTACATCGGCAAAACTGGTGGAAGAGAAAGCAGCAAGTTTATCAATATAAGTTCCCTACAAGGTGTTCATAAACATGTCAGCCATCTCCCTTTCTGACATGGGTGGCTGGACAGCAGCAGCAAGCTGTCTCCACCTCTGAGCATAATCCCGAAAGCTTTCCCTTGAAGACTGAGACATGCCCATTAGAAGAGTTCTATTGGGAGCCATGTCTAGGTTGTACTGGTACTGACGGATGAAGGCCTCGGCCAAGTCTTTCCAACATCTTATAGTGGCCCTTGTCACATGCGAATACCATTCTCTTGAAGCTCCAGTCAGGCTATCCTCAAAATAGAACATCCATAACTTCTCATCCATGGTATAAGCCTTGAGTCTTCCTAAGAAAGATTGCGGATGAGTACGCGGGCATGAGGTACCATTATATTTCTCAATGCAATGGGGTTTGAATTTGTGGGGAATCCTCACCCCATCTACCAGCCCCATATCCATTACGTCAAAGCCTAAAGAATCTGAGATTCCAAAGACCTTAGCTTTTCAGCAATCTCATCCAATCTCCTGTCATACACCTCATCCCCAGCTCCAATAACAGTGAATTGTTCTTCTTGGGGATCCTCTTGCAGGATTCTGCCCCCAGTAGCATTACCTTGAACATTCCTTGTAACATTAGCATCTGGGTTCAAATGGGGCCCATACTCTGGTGGGTCAATACGAGGCTGCCCCCGTTCATTATTGCTGGTTCCCCCTATTCCAAGGTGGGGCTTTTCAGATGTCTGCCTTTCCACTAGCTCTCTCAGCCTTTCTTGGCTCTGGGCTAGGCCAGTCATTACTGCCATAAACTGAGACATTTGGTTTCTCATTTCAACCCTTTCATTTACCATCTGATTTCTCACTTCATTCAGATCCTGTTGTACCTGCTCCATCTGAATGCCTGGAAGGTTGTTGCGAGTTGGGTACCGGTGTGTGCGGTTGAAAGGGAACACTCGACGACGAGCAATGTTTCCTGAAACCACAACAGAGTGAGAAATAAATAATAAACAAAAACCTACAAAACAAAGAAAAATCTTAGTATGCAATGCAGTATGCTTATTTGTTTTCCAAGGTATCCGGTTTGGTTCTTGGTTTTGACCTTTCCAGACCTCGAGGAGATGCTTGTTGATGTTGAGAAAAGAAACCCAATGAAACAAACTAAATATATTAAATGATGAAAAATACATAGTCTTGTTTACAATACATGCCCATGGTGGGTTAAAAATACAACAAAAAAGGAAAAATACATCAAAAGAAAGGAACTACAAGCGAAAGGAATCAGACATCCAGTCCATGGTCATCTTCCCTCACTTCCTTCAGGAGTGCCTCAGTCACCGGACCAGCTAGGTGCTCTGTAATGGTCCTAATGAGGAGGTTCCTGGTAGCAATGGCATTAGTCAGCTTCTTATGCCTGTCCTAATCTTTGGATCTCTTTAACCCTGCTCGAAGCTTCAATTCTGAAATCTCCTTCTGAGTTTCCAATAAAGCTTCCTGCTGCTTCTTCTCATTGGCTTCCAGCTGCTCAATCTTGGCCTGAGTCCTCTGGTCTTCTTGTGCACAGGCTTCAGTGATCCTGATCCACCTTGCTTGGATTTCCTCCAGGTAATGCTCAGCCCTAGCTTTCTGAATCTTGGCCTCCTTACAGGCATTCTTCAATATGTGTTCCCCAGCTCTTGCTTTCCTTATGTAGTCATCTGTCCTCTCAATCTTGGTCAGATGCTCAGTTTTGAGTCTTTCCAATCTCTCAATGTCCAGGCGACCGTCATTTCTTTCCCAAAGAGTCTTCCTCAAGGCCTCAGATAACTGATTATTCCTCTCTTTCAGCTTTTCAAATTCCTCCAGGCTAACTGTTGCTGCAGGCTGTAATGTAGATGGTCCAGGTGTGTCTTCCAAGGTAAAAGGCATTCTGGTAATCTGAGCTCTAGTATGGGACCAGTCAAAGTACTGAGCTGAAGCAACATTGTTACACCTTCCAAGAATGGTTGTCCCTTTGGTCTGGATGTTGTCCCAAGCCCAGGAAGCTTGCCTGACAACAGCTGAATTAGGTTGCACTTAGGTTCTCAGCTAAATCCTGTCCTCTGGGAGGGTGAACCAAGGAATATCCCAATTGTCTCTTAAACAGTAAAGGGTTGTAATTGATGCAACCTTTTACTCCTATGAGAGGCACATTAGGGTATTGCCCACAGCTGGTGATAATGTTCTTGCCTTTGGTGCTCTGGGTGCATCATCTGATATCATCTGATGTTAAGGCAATGAACCTCTTGGCCCAATTCTTCTGTTGGTGTGGGTTCAAGAAAGCATCTGATTTAGGCAGGTGTCTGAGTATCCAGGAGTAGAACAAGGGGGCACAACATCTTACCAACTTCCCCTTTGCTTTTCATTTCTCTGATGGATGGAGTAGTAAAAATCCCCTAGCAATGTAGGCACTGGGTTCCTCAGCAGAAACAAGTGGATGGCATTCTTACTGACAAATTTAGGCTCATCTGCAAACAATATAGCCCCATATATGTTGAGGGCTAAAAGTGCACAGACTGCCCTCCATTCTCCCAATGTAGCCTTCAGGATGGCCTGAGAAATCAAAAAGTCCAGATGTAAACCAGGGATCCCAGCTTTTGTAATCATGTTTTGCTCAATAAGGGCAGGCTCCAAGTACAATGCCCTAGCTATTTACTCACTTCTGGGAGCAGACATCTCTGGGTTGAAGGGGATCCCTCCTCTAATAGGCACTCCAATCAATAAAGAAAACTCTTCCAACAAAGGCCCTATCTGAATGTCTGGAAAGGTGAAGCACCTAAGTGGTGGGTCATAGAACTGCAAGCATGTGTGAATCATGCTTCTCTAGAAGAATCAAGATCCATAACCATGTCCAAGATACCCCCATAGTGCTCTCTAAACAGTGGGATATGGTCAGGTGTGATGAGTGTCTGGACCTGCCTGATACCAGTCAAGATGGGCTCAAAGAAATGGTAAGATATGTTGCTCTTCCTTGGAACATCCATGAGTGTTGCTGAAGAAGCTGAAGTCAAATGTTGATGAAGATTGTAGACTGATATGCTGAAGGTAAGTCTCTGATAGACTGATGCTGGTGAGTCTCTGGAAGTGCTGAAGTAGATAAGTGAAGCAGAGGTCTAAGCAATAGAAGGGGTCAAAACCAGAACCAAGATATAATGAGGTGGATACCCTGAAAAGCAAATAAACAAATGTTAAATGATGCAATGATGATATATGCAAATGATATGCAAGGGTTTGTGATCAAGAGTTGGATCTGATTATTTGTCTTGATATAAGGTCCATGTATGTTCAAAGGTCCGGGTGGAGGTTCAGAAATCCAGTAACCAGGGTGGGGGACTCAATAAAGAGTCACATGTCCAGGGTTAATCACAAGAACTGTCCAAAGTGAAGTATTCTTAAACAAAACAGTAACAGGGTATGATGTGGCCAAGGGTTCCTGCAAACCTGTAAACAACCCAACCCCCTCACATGTAATGTTCTAGAACAAGGATCCTCAGACTTGGATCAGTTATGAGAAGTGTAAACACTTCTAACCCGGAGGTACAGTGTTTACAATAACCATAAAATATCCTCTTCTAATTCACCTCAGATTCTGAAGGTCAAAGTAAAGGTCATCCAGACTTAGCAGGCTTCCCAGATAGCCCTAGCACTACAGGAAATCTGTAGCACAGAGTTCTCAAGAAGAAACCCATATCTGAACCGTGTTTCATATTCCCGCACCAGACCGAAATGGAATGGGAAAGAACATGAACCACTCTAGCCTAGGTGTCACTCAGGTCCCAGGTATAGGACCTTAATCTCTCAATGGAACCCCACCCACCAAAACAGAAACTAGATCCAACAATGATAATGACAGTATGAAATATGCATAAGACTGTAAAGAAAGTAATAAATAAAGTTGTACATAAAGCAACAAATAAAGCAAAATAAATAAACACACATAGCACATAACACCCCGGTAAACACAAATAAAACACGCGCTAGGAGGAACCCACAAAAAGAACCAGAAGCCCTTGTTGCAGTATAAGGGTCCCTAGCAGAGTCGCCAAGTTGTCGCTCCCGCCAAATGACACTTGGTCAAGAGGGGTACAGACGCGAACGGTCGGCAAAAGGAGAGAATGAAGATGAAATGAAAGGAGTCGCCAGCTAGGAATTCTTATCCCGGAGGAAAGGTAATGCTTCATAAACCTGGAAAGATGATGGATAAGACGGTCGCGAACTAGAGGAACTGAGAAAGGGGGTTGGTTACAACCTGGGAAGGTATTAACACCCAGGTTGTCCGTCGTACTCGACGGGATCCACGCTTAAAATTTTGTGTTTAAAGGGGTAGTGTTAGTGCTATTTTGTGTGCAAAAGTTGGAAAAGAATGCAAGTGTCAGTGCAAAAGAAGATGTGAAGTGAAATAAATGAGTGTCAGTGCAAGGAAGGAGTGCAAAGCTCAAGACTATGAGGCTTAAAAATATAAAGCTGGAAGAGGGGGGAATATACAAAGACTTTTGTTCGATAACAGTTAAGTTATGCCTACGTATCCTCTCGTGCAATGAGGAAGTCAGAACATCGTAGTTCGAGTCAAAGAGACTGCAAGATAAATTGACTTGTGAACTACTTACTTGTCTATGCTCAAGTGTATGACCTGTCTGGCTCAAGTGCAAATTGTCTTGCATTAGACGGAAGAAGCAAATTCTCGTTTCTGAGTGAATGAGATGAGAAAAGAATCCCGGAGGAGGCGATTATTGTTTGTTTTTGGTATTTTCAATCTTTTATTGCTTTTTTGAGTTTCTCATAAGAAAATGAGCTTAAGCCTATACCAAGGGTTTGTAAACTCATCACATCCTCCCTCTGATTAGGGGTAATCAGAATACCTTAAGTATGAAGTAAGCACCTCACACTTAATCACCATGATGTAGGATTAAGATCATTAACCTACTTGTATTTATTTAGATGTTTTTTGGAGTTTTTGTTTAGTGTTAAGTAATGAGTTTAAGCCATAATCAAGGATTTAATGGACCCATTACACCATCCTAATAGAAGGATAATAGATCAGAACATTTAAGCTGAGGAAGGCTCCTCAACTTAATCCATGACTAGGGATTAACCTCATGACAAAACAAAGCCTTTATTAAAGTGGATTTTAGTTAATGGTAAGATTAAGAAGTGAATTTTATGATTTGTAAGACAACTTGAGGAGGACTTGTCCATTAATACTAGGGTTAGTCCTTATTAACCAATTAAGGAAGAATTAGTACCCTAATGCAAGGCCCAAGTTACAAGCTTATTGTCTTAGTGATTATTAGGTGGATTTATTAAGAGATTTAAACACATTAAGGGTTTAACACTTAGGATTAAAGTTATACACTCCATCCTAATAGAAGGATGCATACATAAGCTTGATCACAGAGCCTTAAAACCTTTAAGGTTTAGTCCTTGATTATGAGGTGAGAAGAGAAGACACAAGAGATGACACAAAGGTAAAACTAATGGGGGACTAATCAAACCCTAATTGTGATCATGCTTGGGTATTCCTAGGGTTTATGAGGCTTGCAAGAGATCTCCAAAGAAAAGCCACCAAGGAAGAAGAAAGATGGAAGGAGGAGAAGCAGAAAGAAGCAAGTCAACTTACTTCACTTAAGAAGATAAGTTGCTTGAAGAAAGAAAGTGAGGAGGGAACATGAATGAGCAAGCTCACTCCAATTCACATACAAAATGCAGCAATGAATGCATAAGAGAGATGAGAATAGATTATGAGAAATGAAGGCAAATTCACTTCTCAAGGACTTACCACCTAAAAAGTTAGCAAAAGGAAATGAAATGAGAATGAGAATGAAGTAAATGCAATGAGGCAAACCAAAACTAGAAGCATGTTCATGATGCTAATGATGCAAAGAGAGGATGCAAATGTATGTCATGAGATATGAATGGTCAGACAAGTGATGAAGATGCAAATGAAGCATACAAGAAGCATGAGAGTTCATGAATGCACATGAAATGAAATGAAAGCATAGCATGGAAAATGAGTGATGCAATGATGAAACATGATTCTAATGTGTCCTAGGATGTCTTATATGTCATGTGGATGCAAGAAATGTCATGGCAAGTTCATGAATGCAAGCATATGCAAGATGAATGCAAATGAAGATGATAAATTAGGGTTATATGAAAATGTGAGATGCAAAACTCAAAAACAGAAGCAAATCATTAGATAAAAAATTAAAAATTCACCCAAAGGAACCCTAAACCTATACTAGTTTACCATCCAAAGGGGGAGGTCAGAAGCTTAACCTAGGAGTAGTTATGAATTTTTGAAGTTTCTAGGGTTTTAAGGATGATCCTAAATGTAAAATGCCAAATAAATTGAAAATGCAAGATAAATCTGAAACAAAAATGTTTTTAGAAACTAGAAGTCATGCATAGAACAATGCAAAAGGAATCACTCAAAAACTCAACTTGGTTTAAAAGTTATGCATTTTTGAAGTTAGGGTTAAAAATGTATAAATTTAAGAACCCTAATTCATTGAAAAAATGTCAAAGTATGATCAAAACCAAAAATAAATTTGTGTGGTGAGTTTGTAAATGCTTCTAAATGTTCAAAGATGTTCTCTGTTTTTTTTTGTGATTTTTAAATACTTAAATGTATTTTTAATTAATTAAAATCAATTAACTAATTAAAAATAACATTTAAATGATTTAAAAATATATATTTAATGAAAAAAAATTTGGGTTTTGAAAATTAATAAAAGGTTTGATAAAAAATTTCATAATTTTTTAATGTTTTTTACTATTTTTAAAAATTCGTACAAAAATAAATAAGAAAAATGCAATAAAAATTAAATAAATGGAAAGTATGCAGGATGGATGGCTTGGATTGGTTCTGGGCTTTGAATGGATTGACTGGGCGCGCATCTGGACGGCCCACATTTAAACTGAGCTAATCTCAATTAAAATATTAATTAAACCTGATTAAATATTAATGACATGATCCTAGCCCTACATTGCACGCGGGAAAGCTTAATCTAACGGCCCACATTTAAAAATTGCCCTAACCCTAATTAATTAAGTTAATGACTTTCAGGTGGCCGGAAATGACCTCCGGTCATCTTCTCCGGCCACACTCTCCCATGAAAATTCTCAAATCACTCCCTAGGTCATGATAAGCTCCCCAAATCTCCAGAAATGATCCCCAAACCCCATAGAACAAGAATCCAGCAACATAATTCATTTATTTTACACAATAATCATGATTCGAACAAAAACATAAAAATGGACAAAATTTCAGAACACGCATACACAGCCAATACTCAACCATTCTTCAAAAATAAATGTTCAATGCAATCAGGAGAGCAAACTCTACCATCTCATAACTAAAGAAAAGATTTCTGGAAAAATGTTTCAAGAAGATACCTGAGATGAAGCTTTGCTAATGGAGCTGCCTGAGCCTTCTTCTTGATGCAAACAACCTCCTCTAACCTCCCTTGAGCTTCTTTGATGCTTTGCTGAAGTATATGTAACCTCTTTTTAAAGTTCAGTGAAGTTCAGTTTAGGGGGTGGAAAATCGTATTTTGTGTATGGTGACTTTCAGGGCAAAGTGAAGGGTGGGAAATGATCATTGATGAATTTGGAGATGAATAGTGGAAGAAGTTTTAAGTTTTGTTGAGTGTGCTAAGAGTTTCGAAGCAAAATGCAAAAGAGGTTGTTTTTGTGAACTATGGCAATGCTGAAGTGTTAGGCTTGGTTCTTGTGTGAAATGGCTTGCATAAACGTTGTATGTGAAGTTGTGATAGGTCAGAATAGTTGGTGTGGGCTATGCTGATTGGTATGGTGCAAAATGCAAAAAGTCAACATTGGTTGTACTTTGAGGTATGGGCTGGTTCAGGCCAAGTACAAAGGGGTGTCTGGTGCAGCAAGATTCAAGGATAGCCATGGAAATCTCTTTGAGGCAAATCAGCAAGTTGTGACAAAGTTGTGGGAGGTTTTGCAAATTCATGAACTTTTGGCCCCTTTGAGATTTCTTTATGTGCAAGTCATGGAATTTGGAAATTCTTGGGCCAATTCTGAGTTTTAGGCTATGTGTTACGTTTGTATGATGATTAGAAGTCAATTGAGGTTACAAAATGGCTTGGCAAGAGGTTTTGCAAAAATCCCTCTTTGGCATGAAACATGAAATTATGTGATTTTTGCCAACTTTGGAAAGCCATAACTTGAGTTCCAAAATGAATTAGATCTTGTTCTTGTACTTTTTGAAAAGGGAATGATCCAATATACAACTTTCATGACCAACAATTTTTTATTTGAAGCATTTTTGGTTAAGAAAGAGGAGGTCGAAAAACTTTCCCAAAATGGAAAGTTTACATTACAAGTCATTTCCATTTTTGGCAACTTTTGGTTTTGCTCATTTTTCTCCAAATTTGTGAAATTATAAACACTTCAGTGATCAAATAAAGACCATATAACTTCAATTTGATGAAAAATCCACTTTGGTTCCATGGATGGGGGCCTCAGATGCCCTGATTTGGCTCTGACTTGCTCAAGAAGTTACCCAGTGATCAGATGACTTCCACAATGAATTTTTCCATAAAACTTGGTATGTATGATCCTTATGACATATTGAGACCATTAAAAACAAGAATGACCAAAATATTTGGAGTTATGGCCTCTGAAACCAAAACCCTAATTTTAGATCATCTGTGCAATTAAACCTGGCTCTGCTTCCATGCTTTGCAAGTTCTTGTGATTTTTTGGCTTCCTTGATCTTTGGAGGATAAAATATGATGATTTAACATAATACATGGACCCTCTTGAGATGATTGAAGACCTTTGGAATGGCTCAGATGGCTCGTGGATTGCTCAGATCACAAACCCTAGATGCAGATGGACTTGAACCAATGCAGTGAAGCAAAAATGCCACATGATATGATATGATTAGACTAATGCAAATGAAAAGATCACAAGACATGGTGTGAACTTAGTGAGGGAAAATTTGGGGTGTTTACAACTGTTATCGAACAAAAGTCCCTGTCTCTTCCCCCCTATTCCAGCATTATTCATTAAGCCTCATTCTTGAGCAATTCACTTCACATCTCCTTTGCACTGACACCTGTACATTATTTTCCAGCTTTTTGCACACAGATAGCACTGACATTACCCCTTTAAACACAAATATTTCAAGCGTGGATCCCGTCGAGTACGACGGACAATCTAGGTTCTAATACCTTCCCAGGTTGTAACCAACCCCCTTTCTCAGTTTCTCTGGTTCGCGACCGTCTTATCCATATCTTTCCAGGTTTATGCAGCATTACCTTTCCCTCGGGATAAAAATGCCTAGTTGGCGACTCTTTTCAGTTCATCTTCATGTCCTCTTTCGCCGACCGTTTGCGTCTGTACCCCGTCTGACCATGTGTCATTTTGTGGGAGCGACAGCTTGGCGACTCTGCTGGGGACCCTTATACTGCAACCAGGGCTTCTGGTTCATTTTGTGGGTTCCTCCTAGCGCTTGTTTGATTTGTGTTTACAGGGGTGTTACATGCTAATTGTGCTTGTTTATTTGCTTTATTTATTGCTTTATGTACAACTTTATTTATTGCTTTTCTTTACTGTTTTATGCATATTCATACTGCCATTATCATTGCTGGATCTGGTTTTCCTTGGTGGGTGGGGTTTCATTGAGTGATTGAGGTCCTATACCTGGGACCTAAGTGACACCTAGGCTAGAATGGCTTCATATTCTTTCCCATTCCATTTTGGTCTGGTGCGGGAATATGAAACACGGTTCAGATGTGGGTTTCTTCTTGAGAACTCTGTGCTACAGATTTCCTGTAGTGCTAGGGCTATCTGGGAAGCCTGCTAAGTCTGGATGACCTTTATTATGACCTTCAGAATCTAGGGTGAATTAGAGGAGGATCCTTTATGGTTATTGTAAACACTGTACCTCCGGGTTAGAAGTGTTTACACTTCTCATAACTGATCCAAGTCTGAGGATCCTTGTTCTAGAACATTACATGTGAGGGGGTTGGATTGTTTACAGGTTTTGCAGGAACCCTTGGCCACATCATACCCTGTTACTGTTTTGTTTTAATAATGCACCACTTTGGACAGTTCTTGTGATTACCCTGGACTTGTGACTCTTTATTTGAGTCCCCCACCCCGGTTACTTGATTTCTGAGCCTCCATCCGGACCTTTGAATATACATGGACTTTTACCAAGGCAGATAATCAGATCCAGCTCTTGATCACAACCCTTTGCATATCATTTGGATACATCATCATTGCATCATTTAACATTTGCTTATTTGTTTTACAGGGTATCCATCATTTCATTTTTTTGGTTTGGTTTTGACCCCTTCTGCTGCTTAAGACCTCTGCTTCAGTTATCTTCTTCAACATCTGCTTCAGCTATCTTCTTCAGCACCTTCCTCATTTTATCAGTGGTTCTTCTTCAACATCTCCTTCAGCTTGTCTCCTTCAGTACCTTAATTAGTTGTCAGTATTCATCAGTCTGTCAGAGACTCATCCAGCTTCTCAGCCAGTGATCTTCATCAACAGTTGTTCTCATCTTCTTCATCAGTACCCATTATCAGTATGGATACTTCAAGAAAGAGCAACATCTCTTACCATTTCTTTGAGCCCACCTTGATTGGTATCAGGCAGGACCATTCCCTTATCACACCTGACCACATCCCACTATTTTAGAAAGCACTATGGGGGTATTTTGGACATGGTCATGGATCTTGATGCATCTCAGAGGAGCATGATCCACACATGCTTGCAGTTTTATGACCCTCAACTCAGATGCTTCACCTTTCCTGATTTCCAGATGGGACCACTACTAGAAGAGTTTTCCTTATTGATTGGAGTTCCTATCAGGAGAGGAATCCCTTTCAACCCAGAGATGACTGCTCCCAGAAGTGAAGAGATAACCAGGGCAGTGTATTTGGATCCTGCCCTCATTGAGCAGAACTTGACAACAAAGGCTGGAATTCCTGGCCTCTACTTAGACTTCCTGATTTCCCAGGCCACTCTGAAGGCTGCAGTAGGAGAATGGAAGGTTGTCTGTGCACTGTTAGCCCTCAGTATATATGGGGTTATATTGTTTGCAGATGAGCCCAAATTTGTGAGTTAGAATGCCATCCACCTGTTCTTGCTGAGAAACCCAGTGCCTACATTGCTGGGGGACTTCTACTACTCCATCCATCAGAGGAATGAAAAGCAAAGAGGGAAGCTGGTCAGATGTTGTGCTCCTCTGTATTACTCTTGGCTGCTCAGAAACTTGCCAAAATCAGATGCTTTCTTGAACCCCCATCAGCAAAAGAATTGGACTAAGAGGTTCATTACATTAACATCAGATGACATCAGGTGGTGCACCCAGAGCACCAAAGGCGAGGACATTATTACCATCTGTGGGCAGTACCCTAATGTGCCTCTGATAGGAGAAAAAGGTTGCATCAACTACAACCCTTTACTGTTTAAGAGACAATTGGGATATGCCTTGGTTCATCCTCCCAGAGGACAAGATTTGGCTGAGACTCTCTACTGTGAAGTTCAACCTAACTTTGCTGTTGTCAGACAAGCTTCCTGGGCTTGGGACAACATCCAGACCAAAGGGATAGCCATCCTTGGAAGGTGCAACAATATTGCTTTAGCCTAGTACTCTGACTGGTCCCGTACTAGAGCTCATATCACCAGGATGCCTTTCACCTTGGAAGACACACCTGGACCTTCTACAGTACAGCCTGCAGCAACTGTTAGCCTGGAAGAGTTTGAAAAGCTGAAAGAGAGGAATAATCAGCTATCTGAAGCCCTGAAGAAGACTCGCTGGGAGAGAAATGACAGTCGTCTGGACATTGAGAGATTGGAAAGACTCAAGATTGAGCATCTGGCCAAAATTGAGAAAACAAATGACTACATTAGGAAGGCAAGAGCAGGGGAGTTGGTTCTGAAAAATGCCTGCAAGGAGGCAAAATTCAGAAGGCTATGGCAGAGCATTATCTAGAGGAAAGCCAGGCTAGGTGGATCAGGATCACCGAAGCCCGTGCACAAGAAGACCAGAGAACTCAGGCCAAGATAGAGTAGTTGGAGGCCAATAAGAAGAAGCAGCAGGAAGCTTTGTTGGCAGCTCAGAAGGAGATATCGGAATTGAAACTCCTGGCGGGGTTGAAGAAATCAAAGGATCAGGACATGCATAAGAAGCTAACCAATGCCATTGCTACCAGGAACCTCCTCATCAAGACTATTACAGAGCATCCAGCCGGTCCAATGACTGAAGCCCTCCTGAAGGAAGTCAAGGAGGATGACTTTGGATTGGATGTTTGATTCCTTTTGCTTGTATTTCTTTCTTTTGATGTACTTTTCTTTTGATTGTTGTATATTGACCCACCATGGGCATGTATTGTAAACAAACTATGTATTTTTATCCTTTGTAATATATCAGTTTGTTTTATTTATTGGTGGGCTTTATCTCTCAACATCATCAGCATTTCCTCGAGGTCTGAAAAGGTCAAAACCAAGAACCAAACCGGATACCCTTGGAAGACAAATAAGCATATTGCATTTCATACTAACATTTTCTTTGTTTTGTAGGTCTTTGTTTGTATTTGCTGTTTCTCACTTTGTTGTGGTTTCAGGAAACATTGCTCGAAGACGATTGTTCCCTGTCAACCGAACACACCGGTACCCAACGCGAAACAACCTTTCGGGCATTCAGATGGATCAGGTACAGCAAGACCTGAATGAAGTAAGGAACCAAATGGAAAACGAAAGGGTTGAGATGAGAAATCAAATGACCCAATTTATGGCTGTGATGACTGGCTTAGCTCAGAGCCAGGAAAGACTGAGGGAATTGGTGGAAAGGTAGACTCCTGAAGAACACCACCCTGGTACAAGAGGAACCAGCAATAATGAACGCGGGAAGCCTCGCATCGACCCACCAAATTTGGGCCCCATCTGAACCCAAATGTTAATGTCACGAGGAATATTCAAGGAAACACTGCTGGAGGCAGGATCTTGCAAGAAGATCCTCAGGAAGAGCAGTTCACAGTTATTGGGGATGGGGATGAGGTGTATGACTGAAGGTTGAATGAGATTGTTGAGAAATTGAGATCTCTAGAATCCCTGAATTTCCTAGGCTTTGATGTAATGGATATGGGGCTGGTAGATGGGGTGAGAATTCCTCACAAATTCAAACCCTCGTGCTTTGAAAAATATAATGGTACCTCCTTCCTGCGTACTCATCTGCAGTCTTTCTTGGGGAGACTTAAAGCCTATACCATGGACGAGAAGTTATGGATGTTCTATTTTGAGGACAGCATGACTGGAGCATCAAGAGAATGGTATTCGCATATGACCAGGGCCACTATAAGATGTTGGAAAGACTTGGCCGAAGCCTTCATCCGTTAGTACCAGTACAACCTAGATATGGCTCCCAATAGAAACCTTCTAATGGGCATGACTCAGTCTTCAAGGGAAAGCTTTCGGGATTATGCTCAGAGGTGGATACAGCTTGCTGCTGTTGTCCATCCACCCATGTCTGAACGGGAAATGGCTGACATGTTTATGAACACTCTTCAGGGAACATATATTGACAGACTTGCTGCTTTCTCTTCCACCAGTTTTGTTGATGTAGTTATAGCTGGTGAGAGAATAGAGAGTCTTCTGAAGATGGGAAAAATCTCTGACAACGGTGCAAGTTCCTCCAACAATACAAGAAAACCTTTTCTAGGACCCCGAAGGATGGGTGAAGCAAATGCTATTCATACAAGCAGGGGCAGACCCCAGTACTCTCACAGATCAGTCTCAGCCATTACTATCCCGGCTCCAGCTCCACAACAACCACTTTTTCAACAACAACAACATCACTACCAGCAACAACCACACTTTCCGCAACAAAGATCGTATAACAATAACAACAACAACCAACAGCAGCATCCCTTTCAACAGAGGCCATCTCAAGCAAATAGGGTGATTGATCCCATTCCTATGCCATATGCCGCCTTACTGCCACAACTCCTGAAGCTCAACTTGGTTGAGTTAAGAACGTTGGCTCCACCAGATCCTCTCAACTTCCCGAAGAATTATGATGCTAATTCCAGGTGCACCTTTCATTCCAACGCACCTGGTCACAATACTGAGAAGTGTAGAGCCTTGTAAATGAAGGTTCGGGATTTGGTCGATTCCGAAGCTCTCAATTTCGCAGCTCCTCCAAATGTTACCAAAAATCCTATGCCTAGTCATGGTGGGCCCAGGATTAATGCCATAGAGGAGGACCAACCATCTGCACTGATTGATAATGTTGCACATATTCGAACACCACTGGCAGAAGTCAAAGCTCAACTCTTAAGATGCCAGATATTCCCAGGTTGTGAGGCCTGCTGCGAATCGTGCAAGACTGCTATTAATGGTTGTGAGAGGCTAAGGCTTGGCATAGATGGTCTTATCAGAGATGGAATCTTACAAATTACCACAACGGCGTCTACAACATCAGCAACCCTTTCTTCAGCAACAATAGACCCTCCTACAACCGCAAAAACTATCGTTCCCGCTGATTCATCCACAACTCCAGCAATCACTCCATCCATTATTTCAACAAATCAAAGTTCAGCTACACTTACTTATACAACATCAACACCCATCTTATCAACGGAATCGCCTACAACACCAAAAAATGCTAACGAAGATGTCTCAACGGTCACAATCTACTATGACCCGGCAAATGTTCATCCCAACAACAATTTTCAACAACAAACTGCAACACCTACTGTCAGATCTCCAGTCACAATCTATTACGACCCGCATACCATCACAGTTCCTTCCGCTACAGCAATCAGTCCAATCACCATTACGGTACCTGGACCCGTTCCTTATGAAAGCAGTAATGCCATACCTTGGCACTACGGCTCTGATCTCTACTGCGACGGAAAGAAGATCACTTTAGATTCATCAACCTCTTCACCACAAGTTGACAATGTTGGGGGAGGCGGAGGCTTCACCAGAAGCGGACGCCTTTTTGCCTCACAAATACCAAGACCCAATGTTGAAGCATTGGTTGTGGCTAAAGCAAAAGGGAAGAATGTGGTACTTGAAGAGCCAACTGTTAAAGAAACTCCGAAGACGTCCTTTGAACAAGAGGTGGACGAGTTCATGAGAATAATCAAAAAGAGTGATTACAAAGTGGTGGACCAGCTTCATCAGACGCCCTCCAAAATCTCTATATTGTCATTGTTAATGTGTTCCGAAGCCCATAGGAATGCACTTTTGAGGGTCCTGCATGCAGCCTACGTGGCGGAAGAGATTACGGTTAATCAACTGGAAATAGTGGTTGCAAATGTTAACACCAGTCATGGACTTGGATTCACAAATGTTGATTTAACGACAGAGGGACGCAATCATAACAAGGCTTTACACATCACCTTAGAATGCAAAGGTGCTGTTCTTTCTCATGTGCTGGTAGACACTGGGTCCTCGCTCAATGTCCTCCCAAAGAAATCCTTGGTGAAGCTGGAATATGATGGTTTGGCATTGCGTCCAAGTAACTTGGTGGTAAAAGCATTTGATGACTCTAGGAGATCAGTTCTTGGAGAGATTGAATTACCCGTGATGATTGGCCCACAACTCTTCAAAACTACTTTCTTCGTGATGGACATACAGCCGGCCAATAGCTGTTTGTTGGGTAGACCCTGGATTCACGCCACTGGCACTGTTACATCTACCCTTCACCAGAAATTAAAATTTGAGTGGGAATGCCAGATCATCACAATATGCGGGGAGGAAGACATTTTCGTTAGCCAGCTTGCCACTTACAAGTATATAGAGATGGATGGGGAGATCCACGAGACAATGAGCCAGGGGTTTGAGGCCCTTAACATCAACGAAGCAACTACTGTGTCTAGAACTTCCATCACTTCATATCAACAAGCCCGAAAGGTTGTTGAAAAGGGTACCGCTCAGGGTTGGGGCAAGCTGCTGCCAGTAGAAAAGAAAGAAGACAGATTCGGGTTGGGTTACAGACCAATCCGACAAGATCAACCAGCGGCTACAACGGAGCACAAATTTTTCAGTGGGGGAATGCTTACCCCGGATGCTGTGAATAGTCTGGAAGACGAGGAAGAAGGAGACCGCAACCTGGAAACTGGATATGTCCAAGGATCCCGGGGAACCAAGTCTCTAACTGGTCTTCCCAGGAAATTATAAGAGTTACTCCTGCAGAGTAATTATTATTTCCTGTCTTTAAGCATGCATCAAGTCCTGTATCTTGCCCAAGATGTCAGGACTCATTTTGTAATAGGGCCATCTTTTATTTTGTGCAAATGATTAATTAATGAATATCAGGACATCTTTTGCAAACGAGTCTCTTTTTCGCTCACTGTCTTTTTCATTTTTCACTTTTGTACAAAACAATAAAATGGCAATGTTTTCAAAATAAACAACTTCATTTTCACTTTTTCTAAACAAGATAAAACTGATCACTAAAAAGAACCAATCTCAACCCTTGCAGAGAGTGCCCTCCAGATCGCACCGACAACAACACCGCTATGACTTCGTATGACTTCGACAATCTGATTAATCAAGCCGATGAAGGGTTTGAAGAAGATTATGAGCTACCTGAAGAACTAGCAAGGTTGTTAAGGCAAGAGGAGAAGGTTATCACTCCTCATCAGGAGGAGGTCGAGACAGTTAATCTTGGTACCGAAGAAGACTTGAAAGAAGTGAAGATCGGGGCCCGTCTGCAAGATTCAGTGAAGGAACAACTTATTGACATGCTTCGAGAGTATGTTGATGTCTTTGCTTGGTCCTACCAAGACATGCCAGGTTTGGATACTGACATTGTTATGCATAAGCTACCTTTGAAGGAAGATTGTCCTCTAGTGAAACAGAAGCTACGCCGTACTCGTCCGGATATGGCCATGAAGATAAAAGAAGAGTTACAAAAACAGTGGGACGCCGGTTTCCTTGTTGTGACAAGTTACCCTCCGTGGGTCGCTAACATTGTACCAGTGCCTAAGAAGGATGGCAAAGTACGGATGTGTGTGGATTACCGGGATCTGAACAGAGCTAGCCCGAAAGATGACTTCCCATTACCTCACATTGATGAATTGGTCGACAACACAGCTCAGTTCTCGGTATTCTCCTTCATGGACGGATTCTCCAGATATAATCAGATCAAGATGTCACCTGAATACATGGAGAAGACTACTTTCATCACACCCTGGGGCATAGTCTGTTATAAGGTAATGCCATTTGGATTGAAGAATGTCAGGGCAACTTATCAGCGGGCTATGGTAACATTATTCCATGATATGATCCATAAAGAAATTGAATGCTACGTGGATGATATGATCGCCAAGTCCCTCACTGAAAAAGACCATTTGGTAAATCTGTTGAAATTGTTCAATCGTCTGAGGAAGTATCAGTTGAAGCCAAACCCCAACAAATGGACATTCGGGGTACGGTCCGGTAAGCTGCTGGGGTTCATTGTAAGTGAAAAAGGAATTGAAGTTGATCCTGACAAAGTCAAAGCCATTCAAGAGATGCCTGCACCTAGGACTGAAATAGAAGTTCGGGGGTTCTTAGGTAGATTGAACTACATATCAAGGTTCATATCTCATCTCATTACAACCTGTGAGCCCCTGTTCAAGTTATTAAGAAAAGAACAAACGGTCAGGTGGAATGAAGACTGTCAGAAGGCTTTTGACAAAATCAAGGAGTACTTACAAGAACCTCCAATCCTTATACCTCCAGTCGAAGGGAGACCTCTAATAATGTACCTGACAGTATTAGAAGGATCAATGGGGTGTGTGTTGGGCCAGCATGACGAGTCTGGTCGAAGAGAGTATGCAATATACTACCTAAGCAAAAAGTTTACCGACTGTGAACAACGTTATTCACTGCTCGAGAAAACTTGTTGTGCTTTAGCGTGGGTTGCTCGCCGACTAAGACAATATATGTTGACCCACACTACCTTGTTAATCTCAAAGATGGACCCAATTAAGTACATATTTGAGAAGCCAGCACTTACCGGAAGGGTTGCAAGATGGCAAATGATTTTGATAGAATATGACATTCAGTACACATCTCAAAAGGCCATCAAGGGCAGTGTATTGTCTGACTATCTAGCTGAGCAACCCATTGATGATTACCAACCTATGAGATTTGACTTCCCTGATGAAGGCATCATGTTCCTGAAAGCAAAAGATCAGGAAGAGCTTGTTCACACTGAAGGGCCTGACCCAGAAGAAGAATGGACAATGATGTTTGATGGGGCTGTTAATATGAATGGTCGTGGAGTTAGTGCAGTGCTCATTACACCTAAAGGAGTTCACATGCCTTTCTCGGCAAAACTCACCTTTGCATGCACCAACAACGAAGCTGAATACGAAGCCTGTATCATGGGTCTTGAGGTAGCTATTGACCTTAGGATCAAGACTTTAACTGTATTCGGAGATTCAACTTTGGTAATCAGTCAGACCAACGGAAAATGGTACACTCACCAAGAGCATCTGATTCCATATCGTGACTATACGAGGAGATTACTGACTTTCTTTACAACAGTCAAACTTGAGTACATCCCTCGAGACGAAAATCAGTTCGCAGATGCTTTGGCTACCATTTCCTCCATGATCAAGGTTCAAGCTGCCAACTTTGTGCCTCGGATTTCAGTATCCAGACTTGACCGACCAGCATACGTATTCTCAGTGGACATTGCTAAAGATGACAAGCCTTGGTTCCATGACATCAAATACTTCTTAGAGGATCAGACATACCCATCTGGGGCATCATCCAATGATAAGAAGACATTAAGAAGACTGGCTGGTAGTTTCTTCTTGAATGCTGATGGTTCCTTGTACAAGAGAAACTTTGACATGGTCCTTCTCAGATGTGTTGACAAGAAAGAGGCAGACCTACTAATGCACGAGGTGCATGAAGGATCTTTCGGTACCCATGCTGGAGGACATGCAATGGCCAAGAAATTGTTAAGATCAGGATACTACTGGATCACAATGGATGCAGACTGTTGTGTCTATGCCAGAAAGTGCCACAAATGCCAGATCTACGCAAACAAAGTGCATGTGCCTCCGAATCCTTTGAATGTAATGTCTTCACCTTGGCCCTTTGCCATGTGGGGCATTTACATGATTGGAAAGATTGAACTGACTGCTTCAAATGGTCACATATTTATCCTGGTGGCCATTGATTATTTCACCAAATGGGTTGAAGCAGCTTCGTATGCCAACGTCACCAGACAAGTGGTAGCCAGATTCCTAAAGAGAGACATCATTTGTCGGTATGGAGTGCCCGAGCGAATCATTACTGACAATGGTTCCAATTTGAACAACAAAATGATGGAAGAATTGTGCCGGGACTTCAAAATCCAACATTACAACTCTTCTCCTTACATGCCAAAGATGAATGGCGTTGTTGAGGCAGCTAACAAAAACATCAAGAAGATTGTGCAAAAGATGGTGGTTACTTACAAAGACTGGCATGAAATGCTACCATTTGCCTTGCATGGGTACTGCACCTCAATTAGAACGTCTACTGGGGAAACACCTTATCAGCTTGTGTATGGTATGGAGGTAGTCCTACCTGTTGAAGTTGAATTACCCTCCTTACGGGTACTGATGGATGTCAAGCTGAACGAAGCAGAATGGGTCCGATCTTGGTACAATCAACTAAGTCTGATCGAAGAAAAGAGATTAGCTGCAATCTGTCATGGGCAGTTATATCAGAAAAGAATGAAGAAATCCTTCGATCAGAAATTCAGGCTTCGGGAATACCAAGTAGGAGATCTTGTGCTGAAAAGACTTCTTCCTCCTCATACAGACCACAAGGGCAAGTGGACTCCGAATTGCGATGGTCCTTTCATAGTAAAGAAGGTTTTCTCTGGTGGAGCACTAATTCTCACTACTATGGATGGTGAAGATTTCTTATCCCTTGTGAATTCAGATGCAGTTAAAAAATACTTCGCATAAAATGACCCACTGGACATAAAAACAGAATGTAAGTCCAGGCAAAAATAGGGCATCCCGGCGATTCAAAAACAGAATAAAAGACTCGGGCAAAAATAAGGGAAAAATAAAAAAAATGTACACCCGCTGAGTTGAAAAGCCGCATTGGACAGCTCAGGCAAAAATGTGTATCCCGGTGGATTGAAAACCCGAAGGGGCGATCCACGCAAATAAGGGAATAAGCGAACAACAGCATTCTAAATTCGTCTGTATCACTTACAACATGGAAAACCTCGAAGGAAATAGCGTCAGTCAGAATCAACCTTCTTCAGAAAGCAAGATGAGAAGAACGTCAAGGTCATACGGGTCATAGAAAAGGGAGCTCACCGAAGCGTCGTCAGCATTGCCAACACTTTTACTTTTTCTCAATTTGTAACAATCTCCTCATTTCAGGGGATCTGTTTCTTTGACTGTATTTGCCAATTCAGGGCACCTAAATTAATAAAATCAGAGTTTTCAGTCACACTTCGTCTTGTACATTTTTGTTTCGTTTGTAAAATGTCTGATATCCATAATATAATATTTGCATAAAACAGATGTGCCTTTCTAATTGAATGCTTGCAGGAAATATATTTACTCTCAGGAATATCTAACTCCTATGATGGAATCCTGTAAGGGATGCCTCGGGACACTTGTACGTTTCTTTGTCTTAACAGGATTGCAGGTATTCAATACATGGGGAAAACGTACTTCCTCCCCTAAGCAGTATATGAAATGCTTTTCCCCAGTGAAGTTTCCAGACATCACTTCCCCAGTACATCTTCTCCAAGCAGCATCTGAAGAGCTTTTTCCCCAGCTGAGTTGTCAAGTCTCCTTATCCTCAGCAGGATCCTCACAGGAACTTCTAGGAAGATCGTTCAATGATCTTTCCTCCCCTAGAGTACCAGGTCTCTCCAAGTCATGGGAACCATCTCCCCACAGAGCTCCAGCCTCTCCCCAGAAGAGCAATGTCTGAAATTCTCACACAACAAATTGACGAAAGCTTCCTTATCCCCAGCTGGGCTTTCTCCTTACAAGGATGGATCTATCAGTGATCTATTTCCCCAAGCAGATCCACATATGTTGTATCAGATCTACCTATGATCTCATCCCCAGCTGGGATATCCCTTCAAGCAGATCGGCTAGAGATCTTCACAACAGCGGGATCCGAATCCTGAACCGGTTTCTTTTACATAATCATAGCATTCACATCATTTCCCCCCCCCCCCCAGAGCGTAGCATTCCGTTTAATACGGAGCATTACGGCAAAAATCAAACATATTGCATGATCACAAGTCAGGTTCGAACCAGTCACCTGTATATATCAGCAATACCTCTTCAGCAATATACAAAATACATCCCCATAAAAGCCAAAGCGTCCCCTTTGCACTCTTAGATACATGCTCCTTTTGATACTCGTCTGTGTCATCCTTCCCCAGTAAAGTAGTCAGAACACTTTCTACAAACAGATACTTATACATAACATGTTCTTCTCGATACTCGTCTGTGTCACCTCATAATTCCCCACAGAAAGCCAAAGTGTCCCCTTTGCACTCTCAAACAACAAACACATGTTCACATATACTTTCGACACTCGCCTGTGTCATATCATCTCCTGCATATATAAACCAAACCAATGCTTATACACTCTCCTGACACCCGTCTGTGTCACCTATCCCCAGCACAGTTGCCTAAACACTTGTTTATACACACCTTTCGACACCCATCTGTGTCATCTTATCCCCACAGGTTGCCAGAATACACTCATAATTTGTACACTTTCTCTTCTGATACTCGTCCGTATCGTAGTCTTAAGGATGCTCGTCCGCATCTTTAATCTATACACAACGTCAAACACTTATACCTTTTTATTTCAGAAAGCGTAAGCACTCGTCCGTGTTTACCATCCCCTAGCAAATCGCCAGCAAAACACCTTTCTTTTATATGACATTCGTCCTGTGTCATGATATTTTTGGCAGCTGTACCCGGCCAGGTTATCGTCCTTCACCTTCGGATGACCGTCCCTCATCCTTTCCCCAGTGGAGCCTCCATAATTGGAAACCTTTTCTATCTGGCATTCGTCCTATGTCGTTATATTTAGCAGCCGTCCCCTGCTAGGTGATTGTCTTTCACCTTTTGATGATCGTCCTTCATCATTATATCTGATGGCCGTCCCCATCGTAGATCTTGTTATCTGACATTCGTCCTATGTCATGATAAACCCCGAGAGCAGCCGTACCCTTCTAGGTGATCGTCCTTCACCTCTTGATGATCGTCCTTCATCATGCTTACCCGATGGTCGTCCCCATCGTCGACCTTTTCTATCCGGCATTCGTCCTATGTCGTGATACTTTCGGCAGCCGTACCCTGCCAGGTGATCGTCCTTCATCTTGGATGACCGTCCCTCATCCTTATCCCCAACAGAGCAGCCGTCCCCTGCCAGGTGATCGTCCTTCACCTTTTGATGATCGTCCCTCATCAATATTTCATTCATTCTTTAAACCGATGGTCGTCCCCATCGTTGTCTACCTTACTTTGCAAAACCTGATGGTCGTCCCATCATTACCTTTACTTTAATCCCCAGGGAACCTTGTCACTTTATTTGATGGTTGTCCCCATCATGATCTCTTTATTTCCCCAGCATGTGGGCCGTCCCCGTCATTGCTTTATCCCCAGCAGTCGCCCTCTGCTCGATGGTCGTCCTCCATCGCCTGCACTTTATAATCATACTTTACTTTCTTTTACAATTTATATCCCTTTTCTTCCTCTCCCCAGTGAGTGCAAATTTTGGACTGTCTTTGGTATTCAACCACAAGTTATATTGTTTGTCTGATAAGCCTGTCACTTACATCCTGCATAGCTAACTCATGCTTGAATAGGAGCAGCTGTAAACACCCCAAATTTTCCCTCACTAAGTTCATATCATGGCTTGTGATCTTTCATGTTTACATTAGTATAAGCATATCATCCCATATTGCATTTTTGTTCATCTGCATTGGTTCAAGTTCATCTGCATCTAGGGTTTGTGACCTGAGCAATCCAAGATTCATCTGAGCCACTCCAAAGGTAATCAGTCATTTCAAGAGGGTCCATGTATGTTCAATCATCATATTATATCCTCCAAAGATCAAGGAAGTCAAATAATCACAAGAACTGGCAAAGCATGGAAGCAGAGCTAGGGTTTCAATGCACAGATGACCTGAAATTAGGGTTTTGGTTTCAGAGGCCATAACTCCAAATTTTTTGGTCATTCTTGTTTCTAACTCTCAATATGTTATGAGGATCATGTATACTAAGTTTGATGAAGAAATTCATTGTGGAAGTCATCTGATCACTGGGTAACTTCTTGAGCAAGTCAGAGCAAAATCAGGGCATCTGAGGCCCTCATCCATGGAACCAAAGTGGATTTTTCATTAAATTGAAGTTATATGATCTTTATTTGATCATTTAAGTGCTTTGAAGTTCACAAAATTTAATAAAAGGGATCTAAACCAAAAGTTGCCAAAAATGGAAATGACTTGTAATGTAAACTTTCCATTTTGGGAGTTTTTCAACCTCCTCTTTCTCAACCAAAAATGCTTCAAATGAAAAATTGTTGGTCATGAAAGTTGTAGATTGGATCATTCCCTTTTCAAAAAGTACAAGAAAAATACCTAATTCATTTTGGAACTCAAGTTATGGCTTGACAAAGATGGCAAAAATCACATAAATTTCAAGAATGCACCAAAGAGGATTCTTTGCAAAACCACTTGCCAATTCATTTTGTGACTTCAAACACACTTCTATGTATCATAACATCATAGTGCATTGCCCTAAGATCAGAATTGCCCAAATAATTTTATCATTCCATGCCTTGAACATCAAGAAATTACAAAAGGGCCAAAGCTTCATGAATTTGCAAAACACCACATAAACTCCCATCCACTTGCTGAATTGCCTTAAGACTGATTCTATTGACATCCTTGATCCATGCTGCGCATGGACAAGCCAATGAGCCAGCTACACCATTGCCCATACCTCAAGTACAAAACTTTTGACTTTTTGGCACGAAGCCCATACCAATCACCACAGTCCACCACCCACTCTCTGCCCAATCCAGACTTTACAAGCATGCTTCAAGGACCATTTTTCATAAGACACACAAGCTGAAACCTCCAAGAACTCAGCATTGCCAAAATCACTCCCACTTGCAAAAACCTTTGAATCTCTCAGCTCACTAACTCAAACTCCAAACCAATTTCACCATTCATCTTAGAATCATAAACTGAACACAAACCAACCATTAAAACAGCTAAAAACACTCCATACACAAAACACGATTATTGGCCAGTTGAAGTGTAATCTCATAAACCAGCCACTCTCAAGGCCTTCCAAGCATCAAAGCTTCATCAGGAGGTCAAAGGGAGTCATTTTGCATAAAGGAGGGGTCCTGAAATCTCTCATCTGCATCTCTCAAGCTCAGGTAGTCATCTCAAATCATTTTTCCAGAACTTCTATTTTATGTTCCAATGTGAAAGAGCATGCTTCACTGATCATTCTGAGCTTTGTATTTTTAAAAATGGTGAAGAAATAAGTATTTACTGAACCTCTGAAATTTTTACCATTTTTAATCTTTCCTTCGAATCTTGTTTATGAGCAGTTATAAATTTGTTTTAGGGGTGGATTTGAGTTTAGGAGAGTAAGAGGGTTTGATCTGGAGCTTTAGAGCTCCAGAAATGACCTAGGGAGAGGATTTGAGATTTTCAGGGGAAGAGGATGCCGGAGAAGACGACCGGAGCTCTTCCCCGGTGACCTGAAAGTCATTATGTGTCTAATTAGGGTTAGGGCATTGTATGAATGTGAGCCGTCTGATATTTAGTTCCCGCGTGAGATGGAGGGTGGAGATTAGTTCATTTAAGTTTAATCAGGATTAGTTATTTAATTAATTAGGATTAAATGAATTTGAATTCTAACCACTGGATGTGGCGCGCAGTCAACCAATATTTTCCCAGAATCAATGCAAGCCCTTGGATCAGTTTACTTTTATTTTATTTCATTTTTATTTCATATTTCCTTATTTATTTTACAACATTTATTTAAAATAGCTAAAAAATCTTAAAAAATATTTTCTCTTGCATTTTCACTTCAAATAATTTTCTTAACCCAAAAATATTTTTATTTTTATTTTTTGCATTAAAAAATAATTTTTAAAACATTTAAATGTTTATTTTAATTAATTGATGAAAATTAATTAATTAAAATATCATTTAGGTTTCTAAAAATCCCAAAAAAATTCACATTGCATCTTAAAACATTTAGAAACATTATCATACCATTCACACAAATTGCTTTTTGGTTTTGAACAATCTTTGATAATTTTCTTGAATTTAGGGTTCATAAAATTCCTATTTTTGAACCCTAACTTCAAGAATTCTTTTCTGCCTAACCATGAATGGTATGATAATGATTCTCTTTGCATTGATCTTCATTTGACATGTAGTATCTAGCATAATTTTGTCACAAATTTCTTCTGCATTTTTGATTTTATTTGCATTTTTTCCCTTTAGGTGCCTTAAAACCCTAGATAACTTAGAAAAATCATAACTTCCTTAGGGTTAAGAGTTAGGTCTCCTCCTTTGGGGTGTGATATCATATGGGGTTAGGGTTCCTTTGTTTGCATTCTCAATTTTTTATCTTTTCATTTGCTTCTGTTTTTGTTTTTTTGCATCTCATGTTGCATGAAAACCCTAATTTCTCATGTTCATTCACATGCATCTTACATATGCATTCATTCAAGAACTTGCCATGACATTTCTTGCATTCACATGACTTATAAGACATCATAGGACACATTAGAATCATGCTTGATCATTTCTTCATCCATTTTCCATGTTATGCATTCATTACATTTCATGGACTTTCATTTGCTTTCATGCATCCTACATGCTTCATTTGCATTCTCATCTCTTGTATGATCATCCATAGCATTTGGTATGTCTTTGCATCATCTTTTAGCATCATTTACATCATGTTTATGCTTCTGGTTTTGGTTTTCATCCTTGCATACATTTCATTTCCATTTCATTTCTTTCTTCTTTTGCTAACTTTTCAGGTGGTAAGTAATTTGAGAAGTGAATTTGCCTTCACTCCTCACTTCTCTTCTCATATCTTCTTTTATGCATCCTTGATGCATTTTGTATTTGTCTTAGAGTGAGCTTGCTCATTCATGTCCCTCTTTCACTTTCTTTCTTCAAGTAACTTATCTTCTTAAGTGAAGTAAGTTAACTTGTTTCTTCTGCTTCTCCTCCTTTCTTCTGCTTCTTCCTTGGTAGTTCTTCTTGAAGATCTCTTGCAAGCCTCATAAACCCTAGGAACACCCAAGCATGATAACAATTAGGGTTTTGATTAGTCCCCCATTAGTTTTACCTTTGTGTCATCTTTTGTGTCTCCCTTCTCATCTCATAATCAGAGAATAAACCTTTAAGGTTTTAAGGCTTTGTGATTAAGATTATGCCTGCATCCTTCTCTTATGATGGAGTGTATAACTTTAATCCTAAGTGTTAAACCCTTGATGTGTTTAAACCTCTTAATCAATCCATCTAATAATCACTAAGACAATAAGCTTGTAACTTGGGCCTTGTATTAGGGTTCTAATTCTTCCTTAATTGGTTAAGAAGGACTAACCCTAGTGTTAATGGACAAGTCCCCCTCAAGTTTTCTTACAAACCATGAAATCCACTTCTTAATCCTACCATTAACTAAAATCCATTTTAATAAAGGCTTTGTTTTGTCATGAGGTTAATCCCTAATCATGGATTAAGTTGAGGTATCTTCCTCAGCTTAAATGTTCTCATCTATTATCCTTCTATTAGGATGGTGTAATGAGTTCATTAAATCCTTGATTATGGATTAAACTCATTGCTTAACACTAAACAAAAACTCCAAAAACATCTAAATAATCACAAGTAGGTTAATGATCTTAATTCTACATCATGGTAATTAAGTGTGAGGTGCTTACTTCATACTTAAGGTATTCTCATTACCCCTAATCAGAGGGAGGATGTGATGAGTTTACTAACCCTTGGTTTAGGCTTAAGCTCATTATCTTATGACAAACACAAAAGGCAATAAAAGATTAAAAGCATAAAAAACAAACAATAATCGTCTCCTTCGAGATTCTTTTCTCATCATCTTCACTCACAAACGAGAACTTGCTTCTTCCGTCCAATGCAAGACAGTTAGCACCTGAGCCAGACAGGTCATACACTTGAGCATAGACAAGCAAGCAGTTCACAAGTCAATTCATCTTTCAGTCCCTTTGAGTCGAACTACGGTGTTCTGACTTCCTCATTGCACGAGAGGATACGTAGGCATAACTTAACTGTTACGAACAAAAGTCCCTGTCTCTTCCCCCCTCTTCCAGCATTATTCTTTAAGCCTCATTCCTGAGAAATTCACTTCACATCTCCTTTGCACTGACACCAGTACATTCTTTTCCAGCGTTTTGCACACAGATAGCACTGACATTACCCCTTTAAACACAAATCTTTCAAGCGTGGATCCCGTCAAGTACGACGGACAATCTAGGTGCTAATACCTTCCCAGGTTGTAACCAACCCCCTTTATCAGTTTCTCTTGTTCGCGACCTTCTTATCCATATCTTTCTAGGTTTATACAGCATTACCTTTCCCTCGGGATAAAAATGCCTAGCTGGCGACTGTTTTCAGTTCATCTTCATGTCCTCTTTCGCCGACCGTTCGCGTATGTACCCCGTCTGACCATGTGTCATTTGGTGGGAGCGACACAAAGGGTTTTAGATTTGAACTTGGTTCAGTTAAGGACATTAGCACCACCACCACCTGGAGAGCTTCCAGTGGGGTATGATGATAATGCAAGATGTTCATTCCATTCAGGAGCTCCCGGTCACTCAACAGAGAAGTGCAGGACTTGATTGACTCGAAAGCAATTAACTTCGCACCGCCTCCAAATGTTACTTCAAACCCCATTCCAAATCATGGAGGGGCCAGGATAAATGTTGTTGATGGTGGTGAGAGGTTAAACTTGATTTTGGATGTGGATGAAGTGAAGACTTCGTTGCTGGTGGTGAAAGAAAGATTGCTGAGAGGGCATGTATTCCCAGGTTGTGGTTATGACTACGAGGGTTGCATGAATTCATTTAATGGTTGTGGAGAGTTGAAAGATGGGTTGCAGTGTTTGATTGATGAGGGGGCTCTACAGTTTGACAGGGTCAACGATATAAATGATTTTGTGTCTATAGTGACAATTTATTTTGATCCTGCTGAAGTTCTTGCCCGAAGAGAGCCGGTGACTATCTATGTTCTAGAAGTGAGTCCAGTGACTATTACTGTTCCAGGATCGGTTCCTTATGTTGATGACAAGGCCATTCCCTGGAAAGTAAAGCGGTGACAATTGACTTGACTTTTGTGAATGTCAGAGGAGTTGGTGGGTTTACTCGGGGTGGAGGTCTCTTTGCTCCTCAAGTGCTTAGAGGTGATCCCGAAGCTGAAGCTGCTGCAAAGGCTACGGGTAAAAAAAATAGTGACTGAAGAGGTGACAACTCCTGCTGCTAGTCAGGGAACTTTTGAAAAAGAATTTGAAGAGTTCATGAGAATAATTAAGAAAAGCGACGATAAGGTGGTTGAACAGCTGAATCAAACCTCGTCCAAGATATCCATTATGTCGTTGTTAATGTGTTCCCAAGCTCACCGGGAGGCTTTGCTGAAAGTGTTGCAAATGGAATATGTACTACAAGAGATAAATGTTAACCAGTTGGAGGTTGTGGTAGCCAGTGTGAACGACAGCCATGGGTTGGGATTCACAGATAGAGATCTCACTTCCGAGGGACGTAATCACAACAAGGCCTTACACATCACCATGGAGTGTAAGGGTGTTGTTCTATAACATGTCTTGGTAGATACAAGGTCTTATCTCAATGTGATCCCTAAGAAGGTCTTAATGAAGCTGAATGTTGATGGCATTGTCTTGCGACCCAGTGATTTGATTGTAAAAGCCTTCGACGGGTCACGGAGGTCTGTGTTAAGGGAGGTGGAGCTACCAGTAAAGATTGGGTCTCAAGTATTCAAGAGTACATTCTAAGTTATGGATATTCAACCCACTTATATTTGTTTGCTCGGGCGTCCTTAGATTCACGCTGCGGGTGCAGTAACATCCACATTGCATCAAAAGTTAAAGTATGTGGTAGACGGACAGATTGTTATTGTGTGCGGAGAAGAAGATATTTCCGTAAGCCATCTGTCGACTTTCAAATATGTGGAAATGGACAGAGAGATCCATGAGACACTTTGCCAAACTTTTGAGACGGTTAATGTTAGTACTTTGTCTCTGGTTGCTGTAGTTTTGAGCAATGAGAAGGAAGGGACTCCTATTTACTCCTACAAGCAAGCTAAGGAAGTAGTCCAATCTGGAAATGCACAAGGTTGGGGAAAACTTTTAAAAGTATAAAAGAAGGATGACAAGTTCGGTCTCGGATATCAACCTGGTCAATCCAGCTGGTCTCAGGAAAGTAAGTCTATAACATTCACTAGTGCTGGAATGCTCGACTATAACCACGTTTGTGCTATAGATGAAGAAGGGGATAGTGACTGCGACTTGGATAACTGGATTCACCCATGCGTACCTAGGGAGGAGCTTTGGAACTGGTCTGCTGAGGATTTTGTTCAAGTTACTTGGCAGTCAAAGTAATTTTCTTTGTTTCTATTTTTATCATACTGCATGTCAAACTCTGCATTCTGCCCAAAGTGCATGGATCCATCTGTAGGGCCACCATGCTGTTAATGCATTTACTTTTTCCATGAAATAAAGGACATTTTTCAAGCAAATTGTGTTCTCTTTCTTTCGTTTTAAAATTTTTCACAAAAAACAAATAAAATGGCTATATTTTTCTTTTTCCAGTGTTTTTGTGTATTTGTGTCTCTTTTGAAAGAAAAAAAACAAATAGATTCTAAAATAAGCACATCATTTATGCAGTGCTGATCATTCGGATTCCTGTGATAACATTCCTACTATGACTATGCATGACTTCGACAATCCTATCTACCAAGCCGAGGAAGGGGTTGAGGAAGATTGTGAATTCCCGGAAGAATTGGTTAGGTTGTTGAAACATGAGGAAAGGGTTATTCAGCCTCATCAGAAAGATATAGAGATCGTCAACATCGGGTCTGAGGATGTAAAGAAAGAAATAAAGATTGGGGCCAGTCTGCAGGCCGAGGTAAAGGAGTTGATTGGTATGCTACGTGAATATGTGGATATCTTCGCCTGGTCGTATCAAGAAATGTCGGGATTGGATACCGACATCATTGTGCACAAGCTGCTACTAAAGGAAGACTGTCCTCCGGTAAAGCAAAAGCTTAGAAGAACTCGCCCTGATATGGAAATGAAGATCAAGGAGGAAGTTCAAAAGCAGTGGGATGCCAGGTTCCTTGCTGTAACTAGTTACCCACCTTGGGTAGCTAACATTATGCTTGTACCAAAGAAAGATGGCAAGGTCCGGATGTGCGTCGATTATCAGGATCTAAATAGAGCAAGTCCAAAGGATGACTTTCCATTACCTCACATTGATATGTTAGTAGATAACACCGCTCAGTTCTCGGTATTTTCTTTCATGGATGGCTTCTCCGGGTACAATCAGATTAAGATGGCACCGTAAGACATGGAGAAAACAACGTTCGTTACCCCGTGGGGTACATTCTGTTATAAGGTTATGCCATTTGGATTGAAGAATGTCAGGGCAACGTATCAACGGGCTATGGTAACTTTGTTCCACGACATGATACACAAGGAAATTGAGTGTTATGTGGACGATATGATTGCCAAGTCTTGAAACAAAGAAGAACACCTGGTCAATCTCAAAAATTTGTTTGATAGGTTGATAAAGTACAGATTGAGGTTGAATCCAAACAAGTGCACTTTCAGAGTGTGTTCCGGTAAATTGCTGGGGTTTTTTGTTAGCCAAAGGGGTATTGAGGTAGATCCTACAAAAGTAAGAGCAATACAAGACATGCCTGCACTAAGAATAGAAAAAGAAGTGCGTGGGTTTTTAGGGAGATTGAACTACATTTCTCGGTTTATATCTCATCTAACTGCCACATGCGAGCCAATATTCAAATTGTTAAGAAAAGAACAAACGGTCAGGTGAAATGAGGACTATTAAAGAGCCTTTGAAAAGATAAAAGAATATTTGCAGGAGCCTCCGATTCTAATGCCTCCAGTTCCAGGACGGCCACTTATCATGTACTTGATTGTGTTAGAAGGGTCGATGGGGTGTGTCCTAGGCCAGCATGACGAGTCTGGTCGAAAAGAGAATGCTATTTATTACCTTAGCAAAACGTTTATCGACTGTGAATCCTGTTACTCACTGCTCGAGAAAACTTACTGCACTTTGGCATGGGTTGCTCGCCGACTGAGACAGTACATGTTGACCCATACCACATTGCTAATCTCAAAAATGGACCCTGTCAAGTATATTTTCGAGAAACCAGCATTAACCAGAAGGGTTGCAAGGTGGCAAATGATATTAACAGAGTATGACATACAATATACTTCCCAGAAAGCCATCAAAGGAAGTGTATTGTCAGATTACCTTGCACAGCAACCACTTGAAGACGACTATCAGCCAATGAAGTTTGATTTCCCTGATGAGGACATCATATACCTCAAGGCAAGAGATTGCGAGGAACCACTTCCGGAGGAGGGGCCTGACCCTGAATCCAAATGGAAGTTGATGTTTGATGGGGCAGTCAATATCAACGGACACGGAGTTGGTGTTGTTCTTATCACTCCCGAAGGTGTTTACTTTCCCTTCGCTGCCAGAATTACTTTTGGCTGCACCAACAATGAAGCGAAGTACGAGGCGTGCATAATGGGAATTGAGGAGGCTATTAATCTTCGAATTAAGACCCTCGATATATTCGGAGATTCAACCCTCGTTATTAACCAGATTACCGGAAAGTGGTATACACATCAAGAACACTTAATTCCTTATAGGGATTATGCCAGAAGATTATTGAAATTCTTCACAACAGTTAAGCTTCAATATATACCACGAGATAAGAATCAATTTGCCGATGCATTGGCTACTCTTTCTTCGTCCATAAAAGTCTTGTGTTGGAACTATGTGCCTAGGATTGACATTTTCAGGCTTGACACACCAGCTTATGCTTTCTCTGTAGAAGCGGTGTCTGATGAGAAACCTTGGTACTTTGATATCAAGTTTTTCCTGGAAAAACAAGAATACCCAGTCGGGGCATCATCTAATGACAAGAAGACCTTGAGACGACTTGCTTCTAGTTTCTTCTTGAATACAGACGGAGTTCTGTATAAGAGGAACTTTGACATGATCTTGCTCAGATGCGTGGATAGACACGAAGCCGACTTGTTAATGCAGGAAGTTCACGAGGGATCCTTCGGTACTCATGCAGGAGGACATGCAATGGCTAAGAAGTTATTGAGATTAGGGTACAATTGGCTTACAATGGATGCATGTAATACCTCAAAATTTTCCCTAATTCTTTTTACCTTAACTGGCTTATCGCTTTGCATTCATCTGCATTTCTCACTAGGTCATTAACAGCATAATAATGCATTTCATGGATTCATAAGGCATGAGATCAAACATTCTCTTGTGACTCGAATTTTCCTATTCCTAGGTGATTTATTTTACCATCGCATTGAGACAAAGGTTAAGCCCATACTATCATGGAATATTCATATTCAGAGGATCATCAGGCTCCAAAGTTTTCCTTGTTTAGAGAATTATTCGAAAGCGTCGGATCAGGAGGTTATTGGTGTGAGTTAAGAGTCGGTTTCTCCGTTTTCTCGTAAGATCGGGGTTTCATTCTTTTGGTGTATGGATTGATTTGGGATCTCATGGAAAAAATATATTGGTATTCTTGGTGCAAGAATTGGATTCAAATTAAAGGCGGAAGTTGCGCAACTATGGTTGATTTGGATGATGTCGATCAAGTTTAAGCTCAAGTTTTCAATAGCCCTTTCCAATACAAGACATTACCATATTGTTTAATTCAAAATCACATTTCAAAACCCCTCTTTGTTCTGACCTAAGCCCATTATCCGAACTAATTGTAATACCTCAAAATTTGCCCTCATATTTATTCCCTCAATTGGCGTATCATTTTGCATTCATCTGTATGTCTCATCAGTTCATTAACATCATAATAGTGCATTTCATGGTTTTATAAGGCATGTGATTGAGGCCCTTTGAATCTCGGGTTTCGTATTTTATCTGTATCTATCAGGGATTGAATTGATGGAGATTATTCACTGGTATATCTGACCCACTTTTGGGGATGGTCACACAGACTTGTTTTTGAATGAGAATGTTGGCTCTTCTCAACGTCTCAAGTTGTGTTCTACATCATTTAATATCTCAAGGGACTTGGAGTTCTTGTTCATGATTTTGATTTGAAGGGCACTTCACCAATTGAGATCCAGTGTATCGAAGGGTGGTTTCAATCCATTTGTTTACGGAATAATAATTTGAGATTTGCTCGGAGTTTAGTGTGGCACCAAAGTTCTTAAGAATGGATTATGTTGAAGGATTCGATTTAGGTTTAAAGAGAATGCACAGTTATTGGAGTTCAAGTTCTAGCTCTTGATTCTATTTTAAATACAAGCCATCTCCATTTTACACATACACTTTCCGATTCGGTCTAAGTCACCATTTTCGTTAGCCAAAGTCATTTTTATATGTCCATATTCACGTTTGCTAACATTCCATTTTTCATGTCATTTGTCTCTAAACATCAACCATTTCTTTTCAACATTAAGCCCATTTCTTTTTTAAAGTAATCCATTATTCATTTCGGAATTTCATTCTCCATCTTAAAGATCCAACGATTTTCTCAATTAATTCCATTATTCAAATGAAAAGTCAATTATTCAATGGATTTTATTAACCAAGTTATTATCCTTAATTATATTTCATTGAGCCAATTTCATGTTAATTCTTGAGGGACTCACTTCATATCCTATTCATTTTTTTCATACAAACAATTTCCACTTGGACGGTACTCAAATCACGCTTGCTCCTTCTCCTCAACTACTTCTTTTTTTTTCCTCCCGCTCAATCTCATCTATCTCTCTCTCTTTAAACCCTTCCCTTGATTATGGTAGGTATTTTGGGGCTAAAAAGAGTAGTTGTGGTGGATTAATCTTTATGGATAAGGATAAGGCAGCATGCGGTGGTGGTTCAATCTATTGTGTTTATCGCAAAGTCATTTCCTTGAATATCCATTGCAAAGTTATTCTCTAACTTCTAAAACTCTCTAACCCTTTAAATACAGAATAACCAAAATGTTCCAAATACCATAAATTGATGATTCACTAAAATCTCAACACTCCCTTTTCCATTTCAAACAGATCTTAATACAAAAGGTTAAAGCAAAATGACAGCAATAAGGGAGTCCTTCATAATTCACAGGAAAAATACATAATGATAACAGGTTGAGAAAGTTGACAACAGGAAGTTTTCTACACATAAGTTGAAGCCATCAATCTCGGGTACTGAGAAGTTGTATGATGAAGATGGATTTATGACGCTTGTTCGTGATGGCATTTGGGACGGCTTGCCAATAATGAATCTTTACTTCCAAATGGAGAGTTTGTTGCAACTGGCCCAATTAATGAACCTGAATATGGATTGTAAGAGGTAAACAAAGAAAGAGTATCAAGGACCACAGTTTGAAAACGTTCAATCAAAGCATTCTGATTTTTTAGTATCACTTCCAATGTTCAAAAAATTGGCAATTTCTACAGTCTTTACCGTGCCATCAAGATGATTAGTTGAGGATATACCTTTAAGGCAGCAACAATGTCATTGTGCTCTGCACCAGGATAATCAATCTGGGACCCAACGGTTACCAATTTTAAACTTCTAAAAAAAACAGCTCTGTTCATCATCAGCACAAGAGTAATCCTCATCAACCAAATTTCACTGAAAAAAGAGGAATAACACAGTTAGAAACCCAACTGATAAGAGGCTGTTAATATGACAAACAGAATTGCAAGAGGGAGTATCAGAACAAAAACAAAATCAATTATAAGCCTCATAACTAACTGTTAAGTCAATCCACAACAGAAATTACAAACATTCATACCCTAACTAATCTCATAACCACCTAATTGAATCCATAACAGAAAATAACAAAAAATAACAGAATCACAACCGAATTTCTTTCCAGAAGGTGCACCTGATAATCTTCCAGAATCATCCTTAAGTATTCTACATAAATCTTGAGTTTCTCCTTCAATGAGTTTCTTACACAATTTTCAAAAACCCTTCACAGGATTCTTCAACTCTCTGAATCTGCTTCTTCTCTAACTTCCTTCTCCACCATTTTTCACTACTCTTCTCTCCATTACTCCATCTTTCTTGGCTGAAAGTTCATCTTCACTTATCTCTCAGCCCTCTACAACCTAAAAGCCTCTCAGTTTTACACCTGCAACCTTTGAACATCCTTCAAATCAATCGTAACTTCATCCTATTCATCAATTCGTCCCACCCTTGAAGGCATATCTTCATAACCTGCAAAATGTAGGAAGAATCAATGGCAGCAATCTATAAAAAGGGAGAACGAGAGAGTGTATAGTCAATTTGTAAAATAACTTTCTCATTCTCGTATGCATCGCTTGTCGTCAGCAGCTTCAGATTGATTATCGTCGTTTCGCGATTTCGACAACAAATTGAATCTTCTGATTCACGCAGAGCCAAGGTCTTTGTCAACCCCTTCACAGTAGCCTCATTCTTCGATCGGGAAGGCAATTGACGTCGCGGCGAAATCGGGACAGCTGAGGCATCCTCTTCTGTCATTGACATCGAGATACAAGGTACGAGCTCTTTGTTCTCACTGCTCTTGCCTTAATGTTACGCGTGCTCGTATAGTTCTTAGTCGGGATTTCGTTGGTTGGAAGTGAAGAGGGTAGGCTTGAGAAAATAGAGTCTGTGACGGTGGCGGAAGGCGATTGCCGGTAGGATACTTCGAAACGGCGCTAGGTTCATTGTATGAAGAGGGAGATTAGGTTACGGAGATGAGAAGCGAGTGGAATAGCGAGTTTTGCACACAGGGGGGGCTTGATGATGAGAGGTCCGAACAAGATTTTGGTTCGTTTTAGCTTGTGTTAGGTTAGGGTTTGCGTGGAGGTTGACTGATAGGTGGTGGCTGACGGATGAAGAAGCTCGTTCTTCTTCAATGGAAGTCGCCGCGGAAGGGGGGAACGTTGGGGTTTTCGTAGGATTTTTGGTTTGATCAAAAGGGGGATTAGGTTAGGTTTTGGTCTGATTTGAAGATGCTTAGGGGAGGATTCAATGGTGGTGAGGGCGATTTTTGTAGGGAGGAGAGGAAAAACGAAATGGGGAGGAAGATGGGAGAGGAAGGAGCTGAGCGGCAGCGGTGTGAATCAGGGAAGAAGAAGGGTTCATTTATTTTTTTAGGGTTTTGTTAGTTTAATCTTGTTATTTCTTTTTAATTGGACCTTAATGTGAAAGATAGAAGAAAAAAGATAATTAAGATTTATTTAAATTAATTTAATCCAATTTAATTTCCTTAATTTGTGATTTTCACATAATCCTCATAATCTTTTCTATCTTCGTTAAATGCACCCCCTCTTGTAGGTCCAGTAGCAAAAATAACCATAAAAATATCGCTATTCTCACCCCCTGGTTTCTAGTGCAATTGGGCTTAGCCCTTTTGCTATCTGCACCCTCTTTTCAGGCCCATTGAAAAAAATAACTGAAAAAAGCTATTTCCAACACCCCCCATTAACCTGCGAATTGGGCCTTTAATAGATTGCTATTAACACCTTCCTTTTGGGCCCAGTTCACAAAAACAAATAGAAAAATTACTAAATCCACCCCATTTCTTATTTTTTTAGGATTTAAATTTTTAGTTTTATATAGTTCTCAAATAAATCAATAAAAAATAGTAAAAATTATAGAAAAAATTTTATAAAAATTTCAGTAGTTTGATAATCCATTTTAGAAGTTTGTGACATTTTTGTTTTCTGAATTTTGCATTATTTTCAATTTAATTCTGATTTTTCTTTTAATTAGCTTTTATTGAATTTCCTTTAACTGTACTTGAATTTGTTCATTTTATTTTGGTAACTTCCAGTAGGATTTTTAATTCACTTTTTTTACTGTAGTTAGAATACTAATAAAGGTACTTAGGAGAATTTTTGTAGATTTTTTAGAACATTTTATCTTAGGTTTTAGAGGCTAATTCCTTGTAAATTAGAGGTTAATTCATAGCTGAAAATAAGCAATTTTTAGGCATATAAAAAATAGGATTTTTTAGGATTCCTTTTAGTACAATGTTATAGGTAATCTTAGGTCCCTATGGATTAATTTTCATAATTTTTCCAGAAGTTTAGATATTTTTAGAATATAAATTCTTAGGCTTAGTTATGTGTTATGTCCCATTAGTTTAGGCCATGAAAATAAAGTCCAACAAAAATATGGTTTAGTTTAGATTTAGCCTTAGAATTTAATATAGACTTAGGTTAGTTTAAATTTGGATTTTTTTTAGAATGAAAATATTAGGTGATGCCTTTAGTTTAGGACTTAGGCTTAAAGTTCCATTTTAATTAGGATTAGAATAAATAAATAGGACTATTTTTCATGTCTTTAATTGTTTTGTTTAGAAGTTTATTTCTTAATTCAATTTTATTGTTTTTGCCTTATCATTTGATTTTATAACTTGCATAGGCTTCCCCATTGTTCTTAGAATCAACTTAACTTCCTTAGGAAGTAAGTTGAATTCTAGTAGTTTCTAGTTTTCTCTCTTAGGATTAGAATACCTCACAAACCATTAGGACCTCTTGTAAATAAATAAATAAAATTAGGGTTGTGTCTTAGTCCCCTTAGATTTTTGCCTTTTTGCAATTTGAGTCTTTCTTTCTCATCTTCAAACAAAATCCAAAACACTTAACAAATAAATGAAAGGATCCTTTGTGTATAGCCTTATTCCATGAAGCACTTGCATTCATTCCATCTTGGAGTGGTGTAAGCTTGTATATCATGATGCACAAGTCTCATCAAGGGATTGTTTCATAAAACAAACAAATTCAAAATACTTCTCTTAAAAGACAAAAAACAAATAACAAGCGACTATCCTGCGGGAACTTCTCTTCTCATCTCATTCACTCACAACGCGAACTCGCGACGATTTGTCTTTCATGCAAGACGGTAAACGCACTCGTACCAGACGAGCCTGCAACACCTGAGCATAGACATACGCAGTTCCAGCTGTAAAAAACACAAACAAATAGTTCCCGCCTTAGTTAGGCGAACTACGTCGACTCTGATCCTCATTATCCCGATGAGGTACGTAGGCAGCGGGGTAGGGCCCGTTCGAGCATATTCTTTATTTTCCCTACATTTCCCCTTTTATTCTCATTTTCTTATTTCAGTTCTTTTCTCATTTCCATTCCATTCCAGATAGCCATTATTTCATTTGTTCAGCAGCATTCTTTATTTCTCACCCTTTGAAACAAGCAAGCAAGCGTGGATCCCGTCGGGTACGACGGACGGATTGGGGTGCTAATACCTTCTCAATTCGTAACCGACTCCCGAACTCAGATCTTTGGTTCGCAAGGCCTTGTCCTTTCCTTCTTCCTTAGGTTTGTGCAACATTACCTTTCCCATTCATTTAGGATAAAAATGTCTGGCTGGCGACTCTACCTTTCCGCGCCACTTTCGCGTTTGTACTAGGATGAAAATCCCGGGAGCGACAGCTGGCAACTCTGCTGGGGATTGCCTGATTCTTCCGGTTTCCCTTGTAGAGTCAATCCTAGCGCCTGTTTGGTTTTGTTTCTTTGGGTGTATATTTGTTTGTTGCTGTGTGCTTTAGTTTAGCTTTACTGTTTTTATTTACAGTTCTTTACAGCTTTACTTTACCGCATTTATTTACCGCTTTCAGTATTTTATTTTCCATGCATCATATTATACTGGACTGTCTGGCTGTGTTGGTTTTCATTTTTTCTGTGGGATGGGGTTACTGTGAGATGAGCTCGTAACCGGGGCTCGAGTGCACCCTAGGACTTAGAGTGGTTCCACTTTGGCTTCATGGCATCTTGCTATGTTGGTAGTAGTGAGTTCCACACCTTGACTTGCGACCTTCTCGGGAATGTATTGATACCGAAATCTTTCTGGGTTGATGCGCTACCTTGATAGTTATGTGCAGTCAGGGGACCGATCATTGAGAACCTTTGTGGAAACATCCCTCTCCAGTGATGACAGTGGCAGACCACATTTGTTGGCAAACCCACTCGCATCCGAGGGCCCACTGGGAACTCGTATAGGATGGCCCGGTTCTCTCATAGGAATTCTGTTAAAGTAAACTGATCGTATGACGATAGTATTGTACCCTTCAGGATGAATGTACTATTGTTTCTCGACTCAGTGCTTGAAGCTGGAGACTTGTGAGGGATGCTTGTTCTTTCCGGACTCAACTGAGGCCTCCCTGAGTAGTACATAATGCCAAACCGATTCCCTGATTTGGTCGTGAACCATTTCTCGGAAATGGTGAACGTATTATTGCTATTCGGCTTTGAGAGTCCGTGATGTTGACCCAAGTAGCACACCCGTGAGATTGGGAGGGGTTTACAGGTTTGCAGGAACCCTAATACTTTCAGCATACCCACTTTGCCTTTGGTTCAGTTTTGTGATCTGGATTTCTGTTCTTAAGATATGGATCCCGGATCAGAGGGATGATTATTGTGATATATGGATTTTGAGACCTTGCACCGACACCTGATTACTTGATTGGTACATCACAGACACTTCACTGATCACATGCCTTGTCTTGCATAAGCATCATATCATCATTAATCATTTTGTGTTCTTTTTATTCTCAGGGTTCATTACCTCCTGGGTCCTGGTCATATTTGCTACTTCAGCATGGAGATTCCGAGGAAGAGAAATGTTCATTATACTTTCCCGCAGCCGGAGACAGAGAGTGTTCAGGGTTTGATTAGCTTGATGGGTGACCGAATCCTTGATGATTTCAGGAAAGAGTTTGGCAAGATACTGGATTATGTGAGCAAGGCCACAGTCGACCAGAAAGATAGCTTGCATTCTTTGTTGCAGTTCTATGATCCACAGCTGAGGGTCTTTGTTTTCACTGATTACATCCTGGCACCTACATTAGAGGAGGTTTCTAGCATGCTGAATATTCCTGTTAAGGAGGGTATACCTTATTATGTTTCAGAGAGGATCCCTTCTCACGAGGATATCACTGTTGCCTGTCATTTGAGTATGCTCAGACTCAAGATGGGATTAGAGGCTGGCCAAAGTAAAGGGATCCCTTTGGACTTTCTTATTGCAGAGGCACATGTCATGGCATCGGGAAAGAAGTGGGCAGACTTCAAAGCACTGTTAGCCATGATAGTATATGGAACCAGTTTGTTTCCAGGAGAGAAAGGGCTAATTAGCATGGAGGCAATCACCATCTTCGTCAAGAGAAATCATGTTCCTACATTGCTAGCTGACTTTTATTATGGAGTTCACCACAGAAATGAAAAGAGGAAGGGACATGTAAACTGTTGTGCTCCCATATTTGCTGATTGGTTTGTAAGGCAACTCCCTAAATCAGGACCCTTTCAAGATTTGAAACAATCTTGGAAGTGGTCCAAAAGATTAATGGGCTTAACCTCAGCTGACATTGCTTGGGGATGCAACAGAGATTTGGTGGGCAAAGAAATGTTGGTTAGTTGTGGTAGCTTTCCAAATGTGCCTTTGATGGGAAGGAAAGGTGGGATTAGCTACAATCCTATCTTGTCCAGGAAACAGTTCGGCTATCCTTTAAGAGATGTACCTTTGATCGACGATGCAAATGAGTCCTTATATTTTCCAGCAGAGGGAAACTCCAAGATGAGCATGCTAGCATCCCAAGCTTGGGAAGTTAGGGTGATGAAAGGAAAGAAAGACTTTGGAAGAGTGGATCCTAATACTTATGATCCTTTTTCCAGCTGGTTGGAGGATCATGTGAAGACTCATCTTCTACCATTTTCTAGAGAGACACCTCTCTACCCTAAAGAGGTAGCACCAAGGACTTCGGTACCTTTGGAGGAATATCAGAAGTTAGAAGCTTTGGTCAAGCAGCTTAGGGTTGAAAATCAAGAGGCTCTTAATTCTTGTCAAAAACTGATGATCCAGAACCGTCGGTTAGAAGATAGAGCTGTACAAGCCGAGGAAATAGTTCGTCTCAAGCAGAAGGACTTTGAAGATAGAGAGCTCTACTTCCGAAAAAAAGGGTTAGCCGAGACTCACAAGACGGCCCAGCGCCGAAGAGAGAAGAAAGATCTGAGTGAAGCCAATGAAGCTGTTACCTTATGGCAGGAGAAATGGGATGGCCATTTGAAGAAGCAAAAGGAGTTAGACGCCAAGCACAAGCAGGAAATCAAAAGTCTTCAGGATTCTTTGGATGGGCAGAAAGAACTCCTTTGGAAGGCTTATCATCAAGAGAAGGGCCGTCTCCAATGCTTAGCAGAAAGTCAACAAGCATTGAAGGAAGCTCAAAAGGAAATTGAAGACTTGAAGTTGAAAGCTGATGTGAAGAGGTCGAAGGCCGAGTCGAGTCAAAGCAAAGAGAATGAGACAGTATTCTTGCAGCAGATCGAGGAGTTACACGCTTCTTCTGACACGAGGGACCTCCTTATCTAGAGACTCATCCAGGAGCCCGGTCATCCAGATGTAGTTCAGCTGTTCCAGAACGTCAAGCGCCTTAGTTGGAGATTGCAGGATATAGAGTTCCCTAGGGTTTAATTTCATGTTAGTGTACTTGGATTACCCCTAGGCTTGTTGTGGGATTCCCTATATTTGATGTACTTTTGTTGTTATGATTGGCACCCTTCGGGGACTTTGTATTTTCAAACTCCAGTTCATATGATTGATTTGTTCCGAATTTCTTGTTGCACCGACACAGAATAATGAGCACCAATTCTCCACAGCCGTCATTATATTTGAATATTACTTGGGTCTTCTTCCCAATTCTTATCTTCTTAATGCCAGGACCGGAAACGGGAAAAGACTCGGGAATAAAAGGAACACATTGCATTGCATACGCATCATTTGCATTTTTTCTTTGTCTTTGCAGGTTTTTCTACGGGATGTTTAATTTATCTGTGTTCAACAGGAAAAGATTGCGAGAGCCGCCAAGACCCGGTACCTTCGACAAGATATCCCTCATTGGTACGCGACCCGCAGCAATCAAAGAACAGCAATGGACGCCATGCAGACAGAGCTCAATGAAGTCCGTACCAAGATGGTAGAATTTATGACCCTGATGCAAGGGATGGCCCAGGGGCAACAAGAGCTGAGAAATGCAATTCAAGGGTTAACTCCTCCTAATAATAATGCTCAGGCGACCACTTCCGGCGGGCTAAGGGCTCCTCCCAACACCAACAACGGCCCAGGTGGACCTCATGTTCCAGATCCAGCTATGGCAACGTTCGTTCTTGTGCACGATAGGCAGGAGGACCAATTCCAGTATTTCAATAATGATATGGGTTTCAGCGGTGATGGAAATCTTAATGACTTCTTGGTGCTTGCGGAGAAGGTCAAGGCCCTCAAGTGCAGAGACACTTTGGGGATTGATGTGTCAGATATGGGTTTAGTACCTGGGGTGGTAATTCCACACAAGTTCAGACCACCAGCATTTGATAAATACAACGGCAGCTCCTGCCCGAAAACTCACCTACAGGCCTTCTACCAGAAGATCGCGGCCCACACGCGAGATGAAAAACTCTGGATGTACTACTTCCAGGATAGTCTCTCAGGAGGGTCCTTGGAGTGGTACATGAAGCTGGAGAGGAGCTCTATTAGAAGCTGGAAGGATTTGGGAGAAGCCTTCCTCAGACAATATCAGTACAACATTGACATGGCACCCAGCCGCACTCAGCTTCAGAGCTTGACGCAGAGGAGCTCAGAGAGCTTCAAAGATTATGCACAGAGGTGGCGTGAGGTAGCCGCCCGAGTGCAACCACCTTTATTGGAGAGAGAGATGGTCGACCTTTTCCTGAATACCCTCCCAAGGCATTTCATGGAAAGGCTGGCTGGTTGCTCCTTAAGTGGTTTCTCGGACATTATCTTGACTGGAGAAAGAATTGAAAGCTGGCTCAAACAGGGGAAAATTCAGAATGGAGGCGCTTCGGCGTCTGGTATCAAGAAACCCTTTGTGAAAAGGAGGGAAGGAGAAACAGGTGCAGTGTACGCACAGAGGGGAGTGATTAACCAAGGATATTATCAACAAGTGGCCCCTGTCACTATTTCAACTCCGCCCGTTCAACAACAGGTCCAGCCTCCACAGCCGCAGCGCTCACAAGGGTATCAGCCAAGAGCCCCTCGTCCATACTACCCTCAGAGGCCGAAGGATAGACATATTGAAGCTCCACCAATGTCTTACTCCCAGCTTTTGAAGAATCTCCTACAGCTTCAAATGATTCAGCTCCGAACCTTGCAACCTCCGAAGCCAGGCCAAATTCCTGAAGGTTATGACTTAAATGCTAGATGTGAATTTCATTCCGGAGCTCCCGGCCATAGTACTGAGAACTGTAAAGCATTGAAGCATGTCGTTCAGGATTTATTGGACACTAAGGCGATCAACTTTGCCCCCTCTCGTAATGTGCTTCAGAATCCCATGCCTCCTCACAGGGGTACGGTTGGTGCAATTGATGAAGGGGAGAACTTGAATTTGGTGGATGATGTTGATGACTTGCAGACTTCATTGATTGTTGTCAAGGTTTGCTTGTTGAAGAAAGGCATCTTCCCTGGATGCGAGGAGGATTGTTCGGAATGTACTGAAGCTACCAACGGTTGTGAACGGTTGAAGGCCGGAATCCAAGGCATGATTGATGAAGGAGTGCTGCAGTTTGACAAGATCGTAAAAGAAAGTGAAGTCTCCACAGTAACTATCTTTTATGACCCATCTCAAGTTCCTTCACGGGCCAGAGCAGCACCAATAACCATTACCACCGCTGGACCCATAATGTACCAAAGTGACAGAGTTGTTCCTTGGAATTATGGTGGTGAAGTGTACTACAACGGCCAGAGGCAAGAGTTAGCCACGACTAGTATAACCCCAGCTCAAGTAGAAAATGTTGGAGTAGGGGGTTTTACTCGAAGTGGAAGGTTGTTTGCGCCGGAAACACTGAGAAACAATGTGATACCACCCAGAGATACTGCCGAAGCCCAAGCTAGAGCCAGAGGGAAGCAACCAGTAGTTGTCAATGATCCAACGCCATCAACTGATCCAGACCTCACCTTTGATAAAGAAGCCGAAGAATTCCTGAGGATCATCAAGAAGAGTGACTACAAGATCGTGGACCATCTGCAACAGACGCCGTCGAAGATCTCCATCTTGTCCTTGCTCATGTGTTCTGACTCTCATAGGAAAGCTCTCCTAAATATTCTGAACAAGGCATACGTGCCTCAGGATATTTCTGTAAATCAGTTAGAAACGGTGGTGTCCAGCGTTAATGCCAGTCATGGATTGGGTTTCACAGACTTGGATTTGACTTCTGACGGGCGTGCTCATAATCGGGCATTGCATATATCTCTGGAATGTAAGGGTGCAGTACTCTCCCATGTGTTGGTAGATACTGGATCATCTTTGAACGTCTTGCCCAAGAAAGCACTGATGAAGTTGGACTATGACGGAGTGGTTCTAAAGCCCAGTGACCTAGTAGTTCGAGCATTTGATGGGTCGAGAAGATCGGTGTTTGGAGAGGTGGAGTTACCTATCAAGGTAGGTCCACAGGTCTTCAATACCACGTTCTACGTGATGGATATCCAGCCGGCATATAGTTGTTTACTCGGAAGACCCTGGATACATTCGGCAGGAGCGGTTTCGTCTACACTCCATCAGAAGTTAAAGTTCGTCTGGGAGGTTCAAGTTGTGACTGTCAGTGGGGAAGAAGATATCTTTGTTAGTCATCTAGCTTCATTCAAATACGTGGAGATGGATGGCGAAATAGTTGAGACCCCATGTCAGGCTTTTGAGCCCTTGAAGTCTGAGCAAGCATCCGTAGTGGCAACTTCTTCTGAAGAACCGAAGAAAGGGGTTTCCATAGCCTCTTATAAACAAGCGCTTGAATTGGTAGAATCTGGAATACGAGAAGGCTGGGGCAGTCCGGTAGAAGTGCTAGAGAAGAAAGACATGTTCGGGATTGGCTATCACCCTGGAAGATCTTCGTCTGAACCAAGTGCTAAAGGTTGTCAGAGCCCGGTCACTTTCATAAGTGCGGGAGGGGTAGACTACGGAAACATAAGTGCGGTACAGGATGACGCTGTCGATAGTGATTGTGACTTAGATGAATGGATCAGGCCTGCCGCTCCAGGAACTCAGCTTAGCAACTGAACATCGGAAAGGCTTATTTCGGTCACCTCTTTCGAAGAGTAATAATGTTTTGTTTCTATTTTTCCTGTATTAAAGCATTATGTCTTGCCCGAGGCATAGTGGCTCTTTGTAAGGGTTCATTTGTTCATTAACACAATCATAAATAAAATTGACGTTTCACATTCATTCATGTTGTTCTCTGTCTTTCGTTTTTTACTTTTGTTTTTCAAAAAGAAAGAAAAGTTTTAAAATGGCAATGTTTCTCATTTTTTCAAGTTGTTGCTAAAGCCTTGCATGAATCATCATTCATGCAGGTGCTCGTCACCGGATCTTATCAATGACGACCCTGTTATGGCTGAGTATGATTTCGACAATCCAATTTATCAAGCCGATGAGGAAGGTGAAGAGGATTGCGATTTACCCGAAGAATTGGCCAGACTGCTTAAACAGGAGGAGAAGATGATTCAGCCGCACGAAGAAGATGTCGAAGTAATAAACCTGGGTACTGAAGAAGACAAGAAAGAAGTCAAGATCGGAGCTGCATTAGAAGAATCTGTCAAGACTCGTTTGATTGCTATGCTTCGAGAATACGTTGACGTCTTCGCATGGTCCTACCAAGATATGTCGGGTTTAGACACTGACATTGTGGTACACAAGCTACCTCTCAGAGCAGATTGTCCTCCGGTAAAGCAGAAGTTGAGGCGCACGCATCCAGACATGGCGATTAAAATAAAAGAAGAAGTGCAAAAGCAGTTTGATGCTGGCTTCTTGGTCGTGACCAGTTATCCTCCGTGGGTTGCTAACATTGTGCCAGTTCCCAAGAAAGATGGCAAAGTCAGGATGTGTGTGGATTACAGGGATTTGAATAGGGCTAGCCCCAAAGATGATTTCCCTCTACCTCACATAGATGTACTTGTCGATAATACTGCTCAGTTTTCCGTGTTTTCCTTCATGGACGGATTCTCAGGCTATAAATAGATCAAGATGGCTCCCGAGGACATGGAGAAGACAACTTTCATCACTCCTTGGGGCACCTTTTGTTACAAGGTTATGCCATTCGGTTTGAAGAATGCAGGAGCTACCTATCAACGGGCAATGGTGACGTTATTTCACGACATGATCCATCATGAAATTGAGGTTTATGTTGATGACATGATAGCGAAATCCTAGACGGAGGAGGAGCACTTGGTTAACTTAGAAAAATTGTTTGACAGGCTTCGGAAGTTCAGACTGAGGTTGAATCCGAATAAGTCTACTTCCGGGGTTCGTTCTGGTAAGTTACTCGGCTTCATTGTGAGTGAATGAGGAATTGAGGTTGATCCAGCCAAGGTGAAAGCTATCCAAGAAATGCCTGAGCCGAAAACTGAAAAGCAAGTGTGTGGCTTCTTAGGGAGACTAAACTACATTGCACGGTTTATTTCTCACCTAACGGCCACGTGCGAGCCCATCTTTAAGCTTCTGAGGAAGAATCAGGCCATTAAATGGAACGAAGACTGCCAGCAAGCCATCGACTGAATCAAAGAATACTTGTTAGAACCACCAATTCTTATGCCTCCAGTGCCAGGGAGACCTTTGATTATGTATCTTACTGTGCTTGAAGGATCGATGGGGTGTGTGCTGGGTCAGCAGGACGAGTCTGGTCGAAAAGAGCATGCCATTTATTACCTTAGCAAAAAGTTTACCGATTGTGAGACGCGATACTCACTACTCGAGAAAACTTGTTGCGCTTTGGCATGGGCTGCTTGCCGACTAAGACAGTACATTCTGACTCACACTACTCTCTTAATTTCCAAGTGGATCCTGTGAAATACATCTTTGAGAAGCCAGCTTTGACAGGAAGAGTGGCCCGTTGGCAGATGATACTCACGGAGTATGACATACAATACACTTCACAAAAAGCTATTAATGGGAGTGTGTTGTCAGAATACTTGGCCCAGCAACCGATCGATGATTATCAACCCATGAGGTTTGAGTTTCCGGATGAGGACATCATGTTCCTCAAGTCGAAAGACTACGAAGAACCACTTCCGGAGGAGGGGCCCGACCCCGAATCCAGATGGAAGTTGATGTTTGACGGGGCTGTAAACATGAATGGGAGTGGAGTAGGTGTTGTTATCATCTCGCCAGAAGGGGTTCACACACCTTTAGCCGCTCGGTTGACCTTCGAGTGCAGTAACAATGAGGCGGAGTATGAAGCTTGTATCATGGGGATCGAAGAGGCAATAGACTTGCGAGTCAAGAACCTTGAGATCTTCGGAGATTCTACTTTGGTGGTAAATCAAGTCAATGGCAAATGGCTAGTTCATCAAGCTCGTTTGTTTCCTTACAGAGATTATGTCAGGAGGCTGTTAACTTTCTTTACCAAAGTCAAGCTAAGATATGTTCCTAGAGACGAAAACCAGTTCGCCGATGCTCTCGCAACTTTGTCGTCCATGATTAAAGTTTGTCGAGAGAATTTCGTGCCTCGAATTTCGATCTCCCGGCTTGAAAGACCCGCTTATGTCTTTGTAGTTGATGATGGTGAAGATAATAAGCCTTGGTACCATGACATCAAACAATTCCTGAAGGCTCAAGAATACCCGGCTGGGGCATCTAGTAAGGATAAGAAAACTCTTAGAAGACTGGCAGGAGGCTTCTTCTTGAATCAAGACGGTGTGTTGTACAAACGGAACTTTGACATGGTGCTGCTCAGATGCGTGGATAGACACGAAGCAGACATGTTAATGCAGGAGGTTCACGAAGGCTCCTTTGGTACCCATGCTGGAGGACATGCCATGGCCAAGAAATTATTGAGATCGAGATACTATTGGATTACCATGGAATCCGATTGTTGTAAATACTCCCGTAAATGCCATAAGTGTCAAATTTATGCCGACAAGGTCCATGTGCCTCCGAATCCGTTGAGTGTCATGTCTTCACCATGGCCGTTCGCAATGTGGGGCATCGATATGATTGGAAAGATTGAGCCAACAGCTTCTAATGGTCATCGCTTCATCCTAGTCGCTATTGATTATTTCACGAAGTGGGTTGAAGCGGCTTCCTATACCAATGTCACTAAGCAAGTGGTCGCCCGATTTATTAAACGAGATATCATCTGCCGGTACGGAGTCCCTGAAAGGGTCATTACTGATAATGGTTTTAACCTCAACAACAAGATGATGGCTGACTTGTGTCAAGACTTCAAAATAGAACACCACAACTCTTCTCCATATCGTCCGAAGATGAATGGCGTCGTCGAGGCGGCTAATAAAAACATCAAGAAGATTGTGCAGAAGATGGTTGTGACGTACAAAGACTAGCACGAGATGTTACCATTCGCGTTGCATGGGTACAGAACATCAGTACGTACTTCAACTGGGGCAACTCCATTCTCATTGGTGTATGGTATGGAGGCAGTCCTACCAATCGAAGTGGAAATCCCCTCGTTGAGGTTGATGATGGACATCAAGCTAGATGAAGCTGAGTGGCTCCGATCCAGATATAATCAATTGAGCCTCATTGAAGAGAAGCGTCTAGCAGCTGTATGCCATAGACAGTTGTATCAGTGACGCATGAAGCAGGCTTTTGACGAGAAGGTGCGACCACAGAGGTACACGCCAGGAGATTTAGTGCTGAAAAGGATTCTTCCTCCTCTCAACGATCACAGGGGCAAGTGGACACCCAACTATGAAGGACCGTTCGTGGTTAAAAAGGTTTTCTCAGGCGGAGCCTTAATGCTGACAACCATGGACGGAGAAGACTTCCCATCCCCTGTCAACGCAGACGCAGTAAGAAAATACTTCGTGTAAAAAGGACCCGCTGGATAAAAACAGAATAATAATCCATGCAAAAATGGGCATCCCGGCGAGCCAAAAACAGAATAAAAGGCTCGGGCAAAAGTTAGGGAAATCTTGAAAAAAAATGTACACCCGCTGAGTTGAAAAGCCACATCGGACAACTCAGGCAAAAAAGGGTATCCCGGTGGATTGAAAACCTGAAAGGGCGATCCACGCAAAAGAGGGATTAACACGAACGATTGCAATCTGCGAGATCCATGACCTACATACATTTGAGGCTATCCTAAGGGTTGAAGATCAGTTCACTTACTTTTTCTCAAGAGGCAGAGCGAGCGGAGCGTCTTGAAGACATACGAGTCATAACTGGGTTGAGACTTGATGAGACTCACTTCTCACATTGACAATAGGATAGTTTGTTTTTCTTTTTAGTTGTTCCCTCATTCCAGGGAACTGCTTCCTTTGTATTGCCTATTCAGGGCCACCTTTCCAAATCAATAAGAATTCAACTTCAGTCAATTGACTATTTTGCTTCTTTGTTTTTGCTTTTTTCATCTAGCATTGATTGATTGTGAAAACGTCTAGCAAATGGTAATTTGCATTGTGTTATGAACATTTGAATGCTTTCTAACTCGTGCAGGAGAATAGAAACATTTAATACAACTCTGAAAGGGTGTTGAGATACCTAGATAATGATTCATGCTACGAGCCGGGGGCAAGCAGGTCCCAAACTAACTCTCTATGTTGCAGGTACTATCGATTGTGTTTGTGCAGGTACAGGTACTGGTTTTGCTAACAAAGCCAACAATTATTATCCAGGATGGGCATTCCCTTTTGTTTGAACAGAAACAGGTATCTCCCAGGGTGTTTCCAATCATCCCCAGCCATGTGGAAGTTGAAATTTCCCCCCAGCAAGGTAGAAGAGTGGGCGTCTTCCCCAAGCAGAAGCTTCCCTTCAGACAGGGTCAATTCTCATCAGTATAAGGAGTGTTTCGCTTCCCCAGCAGTTGTTTCCTCAGCAGTGTCATGCCTTTGGTTCCCAGCCAAGCCAGGGGGTCCTCACTTCCCCACCAGAGTTCAAGAAGGGTCCATCTCCAGCAGGGTCTTGGCACTCCAATCTCAAAGTCCAATTTATTTTTGGCAATGGCGGCTATTCAGAGCTGGTGAATTATTAACAGCTGTCCCCGCAGAGTTGTTTCCTCCTCATCAGGATGAACCACTTCAATGCAGTGATTATCGTTCCTCCCCAGTCAAGCCATCTGGGATACCTGCAGTCTCCTTATCAGGAGATCTCTTTGCAATTGCATGTGCATAATCACATTTGCATCCTCCAAAGCGTAGCATTTCCATCATCATGGAGCATTATGCCATAAATTCAAACATATGCATACCAGCATGGGCCAGTTTTGAGGTATATTACATAAGACCCGTTACATCTCCAATCAGATTGAAGTGTTACCCACAGAATGCAACTTCGTTTCCCAGGGTGGTTACTTCTACCACGTCTTGTTGTTATCCCCGGTTGAGTCTTGTTTCAGTACAACAGTCTCATTTTTTCGCGTCTCCGTTTCAGTACAACGGTCGCGTCTCGGGTTATCATTTAAGTACAATGATCCCGTTCCTTTCGAGTCTCCATTTAAGTACAATGGCCTCGTCTTTGAGTCTTGTTTCAGTACAACAGTCTCATTTTTTCGCGTCCCCGTTTCAGTACAACGGTCGCTTCTCGGGTTATCATTTAAGTACAATGATCCCGTTCCTTTCGAGTCTCCATTTAAGTACAATGGCCTCGTCTTTGAGTCTTGTTTCAGTACAACAGTCTCATTTTTTCGCGTCTCCGTTTCAGTACAACGGTCGCGTCTCGGGTCATCATTTAAGTACAATGATCCCGTTCCTTTCGAGTCTCCATTTAAGTACAATGGCCTCGTCTTTGAGCCTTGTTTTAGTACAACAGTCTCATTTTTTCGCGTCTCCGTTTCAGTACAACGGTCACGTCTCGGGTTATCATTTAAGTACAATGATCCCGTTCCTTTCGAGTCTCCATTTAAGTACAATGGCCTCGTCTTTGAGCCTTGTTTTAGTACAACAGTCTCATTTTTCGCGTCTCCGTTTAAGTACAACGATTGCGTCTCAGGTTATCATTTAAGTACAATGATCCTGTTCCTTTTGATCTCGTCTCAGCGCGATGATAATGGATCGGTTGATACCATTTCCATATTAGATCGGTTGATCTTATTTGAGTCATGAGTCGGTTGATATCATTTCTCTTCGAGCTGTAAATCGGATGATATTACATTTTCGCTTTTCGGGGTAGATCGGTTGATACCATCTCCGTGTTCGATCGGTTGATCTTATCTGAGTCGCAAATCGGTTGATGTTGCGTTAAGTCCTATTTCGATAACGGGCATCTTCTGTGACTTGGTCCTACCCAACAGTCGCGTTGCAGGTTCCCGTTTTGTACAATGGTCCTGTTTGCTTGGGCTCTCGTTTATGTACAACGATCCCGTTCCATCTTGTCCTATTTTCTTTGTGTTTGGTTACCGCCTGAGGCTGGTATACCTGTGCGTCTCCATTCGAGGATGGTTTCGTGTTAGATCCGAGGATCTTTTGATTTGTCATTCGAGGATGGCATTTGTTTTCTTCAAGTCCTTCTGCGGTTGGTCTTGTTTGTGGCTATTATTCGAGGATAGTAGTTCACCTTTTGAGCTTTTTGATCGAGGTCAGTTTGTCTCTTTTGCAAAGTCTGTCCGAGGTCAGTCTTTGTTGTTGATTATTATCGCCTGCGGCCGATATACTATCGTGTTTCTATTCAAGGATGGTTTTAGTATTGGATCCGAGGATCCCTTGTGAGTTGTCATTCGAGGATGGCATTCTTCCCAGCATATTTCCACCTGGTCTTATTTTCCGCTACCTATTCAGAGGTCAAAATCAAAAACAAAAATATAAATAAATAAACGGGCAGATGGCATTTTCATTACCCTCACTGTGCAAATTTTTAGGTTTTATTCGAGTATTCAATCACTCCATACCTTGAACGTCTAAAAGCGGTTGCAATTATTCGTTCAGGTCTGCAGATGATTGAATAGGGGCAGCTGTAATACCTCAAAATTTGCCCTCATATTTATTCCCTCAATTGGCGTATCATTTTGCATTCATCTGTATGTCTCATCAGTTCATTAGCATCATAATAGTGCATTTCATGGTTTTATAAGGCATGTGATTCAGGCCCTTTGAATCTCGGGCTTCGTATTTTATCTGTATCTATCAGGGATTGAATTGATGGAGATTATTCACTGGTATATCTGACCCACTTTTGGGGATGGTCACACAGACTTGTTTTTGAATAAGAATGTTGGCTCTTCTCAACGTCTCAAGTTGTGTTCTACATCATTTAATATCTCAAGGGACTTGGAGTTCTTGTTCATGATTTTGATTTGAAGGGCACTTCACCAATTGAGATCCAGTGTATCGAAGGGTGGTTTCAATCCATTTGTTTACGGAATAATAATTTGAGATTTGCTCGGAGTTTAGTGTGGCACCAAAGTTCTTAAGAATGGATTATGTTGAAGGATTCGATTTAGGTTTAAAGAGAATGCACAGTTATTGGAGTTCAAGTTCTAGCTCTTGATTCTATTTTAAATACAAGCCATCTCCATTTTACACATACACTTTCCGATTCGGTCTAAGTCACCATTTTCGTTAGCCAAAGTCATTTTTATGTGTCCATATTCACGTTTGCTAACATTCCATTTTTCATGTCATTTGTCTCTGAACATCAACCATTTCTTTTCAACATTAAGCCCATTTCTTTTTTAAAGTAATCCATTATTCATTTCGGAATTTCATTCTCCATCTTAAAGATCCAACGATTTTCTCAATTAATTCCATTATTCAAATGAAAAGTCAATTATTCAATGGATTTTATTATCCAAGTTATTATCCTTAATTATATTTCATTGAGCCAATTTCATGTTAATTCTTGAGGGACTCACTTCATATCCTATTCATTTTTTTCATACAAACAATTTAATCCTCATAATCTTAAGATTTATTAAGATTTATTTAAATTAATTTAATCCAATTTAATTTCCTTAATTTGTGATTTTCACATAATCCTCATAATCTTTTCTATCTTCGTTAAATGCACCCCCTCTTGTAGGTCCAGTAGCAAAAATAACCATAAAAATATCGCTATTCTCACCCCCTGGTTTCTAGTGCAATTGGGCTTAGCCCTTTTGCTATCTGCACCCTCTTTTCAGGCCCATTGAAAAAAATAACTGAAAAAAGCTATTTCCAACACCCCCCATTAACCTGCGAATTGGGCCTTTAATAGATTTCTATTAACACCTTCCTTTTGGGCCCAGTTCACAAAAACAAATAGAAAAATTACTAAATCCACCCCATTTCTTTTTTTTTAGGATTTAAATTTTTAGTTTTATATAGTTCTCAAATAAATCAATAAAAAATAGTAAAAATTATAGAAAAATTTTAATAAAAATTTCAGTAGTTTGATAATCCATTTTAGAAGTTTGTGACATTTTTGTTTTCTGAATTTTGCATTATTTTCTATTTAATTCTGATTTTTCTTTTAATTAGCTTTTATTGAATTTCCTTTAACTGTACTTGAATTTGTTCATTTTATTTTGGTAACTTCCAGTAGGATTTTTAATTCACTTTTTTTACTGTAGTTAGAAGACTAATAAAGGTACTTAGGAGAATTTTTGTAGATTTTTTAGAACATTTTATCTTAGGTTTTAGAGGCTAATTCCTTGTAAATTAGAGGTTAATTCATAGCTGAAAATAAGCAATTTTTAGGCATATAAAAAATAGGATTTTTTAGGATTCCTTTTAGTACAATGTTATAGGTAATCTTAGGTCCCTATGGTTTAATTTTTATAATTTTTCCAGAAGTTTAGATATTTTTAGAATATAAATTCTCAGGCTTAGTTATGTGTTATGTCCCATTAGTTTAGGCCATGAAAATAAAGTCCAACAAAAATATGGTTTAGTTTAGATTTAGCCTTAGAATTTAATATAGACTTAGGTTAGTTTAAATTTGGATTTTTTTTAGAATGAAAATATTAGGTGATGCCTTTAGTTTAGGACTTAGGCTTAAAGTTCCATTTTAATTAGGATTAGAATAAATAAATAGGACTATTTTTCATGTCTTTAATTGTTTTGTTTAGAAGTTTATTTCTTAATTCAATTTTATTGTTTTTGCCTTATCATTTGATTTTATAACTTGCATAGGCTTCCCCATTGTTCTTAGAATCAACTTAACTTCCTTAGGAAGTAAGTTGAATTCTAGTAGTTTCTAGTTTTCTCTCTTAGGATTAGAATACCTCACAAACCATTAGGACCTCTTGTAAATAAATAAATAAAATTAGGGTTGTGTCTTAGTCCCCTTAGATTTTTGCCTTTTTGCAATTTGAGTCTTTCTTTCTCATCTTCAAACAAAATCCAAAACACTTAACAAATAAATGAAAGGATCCTTTGTGTATAGCCTTATTCCATGAAGCACTTGCATTCATTCCATCTTGGAGTGGTGTAAGCTTGTATATCATGATGCACAAGTCTCATCAAGGGATTGTTTCATAAAACAAACAAATTCAAAATACTTCTCTTAAAAGACAAAAAACAAATAACAAGCGACTATCCTGCGGGAACTTCTCTTCTCATCTCATTCACTCACAACGCGAACTCGCGACGATTTGTCTTTCATGCAAGACGGTAAACGCACTCGTACCAGACGAGCCTGCAACACCTGAGCATAGACATACGCAGTTCCAGCTGTAAAAAACACAAATAAATAGTTCCCGCCTTAGTTAGGCGAACTACGTCGACTCTGATCCTCATTATCCCGATGAGGTACGTAGGCAGCGGGGTAGGGCCCGTTCGAGCATATTCTTTATTTTCCCTACATTTCCCCTTTTATTCTCATTTTCTTATTTCAGTTCTTTTCTCATTTCCATTCCATTCCAGATAGCCATTATTTCATTTGTTCAGCAGCATTCTTTATTTCTCACCCTTTGAAACAAGCAAGCAAGCGTGGATTCCGTCGGGTACGACGGACGGATTGGGGTGTTAATACCTTCTCAATTCGTAACCGACTCCCGAACTCAGATCTTTGGTTCGCAACTTTCCTTCTTCCTTAGGTTTGTGCAACATTACCTTTCCCATTCATTCGGGATAAAAATGTCTGGCTGGCGACTCTACCTTTCCGCGCCACTTTCGCGTTTGTACTAGGATGAAAATCTCGGGAGCGACACTAATCCATTAACCTGTTCTTTTTATTCGTTTTTAATTCCAATTTTGGTCAATTCTCTAAAAAAACTCCCACAAATATCCAAACTTAATCTAATTTCTATACATTTTAAGCCCATAAACTCTTTCCTTAATCCATTCTTAACACATCTCTTAGAAATTCCTCCAATCACCCATTATCATATTTAATTCCAAAGTTGTTCTTAACCAAGATTTTCCAACCATTAGGCTCAATTCAAATCCATATTTAGTTTCGTCCTAATTGGTTTCTAGTCCGATTGTCCATGTCCGTATTCAACTTTGTTAACCCAATCCTATACTTTTAACATTTTAAACCGTTTTTAGAATCTAATTTAATTTTATTCAATCCTTTTTTTAATACCCATTACAAGACATTCAATTTATATTCATTACCGAATCTTCACAAAAGGGAAAAAGATGATCAAGTTTCATGAATTCTTAATTCAAGTTTTGCCCAAGTTGCTTTAGCTTCATCTAGGAATCCATGGCTGCATTAAGGAAAAAAGGGATAGAAAATTAAATCTCAAGGATGTTAACCGATGTTGAACATTGAACAGAAATCCAAAACAGTTTTTTCAGAACAAAAAGTCAGTTACAAAAAATCTAACAAAATCAGTTGGGATCAAAATTGATATAACAGATGGATAACAGAAACAGTTTGGGGGATGGGGGATTAACCTAAGGATAACAGAAGAAAAAAAACTCAGAAGCTTTCACTGAAAAAAAGAAACAAAACTCTCTTCAATCTTCAACATTTTTCAATCACAAATCCTTTTCCTCATCAATCTTCATCAGTATCTTCACCCATCTCAGCTTTCTGCAGACTCTCAATCCTTCATCTTAATCAATCTTCAATCTTCAAACACCAGCTGCATCAATCTCGTCATGACCTGCCACAAAAAATCAAATCCGCATCAAAAGCTTAGAAACACTTGGTAACAGAATTCCAAGAGAAGAAAAATGCATATACGAAGAGAAAACAAAAAGCATTTTCAAAGCAAAATCTTCATCATACCTCAGTGTTGCGTTCATCATCAACAATCAACATCTTTGTCATCGCTTCATCATCCTAATCAATCTTCAAAAACCGAAATCGGTAGAATCACCTTCAATCATCTTCAACGCATATCTTCAATCAAAAATTCTGCGGTTCGCACCTAACCCCAAATCTCTTTCTCGGCTTCAACAACAAGAATGCTCCACATCTTCAATCTTCATCACCACCAATCATCAATCTTCAATCAATCCTGCACCGTCTTCTTCATCAATCTGCATCAGCCCCCATCGCACCGTCGCTCCTCTTCAGCAAGAGCGATCTTCTGATCTCCTTCATCACCATATTGTCGCCATCAATTCAACTGACAGTTCGATTTGACAAATGGCAGAAGTTCGCACTAGTTCGGAACCCCGTGTATCTGCAAAAATCACAACAACACTTCAAGAACAATTCCGCAAGATTCTCACAAGAACTTTCAATGAATCACAAGAACACAGAGAGGAAGAAGATAAAGAACAAACGACCTGCAATCTGAATCTTCAAATCAACTTCACAAATCTTCGTCAACAACGATCTACATACATCATCGCTTTCACAGATCTTCATCAACAGCTTCTTTAACCTTCAATCTTTGTTGACTTTGAATTGAATAGGTCGAGAAGTTAGGGTTTGTGCTTCATCCTCGATATCTTCATCGCATTTGTTATCTTCAACAACCTGTCAGACCAACGCAACAAGATTCACATCACAACTCAATAACAAATTGATTCAAGAATCTACCGTACAAGCTCTAGGAGATAACGAGTCGAGATCGGAAGAAGAAGAAGAGGTGAAATGAAATCAATGCTCATACCTAAACCTTCAGCGATTCAGAACGAACTCGCCTACACGACGATGCAACTCAGCAGATTCGGAACGAATTTATTCTCACTATTTGTATACGCATTGTCGCGTCTAGCTTTGCATTTGAAGTTTGAGACGTCGATGAAGAATTCCACTGGGTTATGAGAGGTACCGATGTTGGATTTGATGCGTGATCGGGACGCATTTGAGAATAGATGTTAGGAATACGAAGATGTGTCAGGAAGGAGGGTGACATTCGCGCGGCGACGGAAGTTGAAGAGGGTAGGGTTTTTCCGCTCTTCGACAGTGATGAAGAAGAGTGAGGCGGTGAGGCGAAAAGATGATGAAGCCAGAATCGCGAGGGGTCGGAGGAAGCATCACCGGTGGCGTTTGTTCTTTACGGCGAAGAGATTACCAAAACGGAGTAACGATGACGTTATTTGGGAAGAAAGGACGGAACAATTAGATTTGTGACAAAGATAGGCTTTTACGGCGTCGTGATTTTTGAGATCGACGGTGGAGGTTGTTTTGGTGAGGGAAGAAGACGAAGCGGTTTGTGAAGAAGACGAATAAGCTTCGGCGTTGTGGTGGCTTCATGGAGTGTTAGGTCAAGAGATGTTGCAACAGGGCTTTGGATTGGGCCATTGAATCCGCTGCAATGTTAGTTTCACCATTCATATTCCACTCACACCCCCATGCGTGGATTGGGCCTTTTCAGCCACAAAATATCTTTTGGCACCATCAAATTCACGTACACACCCTCCCATGCGTTTGTGATGAGGAGTTGGGCCTAAATCCATGGAAATAGTTGTTTACATCTATATTTTCTCTCGTGCACCCTCTCCTGCGGCCGCGGCCAAGGGATCATTGGGCTGGGCTTTTCAGCCATATACTATCATCCACACATTGGATTTCATCATACACCTCTTTATGTCTTCTTTATGTATTTTTCTTAGAATTTTATTAAGTAATTTTCTTGGTAAAAATATAGATTAATTTTCTTGTTTAAATATCGTTGTTGATTAACATTAATTTCTCGACAAATTTAATTAAGATTTTGGTGAGAATTTTAATTATTTGTTTTGAATTAATTGTGATTAAAAGTGTTTATCAATTAGTTTCGATCGGTAAGAATCGATTTTGGTTATGGTGGAGCTTCACAAAGCGAATATGGAAGATAAGCATTTATTTTGCTTATGAGGATTACAAGACCTTACTTGAGGTTTTTTCGGATTTCTTTTATGTGAAGAATCGGCACTTCGATCAAGTAAGTAATCTCGAATCTCCACTTTTAAGCATCATTCTAGTTGTATGCGGCTTAGGACCATATAACTTAAGGTGCATATTGAGCCCTCCCACCTGAGGCACTGGATTTATTTGTGATTTATGTTGATATATGTCGATATCGGAACTTAGGGATTAGGTTGTGAACCATTAGGATCGCTTCCTTTCACTTCCCCTCAAAATCCCCTTTTTTGCCCGTTTCGTCGCAATTATTAAAAATAGTTTTAGGTGGGATAAAATTCTGGAAAAAATCACGAGTGATCCTCATCCTCTTAATTAATTTTTTATATTTTTTGATTCCAGATTTGGGTGGTTTTAATAATTAATTTGTATTTTAGATCACAAGCTGTCCCAAAATGGAGGAGTTTGACATAAGGGACCGAAAACCAATTTTTCCAATAGGTGTGAGACCTATTTTTTGTGTGTGATTAACCACTGGAATTTGTGACATTTTGATGCTCCTTAGGAATTTTTTTCATAATTTTTTAGTTTCCTTTTTGATCCACTTTGTGGAGTTTTTTTTCGGCGATCATGCCTCGCTATCTTGATCATCAAGTAATTGTTTTGGCACTTTGGTGCATAATTTTGTGAAATACTTTTAGACCATGTTAGATACTGACTTCAACATTCCATGGATTTAATTTCATAATTTTTAAAACCTTTTTGCTATTTTTCCATGCCACCTAGATCATAGGTTGAGTTATGTGCTTATTTGTCCCATATCCTAGGATTTAGCAAGGTATTCATGCCATTGGCTTGAGAGACTTTTTGTTAACTCTTAGGAGTTAGTTATAGGTCACTTTTAATACCTTAATTCCAGTTATAGGTAACTTTTTTGAACAATATTCATTTGGTTTGTTTTGGTGTTTCAAAGTGCATACTTATGTGAAATAATTTAACTTAAACTAGTTTCTCTTCTCCTCTAAATATTAACATGAATTATGTGGAAATCATAAATGGCTATTCATGCACTTTAATTGCATCTCATATCTTATATGCTACTGACCTATAATCATCTCATGCATATTCACATGTCATTCCTTCTTAACTTGCATTCTTTGTGATCTTATGCGATGTTTGCTCCATTTCTTCCCGCATCTTCTTCTCATTCCTCCATATGCTTAAGTCATTGAATCCATGATTGTATATTCATTCATCCACATTCATAAGCATTCACTACTGACTTTTATGCTCATTTCATGTAGTAATTCATGCTTGTAAGCCATATGCATTCATACTTCATCCTTGAGCCCTAACTTGCATTCATGTGAACTTATATGAACATTTTGTACATAGTTTGACATAGTTTGAACTCGTGAGGTATCCTAGCATCCTTAGGGACCTATAGCATGTAGCTACTGACTTTATAAGTCATGTAACCTTTAGGTACCCTCACCTTTAGACTTAGGTCTTAATTTGAACCCTAGTTCCATTCTAGGACGTTTATGGTATTTAATCGCTTTTATGCTTTGATTTTACTTTCAATATGCATTGTCATGCTAACCTTTGTTTTGTAGGGGGGAATATCGAGGTAAGCCTCACTTCATTCCTATCTCTTATGCATTATAATTGTGTTTGCCTTAGCACCATGTGCTTTGCTCTTAGGCTTTCCCCTTTCTTAGAACAACTTAAATTCCTTAGGAAGTAAGTTGAGTTCTAAGCCTCTTTTCTTCTTATCCTTTCTTCATTAGGATTAGAAAACCTCACAAACCATTAGGATCACCTTTTGAATATAATAACTAACTTAGGATTGTGTCTTAGTCCCTTAGTTTTTCCCTTTTTCCACTAGAGTCCTTCTTTCTCACCTCACAAAGAAAATAATAAAATACTTAATAAAGGTTGAATATTCTTGTATGCCATGGGACTTTGTTGCGGAGTACTTATACGCGTCCTGTTTCGGGGCGAGGTGTAAGTATTTACCACAATGGATAGGTCTTAGTATAATAACGTTCACAAACAAATTCAAAACATTTTTCATAAAAGACAAAAACACACAATACGCGACTATCCTACGGGAACTTCTTTTCTCATCTCATTCATTCTGAACACGAACTTGCGACGACTTGTCTCGCATGCAAGACGGTAAATGCACTCGTACCAGACGAGCCTGCAACACCTGAGCATAGACATACGCAGTTCCAGCATAAAAAACACAAACAAATAGTTCCCGCCTTAGTTAGGTGAACTACGTCGACTCTGATCCTCATTATCCCAATGAGGTACGTAGGCAGCGGGGTAGGGTCCGTTCGAGCATATTCTTTATTTTCCCTACATTTTCCCCATTCTTTCTTTTTGTTCTTTTTCAACTCCTTTCTCATTTCAGTTCCAGTTCCAGTAGCATTTCTTTGTTCAGCAGCACTTTATTTCTCACCCTTTGAAACAAACATGCAAGCGTGGATCCCGTCGGGTACGGCGGACGGATTGGGGTGCTAATACCTTCCCAGTTCGTAACCGACTCCCGAACCCAGATCTTTGGTTCGCAGGACCTTGTCCTTTCCTTCTTCCTCAGGTTTGTGTAGCATTACCTTTCCCATTCCTTCGAGATAAAATGCCTGGCTGGCGACTCTATCTTTTCCGCGCCACTTTCGCGTTTGTACTAGGATGAAAATCCCGGGAGCGACAATGCAGATTGTTGTTCATACGCCCGTAAGTGCCACAAGTGTCAGATATATGCAGACAAGGTGCATGTTCTTCCTAGCCCTCTCAATGTCATGTCATCTCCTTGGCCCTTTTCTATGTGGGGCATTGATATGATAGGGAAAATAGAGCGTATTGCTTCAAATGGTCATCGTTTTATCTTGGTTGCGATTGATTACTTCACCAAATGGGTTGAAGCAACATCTTATGCCAATGTCACTCGTCAAGTAGTAGCCAGGTTTCTGAAGAGAGATATCATTTGTAGATACGGAGTGCCCGAGCGAATCATTACTGATAATGGTTCCAATTTGAACAACAAGATGATGGCAAAGCTGTGTCGGGACTTCAAGATTCAGCATCACAATTTTTCTCCTTACCAGCCAAAGATGAATGGCGCAGTGGACGCCGCTAACAAGAATATTAAGAAGATTGTGCAGAAGATGGTCGTCACTTACAAAGATTGGCATGAGATGTTACCATTCGCGCTGCATGGGTACCGAACGTCAGTCAGGACGTCAACCGGGGCAACTCCTTTCTCCCTGGTGTATGGCATGGGGGCAGTCTTGCCTGTTGAGGTGGAAATTCCTTCTTTACGTGTGATGATGGATGTGAAGCTTGATGATGCTGAGTGGGTACGTGCTCGATATAATCAGTTGTGTCTAATTGAGGAAAAGAGATTAGAGGCTATTTGTCATGGTCATATTTATCAGAGGAGAATGAAGCGATCATTCGACCAACGAGTACATACTCGAGAATATCAAGAAGGTGAGCTTGTGCTCAAGAGGATTATTCCTCCAGGTTCAGATAACAGGGGAAAGTGGACCCCAAACTACGAAGGCTCATTCATAGTGAAGAAATTTTTCTCGGGTGGGGCACAGATGCTCACTACTATGAATGGAGAAGATTTCCAATCTCCTGTTAACTCGGACGCAGTAAAAAAATACTTTGCATAAAAAGACCCGCTGGACACAAAAACAGAATTAAAGTCCAGGCAAGAAAAGGGCATCCCGGCGAGCTAAAACCAGAATAAAAAAGCTCGGGAAAAAGTTAGGGAAAACAAATAAAAAAAATTTGTACACCCGCTGAGTTGAAAAGCCACATCGGACAGCTCAGGAAAAAAAGGGTATCCCGATGGATTGAAAACCCGAAAGGGCGATCCACGCAAACCAAGGGAATAAGCGAACAACTGTGATCCGGGTAATCTGAACCAAATTATCGTTTCACGTAGTCTGGCAATATCAGAAGGATAGGAATTAGTCCCCTCATCTGCTTCAGAAAGTAAAGGCAAGAATGGAAAGTCTTGAAGACATGTTGGTCATAGCAGGAAGGAAACTCATTAGAATGTCGTGTACATTGCTATTAGGATAGTTTCTTTTCTCAATTTTTATGGTAGCTACCTCTTTCCAGGTAGTTGCTTCCTGATGTAAAACTTTGCCTATTCAGAGGTCCCTAAATAAATGAATATTCAGTCAAAAGCTGTGTTGTGTTTTGTTTACTTTGTTTGCAAAAATGTCCTAAATTTTTGGCAAAAAAGAACATTGCATTTGAAACATGTTGATTTTTCTAAGAAAAATGACATTGTAGGGAAACAGCTAAAACTATCTATGAGTGTCGGGTGACAATGGATGAACAGATCATACCATGAAAGTCCCCGAGGCACATGTATGTATATTGTTGTTGCAGGCTGTGCAAGATGGTGTCATATCTCCCCAAGCAGAGAATATTCCCCAGCTAAGTTAGAGCAAGTGGAATCCCCAGCAAACTCTAAGGCTAATGAAAGAGTGGTCTTTTCCCCAAGCGGATTATCTTTCCACAAGTGAAGTATTCCCAGCATGCAATTGTACGCCTGATTTCCCCACAGAGTTCAAAATGTCAGGATTCGTTTCCCCGCAAGGGTTATTTAACCAAGCATCTTCCCCAGCCAAGTCTGAAGATGGTCATCCCCCGCAGAGTCATGATTGGGATTCACTCCCATCGTCGAAATATTCCCCAGAGAAGTCACCCATTTATTTTTGGTCATAGTGATGGATACAGACAGTTGTTCATTCCCCAATTAGAGTTAATTGTCAAAGTCTCTTGACCCGATTCTCCCCTGCAGAGTTGTGACTCTTACCAGGAATTTGTCTTTTGCTCGTCTGCACTCTTCAGCACTAGTCTATGTTTGATTTCTGGTTGATGCTCGTCTGCACTCCCCAACACTCGCCTGTATTTTGTTAATAGTCTGAAGCTCGTCTGCATTGTTTGGGTACTCGTCTGTATTGACTACTCCAAATGCTCATTTGTGTTGGATTTATGGTATTCGTATATATCAGTGGCTGATATTCGTCCATATCATCGCTTGGAGCATTCGTCTGCGTTTCTTAGATCATCGTCTGATATTCGTTTGTATCATTGACTTATGGCACTCGTTTGTGTTCTCTTAATGATCATCCAATGCTCGTCTGTGTTGAAGAGGTTTGAAGTCCTGAAGGTGGGATTAAACGTCAAAATGGTTACCAGTCTTGGCGTAACAGTTTATCCGAAGGAGGTTCATTTGTCTCAGGCACCACTTATCTACGTAATATTTGTGAAGAGGTTTCGTCAAATCCTAATGTTGCACCTGACGTAACAAGTTATCTAAAGAAGGCTCGTCTGTGTTAGACCATATATCTACGGAGAATATATGAAGAGGGTTCGTCTATCCTGATTATGCATGTCTATCCCACAGACTTAAGTGCATCATCGTTCCTGGCGTAACAGGTTTACTTGAAGAGGGCTCGTATGTCCAGTACCTGGCGTAACAGGTTTGCTTGAGGAAGACTCATTTGTCTTTGTTTTTCTTATCCGGTGTAATAGTTCAATTTGGAAGGAGCTCGTCTGCTTTGTCTCCATTTCAGTCACCCATGGGGATGGGTTTAGTTCCCATTGCTTGCATTCTCCAGCAAAGTTCAAATTCCAGGTCTTCTTGGTATTCAACCACAGTTTATCTTGAACGGTCGATAGCCCGTGCTATCGTCCTTTTCAGAATAATAGTTGCTTGACTAGGGGCAGTTGTAACACCCCAAATTTTCCCTCTTGTTTCTAGCATCATCCTTATGTCATAAACATCATAAGCATGGCATATCCTTAGCATCTTTGCATAGAAAAATGAAGCATAACATTCTCATGTCCTAGCATTGGGCATATGATCAATCATTGGTGCATTTTGAAGCCTTACAAGTCAAATAAAGAGGTTAAGTGACCTTTTCCAAGTCTCACAAGGTGTTCTTATGTCATATACAAGCTCAAGATCCTTTACAAGAGCCCAAAAGGTTGGGAGATTACCAAATGATCCAAGGAAGGGAAAGCTCCTACACAAATGGTCAAATTAGGGTTTCATGTTCAAGCAGGAATTCTTTGTGACTTTGGCCATTTCATGTGTGCAAAGTCCTTCATATGATATATAGATACTATGGATGAAATTTGGTGAGAAAACTCATTGAGGAAGGCAGTTATTTCATCAGTTGCTTGCATAAGAAGAAATTGGTCAAACTGATTATTTGAAAAGTCTATTGTGGCAATTCAAGGGTTCCAACCCCATTTCTCAAGCCAAGGGAGGTTCTTAAGGTCAAATAAGAGGTTTGGCAAAGTCAAAGATCAAGAATCAAGGGCTTTTGAGAGACTTTCCATTTTTGGCATGTGACTTGTAATGAAAGTTGTTATTTTTGGCAAGTTTTGCCCTAATCTTCCAAGCTCTCTTTCACAACCAAAATGACCTCAAATGAATTTTCCTTGAACATGAAAGTTGTAGAGTATGATCTCCCATTTCTAAAACGTACAAGAACATGTTCATAGCCTTCATGGTTTGGAAGTTATGGCCAATCGAAAGTCACATTTTTTAGGGTTTTGCCATGAATTCAAGTCTCTCCAATTTTGCAAATTGCCTTGTATTGCATTTTCAAGCTATCCTATAGATTAATTCTGGTTACAAACATAAAATACAACACATGAGAAGCATTTGGCTCAAAAGAAATCAAGCAATTCGTGCATGGATAAGTGAGTATTTCATAAAATGTAAGAATGCAAAAACATGGGAATAACATGATCCAACCATCCAATGGTCAGGCTTAAAGCATTGTTGAGCAAGTTATAACAAGAGAATCAGCATGTGCAAGGATCATGGGAAGTGCACGAGCATTTCACCCTCACACATCATTTTTCATTTTTTGCAAATTCATTCCAAATTCACTCTTCCCACGTGCAAAGTTTCACAAACCCTAATCAGTGTGATACAAGGATCATATAAAAGCTATTGCACACAAACTTCAGCCCGAGCTCTCTCTCATTCATCAGCTTCAAAATTTTATGCACAGAAACAAAAGCCTTCGAATCTCTCTATTCAGGCTTTCATTCTTCAATCTCTTGCCATATTCTTGTTCAGTGAGCTCTAAGGATCATAAATCTACCTTTCATTTCAGCTAAAACTCAAGATTGATCAAGGTGCCAAAGTAGTGTAGTTCAGAGCAAACTTCAAGATCTAGGCTAATCCAGACTCTCTCTTGCATTTATTTTGCAAGGAGAGGTTAAAGTGAGTCCATCTGCATCTGGAGCAAGCTTTTCTGGTCCTAATTCGAGCTCTACATATCTCAGGTATCATCCAAATTCATAGATCCAGAAATGAAATTAGTTGTGCATATTGTGATCTACATGTTTTGCTGGTGATGGTGATCTATTTAGAATTGAAAATGAGTGTGATTGGAGCTTGTATTGTGGATTTAAAGTTTGATGCATGATTTTATTTTTGTTTGATTTGGTCTGGTCATTGATTTGTTGTTAATTTAATTGCCATATTTGAACTCAGCATGCTTTAATTATGAGATCTGGAGATTTTAAGATGTTTTTGTGTACTTTTGTTCATGCGTTTGAATTTTCCGGTGCCGGAGCTAGGGCTTCGGTCACCGGATTCTGGAAATTGATCAGATGAAGAAGATGATGTTAGAAGCGTAGGATCATTTGATCTGGATGGTTTTGGTGTTGCCAGCGCATTAAAAGGACACCCTCTCCCTCACGTGTTTCTGTTTTTCCCAATAATGTTGGGTGTTTGCCACCATACCATAGCTTCCATGTACTCACACGCTGGCTTGTTTGATTTGTTGACTGAGTGGATCCATTGACTTGTTCTCATGCCTCAGATTGATCCACTGGCTTGTGTATTTCCCTGAATTTTGTTAATATCCACTATAACTATGTGACACCTGCGCAGGATCCATGGGCCTCTATTCCTATTCGCACCCCTCCCATTGCTAAGCCCATTTGAATTGAACTAAATCCCTTACTAATTGCACCCCTGGTTCTTGTGATTTTATTTTATTTTTATTTTTATTTCAGTTTGGTTTTTTATTTTTAAAAATAGTAAAATGTATCCAAAAAATTCCAAAATAATTCATGATCATTCCATTTAATTTTCTTTAATTTTAGATATTTTTATTTTTCATTTATTTTCATTTTCCACGTAGGAATTAATTTCCACTTTTATTAATTTTTTTTAATTCATTTTAAATACATGCTGACTTGTGAATTTTGTATCTTGATCATCAATTTGAATTTTGAGTTGGTTCTTTTTGCATTTGATTCATGTTAAGGTGTAGTTTGTGGATGATTTTTCTTCTGAATTTTAGAAGTTTGTGTGATTATTTTTGATAGTTGACTTGAACTTGAGGTTTCAAAACCCTAATTGATGTTCTTGAGGTCCTTTGACCTAGCTTGCTTATGGTTCTGACTTTGCCCTTTTGGTATGATATAATCACTTGATTAATGAACATTTGTGCTTTATTGCATAATTTTTGCATGAGTTTGTGATTTGATTTGAATTTTAATTTGAAATAGCTTTAATTTTGCTTCTTCTTGCTAGCATGCTTAGAGTTTAGGCTATGAGGGCACTTGTTCCAACTCCTATAGGATGTTTAGAGGTCTTTTGTATGAGGTTTGATCCCTAGTCCTTGGTTAGTGTATGTGCTTTGAAAATTTTCTTTGTTACTTGCCTTTAAAGTTTCTCACAAGTGTATGCATGTTCACTTCACCTCCTTTGTTCATCCTTTATCTTCAATGCCTTTGATTGAGTTGGTGTGCTTGTTCCCATGTTTGCTCATGCTTCTTAGGCACCTCTTAACATGTTTAGGTCCCTGGTTTTTCACATGATGCTTATCCCTTGATTAGGTTTGTGTTTGTTTGTCCTTACACTTGTGCACATGTTCACTCCACTTCCCATTCTTATATTGTTTGTGTTTGGGCTTGCATGAACTTTTCTTTGGGTCTTTTGGGATGTTTTTACTCATTCTTGTTATGGTAAGGTTCTGACCTTGTGTTGCTTAGTGCTTGTCTAGCTTGTGGGGTCTTTTGTGTTTCATTTGTGTTTTGCTTTCTTCATAAGAGTTTGTGAAGCTTGGTAATAGTTTGTATGCTTTACCTCTTGCTTGGTTGGCCTTGGTGGTATGCCTTAGTTCATTAAATGGTTGCTTTCAATTCTGGTTGTGATGTTTTAGTATGATCTTTTGTTCATTTGTATCTCATTTGATTTCACTTGTTTTTGTCTTACAATTTGTTTATGCTACTAACCATTTCAGAGGCTCATGGTAAGTGAGGTGTGGATGTCATCCACATTCCAATTCATCATCTTTTCTTTATCTTTGCTTTCTATTTTGTAATTGTTGATGTGTCTTGTGCTATCTTGTGCTTTCTTCTCTCTTCTTCCTTTAGAAGCAACTTGTCTCCTTTAGAGAAATAAGTTGTTCTCTAACTCTTTCTTCATCTCTTCTTCTTCTCCTTTCTTAGGATAGTTTCAACCCTCACTAACCATAGGACTCCCATGTGTCGCTCCCACTAAATGAAGCCGGGTCAAATAGGGTACAGACGCGAACGGTCGGCAAGAGGAGGGTATGAGAACACACAGGAATGAACTCACGGGGAATGAAAAGAGTCGCCAGCTAGGCATTTTTATCCCGAAGGAAAGGTAATGCTGCATAAACCTAAGAAAAGATATGGATAAGACGGTCGCGAACCAGAGAGACTGAGAAAGGGGGTTGGTTACAACCTGGGAAGGTATTAGCACCCAGATTGTCCGCCGTACTCGACGGGATCCACACTTAAAAGATTTGTGTTTTAAAGGGGTAGTGTCAGTGTAATTTGTGTATCAAAGCTGGAAAGAATGCAAGTGTCAGTGTAAAAGAAGTGAAGTGTATAAGTGAAGTGTTAGTGTAAGAACAGAGTGAAATGCTCAAGATCATGAGGCTAAAGAATAAAGCTGAAAGAGGGGGGGTATACAGAGACTTTTGTTCGATAACTGTTAAGTTATGCCTACGTATCCTCTCGTGCAATGAGGAAGTCAGAACACCGTAGTTCGACCCAAAGAGACTGAAAGGTGAATTGACTTGTGAACTTCTTGCTTGCCTATGCTCAAGTGTATGACCTGTCTGGCTCAGGTGCAAATTGTCTTGCATTAGACGGAAGAAGCGAGTTCTCGTTTATGAGTGAATGGGATGAGAAAAGAATCCCGGAGGAGACGTTTATTGTTTGTTTTTGTATTTTCAGTCTTTTATTGCTTTTGAAAGTTTGTCATAAGTTAATGAGCTTAAGCCTAAACCAATGGATTTAGTAAGCTCATCACATCTTCCCTCTGATTAGGGGTAATGAGAGTACCTTAAGTGTGAAGTCAGCTTCTCACACTTAATCACCTTTGGTGTAGGATTAAGATCATTAACCTACTTGTGATTATTTAGATGTTTTTGTGGTTTTTGTTTAGTGTTGAGTAATGAGATTAAGCCATAATCAAGGATTAAACAGATTCATTACACCATCCTAATAGAAGGATAATAGATGAGAAAGTTTAAGCTGAGGAAAGCTCCTCAACTTAATCCATGATTAGGGATTAAACTCATGACAAAACAAAGCCTTTGTTAAGTGGATTTTAATTAATGATTATATGATGAAGTGATTTTTAGGGTTTGTGAGACAACTTGAGGGGGACTTGTCCATTAACACTAGGGTTAGTCCTTCTTAACCAATTAAGGAAGAATTAGAACCCTAATGCAAGGCCCAAGTTACAAGTGTGATGTCTTGATGATTGTTATGTGAATTGATTGAAAGATTTAAACACATAAAGGGTTTAACACTTAGGATTAAAGTTATACACTCCATCCTAATAGAAGGATGCAGGCATAAGCTTAATCACAAAGCCTTTAAGCCTTTAGGGTTTAGTCCCTGATTATGAGATGAGAAGAGAAGACTCAATGAGACACAAAGGTAAAACTAAGTGGGGGACTAATCAAAACCCTAATCATTGTCATGCTTGGTTGTTCCTAAGGTTTGTGAGGTTTAACAAGAGAAAACTTCAGAAGAACCACCAGGAAGCAGATGAAAAGGAGCCAGGAAAAGCAAAGTAACTTGCTTCATTTAAGAAGACAAGTCACTTGAAGAAAGAGAGTAAGGAGAAAAAGAATGAGCAAGCTCAATCTCAAACTCATAACAAAATGCAGCAAGGATGCATGAAAGGGATGAAAAGAAATTATGAGAAGTGAAGGCAAATTCACTTCTCAAAGTTGCTTACCACCTGAAAAGTTAGTGAAAGAAATGCAATGCAATGCAAAATGGAATGAAATGGCATGATGCAAACCAAAACCAGAAGCATATATGAGATGATAATGATGCTATGAGATGATGCAAACATGAATCAAGACATGAGAATGATCATACAAACAAATGGATGCAAATGGAGCAAGTTTAGAACCATGATCACACATGAAAAGTTATGAGATGCAAATGACATACAATGTTGCAAATGAAAGATGCATTGATCAAACATACTTCTAACATGTCTTAAGATGTCTAATGAATCAAATGGATGCACAAAATGCTATGGCAAGTCATGGTATGCAAGCAAATGTAAGATGAATGCCAAAGGAAGCCCAAATTAGGGTTTATGATCAATGCATCAAACAAAAACCAAAATCAGAAGCAAACATCAAGATAAAAAATTGAAAATTCACTCAAAGGAACCCTAATCATATACAAACTCACTGCCCAAAGGAGGGGTTCTAACTCTTAACCTAATGTAAGTTATGAATTTCCTAAGTTTTCTAGGGTTTTAGGGTACCTTAACAAGAAAAATGTCAAACAAATTGAAAATGAAAGATCAAATCATGCCAATTTAATCTCACAAACTACATGCTAAACAAAATGCAATGCAAAAAGAATCAAAGTCCAACTCTCAATGGTTAGGCAGGACTGATTTTTTGAAGTTTGGATCAAAATAATGCCTTGAAATGATTTTAATTCCATGAAAAATTCTCAAAAGACATCAAGATCAAAAAAGAAATTTGGTTTGAGGGTTGGACAATGTTTCTAAATGATTATGAAGGTTTCATGAATTTTTTGGTGATTTTTAAATACCTAAAATTATTTTTAATTAATTAATTCTCATTAATTAATTAAAAATAAACTTTTAAATGATTTAAAAATATTTTAAAATGCAAAAAATAAAAATAAAAATGTTTTTGGTTTCTGAAATTAAATAAAAGTGTGTATAAAAAATTTCAGAATTTTTAAGATTGTTTTGCTATTTCAAATAAAATGGAGAAAATAAATGAAATAAAAAGAAAATAAAATTGAATTAATGAGAAGTCAAACAGATCAATGGTCAGCATTCAAATGAAACACGCGCGCGTTTGACTTGGCGCCACATCCAAGGGCTGAGATTCAAACTTCCATAATTATGATTAGCCCTGATTAATTATGCCCTAATGACTTTCAGGCGACCGGAACACTGTTCCGGTCGTCTTCTCCGGCCATCTCAAATCTCAAACTCTCTCTACACGCATCCAAAACAAAATCTAACTACCCAGAATTCATCCCCACTTAAAAACGAATCAAACCCCTCAATCAAACAACATTTTTCATTCATTAATCAGCCAAATCGAATCAAAACATTTTTTAGGGCAAAAGTTTCAGACAGTGCATACATCCTGGTTTCTCAACTATTTTCAAAAGTAAGCACATATTCATGATCAGGGGAGTGCATAGAAGCTATTAAGAACTTAAAAACATGTTTCTGGAAAAAAGTTTTGAGTTGACTACCTGAACTGAAGCTTTCGATTCAGGAGCTTTCTGGCTGTTTCTTTGGCTCAAATGCACTCCAATGATTCCCCTAAGAAGCTTGCAATGTTTGTTTGAAGTTTGCAATGGCTGGTTTGAGAGATGGCAGGAGTTCTGTTCAATGGCAGGTGGTGATCGTGTTTTTGATCCTTTGAGTTTCAGGCTATGGTGAAGGGTGCTTTGTGACCAGGAAGATGTGTTGAGTTGATTTGTGAAGTTTGTTTATGTGTTTGTGGCCTGTGTGATGAGTTTCGAATGCTCTTGCAAGATGAGGTGAAAATGAGAATGCTGAGTTATGGAGTGTTTCAGGCTTGTGTTCTTGTTGCTTTGGCTTGCTTTTGGCTTGTATAAACTATCATGATTGGTCAGAAGAAGTGATGTGTGCTTTATTGATTGGTATGGGTCTTTTTGCCAAAATGTCAAAGTTGGTGTAAGAGAAGTATGGGCTACTTTCTAGCCAAGGACAAAGGGTGTGTCCTGCGCAGCATGATGTGGGGAGATGCCTAGGGTGGCTCAGCAGGCTAGCAAGCAAGTGGGTTGTGCCTTATGATGAGTTTTGCAACTTGCCTTGCTTTTGATTCTTATGAAAAAAATCTTGATCCATAGGCCACAAAATGAATGATCCCTTGGCCCATTCTGATTTTTAGGTCTTGTATGATCATGTTGTGAAGTTTAGATATGCATTTTATGACTAAATTTGCCTTGAGAAGTGAATTTGCAACTTTGCCTCTTTGGTGGAAACTTTGAAATTTTGTGATTTTTGCCAACTTTGACAAACCATAACTTTTGATCCAAAATGAATTAGGTCATGTTCTTGTACTTTTTGAAAAGGGAATGATCCATTCTACAACTTTCATGACCAAAGTTTTTCCATTTGAAGCTTTTTTGAATCAAAAAGTGAAGGTTGAAAAAGTTGCCTAAAATGGCATTTTCATTAAAAGTCAAACTTCCCAAAAAGTCAACTTTGCAAAAGACTTGAAATTCTTCAATTTTGTGAACTTCCAACCTCTTCCATGATCAAATAAAGATCATATACAATCAAAATGATGAAGAACACCCTTTGGTTGGGTCATTGAGGGCCTCAGATGCCCTGATTTTGCACTGACTTGCTTGAAAAGTCAACTCTTGATCAGATGACTTCCCCATGGAATTTCTTCATGAAAATTGATATGCATACTCCCCATACCATATAGAGACCAATAGAAACAAGAATGACCAAAAAAATTGGAGTCATGGCCTCTGAAACCAAAACCCTAATTTTAGGTCATCTGTGCAGTCAAACCTGGCTCTGCTTCCATATCATTTTCAGTTCTTGTGATTTTTTGACATTCTTGACTTTGAGAGGATATAATATGATACTTGAACACACATGGACCTCTTTGAAGTTATTAATGACCTTTGGAGTGGCTCAAGAAGCTTATGGATTGCTCAGATCACAAACCCTAGATGCAGATGACTTTGAATCTATGCAGTGAATCAAAAATGTGATATGAGATGCTATGATTGAGTTTATGCATATGAGGTGATCACAAGCCATGGTGTGAATGGGTGAGGGAAAATTTGGGGTGTTTACAGCTGCCCCTATTCAAACATGAGTTAGCTGTGCAGGATGTAAGCGACGGCTTAAATGGCAAACAAGATAACTTGTGGTTGAATACCAAAGACAGTCCAAAATTTGCACTCACAGAATGAAGAAGAAAAGGGATATAGATTGTAAAGGAAAATAAAGTATATTGTAAAGTAGGCGACGGAGGACGACCGTCAAGCAGAGGACGACTGCTGGGTAAAAAGCAATGACGGGGACGGCCGACATGCTGGGGATAAACAGAATTATGATGGGGACGGCCATCAAGATAAAGTTGTAAGATTCTCTGGGGATTAATGAAACATGACGGGGACGGCCATCAAGTTCATAAAGTAAGGTAACCAACGATGGGGACGGCCATCGGGCTAAACTGATGAAGGACGATCATCAGGAAAAGAAAAAGGGACCACGACGGGGACGGCCATCGGGTTAAAGAATAAATGAAATAATGATGAGGGACGGTCATCAAAGGTGAAGGACGATCACCTAGCAGGGGACGGCTGCTCTGTTGGGGATAAGATGAGGGACGGTCATCTTAAGGTGAAGGACGATCACCTGGCAGGGTACGGCTGCCGAAAATATCGCGACATAGGACGAATGCCGGATAAAAAGGTCAACGATGGGGACGGCCATCGGACGAGCATGATGAAGGACGATCATCAAGAGGTGGAGGACGACCACCTAGCAGAGGACGGCTGCTCTCAAGGCTTATCATGACATAGGATGAATGTCAGATAACCAAAATCAACAATGGGGACGGCCATTGGATAAAATGATGAAGGACGATCATCAAAAAGGTGAAGGACGATCACCTAGCAGGGGACGGCTGCTAAATATCACGACATAGGACGAATGTCGGATAAAAGGTCAACGATGGGGACGGCCATCGGATGAGCATGATGAAGGACGATCATCAAGAGGTGGAGGACGACCACCTAGCAGGGTACGGCTGCTCTCAAGGCTTATCATGACATAGGACGAATGTCAGATAAAAAAGAAAATTTACTTCGTTGGCGATCTATTGGGGAATAGTAAACACGGACGAGTGTTTACATCCAAGAAATAAAGGGTATAAGTGTTTAGATGTTTGTGTATAGATTAAAGATGCGGGCGAGCCTCCTTAAGACTACGATACGGACGAGTATCGGGTAGAAACAAATACTGACACGTGTTCAGAGATGATGATACGGATGAGTATCAACTGGTTAACAAAGAACACGGACGAGTGTTGAATCAGAGGGGACTCTTTTGGGGAATAGTAGACACAGACGAGTATCTATATTCAAGAAGACGAAAGTGTTTGACATAGTGTATGGAATAAAGATGCGGACGAGCATCCTTGAGACTATGATACGGACGAGTATCAAGTAGAAACAAACGCTTGACACATGTTCTGAGATGATGGTACGGACAAGTACCAACTGGTTAACAAAGAACACGGACGAGTGTCGAATCTGTGGGGATATAAATGGTGTATACAAGATACGGACGAGTATCTGTATGAGTATGACTGATGTATATTTAAGTGTTCAACCTGCTGGGGAGAGCGACACGGACGAGTGTCGAAAGGAGAAGAGTATAGTATAAACAAATATCTGGTGTACAAAGTGGACGGATGTCAAAGAAATGTATATATATACATATTTGTGAGTGCAAAGGGGATGTCTTTGGCTTTCTGCTGGGGATATAACACGGACGGGTGCCATAAGGAGTATATACTGGTGTTTGGGAGAATGGGAGGCAACTGCTTTTGCTGGGGAATCTGGGGAGGGATTCCGTATATCGCTGATAGATTGTCATTATTCACAAGTGCTTGATCCAAAACATGGCTTATGATTATGCAATATGTTTGATTTCTGCCGTAATGTTCCGTATTAAACGGAATGCTACGCTTTGTGGGTGAATATGATGCAAATGCCATGATTATGCAAAGATACCAAACCGGGATTCGGGTCCCGATGCTGTGAAGATCTCTGGTCGATTTGTTCGAAGTAGCCATCCCAGCTGGGGATGAGATCATTGGTAGATTTGATAAGATGTATTTGCTTGGGGAGATAGGTCACTGATAGACCCATTCTTGGTAATGAGGGGACCCAGCTGGGGTTTGTAGAAGCTTTCGTCACTCTGTTGTGATTCCTTCATGCGTTGCTCTTCTGAATAGAGGCTGACACTCTGTGGGGAGAATGGTTCCCTGGCTTTTGTACTTGGCTGGGGAAGAATGATTGGCACCTCGGCTAGGAGAAGTGTCAAGTGGCAACTCAGCTTGGGAGAAAACAATTTGAGTGCTAAGACTGAGTGAGTGTTGATTTGCCAGCTTGCTGGGATGAAGCTTACATGCCCCATGTTGCGCTTTGAATACCTGCAATCCTGCAAAGACAGATGAACGCACAAGTAATCCCGAGGTATCCCTTACTGGATCCCGTTATGAGAGTTCAGACACTCTTGGGAGTAAGTACATTTCCTGCAAGCACGTATCATTTTTGAAGATAAACATCTGTATTTATGCAAATCATATTCTAAAGACATCAGACATTCTTTGCAAATAATGTACAAGACGAAACATGATTGAAAATCTGATTTTATTAATTCATGTGCCCTGAATTGGCAAGATACAGTCAAAGAAACATATCCCCTGAAATGAGGAGATTGTTACAAATTGAGAAACAAAAAGCTGGCAATGTTGATGACGCTTCGAGGAGCTTCCCTTTTGCTATGACTCGTATGACATTTGACGTTCTTCTCGTCTTGCTTTCTGAAGAAGGCTGATTCTGATAAAAGCTTGATCCTTCCGAAGCTTACCAAGTTGTAAGTGATATAGACGAATTCAGAATGCAGTTGTTCGCTTATTCCCTTATTTTGCATGGATCGCCCTTTCGGGTTTTCAATCCATCGGGATACCTATTTTTGCCTGAGTTGTCCAATGCGGCTTTTCAACTCAGCGGATGTACATTTTTTATTTATTTCCCTTATTTTTGCCCGAGTCTTTTTATTCTATTTTTGACTCGCCGGGATGCCCTATTTTTGCCTGGACTTACATTCTGTTTTTATGTCCAGCGGGTCATTTTTATGCGAAGTATTTTTTAACTGCATCTGAATTCACAGGGGACGGGAAATCTTCACCATCCATGGTGCTGAGCATCAGTGCTCCACCGGAGAAAACTTTCTTTACCACGAATGGTCCTTCATAGTTCGGAGTCCATTTGCCCTTGTGGTCTGTATGAGGAGGGAGGATTCTTTTCAGCACAAGATCTCCTACTTGGTACTCTCGGTGCCTGACTTTCTGATCGAAGGCTTTCTTCATTCTTTGCTGATACAACTGCCCATGACAGATTGCAGCCAATCTCTTCTCTTCGATCAGACTCAGTTGTTCGTATCGGGACCGAACCCATTCTGCTTCATTCAGCTTAACATCCATCAATACCCGTAGGGAGGATAATTCAACTTCAACCAGTAGGACTGCCTCCATACCATATACAAGCTGATACGGTGTTGCCCCAGTGGATGTTCTGATTGACGTGCGGTACCCATGCAAGGCAAATGGTAGCATCTCATGCCAGTCTTTGTACGTAACTACCATCTTCTGCACAATCTTCTTGATATTCTTATTAGCTGCCTCAACAGCGCCATTCATCTTAGGCCTGTAAGGAGAAGAATTATGGTGTTGGATCTTGAAGTCCCGGCACAGCTCTGCCATCATTTTGTTGTTCAAGTTGGAACCATTATCAGTAATGATTCGCTCGGGAACTCCGTATCGACAGATGATATCTTTCTTCAGAAATCTGGCTACCACTTGTCTTGTAACATTGGCATAGGAAGCTGCTTCGACCCACTTGGTGAAGTAGTCAATGGCGACCAGGATGAATCTGTGGCCATTTGAAGCAGTAGGTTCAATCTTGCCAATCATATCAATGCCCCACATGGCAAAGGGCCAGGGTGAAGACATTATATTCAAAGGATTGGGAGGCACATGCACTTTATCCGCGTAGATCTGACATTTATGGCATTTCCTGGCATAGGCACAACAGTCAGCATCCATTGTGATCCAGTAATAACCTGATCTTAGCAACTTCTTGGCCATGGCATGCCCTCCTGCATGGGTACCAAAGGATCCTTCGTGCACCTCGTGCATTAACAAGTTTGCTTCTGCCCTATCAACGCATCTGAGGAGTACCATATCAAAGTTTCTCTTGTACAGGGAACCATCAGTGTTCAGAAAGAAACTACCAGCTAGCCTTCTTAATGTCTTCTTATCATTGGAAGATGCCCCAGATGGGTATGTTTGATCCTCTAAGAAGCACTTAATGTCATGGAACCAAGGCTTATCATCTTTGACAATATCTACCGCAAATACATATGCTGGTCTGTCAAGTCTGGACACTGAAATCTGCGGTACAAAGTTGGTAGCTTGAACTTTGATCATAGATGAAATGGTAGCCAGAGCATCTGCAAACTGATTCTCGTCCCGAGGGATATACTCAAGCTTGACTGTTGTGAAGAAAGTCAATAACCTTCTTGTATAATCCCTGTAAGGTATCAGATGATCCTGGTGTGTGTACCATTTGCCGTTGGTTTGATTAACTACCAGAGCTGAATCTCCGAACATAGTCAATGTCTTGATCCTGAGGTCAATGGCTTCCTCAAGACCCATAATGCAAGCTTCGTATTCAGCTTCGTTGTTAGTGCAGTTGAAAGTGAGTTTTGCCGAGAAAGGCATGTGAACTCCTTTAGGCGTAATGAGTACTGCACCAACTCCACGACCATTCATGTTAACAGCCCCATCGAACATCATAGTCCATTCTTCTTCTGGGTCAGGCCCTTCAGTGTGAACAGGCTCTTCATGATCTTTCGCTTTTATGAACATGATGTCTTCATCAGGGAATTCAAATCTCATAGGCCGGTAATCATCAATAGGTTGATCAGCAAGATTCAGACAATACACTGCCCTTGATGGCTTTCTGAGAGGTGTATTGGATGTCATATTCTGTGAGGATCATCTGCCATCTTGCGACCCGTCCGGTAAGTGCTGGCTTCTCAAATATGTACTTAACTGGGTCCATCTTTGAGATTAATAAGGTAGTGTGGGTCAACATATACTGTCTCAGTCGGCGAGCAGCCCACGCTAAAGCACAGCAAGTTTTCTCGAGCAGTGAATAACGTTGTTCACAGTCGGTAAACTTTTTGCTTAGGTAGTATATTGCATACTCTTTTCGACCAGACTCGTCATGCTGGCCCAACACACACCCCATTGACTCTTCTAATACTGTCAAGTACATGATCAGAGGTCTTCCTTCAACTGGAGGCATAAGGATTGGAGGTTCTTGTAAGTATTCCTTGATCTTGTCAAAAGCCCTTTGGCAGTCTTCATTCCACCTGACCGTTTGTTCTTTTCTTAACAGCTTGAACAAGGGTTCACAGGTTGCTGTAAGGTGAGATATGAACCTGGAAATGTAGTTCAATCGACCTAAGAACCCTCGAACCTCTTTTTCTGACTTCGGTGTAGGCATTTCTTGAATGGCTTTGACTTTATCAGGGTCAACTTCGATCCCTTTCTCGCTTACTATAAAACCCAGCAGCTTACCAGATCTCACCCCGAATGTGCATTTGTTGGGGTTCAACTTCAGTTGGTACTTCCTCAGACGTTTGAATAGCTTCAGTAGATTCACCAGGTGGTCTTCTTCAGTGAGGGACTTGGCAATCATGTCATCCACATAACATTCGATTTCCTTATGGATCATATCGTGGAATAATGTCACCATAGCCCGTTGATATGTTGCACCAGCATTCTTCAATCCGAATGGCATCACCTTGTAACAGAATGTGCCCCAAGGCGTGATGAAGGTTGTCTTCTCCATGTCTTCAGGTGACATTTTGATCTGATTGTATCCTGAAAATCCGTCCATGAAGGAGAATACCGAGAACTGAGCCGTGTTTTCCACCAATACATCAATGTGAGGTAACGGGAAGTCGTTTTTCGGGCTAGCTCTGTTCAGATCCCGGTAGTCAACACACATCCTTACTTTGCCGTCTTTCTTAGGCACAGGCACAATATTATCAACCCACGGTGGATAGCTAGTTACAGCAAGGAACCCGGCGTCCCATTGCTTTTGTACCTCTTCTTTGATCTTCATTGCCATGTCCGGGCGAGTACGGCGCAGTTTCTGTTTAACCGGCGGGCATTCTTCTCTTAAAGGCAGCCTGTGCATAACAATATCGGTGTCCAACCCTGGCATATCTTGATAAGACCAAGCAAACACATCCACATATTCCTGAAGCAGGTCAATCAGTTGTCTTTTTACTGAGTCTTGTAAGCAGGCCCCGATTTTAACTTCTTTCACATCTTCATCTGTACCAAGATTAATCGTCTCGACCTCCTCCTGATGAGGAGTGATAACCTTCTCCTCTTGTCTCAACAATCTGGCTAACTCTTCAGGAAGCTCGTAATGTTCTTCAACCCCTTCATCAGCTTGATTGATTGGATTGTCAAAGTCATACGAAGTCATAGCCGTGCTGTTGTCGGTGCGGTCTGGAAGGCACTCTCTACAAGGGTTCAGTTTGTTCATTTTAGTGATTGATTTTAATCTTGTTTTAGAAAAGTGAAATAAAGTTGTCATTTTGAAAACATTGCCATTTATTTTTTTGTACAAAAAGAAAAATGGAAAAACAGTGAGCGGAAAAGAAAAAGACTCATTTGCAAAAGATGTCTGATATTTCATTGATTAATCTTGTTGCACAAAAATTACAGATGGCCCGATTACAAAATGAGTCTTGTCATCTTGGGCAAGATGCGAGACTTGATGCATGCTATAAAAATACAGGAAATAATAATTACTCTGCAGGAGTAACCCTTATAATTTCCTGGGAAGACCAGTTTGAGATACTGCTCCCCGGGATCTTTGGACGTATCCAACTTTCCAGGTTGCGGTCATCTTCCGACTCATCTTCCAAGTTGTTGACAGCATCAGGGGTGAGCATCCCCCCACTAACAAAGTTGGGCTCCTTAGCAGCCTCTGCTTGATCTTGTTGAGTTGGTTTGTAACCCAACCCAAATCTATCCTCTTTCTTCTCTACAGGCAACAGTTTGCCCCAGCCTTGAGCATTCCCCTCCTCAACAACCTTCCTGGCTTGCTGGTAGGATGTCATGGAAGTCCCAAGTACAGCAGATGTTTCATTAACATCCAGGGCCTCAAACCCTTGACTCATCGTTTTGTGGATCTCCCCATCCATCTCAATGTATTTGTATGTAGCCAGATGGCTAACAAAAATATCTTCTTCTCCACAAATAGTAACGACTTGGCCCTCCCACTCGAATTTTAACTTTTGGTGAAGGGTAGACGTAACTGCGCCAGCGGCATGAATCCATGGTCTACCCAACAAACAGCTGTAGGCAGGCTGAATGTCCATCACGTAGAAGGTCGTTTTGAAAGTTTGTGGGCCAATCGTTACAGGCAACTCAATTTCTCCCAGAACTGATCTCTTAGAGCCGTCAAAGGCTCTCACTACCAAGTTACTGGGACGTAATGCTAATCCTTCATATTCCAGCTTCACAAGGGCCTTTTTTGGTAAGACATTGAGGGATGATCCTGTGTCTACCAGCACATGGGAAAGAACTGCACCCTTACATTCCATGGTAATGTGCAAAGCCTTGTTATGATTGTGACCTTCCGTAGTCAAATCAGTGTTGGTAAATCCTAGTCCGTTACTAGCATTAACATTTCCAACCACAGCTTCCAACTGATTGACGGTAATCTCCTCTGGCACATAAGCTGCGTGCAAGACTTTTAGCAATGCGTTCCGATGAGCCTCGGAGCGCATAAGCAATGATAGAATGGAGATCTTGGAAGGCGTCTGGTGAAGCTGGTCCACTATCTTGTAATCACTTTTCTTGATGATTCTCATGAATTCATCAACTTCTTGATCAAAAGGTGTTTTCAAAGCTTCTTTAACAATTTGCTCTTCTTGCACCATGCTCTTCCCTTTTGCCTTGGCAGCAGCTTCTGCTTCAGCAGTGGGTCTTTGAATTTGCGGGGAAAAGAGACGTCCGCTTCGAGTGAAGCCTCCGCCTCCCCCCACATTGTCTATTTGTGGTGAAGAAGTTGATGATTCAAGAGTGATTTTCTGTCCTTCGCAGTATAGATCGGAGTCGTAATGCCAAGGGATGGCATTACTGCTTTCATAAGGTACTGGCCCAGGCACCGTGATAGTGACTGGACTGATGGCAGCTGCAGAAGGGACCATGATAGTTTATGGATCATAGTATATTGTGACTGGTGCTCTGATAGGAGTGGCATTTTGTGAGTTGTAGGCAGAATCATTTGCAGGATCATAATAAATTGTAACTGTTGAGACGCTTTCATTGTGTGTTGTTGATGTTGTAGGAGACACTGTTGAATGGGTGGGTATTGTTGTTGTAGGAGATTCTGAATGAAGGGGTGCTGAAGTTGTAGAAGGAATGTTTGTTGATACTTGGTCCGTTGAAGTAACAGATGAAACATTTGTTGATGAAACTGAAGAGTTGTTTGGAGCAATTGTTGTTGCAGTTGTAGAAGACTCGGGAACAGTTGTTAAGGAGATTGCTGGATTGGTAGGTATTGATGTTGTGATTTGAAGCAAGCCACTCTGGATGAGACCATTTATGCCATCTCTCAAGTTATCACACCCATTCACTGAAATGTTGCAATAGGCACACCCTAGCTCACATCCCGGGAACATTTGACATTCAAGGAGCTGAGCTTTAATCTCTACCAAAGGCGTCCGAATCTGACCCACACTGGTTATCAAATAAGACGGCTTGTCTTCTTCAATAGCGTTGATTCTCGGTCCTCCGTGGTTTGGCATAGGGTTCTTGTTAACATTTGGTGGTGGTGCAAAGTTTAGAGCCTTGGAGTCCACTAGGTCCTGTACCTTCATATGTAAGGCCCTACACTTTTCTGTACTGTGGCCAGGTGCATTCGAGTGAAAAGCACATCTGGCGCTGGCGTCGTAATTTCTGGGTAGACTGGCAGGATCTGGAGGTGCCAAAGTCCTTAGCTCAACCAGGTTGAGTTTCAGGAGTTGTGGCAGTAATGTGGCATAAGGCATAGGGATCGGATCGATCACCCTGTTGGCCTGAGAAGGTCTCTGTTGAAATGGTCTTTGCTGATTGTTGTTGTTGGTGTTGTTGTAGTTTCTCTGAGGAGGATACTGAGTTTGTTGCTGATAATTTTGTTGTTGTGGTTGATAAGCTGGTTGTGGATGAACTGGAGCGGGAATGGTGACTGCTGCCACAGACCTATGAACATATTGGGGTCTGCCCCTGCTGGCATGGATAGCATTGGTCTCACCAGTTCTTCTTGGGCCCACAAAAGGCTTTCTTGGGTTGCTGGATGAGCTGGCACCGTTGTCAGAAATTTTGCCCATCTTCAATAGGCTCTCAATTCTTTCTCCAGTTATGACTACATCTGCAAAGCTAGTGGAAGAAAAGGCAGCTAGCCTGTCAATGTATGTCCCTTGGAGGGTGTTCATAAACATGTCAGCCATCTCCCTTTCTGACATGGGTGGCTGGACAGCAGCAGCAAGCTGTCTCCACCTCTGGGCGTACTCTCGGAAGCTTTCTCTGGATGATTGTGACATTCCCATCAGGAGGGTCCTGTTGGGAGCCATATCCAAGTTGTACTGGTATTGTCTAATGAAGGCCTCTGCCAAGTCCTTCCAACATCTGATGGTTGCTCTAGTCAGATGAGAGTACCATTCCCTCGAAGCTCATGTTAAGTTATCCTCAAAATAAAACATCCATAGCTTTTCGTCCATGGTATATGCCTTCAGCCTCCCCAGAAAGGATTGTAAGTGGGTCCGCGGACAGGAAGTCCCGTTGTACTTTTCGAAGCACGGAGGCTTAAATTTATGGGGAATCCTGACCCCGTCCACTAAGCCCATGTCCATAACATCAAAACCCAAAGAGTTTTGAGACTCCAAGGACCTTAATTTTTCAGCAATCTCATCTATCCTTCTGTCATAGGCTTCATCCCCAGCTCCCATCACTGTGAACTGATCTTCCTGGGGGTCTTCTTGTAGTACCCTGCCTGTAGTAGCATTCCCTTGTACATTAGCAGGGATGTTGATCTCTGGGTGAAGGTGGGGTCCAAATACAGGTGGGTTGATATGAGGCTGAACCCTCTCATTGTTGCTTGTCCCACCAGTCCCTAGATGGGGATCTTCCTGATTCTGCCTCTCTACCAGTGCTCTTAATCTCTCTTGGCTTTGAGCCATATTATTCATCACCTCCATAAATTGTGTCATCTGATTCCTCATTTCCAATCTCTCATTGGCCATTTGGTTCCTGACCTCTGTAAGGTCCTGCTGTACCTGGTCCATCTGTATACCCGGAAGGTTGTTGCGGGTGGGATATCTGTGTGGACGGTTGAGTGGGAACACCCGACGTCGAGCAATAGTTCTTGAGATCACAACAGAGTTAGTAATAAAAACAAAACAAACCTACAAAACAAACAAAGGTTAGCATGCAATGCAGCATGCTTATTTGTTTCCAAGGTATCCGGCTTGGCATTTGGTTTTGACCTTTCCAGACCCTTGAGGATGATGCTTGTGATGTTGCTTGAAAGAAAATCAGATGGAACAAAATGATACATATATTACAAAAAGTAAATGATACATAGTTTGTTTCTTACAAATCATGCCCTCTGAGGGGTCAAAATACAACATAAGAAAACAAAAGTACATGAAATGAAAGCAACAACAAGCAAAAGTCAGACACCAAGACCAAACTCATCCTCCTGAACTTCCTTTAGAAGTGCTTCAGTCACAGGATCAGCTGGACGCTCTGTGAGGTTCCTGATGAGAAGATTCCTGGTAGCAACAGCTGCAGCTAGCTTCTTGTGTATACTCTGGTCCTTTGACCTCTTCACACCAGCTCTAATCTTCAACTCTGAGATTTCCCTCTGGGCTGTCAGTAGGGCTTCCTGTTGTTCCTTTGCACTAGCCTCCAACTGCTCGATCTTGTCCTGAGTCCTCTTATCTTCCAGAGTACGAGCTTCGGTGATCCTAACCCACCTAGCTTGACTCTCTTTCAGATACAAATCAGTCCTGGCCTTCTGGAACTGAGCTTCCTTGCAGGCATTCTTCAAGATCTGCTCTCCGGCCCTAGACTTCTTGATGTAATCCTCTGACTTTTCAATCCTGGCCAGATGCTCCACCTTTAGCTTTTCTAACCTCTCAGTGTCCAGCCGACCATCACTCCTCTCCCAGAGGGTCTTCTGTAGAGCCTGAGTCAGCTTCTCATTTCTCTCTTTTAGTTTCTCAAACTCCTCTAAACTGACAGTGACAGGAGGTGGTGCTGAGGATGGTCCAGGTATATCTTCCATGGTGAAGGGCATCCCAGAAAATTGAGCCCTGGCATGGGACCACTCATAGTACTGTGCTGAGGCCACATTGTTGCATCTCCCAAGAATGATTACTCCCTTGGTCTGGACATTGTCCCAAGCCCAGGATGCTTGCCTGACAATAGCCAGATTAGGCTTAATCTCACAGTAAAGAGTCTCAGCCAAGTCTTGTGCCTTAGGAGTGTGGACCAATGCATAGCCCAATTGTCTTTTGAATAGCAGAGGGTTGTAGTTGATGCAACCCTTTACTCCTATCAGGGGTACATTGGGAAACTTCCCACAACTAGTAATGATGTCCCTGACTTTTGTGCTTTGAGTGCACCACCTGATATCAGCTGAAGTTAAAGCAGTGAGTCTTCTAGCCCAATTCTTTTGCTGATGAGGATTCAGAAATGCATCAGTCTTAGGCAAATGTCTGAGCAACCAGGTATGGAACAGGGGAGCACAGCACCTCACCAATCTTCCTCTTTGTTTTTCATTCCTTTGGTGAACAGAGTAGTAGAAATCTCTCAGTAAGGTGGGCACTGGGTTCCTCAGAATGAAAAGGTGGATTGCATTCTTGCTAACAAACTTAGGCTCATCTGCAAATAAAATGACCCCATATATGCTAAGGGCCAATAATGCACAGACTGCCTTCCACTCCCCCAAGGAGGCCTTCAGCATAGCCTGAGAGGTCAAGAAATCCAGATGTAGACCAGAGACTCCAGCCTTGGTAGTCATATTCTGCCCAATCAGAACTGGCTCCAGATACAAGGCCTTTGCCACTTCTTCATTACTTGGAAAAGCCATCTCAGGGTTGAAGGGGACTCCACCCCTGATAGGTACACCAATCAATGATGAATACTCCTCTAATAAAGGTCCCAACTGAAAATCCTGAAAAGTGAAACACCTCAGAGGGGGATCATAGAACTGCAAGCAAGTATGAATCAGGCTCCTCTGTGAAGGGTCCAAATCCATAACCACATCAAGTATGCCTCCATAATGTTCTCTGAATAGTGGTATATGGTCTGGAGTAATCAGGGTCTGGATCTTCCTGATGCCAGCCAACTCAGGTTCAAAGAAATGGTAGGAGATATTGCTTTTCTTGGGTGCCATGTTGCTGAAGAAAAGCTGAGACAGATGCTGAGAATGGAGAATAATACTGATGATGGGCCACTGACAGGCTGAGACTGGTGATGCAGGTGACTAAAGCAGGTAGCTGATAGCTGAAGTAGATACTGATGAAGATAGGTCTATGCTGATAAAGGGGTCAAAACCAAGCCAAAATATGTGATGTGGATACCCTGAAAAACAAATAAGAAAATGTTAAAATGATGCAATGATGATGTATGCAAATGATATGCAAGGGTTTGTGACTGAGTTGGATCTGATCAAGTGCTCTGATATAAGTCCAGGTGTGTTCAAGAAATCCAGATGGAGGTTCATAAAAGAAACCCATATCTGAATCGTGTTTCATATTCCCGCACCAGACCGAGATGGAATGGGAAAGAGCATGAACCACTCTAGCCTAAGTGTCACTCAGGTCCCAGGTATAGGACCTCAACTCTCAATAGGACCCCACCCACCAAAGCAACAAAACCAGATCCAGCCAAATACAGTATGACAGTATGATGTATATAAAGCTATAAAGAAAGCAATAAAACAACTGTACATAAGGCAATAAACAAAATAAATATACAAACACAAATAGCACATAACACCCCAGTAAACACAAATCAATCAAGCGCTAGGAGGAACCCACAAAAAGAACCAGAAGCCCTGGTTACAGCATCTTCCCCAGCAGAGTCGCCAAGCTGTCGCTCCCACTAAATGAAGCCGGGTCAAATAGGGTACAGACGCGAACGGTCGGCGAGAGGAGGGTATGAGAACACACAGGAGTGAACTCACGGGGAATGAAAAGAGTCGCCAGCTAGGCATTTTTATCCCGAAGGAAAGGTAATGCTGCATAAACCTAAGAAAAGATATGGATAAGACGGTCGCGAACCAGAGAGACTGAGAAAGGGGGTTGGTTACAACCTGGGAAGGTATTAGCACCCAGATTGTCCGCCGTACTCGACGGGATCCACGCTTAAAAGATTTGTGTTTTAAAGGGGTAGTGTCAGTGCAATTTGTGTATCAAAGCTGGAAAGAATGCAAGTGTCAGTGTAAAAGAAGTGAAGTGTATAAGTGAAGTGTTAGTGTAAGAACAGAGTGAAATGCTCAAGATCATGAGGCTAAAGAATAAAGCTGAAAGAGGGGGGGTATACAGAGACTTTTGTTCGATAACTGTTAAGTTATGCCTACGTATCCTCTCGTGCAATGAGGAAGTCAGAACACCGTAGTTCGACCCAAAGAGACTGAAAGGTGAATTGACTTGTGAACTGCTTGCTTGCCTATGCTCAAGTGTATGACCTGTCTGGCTCAGGTGCAAACTGTCTTGCATTAGACGGAAGAAGCGAGTTCTCGTTTATGAGTGAATGGGATGAGAAAAGAATCCCGGAGGAGACGTTTATTGTTTGTTTTTGTATTTTCAGTCTTTTATTGCTTTTGAAAGTTTGTCATAAGTTAATGAGCTTAAGCCTAAACCAATGGATTTAGTAAGCTCATCACATCTTCCCTCTGATTAGGGGTAATGAGAGTACCTTAAGTGTGAAGTCAGCTTCTCACACTTAATCACCTTTGGTGTAGGATTAAGATCATTAACCTACTTGTGATTATTTAGATGTTTTTGTGGTTTTTGTTTAGTGTTGAGTAATGAGATTAAGCCATAATCAAGGATTAAACAGACTCATTACACCATCCTAATAGAAGGATAATAGATGAGAAAGTTTAAGCTGAGGAAAGCTCCTCAACTTAATCCATGATTAGGGATTAAACTCATGACAAAACAAAGCCTTTGTTAAGTGGATTTTAATTAATGATTAGATGATGAAATGATTTTTAGGGTTTGTGAGACAACTTGAGGGGGACTTGTCCATTAACACTAGGGTTAGTCCTTAACCAATTAAGGAAGAATTAGAACCCTAATGCAAGGCCCAAGTTACAAGTGTGATGTCTTGATGATTGTTATGTGAATTGATTGAAAGATTTAAACACATAAAGGGTTTAACACTTAGGATTAAAGTTATACACTCCATCCTAATAGAAGGATGCAGGCATAAGCTTAATCACAAAGCCTTTAAGCCTTTAGGGTTTAGTCCCTGATTATGAGATGAGAAGAGAAGACTCATTGAGACACAAAGGTAAAACTAAGTGGGGGACTAATCAAAACCCTAATCATTGTCATGCTTGGTTGTTCCTAAGGTTTGTGAGGTTTAACAAGAGAAAACTTCAGAAGAACCACCAGGAAGCAGATGAAAAGGAGCCAGGAAAAGCAAAGTAACTTGCTTCATTTAAGAAGACAAGTCACTTGAAGAAAGAGAGTAAGGAGAAAAATAATGAGCAAGCTTAATCTCAAACTCATAACAAAATGCAGCAAGGATGCATGAAAGGGATGAGAAGAAATTATGAGAAGTGAAGGCAAATTCACTTCTCAAAGTTGCTTACCACCTGAAAAGTTAGTGAAAGAAATGCAATGCAATGCAAAATGGAATGAAATGGCATGATGCAAACCAAAAGTAGAAGCATATATGAGATGATAATGATGCTATGAGATGATTCAAACATGAATCAAGACATGAGAATGATCATACAAACAAATGGATGCAAATGGAGCAAGTTTAGAACCATGATCACACATGAAAAGTTATGAGATGAAAATGACATACAAAGTTGCAAATGAAAGATGCAATGATCAAACATACTTCTAACATGTCTTAAGATGTCTAATGAATCAAATGGATGCACAAAATGCTATGGCAAGTCATGGTATGCAAGCAAATGTAAGATGAATGCCAAAGGAAGCCCAAATTAGGGTTTATGATCAATGCATCAAACAAAAACCAAAATCAGAAGCAAACATCAAGATAAAAAATTGAAAATGCACTCAAAGGAACCCTAATCCTATACAAACTCACTGCACAAAGGAGGGGTTCTAACTCTTAACCTAATGTAAGTTATGAATTTCCTAAGTTTTCTAGGGTTTTAGGGTACCTTAACAAGAAAAATGTCAAACAAATTGAAAATGAAAGATCAAATCATGCCAATTTAATCTCACAAACTACATGCTAAACAAAATGCAATGCAAAAAGAATCAAAGTCCAACTCTCAATGGTTAGGCAGGACTGATTTTTTGAAGTTTGGATCAAAATAATGCCTTGAAATGATTTTAATTCCATGAAAAATTCTCAAAAGACATCAAGATCAAAAAAGAAATTTGGTTTGAGGGTTGGACAATGTTTCTAAATGATTATGAAGGTTTCATGAATTTTTTGGTTATTTTTAAATACCTAAAAGTATTTTTAATTAATTAATTCTCATTAATTAATTAAAAATAAACTTTTATATGATTTAAAAATATTTTAAAATGCAAAAAATAAAAATAAAAATGTTTTTGGTTTCTGAAATTAAATAAAAGTGTGTATAAAAAATTTCAGAATTTTTAAGATTGTTTTACTATTTCAAATAAAATGGAGAAAATAAATGAAATAAAAAGAAAATAAAATTGAATTAATGAGAAGTCAAACAGATCAATGGTCAGCATTCAAATGAAACACGCGCGCGTTTGACTTGGCGCCACATCCAAGGGCTGAGATTCAAACTTCCATAATTATGATTAGCCCTGATTAATTATGCCCTAATGACTTTCAAGTGTTCCGGTCGTCTTCTCCGGCCATCTCAAATCTCAAACTCTCTCTACACGCATCCAAAACAAAATCTAACTACCCAGAATTCATCCCCACTTAAAAACGAATCAAACCCCTCAATCAAACAACATTTTTCATTCATTAATCAGCCAAATCGAATCAAAACATTTTTTAGGGCAAAAGTTTCAGACAGTGCATACATCCTGGTTTCTCAACTATTTTCAAAAGTAAGCACATATTCATGATCAGGGGAGTGCATAGAAGCTATTAAGAACTTAAAAACATGTTTCTGGAAAAAAGTTTTGAGTTGACTACCTGAACTGAAGCTTTCGATTCAGGAGCTTTCTGGCTGTTTCTTTGGCTCAAATGCACTCCAATGATTCCCCTAAGAAGCTTGCAATGTTTGTTTGAAGTTTGCAATGGCTGGTTTGAGAGATGGCAGGAGTTCTGTTCAATGGCAGGTGGTGATCGTGTTTTTGATCCTTTGAGTTTCAGGCTATGGTGAAGGGTGCTTTGTGACCAGGAAGATGTGTTGAGTTGATTTGTGAAGTTTGTTTATGTGTTTGTGGCCTGTGTGATGAGTTTCGAATGCTCTTGCAAGATGAGGTGAAAATGAGAATGCTGAGTTATGGAGTGTTTCAGGCTTGTGTTCTTGTTGCTTTGGCTTGCTTTTGGCTTGTATAAACTATCATGATTGGTCAGAAGAAGTGATGTGTGCTTTATTGATTGGTATGGGTCTTTTTGCCAAAATGTCAAAGTTGGTGTAAGAGAAGTATGGGCTACTTTCTAGCCAAGGACAAAGGGTGTGTCCTGCGCAGCATGATGTGGGGAGATGCCTAGGGTGGCTCAGCAGGCTAGCAAGCAAGTGGGTTGTGCCTTATGATGAGTTTTGCAACTTGCCTTGCTTTTGATTCTTATGAAAAAAATCTTGATCCATAGGCCACAAAATGAATGATCCCTTGGCCCATTCTGATTTTTAGGTCTTGTATGATCATGTTGTGAAGTTTAGAAATGCATTTGATGACTAAATTTGCCTTGAGAAGTGAATTTGCAACTTTGCCTCTTTGGTGGAAACTTTGAAATTTTGTGATTTTTGCCAACTTTGACAAACCATAACTTTTGATCCAAAATGAATTAGGTCATGTTCTTGTACTTTTTGAAAAGGGAATGATCCATTCTACAACTTTCATGACCAAAGTTTTTCCATTTGAAGCTTTTTTGAATCAAAAAATGAAGGTTGAAAAAGTTGCCTAAAATGGCATTTTCATTAAAAGTCAAACTTCCCAAAACGTCAACTTTGCAAAAGACTTGAAATTCTTCAATTTTGTGAACTTCCAACCTCTTCCATGATCAAATAAAGATCATATACAATCAAAATGATGAAGAACACCCTTTGGTTGGGTCATTGAGGGCCTCAGATGCCCTGATTTTGCACTGACTTGCTTGAAAAGTCAACTCTTGATCAGATGACTTCCCCATGGAATTTCTTCATGAAAATTGATATTCATACTCCCCATACCATATAGACACCAATAGAAACAAGAATGACCAAAAAAATTGGAGTCATGGCCTCTGAAACCAAAACCCTAATTTTAGGTCATCTGTGCAGTCAAACCTGGCTCTGCTTCCATATCATTTTCAGTTCTTGTGATTTTTTGACATTCTTGACTTTGAGAGGATATAATATGATACTTGAACACACATGGACCTCTTTTAAGTGATTAATGACCTTTGGAGTGGCTCAAGAAGCTTATGGATTGCTCAGATCACAAACCCTAGATGCAGATGACTTTGAATCTATGCAGTGAATCAAAAATGTGATATGAGATGCTATGATTGAGTTTATGCATATGAGGTGATCACAAGCCATGGTGTGAATGGGTGAGGGAAAATTTGGGGTGTTTACACCATGCATGATAACTTTAGGATTAGACTTTCCCCTTTAGTTTTACCTTTGAGATCCTTTTGGTGCTCTCTCTTTTCTTCAAACAAAAACTAAAAAAACATTAATAATAGTTGAGGTGACCACTCCCTTTTGTCACTCTCTCAAAGTAAAAGCTAAAAAACACTTCTTCACTTTAATCCACAAAATACTTAATAATACAAACAAAGTTAGTGAATTAAAACCCCAATCTTAGGAAACAAGTTTGAGGATCTTCCTCATTCTTGATGGATTTGTTACTCATTCTATTTTGGGATGTGGTAATAAGGACATGTCCTTCGAAAAGGCTTTACTTTCACTTCCTTGTACCACACTCTAAAAGATTTCTAAGAAAACACAAACAAACAATAAGCTTCTCTCCTTCGGGACTTCTTTTCTCATCCCACTCACTCTTTATGTACGAACTTTCTCCTACTTGTTATTTTGCAAGACATTTACGCACTTGTCGTCTGAGCCTGCAACACCTGAGCATTGACATAGGCAGTTCAAGCCTTAAGACACAAGCAATCTTTTCCACCCCTAGTTAGGTGAACTATGGCGACTCTGATCCTCATGTCTAGTGAGGTACGTAGGCAGCGGGGTAGGGCCCGTTCGAGCACTCTTTTATTTTCCCTACATTTTTCCTCTTTGTTTTCTTTCTCAGTTCCTTTTCCAGTTTCAGTCCTTTCTTTTGCAGCAGTTTTCATTTCTTCACCCTTTGAAACAGTTTCTTTGCAAGCGTGGATCCCGTCGGGTACGGAGGATGATCTGGGGTGCTAATACCTCCCCAGGTCATAAACAACTCCCGAACTCAGTCTCTTTGGTTCGTAGGACCTGTGTCCTTCCTCTTCTTTCTTTCTAGTTTGTGCAGCATTACCATTCCCGTTTTTCGGGATAAAAATGCCTGGCTGGCGACTCTACCTCTTCCGTGCTACTTTCGCGTTTGTACCAAGATGGAAATCCAGGGAGCGACACCCACATACCTCAAAGAATCCTCATGTTAAGTTTCAAAGCTTTTTTCACAAGTTTGGTCAGTCAGGTCCTCAAATACCTAAAAATCAATTAACTTGGTCAAAAAGTCAATTTTAGTCAACACAAAGTCAAACTTCAATTTTTTTGGTCAACATCAAGATAATAAGGTAAAATTCATCATTTGATCAAGGGTTGATCATGATTCATCAAGGAAACCTCAGAATCATCAAGAATCAGGAGTTACTAAATTAGGGTTTTGGGCAGGAAAAGTCAACTGAACTTCGACCAGCCATAACTTTCGCATACCTCATCAATAATTTCCCATACAAAGCTCATTTTGAAGGAAATTCAATTCTATACAACTTTGTGTCTCACAAGCCAAGTCCAAAAATGCTTCATTTGAAAGATATGAGCTAAAACATTATAAGTCAACTTTTTCCAAAGCTCATAATTTGAAAATGGTAAATTATATAGACATGGGACCAAAAGGGTTGATTAGAAGACACTCTAAGCTTTATAAAAAGTCCAAGAACACCTTCATGGGATTAAAGTTGAGGAAGTTATGCATTGTCAAAGTTGGGAAATTTTCAAGAGGTGTATGAAGTAAAAAAGCCCATAACTCAAATTCTTTCCAAATGGGCCTATAATATTTCAATTCAAACTCAAAGATAAGTCTATCCACGACCCAATGACAATTTTTTCTGATTTTTATTATTTATTATATATTATATTTGATTTTAATCATTTAAAATCATTTTTTATTAAAATAAATTATAAAAAAAATCAAAGATTTGATTTAAAACTTATTTTTGGATCAAATATATGATATTTAAGGTGATTGAACATTTCCAAATTCGTGAAAAATTAGAATGACATAATTTTATTTGATTTTTTTGATAATTATGGATGATTGATTTCTTCATTCACAAGTAATACAAATCCATACTACCAAGGCCCATTTTTTTAACCTAAATCCTTCTCCTGTATATACACAACAATAAGACAATATTAGGGGACGATTTTGAGACAAAGAAAAGGACATTCCAAACTTGTTTTTTTCAAAGAAATTCAATTTTCGGTTTTACACTTCAAGGCCTTCCCAAAGCATTCTAAAGGTTCCAATGCATTCTTGAGGATTCTTAGAACATGTTTTAATCATCATATGCATTGCAAGCTTCATGAATGGCCAAAATCGAGTCTTACTTTTTCTTGTTTATGCATTTTTTCGATTTCATATATATGCTCATTATAAATTGTTTTTAATGCTTCCATGTTGTTTGTAATGTTGAATAGATCAATTCTGGTTGGTTGGATTGAATTTTTATTGTAGGTTTAGGAATCTACCATGGCTAGGGTTTAGAGCTCTCATTTGGGGTTCTCTGATTTAGACCATTTAAAGACCCCTTGATGGCTCATTCGGATTGTAGGACTCGTGGGAAATCATTTGATATGCTTAATTTGTTCTAATCGAATGTATTTCGCATGTTTGAAAAATCACAAGTCATTTAGCTACGACAATTTTCGTAGCAAAATCCAAGCAAATTTGTAGCTAAAACATATAGCCAGAGGAAGAAGATGAAGTGGATTTGGCGTGAGCTGATAATTTAAAAAATTTGTTTTATATTTTATTTATTTGTTTCATTGTGTAAACAGATGTGCATGGATGACTAGGTGGTGAGGCGCGCGTGTTGTAATGTTAAGGGTGTGGGTTCGAGCCCAGCCTCAACCTTTTTCTAAAAAAAACATTTCGTTATTATTTGATTTATTATATAATTATTAGTTTCCAGGTGTCGCTCCCAAAGATTTGCATCCCGGTACAAGCGCGAACGGTCGGCGAAAAGAGAAAATGAGGATGAAGATGAATAGAATCTCCAGCTAGGCATTTTTATCCCGAAGGAAAGGTAATGTTGCATAAACCTGGGAAAAGAAGGATAAGACAGTCGTGAACCAGAGAAACTGAGAAAGGGGGTTGGTTACAACCTGCGAAGGTATTAGCACCCAGATTGTCCGTCGTACTCGATAGGATCCATGCTCAAAAGATTGTGTTTAAAGGGGTATTCTATGTGCTATCTGTGTGCAAAAGCTAGAAAAGAATATACAAGTGTCAGTACAATAGGTGAATGCTCAGGAACTGAGGCTTAAAAGAGAATGCTGAAAGAGGGGGAAGACACAGAGACTTTTGTTCGATAACTGTTAAGTTATGCCTACGTATCCTCTCGTGCAATGAGGAAGTCAGAACACCGTATTTCAACTCAAAGAGACTGAAGATAAATTGAATGTGAACTGCTTACTTGCCCATGCTCAAATGTATGACTCGTTCGGCTTGAGTGTGTAAACACCCCAAATTTGCCCTCACCCATTCACACCATGGCTTGTGATCATCCTCATATGCATAAGCACAATCATATCATCTCACATCTCATTTTTGATTCACTGCATAGTTTCTAAGGCATCTGCACCTAGGGTTTGTGATCTGAGCAACCTCAGGGCATCCTGAGCCACCCCAAAGGCCACCAATCACTTCAAAGGGGTCCATGTGTGTTCTTAAATCATATTCCATCTCCTCAAAATCAAAATTGCAAAGGAATCACAAGAACTAGGGTTTGAGTGGATGCAGAGCCAGGATGAACTGCACAGTTGACCTAAAATTAGGGTTTTGGTTTCAGAGGTCATAACACCAAATTTTTTGGTCATTCTTGTTTCCATTGATCTCTATATGGTATGGGGAGTATGCATATCAATTTTCATGAAGAAATTCCATGGGGAAGTCATCTGATCAAAGGATGACTTTTCAGACAAGTCAGTGCAAAATCAGGGCATCTGAGGCCCCCAATGACCCAACCAATGGGTGATCTTCATCATTTTGAGTGTATATGATCTTTATTTGATCATGGAAGAAGGTTTAAGTTCATAGAAATCAAGAATTTAGGGTTTTTGCAAATGTTGACTTTTTGGGCATAGTTGACTTTTCAAGAATGCATCATTTTAGGTCATTTTTCAAGCCTTGATTCTTGATCCAAAAAGGCTTCAAATGGAAAAACTTTGGTCATGAAAGTTGTAGATCTCATCTTTCCCTTTTCAAAAAGTACAAGAACATGATCAAACTCTTCTTGGATCAAAAGTTATGGCAATGCAAAGTTGGCTAAAATCATTGATTTTCAAGGCATGCCCTAAGTGAGAATTTTGCAAAATCTTGGACCAATGCATATTGCAGCCTCTAATTCATTTCAAACCAGCACATAAACATTCCCTAAGTCCTAAAAATCAGATTTGGACCAAGAATGCCTATGGTTTATGTTTGGTTAGGCAAAAGAAGTCACATGTGAACCAAAGGCCACAACTTGCAAAAACTCATGATCATTCTTCTTACACCTTGCAGCCTTGGATGCTGAGCTTTGCTAGACCTCTCCCTCACCCTTGCTGCGCCAGCCCATGCTTTGTACCAAGCTAGCACTTCACCATACCTCTCTTACACATAAAGTGGATTTTGAGCAAAAGTAAACTTACCAATCACTATAGGCCAGGTCACATCATCTGACCTATAGGATTATAATACAACATCCCTTGGCAAGCCAAAGATATGAGAAGGCAAGGCTGAAACATCTCATACACACACATTCACAAAAACACACCACATTGCATTTTCTATCGAATCTTCTTACACAGCCATCAAACACTCAAGCTAACTTCACCCTTCAACTCACCATACTCCATAGGCCTCAAACCACCAAAGCTCAAGCCTGAAACAAGCCTGACCTGAGCTTCACCATTCCCCACCCTTAGAACCAGTTCTCTTCGAATCTCACCATTCAGCCATCAAACACCTCATCTTTCTTCACCAACAAGTCAAGCATACCACAAGGAGTCAAAACCACCCTTTACTTTGAGCTGAAACAGCCTGTACACAAAGTGCATTTCCTGCTACACCAGAAGTGAATCTCTCAAAGCAGCTTGCCTAAGCTCATTCCAGGCTTTCCATTGGCTTCAAGGGGCTCAGGGAAGTTGTTCTGCATCAAAGCAAGGCCAGGAGAGCTCATATTCACAGTGCTTCACCTCAGGTAGCTTCAAACCTCAAGCTTTTCAGAGCTCTGTTTTTTTGTTATAAAATGAAAATGCATGCTTCAAGGATCATGGTGATATGTTTAGAATCAAAAATGGTGTGAAAATGAGCATTTTGTGCCTCTCTGAAATTTTGCCCGTGAATGCATTTGGTTTCGATTCTCTTTGTGCATGCTAGATAAATGTTTTTTGATCTTGGATTTAGGTTTAGTTTGGGGAGAGGAATGTTTCTGGGCAGTTAATTTGATGAGTAGTGGCCTGTGGCGTTTTCTAGGGTTTTAACCCGCCGGAGAAGACGACCGGAACCACTGTTCCGGCCGTCTGAGGTTAACTTGCCCTAATTAGGGTTTAATCCAGTAATTAGTAAACTTCAAATTTGGGCCATTGGATCACCTTTCCCGCGTGTGGACCAAGGGTTCAGATTGCATCATTAACCTTAATTTCCACTTAACTTAATTTAATTAGGGTTAATAATTTAATTAATCAGGTTTGAATTGTGACCATTGGATCACGCGCCAAGTCAACCATCTCCTCCCCAGATTGCATCTCAGCCTCTCATTTAGCTTACTTCTTATTTTATTTAATTTTTATTCATTTTTATCTCAATTAACTTGCACATTTATTTAAAAATAGTAAAAAATTCTTAAAAATTATGAAACTTTTTCCTAAGAGTTTTATTAATTTTTAAGACCCAAAAATATTTTTATTTTATTTTTATCATTAAAAAGGTATTTTTAAATATTTAAAAGATTATTTTTAATTGATTAATGGAAATTAATTAATTAAAAATACTTTTAGGTATTTAAAAATCACCAAAAAATTCATGAAATGTTCTAAGACATTTAGAAACATTGTCCAACCTTCAAACCAAATTTCTTTTTTGATCTTGATGCATTTTAAGAATTTTTCATTGAATTAAATCATTTTTTTATGCATTATTTTGATCATGGGTTCAAAAATTCATTTCTGTCTATTGGAGAAGGTTTGGACATTGATTCTTTTTGTGTTGCATTCTATTTGGCATGTAGTTTCTAGGGTAAAATGGCCATGAATTGTTCTTGCATTTCCAAATTGATTGGCATTTCTTTTGTTAAGAACCCTAAAAAACCCTAATAACTTGTAAAAATCATATCTTGAGATTGGTTAAGAGTTGAGAGCTCCCCTTTGGGCAGTGGTTCATTATAGGTTTAGGGTTTCTTTGGGTACCATTTTCCATTTTTTATCTTAGGATTTGTTTCTGTTTTGGGTTTTTGTTTGATGTTTGATCCATGAACCCTAATTTGGGCTTTCTCTTGCACCCTTCTTGCATTTCCTTGCATAACATTGACTTGTCATTGCATTTTGTGCATTCTTGTGATTCATTTGACATCTTAAGACATATAGAAAGCATGTTTGATCATTGCATTACATATTTGCCATGTCATTTGTCTTGTATGCTTCATAACTTTCCATGCTTGTTCATGCTCCTTAACTTGCATCATTTGCATCCATGATCTTGTATGAACATCCCCATGTCTTGCCTCATGTTTGCAGCACCTCATAACATCATAATCATCATCAACATGCTTCTGGTTTTGCTTAGCATCATACCATTTCATCTCATCTTGCATTGCATTGCATTTCTTTCTAACATTTCAGGTGGTAAGTAACTTGAGAAGTGGATTTGCCTTCACTTCTCATAACCTTTCTTCTCATCTCTCTTGCATCCATTGCTGCATTTTTGTTTGTGTTTGAGTTTGAGCTTGCTCATTCATGTTCTTCTTACTTTCTTTCTTCAAGTGACTTGACTTCTTGAATGAAGCAAGTCACTTTGCTTCTCTTGATCTTATTCATCTGCTTCCTGGTGGCTCCTCTGAAGATTGTTCTTGAAAACCTCACAAACCTTAGTATCATCCAAGCATGACAATGAATTAGGGTTTTGATTAGTCTCCCCTCATAGTTTTACCTTTGTGTCTTCTTTGAGTCCTCTCTTCTCATCTCATAATCAGGGACTAAACCCTAAAGGCTTTAAGACTTTGTGATTAAGCTTATGCATGCATCCTTCTCTTAGGATGGAGTGTATAACTTTAATCCTAAGTCTTGAACCCTTAAGGTGTTTAAATCTCTTAATCAATCCATCTAATAATCACTAAGACCTCACACTTGTAACTTGGGCCTTGCATTAGGGTTCTAATTCTTCCTTAAGTGGTTAAGAAGGACTAACCCTAGTGTTAATGGACAAGTCCCCCTCAAGTTGTCTTACAAACCATAAAAATCACTTCATCACCATATCATTAAATAAAATCCACTTAATCAAAGGCTTGTTTTGTCATGGGTTTAATCCCTAATCATGGATTAAGTTGAGGAGCTTTCCTCAGCTTAAACATTCTCATCTATCATCCTTCTTTTAGGATGGTGTAATGAGTCTGTTTAATCCCTGATTATGGCTTAACCTCATTACTCAACACTAAACAAAAGCACCAAAAACATCTAAATAATCACAAGTAGGTTAATGATCTTAATCCTACACCAAAGGTGATTAAGTGTGAGAATCTGACTTCACACTTAAGGTAATCTCATTACCCCTAATCAGAGGGAAGATGTGATGAGTTTACTAACCCATTGGTTTAGGCTTAAGCTCATTAACTTATGACAAACTTTCAAAAGCAATAAAAGACTGAAAACTCAAAAACAAACAATAATCGTCTCCTCCGGGATTCTTTTCTCATCATCTTCACTCACAAACGAGAACTCGCTTCTTCCGTCTAATGCAAGACAGTTTGCATCTGTGCCAGACAGATCATACACTTGAGCATAGACAGCAAGCAGTTCACAAGTCAATTCATCTATCAGTCTCTTTGGGTCGAACTACGGTGTTCTGACTTCCTCATTGCACGAGAGGATACGTAGGCATAACTTAACAGTTATCGAACAAAAGTCTCTGTACATTCCCCCTCTTTCTAGCTTTATTCTCTTAGCCTCATGATCATGAGCATATTCACATTCCTGCACTGACACTTCATTTATACACTTCACTCTTCTTTACACTGACACCTGTACATTCTTTTCCAGCTCTTTTATACACAGATTGCACTGACACTACCCCTTTAAAACACAAATCTCTTAAGCGTGGATCCCGTCGAGTTCGACGGACAATCTGGGTGCTAATACCTTCCCAGGTTGTAACCAACCCCCTTTCTCAGTCTCTCTGGTTCGCAAACCGTCTTATCCATCTTTTTCTAGGTCTATGCAGCATTACCTTTCCTCCGGGATAAAAATGCCTAGCTGGCGACTCTATTCATCTCCAGTGAGTTCACGGCTGTGTGTTCTCATTGTCCCTCTCGCCGACCGTTCGCGTCTGTACCCTTATTTGACCCTGTTTCATTTATCGGGAGCGACAGCTTGGCGACTCTGCTGGGGAACCTTATACCGAACCCAGAGTCTCTGGTTCTTTTTTGTGGGTTCCTCCTAGCGCTTGTTTGATTTGTGTTTACTGGGGTGTTATGTGCTTGTATTTATTTTTGTTTATTGCTTTATGTACAGTTACTTTACTGCTTTCTTTATTGCATTTATTTATATCATATTGTCATTGTTGCTGGCTGGATCTATTGTTTGCCTTGGTGGGTGGGTGATTCATTGAGAGTTAAGGTCCTATACCTGGGACCTGAGTGACACCTAGGCTAGAGTGAATCATATTCTTTCCCATTCCATTTCGGTCTGGTGCGGGAATATGAAACACGGTTCAGATATGGGTTTCTTCTTGAGAACTCTGTGTTGCAGATTTCCTGCAATGCTAGGGCTATCTGGGAAGCCTGCTAAGTCTGGATGACCTTTTAGTATTGACCTTCAGAAACTGAGGTGAATTAGAGGAGGAATTGTTATGGTTATTGTAAACACTGTACCTCCGGGTTAGAAGTGTTTACACTTCTCATAACTGATCCAAGTCTGAGGATCCTTGTTCTAGATCATCACCTGTGAGGGGGTTGGGCTGTTTGCAGGTTTGCAGGTACCTTGACCTCAGAATACCCTGTTACTTTGACTTTGTTAAGAATACTCCATGTTGGACAGTTCTTGTGATTCTAAAACCTTGGACTTGTGGCTCTTTATTTGAGTCCCCCACCCTGGTTACTGGATTTTTAGGCCTCCATCTGGAATTCTTAAACACACATGGATCTATATCAAGGCAGTTAATCAGATCCAGCTCAGTCACAAACCCTTGCATTTCATTTGCATACATACTCATTGCATCATATTAACATTTGCTTATTTGTGTTTCAGGGTATCCATTCTCATCTGGTTTTGGTTTTGACCCCATCTGCATTATTGACCTATCTCTTGCTTCAACTTGTCAACCATATACTCCAGTTACTTGCACTAGCCAGCCAGTGGCCCACTCCTCAGCATCTTCATCAGCACTCTACTCAGTCTTCAGCATCATGGCTCCAAAGAAAAGCAACATCACCTATCATTTCTTCCAACCAGACTTATCAGACATCAGGAGGATCCAAACCCTGATCACTCCAGATCACATACCCTTGTTCAGGGAGAGTTTTGGAGATATACTGGACATGGTTATGGATCTGGACCCTTCACAGAGGAGCCTCATCCACACCTGCATTCAGTTTTATGATCCCCCATTGAGATGTTTCACCTTTCAAGACTTTCAGATGGGGCCTCTTTTAGAAGAATACTCATCTTTGATTGGTTTGCCTATCAAGAGGGAAATCCCTTTCAACCCTGAAATGGTCTTTCCCAGCAATGGAGAGGTGGCAAAAGCTCTGCACCTGGAACCTGCTTTGATTGAGCAGCATATGACCTCTAAAGCTGGGATCCCTGGTTTTCATCTTGACTTCCTGATTTCTCAAGCTAGTCTGAAGGCTTCCCTGGGGGAGTGGAGAGCTGTTTGTGCTCTGTTGGCCTTAAGTGTATATGGAATTGTGTTGTTTGCAGATGAGCCTCGATTCATCAGCAAGAATGCAATCCATTTGTTCATCCTGAAGAACCCAGTGCCAACTTTGCTAGGAGATCTCTATTACTCAATGCACCAGAGGAATGAGAAACAGAGGGGAAGATTAGTGAGGATTTGTGCTCCATTATTCCATGCTTGGCTTCTTAAGCATCTACCCAGGACAGATGCATTCCTAAATCCTCATCAGCAAAGCAACTGGGCTAAGAGGCTCACTACTCTCACTTCAGCAGACATCAGATGGTGTACTCAAAGCACCAAGGGCAGAGATATCATTACAAGTTGTGGGCACTTTCCCAATGTGCCTTTAATAGGGGTCAAGGGAAGTATCAATTACAACCCTCTGCTGTTCAGGAGGCAATTAGGCTATGCACTGGTCCATACTCCCAGGGAGCAAGACTTGGTTGAGACCCTCTACTGTGAGAACAAGATTAGTCTGGCAACTGTTAGGCAGGCTGCCTGGGCCTGGGATAATGTTCAAACCAAGGGAATCACCATTCTGGGGAAGTGTAATAATGTGGCATCAGCACAATATTATGAATGGTCCCGTGCCAGGGCCCAATTCTCTGGAATGCCCTTTACCATAGAAGACATGCCTGAGTCATCTTCAGCACCACCCCCTGCCACTATCAGTCTGGAGGAGTTTGAGAGCTTGAAGGAAAGAAATGAGAAGTTAACCCAGGCTTTGCAGAAGACCCTCCGGGAGAGGAGTGAAGGTGTGAGGGAGATTGAAAGATTGGAGAAGTTGAGAGTAGAGCATCTGGCTAAGATTGAAAAGTCTGGGGATTATATCAACAAGTCTAGAGCTGGTGAACAAATTCTGAAGAATGCTTGCAAAGAAGCCCAGTTCCAAAGAGCAAGGACAGACTTGTATTTGAAGGAGAGTCAAGCCCGGTGGGTCAGGATCACCGAGGCTCGTACCCTGGAAGACAAGAGAGTTCAGGACAAGATGGAGCAGATGGAAAAAGCCCTGGCAGCAGCCCAGAAGGAAATATCAGAGTTAGAAATCAGAGCTGGAGTGAAGAGGTCTAAGGACCAAGGTCAGAACAAGAAGTTGACTGTAGCTGTTGCAGCAAGAAACCTTCTCATCAGAGGTCTCACGGAGCGTCCGGCTGATCCTGTGACCGAAGCACTTCTTAAGGAAGTTCGTGAGGATGAGTTTGGCCTTGGGGTTTGATCATTTGCTTGTTGTTATTCCTATTCCATGTACTTTTGTTTTTGTGATGTATTTTGACCCCTTAGAGGGCTGGTGTTGTAAAATGAACAAGATGTATTATTTCACCTTCTGTAATATATTTGTGTTAGTTTCCATCTGGGTTTATTTCGAAAGCAACTTCAACAGCAACATCTTCAAGGGTCTGGAAGGGTCAAAACTGAAGACCAAACCGGATACCTTGAGAGCAAATAAGCATAACTGCATTGCATACTAACCCTTTTGTGTGTTTTGTAGGGTTTTGTTTTGTTGTTACTAACCTCTGTTGTGATATTCAGGAATTATTGCTCGCCGCCGGGTATTTCCCCTCAACAGGCCACACAGGTACCCAACTAGAAACAACCTTCCGGGAATTCAGATGGATCAGATGCAGCAGGACCTTACGGAGGTCAGAAACCAGATGGCCAACGAAAGGTTGGAGATGAGAACTCAGATAACACAATTCATGGAAGTGATGAACAATTTAGCTCAAAGCCAGGAGAGGCTCAGAGCTTTGGTAGAGGGGAGGAATCAAGATGAGCCCCATGTGGGAACTGCTGGCACAAGTAACAATGAACGGGTGCAACCCCATGTTAACCCTCCTGTGTTTGGCCCACATCTACATCCTGAGATTAACATTCCTGCAAATGTTCAAGGGACAGCCACTGCAGCCAGGGTACTTCAAGAAGACCCTCAAGAAGACCAGTTCACAGTAATGGGTGCTGGAGAGGAAACTTATGATAGACGGTTGGAAGAAATAGCTGAGAAGTTGAGGTCCTTAGAATCTCAAAATTCTTTGGGTTTCGACGTTATGGACATGGGTTTGGTAGACGGGGTCAGGATCCCCCATAAGTTCAAGCCTCCTTGTTTCGAAAAGTATAATGGGACTTCATGCCCCCGGACTCACCTACAATCATTTCTGGGAAGGCTGAAGGCCTATACTATGGATGAGAAATTGTGGATGTTCTATTTTGAAGATAGCTTGACTGGAGCTTCGAGGGAGTGGTATTCCCATCTGACAAGAGCAACAATTAGATGCTGGAAGGACCTGGCAGAGGCCTTCATCAGACAGTATCAGTATAATCTAGACATGGCACCCAACAGGACTCTCCTGATGGGAATGTCACAGTCTTCGAGGGAGAGTTTCCGAGAATACGCCCAAAGGTGGAGGCAGCTGGCTGCTGCTGTTCAACCACCTATGTCTGAGCGAGAAATGGCAGATATGTTCATGAACACCCTTCAGGGAACATATATTGACAGGTTGGCAGCTTTCTCTTCCACTAGCTTTGCAGATGTTGTCATAGCCGGGGAGAGAATTGAAAGCTTGTTAAAAATGGGAAAGATCTCAGACAACGGTGCAAGCTCGTCCAGTAGTACAAGGAAGCCTTTTGCAGGCCCGAGAAGAACTGGCGAGACCAATGCCATCCATTCAAACAGGGGTAGGCCCCAATATGCTCAGAGGTCCATAGCAGCAGTCACCATCCCTGCTCCAGCA